>JAUIMM010000161.1:3975000-5175000 GCA_031769625.1 Taudactylus pleione
AATACTGCTGCTCCACAGTTAATATATACTGAATATGTTCTTAGAATGGATGCCAATTAAATGCTCTTACATACATTGTATAAGGGGTCCTACTGTATGCACCGTAACCTGTTTTAATACACATTAATTTGTGAGCACATGAAGAGTGCATTGAAAATATAACCAATGGATCCTAATAGTGTAGTTTACTAGTGTTCACTCTAGGTCTGGCGCCGGACCTAGAGAAAGGAGCACTCCGGCGTGTGCACTTTGAAAAAGTGACCACGATAAAAGGGGGCTCGTCTTTAAGACGTGCCCCCTTTTCACCACTCTTGGGGGCGTGCCCGGCACTTACGGACATGCCAGGCTGCCCCCAAGCGCTGCTGTCCTTTGTGAAAAGATACCGGGCGCAGGTGCACGGCATCCATTCACCGGCGGTGACTGCTGCACCGCTATTTATGGCACACGGCAGGCTGTTTTAGCAGGGGAGGTAGGGCGCATTCTGCCCTTTTGGAATAGTGCAGGATGTGGCACCCTGCTAAAACAGCCTAACGGGGACTCTAGTTTACACCCTTGTGTTGAAGATTTGACAAAGCAGTTGTTCCAATTTGACTAGTGTGTATTTGATATAAGGAACCAAATGCTTTTTTGTGTTTTGTAGGCACTTATTTAAGTACTGTATTAAAGAGCGAAAAGTATTTTAATGACCATCTCATCTCCATTGGTAATAATCGCCCTGCCCTGCCAGTACATATAATTGTGTGCCATTTTTTTTCCAGACTTCTTCTATATAATTTTTTTGTTGGATTGTCACCGGATCTACTATGTTTAATGGTATTAGAGCCATTTTCCTGATCCCCATTCCCTCACTATTGATTGTGCGCCATTTTTTTCCTGTCTTAAATGTTCTTTTCCTTTTCTCTTTTTTCCTCTGGTCATTTGATTCTCCCTCCTGTCTTGCTGTCACTGCCTGAGCTGCTCCTCATCACTGCACCGCTTTACTCACAGCACTGCAAAAACAAAAAGGAGCCTGGAGCTGGCAGATGGATGCTTTTATCGCACTTGGCACATCTATGTATTATACAGGCCAGAAACAGGTTCTGGTGGGGCAACGGGTGCTGTCGCCCCTCAGTAGGGTCCTGGGTTTAACCAAAAATCTTGCATGCCACCTGTGGCCCATGTGCCAGGGGTTGCACACCAATGAGCTAGTGTTATTTTGTGGTTTGCCAAGACAAAATGCCTGTAATAATTAGCTTGGCTCTTTTTTTGGTAACAGAAACTAACAATGATTTTTTTGTTGTTTTACTTACTTTCTCTTCCCCCTAGAATACAGGACACAGTTTTCACTTCCATTACATATAAGAACATGTTTTAAATCATTGTAAAGTGTCAAACTTTTGTGTATCATTTTTCAAATGAGTTTTTTTGCAGTAATTCCAGAACTCTTGCTTGCGTAGAAAAGATCATGAACTTGCCCTCACAATTTTTCCATCCTGAAAATCCACAGGGCTTGGCTTCTAGTTCTTGCTTCTTACTCCTGTGTTAAAGTACAGCGTGAACTTCTGTACACCTGATAAAATAGTTGTTCGCTCCACAAGGCCTTCTTTTATTTATGATATCAGGAAAAGAGCAATGTTTTGTTGCTGCGGTGGTCAAAATGGAAGCGACCCTGCTTGTTCACAAGTGCCCAAAGCCTGCAGATAAGGGGTGCAAAATAATAGAGTACAATAGAAAGAGTGTGCTGTAATTATTTGTGGCTTGTCAAATGAAGCCCTTTTAAGCCCCCAGTGATTCAAATCTTGGAAGTCTGCACACTGCAGCACACAAACCCAAGCCACCATCAGAGGAATCTAAGCAGCCTCCTCCGACAAACTGAAATTGCTTCAGTTTGTCATGCACTGGGCATGCCAGGTCCACACAATATAATTTATGTGCAAATGGGCCTGGCTCCTGAGCCCTCTGGTATCTGACTCCTGGCCTGCAATTTGTCATGTCGGTGGCATTATCAGCGTACAGTTATTTTAATACACTCTGATTGTTTGTGGAAGCAAAGGATGTCCGCCACACAGAGATTGCACAAAATAGACTTGAAAAGAACATCTAGTGACCACTCCAAAAGAAGTCAGCAGGTGATCATTGAAATATACCAGAAATATATTTAATTTTGTTATGTTGCAGTTTGCAGCGTGTTTGTCTTTTTTCTAGAACTTCTTTTTACATCCAGCTCCCTGCATGAAATATTATCACTTTTTAAAGTTACATTCCTAAGCAATATGGCAAGGTATAGAAGTAACAAAACCCAGTTATAAGGTCTTACGCTGGGAACACACTATGCGATTGTGTACCCAGCTTACAGGGACGACACAATGGTACAACACACACTGCGGTGTATGACAGTGTGATGTGTCATTCCATGCTGCATTTAGCAGCATGGCGTCTTTCATCGCATCGTCCCAACTGCTGTGCAGAACAGCAGATGGGACGATGCTGTGAACGACCCGCGGACACGTGCGATCGGACGTACACACTATGTGATCCGCATAATATACAGTCATGCATAAATATTGGGACATTGACAAATTTTCATATTTTGGCCTCTATTCACCACCACAATGGCTTTGAAATGAAACAAGCAAGATGTACTTTAACTGCAGACTTTGATTTCATTTGAGGGTAATTACATCCAAATCAGGTGAACGGTGTAGGAATTACAATGGTTTCTATATGTGCCTCCCACTTTTTAAGGGGCCAAAAGTAATGGGACAAACTAAACAATCCTAAATCTAACTTTCACTTTTTAATACTTAGTTGCAAATCCTTTGCAGGCAATTACAGCCTGAAGTCTGGAATGCATAGCTGTCACCAGACGCTGGGTTTCATCCCTGGTGATGCTCTGCCATGCCTCTACTGCAAATGTATTCAGTTCCTGCTTGTTCTTGGGGCATTTTCCCTTCAGTTTTGTCTTCATCAAGTGAAATGCATGCTCAATCGGATTCAAGTCAGGGGATTGACTTGGCCATTGCATAACATTCCACTTTTTAGCCTTAAAAACTCTTTGGTTGCTTTTGCAGTATGCTTCGGGTCATTGTCCATCTGCACTGTGAAGCGCCGTCCAATGAGTTCTGAAGCATTTGACTGAATATGAGCATATAATATTGCCCAAAACACTTCAGAATTCATTCTGCTGCTTTTGTCAGCAGTCACATCATCAATAAATACAAGGGAACCAGTTCCATTGGCAGCCATACATGCCCACGCCATGACACTACCACCACCATGCTTCACTGATGAGGTGGTATGTTTTGGATCTTGAGCAGTTCCTTTCCTTCTCCATACTCTTCTCTTCCCATCACTCTGGTACAAGTTGATCTTTGTCTCATCTGTCCATAGGATGTTGTTACAGAACTGTAATGGCTTTTTTAGATGTTGTTTGGCAAGCTCTGATCTGGTCTTCCTGTTTTTGAGGCTCACCAATGGTTTACATCTTGTGGTGAACCCTCTATATTCACTCTTGTGAAGTCTTCTCTTGATTGTTGACTTTGACACATATACACCTACCTCCTGGAGAGTGTTCTTGATTTGGCCAACTGTTGTGAAGGGGTTTTTCTTCACCAGGGAAATAATTCTTCTGTCATCCACCACAGTTGTTTTCCGTGGTCTTCCGGGTATTTTGGTGTTGCTGAGCTCTCCGGTGCATTCTTTCTTTTTAAGAATGTTCCAAACAGTTGATTTGGCCACATCTAATGTTTTTGCTATCTCTCTGATGGGTTTGTTTTGATTTTTCAGCCTAATGATGGCTTGCTTTACTGATAGTGACAGCTCTTTGGATCTCATATTGAGAGTTGACAGCAACTGATTCCAAATGGAAATGTCACACCTAGAATCAACTCAAGACCTTTTAACTGCTTAATTGATAATGAAATAACGAGGGAATAGCCCACACCTGTCCATAAAATAGCTTTTGAGTTGATAGTCCCATTACTTTTGGCCCCTTAAAAAGTGGGAAGCACATATAGAAACCGTTGTAATTCCTACACCGTTCATCTGATTTGGATGTAATTACCCTCAAATTAAATCTGAAAGTCTGCAGTTAAAGCACATCTTGTTTGTTTCATTTCAAAGCCATTGTGGTGGTGAATAGAGGCCAAAATATGAAAATTCTGTCAATGTGCCAATATTTATGCACCTGACTGTATCTATCCGATCCGTTTGTACCCAGCTTTATTGTTCAGTGAACTCCCAACTAATGCTGGATCTTTGATCCAGACAATGTAGGTGATTTTTCTGCCAAATGGCAAGAGTAGAATTGCACTTACAAGGTGAATGAGGTACATAGTGGCTCGTTACATTTACATTTTAGCTGAGGCAAAACGAAAACTACTACGTATTTAAGGTATTTTGTTCTTTCTTCACACATCTCCACTGGAGGGCATGTGAGATCCGGCTGCACTGTGAAAATCAGCTGCTAGTATCAACTGGTCGTTCAAAACAAGTTTATTACAATAAAATAATTTTACTTTATGAGGAACCAGTATGTAAATTGCAAAACAAAGTAATGTCCTAAGGTTTCTTCCTGCTCTGTTAAAAAGCCAGGACTTAATAGATTTAGTTAGTCAGCCTGACAAGGCTTTGGAAATTACGAGAAGTTTTTTTTTTGTTACTGCTGTTTTAGCTGTGTGGCTAAATATTGCGTGACTTACTTTTTTTGATGCCACTAGATAAAAACCTGTATAAACAGTTTCCAGACTTTACCAAATGAAGGATACTGTAAGCTGTTTTTGTTCCATGAGGGAATTTCTTTTTTCTTAAGAATTTAATTCTTTTAAGTTTTACTTCTACATTATGGCTCGCTTCATAGAAAATGAACACAGTTCAGCGGGATTCTTTTCTTAGCTCCGGTAATAGACAAACACTTTAGTGCTTTTTGAGTTGAGGCACATATCTGCTATTTATTTCATAAAAGCCATTTCCATACTTCCCAACATGTGGGAATTTTAAAATAATGACTCCTTCTGTCTGCCCAAAAAAGGGGCATGGCCTCATGTGGAAGAGGACGCGGCCTATTATTTATTTATTACCAGTTATTTATGTAGAAAAACACACAGAGGACAAGCCTCACAATGGCGCTTAGTGTGACTCTAAATTACTAACCCCTCTATAATCCATTGAATGGAAATAAATTTCCTGCAAACAATTCTGTGATATTATGGTTGCAGCTATTCCCAATTAGGGTGCTGGGCCCTATCTATAATCTCAACAAGAAAATCACAAAGAAAAAGAGAAAAGCGCTAACCAGTAAAATTAACACAGTTTATTTTGACAATATAAATTAATTCCTATATATAAAAATTGTTTTGATTCATTTTAAAAATAAATACAATAATTAGCTGATCATAATTCTCATGAATATAAATGACATACACACGCTTAGTTAATGTGTATGTCATTTATATTCATGAGAATTATGATCAGTTGATTATTGTATTTATTTTTAAAATTATCCCAAAATTTTTTTTATATAGGTATTCATTTATATTGTCAAAATAAACTGTGTTAATTTTACTGGTTAGCACTTTCCTCTTTTCCTTTGTGATTTTCTTGTTGAGTTATTTATATAGCGCTGCGCGCACACATTCCGCAGTGCTTTACTCTCTGGTTATTCACATCAGTCCCTGCGCCTGTGGAGCTTACAGTCACATACATACTAGGGTTAATTTTTGTGGAAGCCAATTAGCCTACCAGTATATTTTTGGAGTGTGGGAGGAAACCGGAGTACCCGGTGGAAACCCACGCAAGCATGGGTAGAATATACAAACTCCACAGGGCCGAGGTGGGAGGCAGTAATGCTAACCATTTCACTGTCTCTGCTAGCGGCATGCCTCTGTTTTCATCACACTGGGTTTGCCCAGCACTATCGGAGATACTGGACTGCCCCAGGCTCTTCCCTACACTGTGTAGTTGCCATGTGCATGGCATTTAATAAGGGCCGGCTCAAAGCACGTTCGACCAGTGCTGTCAAACAGGGGCGCCACCACATAGAGGGCGGACCCCTCCCAACATACTCGATTTCAGCAGGGCAGTCCTTTTTTTCGGGCACTGCCCCGCTGTTCCATCCGTGGGCAAAGTGTCCTGCCGGTGGTTGGGACGTTGGGCACTGCCACCACCGCATCTTTGCGGCGTTGCCTGCCCTGGAGAAGAGGAGTGGATAAACACGTGCATGCACGCGGCAACCATTCAGTGCAGGGAGTGGGCTGGGGGGGCAAGCCAGCTACTGAAGAAGCGCTGGGCTCGCTTGTGCTTAGGAGAATCGGAATGGATATTCAAATTAGATACTCTTCATCCGAAGGGTTTAAGTGAGGCTCTTGATTACTCATGTAAATAATTAGTCTTGAAAAAGTCTGTAGGTAAAGAGAGACGAAACGCGTTGATAAATGAGGCTATCTCTTCCTTTGTAGCAGCAAACAGCTGACTGGACTCTAACTAATATCCTACGCTAAACTACAGATATCCGGAGCACTAATTGTCGCTCCTCCCTGTGGTGGTGCTCGGAGTATCTGGATACACAGGAGAGCATCGGCCACCGAACAGAGCTAGGAAAAGCTTTCTCCCTTAGCCGCAATCCTGCAATACTTACCAGCTCCCAAACATCTATATGAGACAGGCGTGGTGTGGACACAACCCGCATCTAGTAGCACCTCCAGGAGAAGCGAGAGGAGTGTGCCGCTGACCGCAGGTGTGATCTACCCTGACCGGTCTGCAGCTTGCTTACGGGACCTGCTGGGACTTACCAGGAGAGGTGAGCAATGTGTGCCCTCAGCCGTAGGTAGTTTAATTTTAACCTGCCTTGAGTCCATATACTTACGGGGACCACCCGGGATGAGAGCCGGCATTGGCAATACAAACTGCAAGTCTGTCCCCTAGTATTTGTGCTGGAACCCCGTATGAGAGTGCTACCCTTAACTTCCCCTCCTTGCAGGACACTGTGTCCCGCGGGTGGGACAGTAGGACAGTCACCGAAAATATGACAGTTGGGAGGGACACAATTCTTATAGTTGCTGTGTATGCGAGTGAGGACAGAACCTCCTAGAATGTTTGCCTCTTCTCAGAGTGTCCTAAGACTGGCCTATGATGCAGACGTGCTTCATAAGCAAACTTTGAAGGGCCATTAATTTCCTGGTACGTAAGATACCACACGGGGCAGGGTCAAACATTTTTTTCACATTTGGGGATATAACATTGATCTGGGCCACATAGCAACTTTCTAAACCGGAATTCACCACGTGTGGCATCACTAGTTGTAATAATGCGCTGTGCAGCAGAACATGTAAGAAAAGGGGTAGCAGGCTGGACTTATATGGGGAAACTTTAAAATGAACGGACTGTTCCTATTCCCAGCAGTCCTTGTTGGTAATGCAGGCACACGCAATCATTTTGGAGACTGAACTATAGAATTTTTATGCTCCACGAATGAACTAGTTTCTTTGCTGTTAATGTCAGAGCTCGTATTATTTTACAATTGACAAGACCAGATCTATGTATCATTTTTTTTCTCTCTTGAAATCCATAATTGATTGCTTGCATAAAGTGCCTGGGCCTCCATCGCCGCTTCCAGAATCCTGCTGACATCAATCGATTAGCATGGAGGTGTTAATGTTACTCATTTCATTCAGAGAACATTTAAAATGTCAGTAATCTGTTGCTAAAATCTGTCAGATCATGGGTTCTTGTTATTTCGTACATGCTGTCTCTGATTAACAAGCTATTCTCACTGGATTTGGTGCAAACCTTTTCACGCTTGCTGTCATGTGAAGGATTGAGAGTAGCTCGCCGTCAGCTTGCTGTGCTGCAGTGTGGAAGGGATGTGGAGTTTTTAATATTTTATCTTTGTTTTTCTGTTTGTCCATACTCAGTGGGATTCAGCTAAGCAGAGAGATCCAGTGCACACTGAGGATTTAACTTCCTCTCATGTTGTTGGGTAGTATAAAGGTGCCAAGTAAGTGACCAGGAGGTTCCCCGAAGCTAGCTCAGTCGTTCTCATGCCAATGTCATTCTTTCCTTCTTGGCAAGTGCTGTTCTCTACATCAGAGCTTTTAAAATCTCTTCATTTAAATTTAAACCCATTTACATTTTTTTTTTAGTTCTTGTGAAATTAAAAACGCTACGTAACATTCTTAATATAATATCACATTTTTCATGTAGAATTAGACACACACAGAACAGCCAAATACACATTGTGCATACAAGTTCTAACCTAGTTTATAAGCTGCAATGGTTATGTTGTAGAAAGCAGTGTAATGTCTGCTTATTTTTCCTTATTATGGGGGATAAGTTTCAAACCTTGGAGAGAGAGAAAGTGGAGAAATTGCTAATAGCAACCAATCAGCTTCTAGCTGTAATTTATCTAGCACAGTCTATAAAATGACAGAAGCTGATTGGTTGCTATTGACATTTTCTCCACTTTATTTCTTTCCAAGGTTTGATACATCTCCCCCTATGCCAGCTACGATTACACCTAGCTTTACTTTCTAGAAGGATTCCTCTGTGTGCAGATGATTAGATAAATGTAATAAGCTTAAATACAACTTGAGAGAATCTGATCCTGTGGGCAACTTGATGCACTCCAAGGATTTAATCTTCAAAAATTCTGTACATTACGCTTAATCTCAGTTATAAATTAACACCATACATTTAATCAAAGGAATACCTTTCTGTAATAACATGTGAACAGGCATTTAAGGCAAGTAATGGTGCGTATCCACTACAAGAGAGTGGAATGACTGTACGATTACAACATTGTAATCGTTCACCATCCTGTGCAGTGGATAATGTGCCCCCGCTGAAGGATATGTCATTCAGTGCAGGCACCCTCCCTCGGCAGGTTGGCCTGCATATTCAGGCGATGACAGATGCCGGCAATGACCAGCGGGAGCGCGCTTTGCTGGTCATTGCATGATTAATAAACTATAACGATGTCGTAAACATTCAATCGCTCATTTTATTCGTGTAGTGGATACGCACCTTAAGCGTTACAAGCTGTAACAAATCAGACAACACAGCAGGAAAAATCCAGTGGGCCGCAGTTGAAGGCTCGGAGGGCCATATTTTGACTCTCACTGCTATAAAGGCACAATGTATTTCATTAAATTGACATGCTGGAAACTTATCCTATATATTGACTTTGGCCACTGCGTCATTTTGCTATATGTAGGCTTTGCGAGGAATATAATGTCCTGAAAGCTATGCATGTGAATGACATGATGAAAGTATATGACCTTCATTGTGTAGCTCTTGGACGTGATCTTGTATTTACATCTAATGGTTATACTGGGCAAAAACAGTCATATAAAATGTTTGACAGAACTACAGACCTTTTATCTGGTCACCTGAAACCCAGCCATGCACTGTGAGATATGTCACAATGTTTGGGCACGATATCTGGGTTCCTCCCCTGGGAGAAATGTCGGCTGGTCGGCCGTGACAGTGCATGCCAGTTGCGGCCGACAAATAATCGGATCAGTCGGGCATGTTAGAGGATTCTTCTGATCATCGCTTATCAGTCGCGAACATACACTATATTGGCCCCATAGTCTGTGGATCGAGCCGATATTTGCTAAATGTATGCCAGGCATAAGTCTCAATTCTGCAATATCAAATAATCAGTGAAAAAGTACAGGTGTTTAATGAGTTTCGGGCAAGTGAAAGTAAAAATACTGAAGAAAAATGAAGTAGAAGTTCCGGTACACATTAATAGAGATTTAATTCCTGTTTAGCTGCATATTTTTGATTTTTAAAAATTAGTCAGCTACTTCCTATTAAAAGCAAATGTACAGTATCATATTTACATTGATCATTTTTAAAATAATGTGTAGAGTAGAACTATCAGATTGAGTTTATTATCAGAAGTACCTTGTATAATCAGCATTGTCACATATTACTCACAAGAGGGAGAGCTGTTGTTTTCCCTCATTATAAAGAAGGGGAACAAGTCAAAAAGTGGATACTTCACTCTTTACTATTGCACTTAAATTTAAAGTCCCACTGTACTAACCTTCCACAGGTATACTCGTACTTGGAACAAGAAGTACTGCTTGGTCATGTCCTGCTTGTACCATACAGCATCACCAAATGAAATAAACGTATTTTTATTTTTTTTATACATTTGAAGAAAAATTAATTTCTATTCCTTCCTAGTATTAACTAGTACAATCTCCACATAACACTCCTGGGGGTAAATTTACTAAAGGTCAATTTTAATCGATTTAAAAGCAATTTACTAACATTTAAATAAACAAATGAAAAATTGTATGTTCGTAATTGTGATTTACTCCCAGAAACACCATATTGCTTCAGATCGATTTTAAGTCGATTAAAATAAGCCTTTAGTACCCCCTGACCTGGTTCCTGAGCACTTAAGGGATCTTTGGTCTCATTCTCACAAGGAATATCAACTGTGTTCTGGTGATCAGCGCACACACAGTAGTGTAATACTGCTAATTTCAGGTATACATGAAGTGCACTGAAAGGATCCTTTAGGATCCATTCTGTGTTTAAAGCGCCCCCTGCATCCATAATCTTTTGCCGTAAAACAAAATCTATTTTTGCATATGGACGCTAAAGATGCACTTAAACTGTGCTCATCAAACAGAGTCCTGGGACTTCGCACCTCATCCCTTTTAGATGGTATACACTTTTGCACCCTTGTATATGCTTTTTTTCTTGGCTCGTAATCCATGTGCTCGTATAGAAAACTGGATTTGTGCATTTAGGCACATTACATGCCAAAACAGCATTTCATAATTGTGATTTTTATGTGTAGTCAAGATCTAGCAATGGCGGCACTAGAATGCAGAAGAAGATCCAATTTGATGCACATTAAGAAGAAATGAGTTCCAGAGTTATGGAGTAGAGAGAGGCAGAAGGCATGAAACTTTGGTTGAAAGAGATAACATTGAAAGGAGACAGCTGTTATGGGAGTGAAAAAGTTGTCAGTCTTTCTATCTTTGATCGGCATAATTGTGGATGCATCAGTAGCTGTCAGTGTCAGCACTGACCTTAAAACTCAATTTTGTATTATGCTCGTGGTTTTCTGCAAATCTAAACCTCTATGATGGTCATGGTTTCTGTAAAGTGCCTCCTTTTGGAGAAAAGTACTCTATAAATTATTATAATAATATTTTCCAGTATAATAATCTTAGATCTTAAAACTTGTAATGCAGTTTCTTTATTTTGCAAATGATCATTAAATCCATATAATATACAGTTGCTTTGCATTACTCCTATGTAAAAGTGCTTTATATCTTAACACCAAAATAAAGTTTTTGTCTTGGCAAAATTATAGGTAATAGCCAAACTTTTAACCTTTAATACGCTACCTTTGCAGCTCTTGGAATGCTGCATGTTTTCAGTTCTAGTTGCTTATTGATGTTTTACTCTAATTTTGGGTACACACCTGAGCGATGGATCGCTCGATGGGCCGACTGATCCACTGATTTGGTAAGTGTTCTGCACAAACAATTTGTGCATATACACTTACCAATCCACCGCCTGACATGCTTGGCCACAGCAAGTGATGTCACTGTCGCCGGTTCCTGTGGTCAATGTATGAGTGGTCAGCGGGTTGCCCATAAACACATGCAGATATATTGGCATCGGCTGTTCAACAGGAACGACATGCTATGTCTGTGAACGACTTAGTTCACAAACATATCGGGTGTACACACCCGCCGATGCACTACTGATATATATGGTCATCATTCGAACTAAGGGCCTGATTCAGAGCCGGATGCTATTTGCGCTCGCTCGTTCAGAAAAAGGGGCTGGCTATTTAAATTGAGTGCTCGCTCTTTGCGGTCTGTTTGCGGTTTTGCGGTCACTCTGTCTGAGCGAGCAAACGAAACATGCGCTCGCTATTTTGTAAAGACGCCCCCTGGCCGCTCGCATCCTATGTCATCTCCGCTATTTATTAGTTTAATCGAGTACATCGAAAGGCTTGTGATTGGATTTTCCTACCTCAATCATGCGAGCAGTTCAGGCTAAGAGACAACCAAGTGACGTGGCCGATGACGCTGCTTTGTTAATTATGCACACCCTTAAAACGCCCATTTTGACCGTTTGGCACGCCTGCGTTCGGATCTCCACTCCCCGTTTTCAAGCACCTTCCCCTGTTACCACCCACATACGCCTCACTCTGTCACTCAAATTAGCAGGCACTCGCTATTTTGCGAACACACGATTTCTGACCGCACTGACTGTTTGACGCATGCGCATTACGATCCATATGCATGC
This sequence comes from Taudactylus pleione, assembly GCA_031769625.1. NCBI lineage: Eukaryota > Metazoa > Chordata > Amphibia > Anura > Myobatrachidae > Taudactylus > Taudactylus pleione. The sequence continues at coordinate 3,987,265 of JAUIMM010000161.1, forward strand.
GCAGATGTGCGAACATCGCTCGGAGCGAACGAGCGGCCGCTTACGAGCGGCTCTGAATCAGGCCCTAAGTGTGTACCATGCTTAAGTCAGTGCTGTCTGTTTCAGCACCTTAGTGTGTGACAAGTTGGTCCCTGGTCATGAACAATGACAGTGGGGTAACAAAAAAAAAGTCTCGGTCCCGCAGGACGCACTTTAGCCAAACAGCAGAACAGGGGAGAAGAGTGTGCTTTCCCGCTAACCCCCTGCTCCATTGGATACAGCGCATGCTTGTCACAACAAAGTGACATCTGCCCCCTGGCTTCCTGCAGCATCATAGAGGAGCCGGGAGCAAGCAGGCAGCAAAGCAGACATCTCATCAATATGTGAGCCTAACCCTAATTTCAAACGTCCACATTGTGACTGTCGGCATGTTATCTGTCAACATCCTGAATGTCGTCATTCTGAACATGTCACCATAATGGTGTTGACCTTGTGATTGTCGACATTTTTAACTTCAACATCCTGACTGTAACTTGATCAAGTACATGTTTCAGACAGAAAATGTATTGTCTGCAGAGAGCAGTAGTGGAGGTCTCTGCTTTAATATTTAAAGAATAAGTGAAGCCAATATTTGGTATTAATATAGAAAAGTCAGTCTATTACTGAGCGTAAAGCATAACCCAATCTAATAGAACTGGCAAACATTTTCCACCTAGAATGAGCAGGAGGACCAGTCAGAGGTTTCTTATTGGTCCTCCTCCTCTCACTCTCTCTGCAATGTCACACAGTGCTGGTTCTCTGCTGGAGACAAACCACAGAGCCCAGGAAAATATTGCTGCACAGAGCAGTCTCTGGGGTGAGGAGAGCCCTGGGTAGGGTGAATTTGTCACCCTGCTTGGGACTGCAGCTTAAATAATATGCAATATGAAATAACTGCAGTGTTTATCCTAACATGGCAACTCTCTGTAGTGGAGTGAAAGTGAAACTTTTTTGTCACGTATAGAGTATATCTCTAACTAAGCAAGCAAAGTTTGAATGACCGGTTTGCAGACTTGGGGAGAGATGTATCAAAGCTAAATTGCAGTAAATCCACTGAAGACTACAGTTTCTGGAAGATTCCCAAATCAATTAAGGATCCCCAAGTAAGTAAGAACAGGGATCCACAGCAAATATTCAACATATCTGCCATGGTCCATAGCAGTACCCGTAGGTTTCATTGGGGTCTGTGTCTGAAAAGCCTAGCTTTTCAGAGCTTGAGTCCTTGTAGCTTAACCGCCATCTTTAAATGGCAAGTCCCATCCTCCCCACCTTATATTAATAGGCACCACCATTACCTCACTGTTAAGTTGAATTACCCCCACCAATAAAATGTTTCTCCAAATATAAAATGATTGCCAATCCTCACCATTAAATTGCTATACTCCACTGTCCCACCACAGCAATTCCTTATGAGCCCTCTCTCCTACACATACCTTCTTTCCATGGCTAGGTAGGTATAATCGCCTAGTGGATGGGCAGCATTACTCCTGTTAAGCTGCCCATCCACTAGGCGATTATAAATATTGTACAGTGCTCTCTATTATAGTAGGATACAAATATTGTACAGCGCTTCTCTATTATAGTAGGATACAAATATTGTACAGCGCTTCTCTATTATAGTAGGATACAAATATTGTACAGCGCTTCTCTATTGTAGGATACAAATATTGTACAGCGCTTCTCTATTATAGTAGGATACAAATATTGTACAGCGCTCTCTATTATAGTAGGATATAAATATTGTACAGTGCTCTCTATTATAGTAGGATACAAATATTGTACAGATCTTCTCTATTATAGTAGGATACAAATATTGTACAGCGCTTCTCTATTATAGTAGGATACAAATATTGTACAGCGCTTCTCTATTATAGTAGGATACAAATATTGTACAGGCGACTAGGCAATTATACCTAGCGATGGAGCGATAACGATGGTCGTTAACGCTACATCGCTTGGCAATCGTCCACAAATCGGGCAGTAAAAGGTTAAAAACGACAAGCGATGCGCGCGCCCGCTGGTCGTTTTTAACATCGATCATCGCCCGAACATGACGGTCAACCTGACGACCGCCGCCAGGTTGCCATGTTCAAGGATGATTGATGTGCATACACTGAACGTCTGAACGTTCAGTGATTGCAGTTCACCCCGCGGGATACGACGGCGTCGTAATCGTGCCGTCGTCCCCCGCATCGTTAAATGGATGGGCAGCATAAGAAGCCCATGACGTTCTCGTAAGCGCTATCCTTGGTGCTATTTTAAAGATGGCTTTACTGTGAAACTAGATGTATAGCTTTATAGAATGCATAACTTCTCTACTTCTGACTATAGATGTAGTGAAATGGGACATCTAGTGGCTACATATGTGTAACTGTTTGTTTTCAGTTAACTAGTTACGGAAATCCTGTAGCATTTACATAGGAATGGTCAATAAAAATGCTGGAGGTAGGGAGCCTGTCTCCAATAATGTGTTCATAGTGCTACAGGCATGCTTGTAGCAACAGTGCAGGCATCTCCCCAGTCCCTGTATCCCTGTCATAAAGAGTCAGTTTCTGTCTGTCTCCAGTGATCTGGTCTTTAGATGTGGCTTGTGAAAAAGTCTACACGGTCACCTTTCAATTGAAAAAGGTTTTTTAATCTTTAGTGAAGTTAAGGTAACAAAACAGAGGAAGTGTAAAATAATATAACAGACTACTTATTAAATCTGTATTGTTCACTTATTAGATTGGTTGTCAAGATTCCAAATTCCAGTACTGTAATGTGATTGTTTCAGTTATTTGCTGTTAAGGCTGCAATATTCATAATCGTAAAATAAGGTAGTATGATAAATCAGTTGATGTTTATGAAATGTAAAAGAATTCTTTATACTGCGTACAGTGAATTTAAAGAAAAAACATACTTTAGATTACATTATTTGATGCTATAGTATTATATTAAATCCATTTCTGCTACAGATATTCAGGAGTTGATTTCAAATCATTGTAATTTGCCTATCACTAAATCTATCTGAAGATGAGCTGTTGTTCTGTTTTATCACAGTGCATTCTATGCAGCAATGGAAGCAAAGTTTAAAGGGGACACAAATATTCTCTACTGGTTCATTGATGCCGTTCAAGTGAGCTGGGCAAGATGAAGATCTCCAAAGCACTTGCTAAATTTTTCTGGACAACTCGCCAACTAGTTTGCAAGTTTTCCTGAGGAAATCACTTGAGCGATAATTAATTTTGGTGCCGGTAACTTGTCTTCATTGCCTCACAGAACAGGAGGGATTTGTGATATGATAAATGTTTCTGGCATGATCTAATGAAGTCGTATAGCACTTAGCACGAGTGTGGTCTTCACACCATAGCACCTGCTGTCCTACTAACAGCCTCATCTATTTCATCAAATTGTTTTGTACTGATCAATAAGCAGTTTTGTGTGGCCTTTCACTACTGTCAGGTGTCATTGAGTGATGTAAATACACGTCAGAAGCAAGAAACTTGATCGCTTTTCAAGGCTGTCACCATGGTCTGAAAGAGACAATGGGATGCTTGTTTTGTCTGGCTCGCTGTCACAAGATGGCAGGAAGGCAGGCACATAAATGTACGAGTGTTGTGTGGGTTTTTTTTTTTTTTTTTTTTAATTCCTTAATGAAAAGCGATAAAGTGAGGTAACATATATTGTTTTGTTTGCGTAATATTTCAGAAGTGTTTGCATATTCCCAGTGTGTATCTGTATAAATGATAATTGTAGACATTTGAATAACCATATCTGATATGATAACCCCAAATATAACTGATGCCAGATCGTGTCAAAATGTATATGACCCTTATTAGGCATGTTGGGAAGTAGGGTCGGAAGATGACCGCTATTTGGACTCTATTCATGAACTGGCTACCAAAAAATATCACTGTATATCGCGTCCCATTGATGCAGTATATAGTACCCCGGAGCCACCAGGGTATACATAGAAAGGGGGACCACGCTAGGTTCAGGTTCACTGGCATTCTTCTGTTCTCTGTGTCTCTGCAGCCGCTTGGTAAATGCAGGAGGAAGGCAGCCCTGGCTTCCCTGGTGGCTGCTGCTCTGTGGGGCAGCCGGGATATACCCAGGGGTTGATGGGGGCAGCGCTGGCTTCCCCGGCGGCTGCACTTCTCTGCAGCCAGCGGGAGGGGGGAGCGGGAGGGGGGTGCCGCAAGGCTGCCCAGTCACTGCTGGCCACAGTGATCGGGATACACTGGGGGTGGAACAGCAGGTGCGGGGGGACCAGGAGGTCCCTCTGAGATGGGCGGCTGCGGGAGAATGATCTTCCCACAGCCGCCCCGTGGATGTTTGTCTGGTCGCATCAGATGCGACCATGTCAAGCAAGTGGTTAAACAGGGCTTCTAACTTCTTCATAAATAGACCCCTTTTGTCTGTGTGTTGTCATCTTCCGACTGCACAAGATGCTGTTAAGTCAGAAGTGATCTATCCACTTGGCCATAAAGACAAACAATGATCCTGTGACTGGACCCTTTCTGATGAGCAGAATATTTAAATCTGTAACCATCATGATACAGCAATAATAAAGTTTTGTATTAGCATATCTTGTATCATATTAATCTAGTCAGAGTGCTGGAACATGAAGAGAGAGAGACAAAAAATGGTAAAAACACTACCATTGGATCAAAAACATTGATTGTTAGTAACCATCAGATTCCGATGTCCAGGTGGACTCCGGCCACCACTCCTCCACTGTGAAGTGCTTCCTCTCCAGCGTGATGTTCCCACTCAGCCACATGCCCTCAGTGAACAGGAGGCACCGCCCATGAAAGTCAGCGATATTCTCAGACAGGGGCACTATGACAAGGGAGTTCAACAGGAAGTCCAGGAAATAGTGTATATTGGGCCTGATTCAGCTTCAGACGGAATTGCAAAGCTGTTCGCAAGCAGCTTTGCAATTCCGTCTGTGCAGATGTGGCAATGCAGCAGGAGGCATCACACCTCCTGCTGCATTATGTTTCCGAGCTGTGTTGTCTAACGCACCATCGGATACTCTGTGGAACATCGGTCAGCTAAGGTGACCCATGGGGTCATGCAGCCGGCCGCTGCAGATGAGAGGAAGAAACCAGGAAATCTCCATCAGCCGACAAAGATCCTGGCTTCTTCCCTCCCCCCCCCCCAATGGCAGCGACATGCCTCCGTTTCGGGAAATGGAGGACATCACTGCCACCTCCCCGCCCACAAACAGCAGCAGATTGTCAATCACTGACAGTCTGCTGCCAGCCTCCGTGCGGGATCGCAGACCCGCTATGCACATACGCAGAACGGGTCATGCACCTGCGCAGATTCCCGATCATTGGGAATCTGCGTTCGGTAGTGCACTAGCGTACACTGCTGAATAAGGCCCATTGAGCAAAGAGCACATTGCTCTTTGCCATGTTGGCCAGCTGGGGAGAGGAGCGCATGGTGGCAGCGGAAATATGCATTATTAACAGCGCCAGTCCGAGGGATATGCTGTTGATAAGCTTACGTTAGCTGCAATACAAATCTATCATCCATGATTTTCCTGCCCTTCCCAGCACATATCAGTGGCTGGGCCCCAGCCAGCTGCAGGGCAGCAGCAGTGGCGGTTGTGGTGACCCTGGTGAGATGCAGGGGCCTGTGGTGATATGGCGTAGGTTATGAGATGCGGGGGGCTTTGACGAGATGAAATCGCTCCCTTGCGAAGCCAAGGCGGGTCACTAGTTTACAGATACAAAGCCTAGGATGCTGCATGCTATGGCTCCAATGCTATACTGTCTGGCAGTGGTAAGTGGAGTTGTAGCACTTTGCCAGCCAGTCCTTCATGCATTTCAAACATGCAGTGGACTGAAATGTTTTTGTGGGCTGCCCTTGATGTCCCTATTCTGAGCTGGGGATAGCAATAAGATGAGCTTTCTTCAGTAGCCTTCATGGCTAAGTTTTCACCAGATATAGTGGGGTCTGCGGTAACTTTTACTTGGATAGGGCTCATCTTTGCTGCTATATGTAAAGGACATTCAGTATGGCACAATATAAACCTATAAATACACTGGAAATAGTGGAATCTGCACTGAAGACTATTCTGCAGTAATGCTATGATTGTGCCATATGCTTTATGGTGGACGGCAGAACTTGGGACACTATTCAGTAGGATCTAAGTTGCATATTAAGCGCTGTTTACACATGGCCCCCAGTGACTTTAGTACATATGGCCCCCAGTGAGTTTAGTACACAAGTTAAATGACGACAGATATTGAGTGATCAGTTAAATAATCAACATTGTTTCTTTACCTCTTCACTATTAGTCGAATCGACTAATAGTGATTCGACTAGATCTGGAACAAAATATGGACTCTAGGTGAAAATAAACTGAATTAACAACACTAGTGTGAACTGATGCTTTTTCAGGCCTATATGGACTCATGGAAGCAGCACTTAGAGGCATATTTATCACAGACTGCAAATCCCTATACATCTAAGAGAGAGTGAGAGACTTTCCTATGCTCACATTAGCTTTAAGCATTGCAGTGGTACATGTACCAGAAGGTGAATGAAAAAAATGCTTTACAAAAAACAACAACAATTTTTCACATATATTATTTAACTATGGGCCTGATTCAGACCCACTCGCAAGCGGCTGTCCGCTCGCAAGTGGGTCGATGTTGTGCACTGCGCATGCGCACGACGGCGGGAGCTCCGTCGTGCGCATGCGCCAGACGCGACGAGCGAAGGAAAGTCCTTCGCTCGTTGTGTCTGATCAAAGGGGGCGTGCTGTCGATGTTGATTGACAGCACGCCCCCTTTGATGGGCGTGCCGGGGGCGTGCCTCCCTGACGGGGGCGTTCCCAAGGGAACGCCTACCGTCAGAAGCCGGCCCACTGACATCACTAGTGATGTCAGTGGGAGTGATTTTGGCTCTGATAGAGCCAAAATCACTCCGGGCCTTGCGGTTGAAAACCTCAACCGCAGGCTCCGGCTCGCAGTTTCGATGGTCACGACCATCGCGGCCATCAAACTGCACGCTCGTATAGGCTGTGGGTGGTGACCCACAGCTATACGAGCGTCCAGGAGGACGCTCCAGAATTATGGAGGGCGGCCTTTATTCAGAGCGTGCGCTCTGCTCAGTGCGTACGGCTCTGAATGAGGGCCTATATTTTTTTTACTAAGTGGAAAATTAACTCTTACTGTTCCAAAAAGTATCGCCAAGGCAGCTGAGATTTTAATGTGAAATCGTGGCATTTTTTAAATTGCTGTGAAAAAAAATGCTATTATTAACGCATGTTTTTAAATAGGCCTTTAAGCATAAAAGCACTTTCAACTACTTTGTTAAAAAATCTTTGTCATGTAAAGCCTATACAGCTATGCCATATGTCAAGTACACAAGTCAAACAAATGGCAGAACTTGGGACACTATTCAGTTGGATTTAAGTTGCATATTAAGCACTGTACTTTAGTACACATGGCCCCCAGTGAGTTTAGTACACATGGGCCTCAGTGAGTTTAGTACACATGGGCCCCAGTGAGTTTAGTACACAGGGCCCCCAGTGAGTTTAGTACACATGGGCCCCAGTGAGTTTAGTACACATAGGCCCCAGTGAGTTTAGTACACATGGGCCCCAGTGAGTTTAGTACACAGGGCCCCCAGTGAGTTTAGTACACAGGGCCCCCAGTGAGTTTAGTACACATGGCCCCCAGTGAGTTTAGTACACATGGCCCCAGTGAGTTTAGTACACATGGCCCCCAGTGAGTTTAGTACACATGGCCCCCAGTGAGTTTAGTACACATGGCCCCCAGTGAGTTTAGTACACATGGCCCCCAGTGGCTTTAGTACACATGGCCCCCAGTGACTTTAGTACACAAGTTAAATGACTACAGATATTGAATGGTCATTTAAATAATCAACATTGTTTCTTTACCTCTTCACTATTAGTCGATTCATCTTCTAGATCTGAAACTACTACTAATTATTTTTGTGATGTTAAGCCTATACAGTTATGCCATATGTCAAGTAGAGAAGTCAAACAAATATTAAAACAGATTGTAAGATACACTAACTTCCTAGCAGCAATCTAACATGATCAGTATTTGTTTAAAGGACAAGTAAAGACCCTCTTGGATCTTAAACCTGCAATCCCAAGATTTGTAAAAAAAACTAAATAAAACCATAATTTACTATGACAGGCTATACTGTATAAGGAATTTTGATATTTACCATCTTTCCTTGGTATTTTGTTTTTATTCAGGTTGATATAATAATATAGAATTCTATAGTTTCAAGGATTACCATGGCAACACGGGTTATATGACACATGATAGTGGGCAGAAAGGCTCTCGAATGGCACATTGGCTCACACCTCCTTCACTCACCTGACCTTCTGAGGCAGTGTATGTACCTTTTTCCCTCCAGAGAGATTTACAACAGAGATAATTATTTGTAGGACGATCGTTTAAAGAAATTACTGTCTGATGCATGCTTAAAAAATATTCCCCTGTACAGTGCTTCGGGACCCTTGTTTGTGTCTTTATAAATAAATAATAATACTTACTATTTAGAGAATAAAGAAAAGCCCTTCTATATGGGATTGCTGCTTTAATAATGTAAAGCCTGTATTACTAAATAATACTAATGTGAAAACTAAACTTCATTTCTTCAGCATGTTTTTTGTTCTGTTCTTTAGATAAAGCAGTCAATGCTGAGGATGGCGATGCGTCTGTCTTACATCACTCGGAGGTAGTGTAAAGTCATGATTCTTTGTGTTTAGTTAGCAGGTTACCTAGGTGACAGGAATGCTGTGTGCAAGGCTGCACATCAGTTTATTCGTACACATGTCTTGAAAAGCATAACTGACATGCACTGCTTTGTCATTTCAGCTTTTTGACATTGGCAGCACCCCTTTAGGCAATGTCTTAAAGCTCTGGTGATGGCTATACATTTTTATGATTGGGGCATAGGTTCCCAAACGTGGTCCTCAAGGCTCCCCAACATTTCAGGTTTTAGAGATTTCCATGGTTAAGCACAGGTGTTAAATCAAATTGACATAGGTACTAATTAAGTCACCTGGCTCAACCATGGGTATCTCTAAAACCTGAACTGTTGGGGAGCCTTAAGGACCGCGTTTGGGAACCTCTGGATTGGGGTAAGACTGAACATATTTTTTCTCTTTTATCCTGACAAGAAAATAAAATTTTTTATAAGTCAATTATATAGTGACAGCATAGGGAAGCCGACGGACGAAATCCTGACCGCCAGCTTACCGACTGTCTAATCCCGCCAAGGTACTAATGATGCCTGTCATTAGACCTACGCCGGGCGCGGACAGCTGTGGAGGGGGAGGGTTAGGTTAGGGGCTCCCCGGGGGGGACTTAGGTTTAGGCACCCCCCAGGAGGGTTAGTGTTAGGCTAGGGGAAGGGGGGGTTAGGGTTAGGCACCCCCTTGGGAGACTTGGGGTTAGGCTGTGGCGAAGGTGGGGTTAGGTTTGGCACTGGGGGGGGGGAGGTTAGGGTTTGGCACCCCTAAAGGAGGGTTAGGGTAGGGAATTAGGTTAGCGATACCACAAAGAACGATTGGGATCTTCACCCCTGCCGGGCTGTCACTGTCAGGTCAGCGGTAAATCATACTGATTCCACAGCATATTCTATTGCATTATGCAACTGGGAGCAACACAGTAATAAATTGGAACTGGATAATAGACAGAGCTGTAAGAGGGGCCCTGCTCACAATCTATAGGGAAATAACACTAAAGTAATTCATAAGCCCTAATTGATGATAAGACTATTTACAGGTTGTTGTTCCTTTTTTTTTTTTTACTGGCTTCTGGTCAATTTGATCGCCCTTATTAAAGCTGTTTATAATATACACAGTAAATTAGAATACATCCAACTTTCAACAGCCACTAGTCTATGCTTTCACTTTTCATTGCCTAACCTTAGCCTAGATTTATCATTTACAGCAGATCCAACCAGCAGAGTTATACAGCTATTGGCACATTACATAATCTTTATATATATCATTAGTTCTGCAAATTACTTATGTTAGTGTAAATACTGAGAGGCATGTCGTCTTCTCTCCCAGATGTGGCACATATATTTCAGTGCTATTGATCGTACCTATCGTTCACATCGCCGTTTGATTCTAGCTAGTGTTGTTATTCAGTAGCATAGTTTGGTCTGTTTAGGTTCCCTCTGGAATGTATCATATGTTTTTATACTGATTTACTTTACAGTGCCATGACTGTGAGAGCATCTGCTAGCTATCTTCTGTGCCTACTACCTTTTATATTACACATCGATTGGTAGGTTCTGACCCATCTTCAGCACATATACTTTGAACATGTGTATATGGTTTATCTGGCTTTTATGCAGCTTTGTGACATTTAGCTATGTGCCTATGTCCGATATTACATGCTGTATGAAAAGCAATATCTGTTGACTTTGCAAATGAGCAGAGCACCCTGGTATTATTATCACTTCTCCTCTGCACCCAGTTCCATGAATTTATTCCACTTTATCTACTGGTCACTGATAGCAGAACCATTATAACACCTCAAACTTCTCTTTATCTAAAAAATGTTTCCATATCATGTATGCAACTGTAATTCCTACTGATTAAACTCTGACCTTTTTCACACAGACCCATATATGAAAAAAATTACACTGCCGAAATGTGACCACCAATCCAGTGTGTTTAACCTCCACAGCCTGTTACATGTAACAGAGGGCTAAATTCCTTCTGCTGTAATAATAGCATTTAAAGTCCTTAGACATGGCTTATTTTTTCTCTCCTGCACCACCCTTCACATAACTCCGTCGCTGGGTCGCACCATTGTGTGGTGTGTACCCAGCTTAAGTATCCAGTCCCAAATCAATCATTACCTATTGTATGTTGCTCATCAAAAATTTATATCTTACATGGTGTCTAAAATATATAAAAACATATTTTATATCTATATAATAATTGGCGAAGTCCGCTCTGTCTCTAACATGCCCAGTAGGTGTGGGAACTCTCAGGTGATGACATCACTGACCCTGGTGGGGAGGGGTCAGAGTTCAGACCAACTGTCAGTAACTGTAATGCAGCTGTTACTTAGCAGCAGTGTTATTTGGTTACTCCTCTCATCAGCACCAACCTACAGATCCAGAGGTAAAGCCGCATACACACTACATGATATGTGTATGCGGCGATATCGGCGGGCCCGGCGGCGGTGCCAGCATCGGCAAGTGTCTACACACTTGCCAATGCCAACCATCGACGGCAGAGGGGGGGGGGGGAGCGGGGCCATGCAGCATACACACTGGCTGATAGTGTTAACGATATAGATATCGTTCAATAGTTACAAATATCGGCAAGTGTATACTCTGCTTAAAATGAGGAACTTTCCAGGAGCCGTTTTCCAGAAACTATATGGATATACCTAATGGACTATGTAAAAACTGTTCCAAAAGTAATCGCTCCGATGACCCATTAAATTGCATGCAACAGAGGTATTTATATCACAATTCAGGCCATTCATCCACCTTCCCCATTAACTTAACCATTTATTTGCTTAGAAACCTCTATCTTTAGACTTTCTCCTAACAGTAAATCATCCGTCTGTATGTCTATGATGGCGTGCAATATGTATACAGTATATACTAGTATAACAGGCCTGGCATATGCCTCCACCTCTCTAGCTCGGCCCAGCTCCCTATCTGGCAGCTCTCACCATCCCCTCGCTTAGTCACATCCCCTCCCATATTTAGCCATGAGTTGGGACATGTGCCCAAGCTTCCACTGCACGTGCATTGAGATGGGACAGACCTTTTACAGTTATTATATAGATTTATAAAATAATTGCAGAAGGTCTGTCCCATCTCCCAAATTCGCATGCAATGAAAGCCAGGGTGCGCGCCCAAACGGATCCCACTATGACTTAGGCTTACATAAGGCTTACATAATGGAGATGGGAGAGTGGAGGGCAGAACAGGGGAGCAGAAACTGAGTGACTCTGAGTGATTCTGCAAAAATCAGATCCAATATACTAGTCAACTAGCCAATATACTAGTCAACACTTTGAACTCTATGTCATGTTCCTCAAACCATTCCTGAACAATGGCCCTCATTCAGAGCCGTACGCTCTGAGCAGAGCGCACGCTCTGAATGAGGGCCGTCCTCCATAATTATGGAGCGTCCTCCTGGACGCTCGTATAGCTGTGGGTCACCACCCACAGCCTATACGAGCGTGCAGGTTGATGGCCGCGATGGTCTTGACCATCGCGACCATCGCCACTGCGAGCCGGAGCCTGCGGTTGAGTTTCTCAACCGCAAGGCCCGGAGTGATTTTGGCTCTATCAGAGCCAAAATCACTCCCACTGACATCACTAGTGATGTCAGTGGGCCGGCTTCTGACGGTAGGCGTTCCCTTGGGAACGCCCCCTTCAGGGAGGCACGCCCACCAAAGGGGGCGTGCTGTCAATCAACATCGACAGCACGCCCCCTTTGATCAGACACAACGAGCGAAGGAAAGTCCTTCGCTCGTCGCATCTGGCGCATGCGCACGACGGAGCTCCCGCCGTCGTGCGCATGCGCAGTGCACAACATCGACCCACTTGCGAGCGGACAGCCGCTTGTGAGTGGGTCTGAATCAGGCCCAATGTTTGCAGTGTAGCAGGGCGCATTATGCTGCTGAAAGAGGTCACTGCCATCAGGGAATACCGTTGGTCTTGCACTTGTTTAGGTAGGTGGTACATATCAAAGTAACATCAACATAAGTGCTGGGACCCAATGTTTCTCAAAAGAACATTGCCCAGAGATCACACTGCCGCTGCCAGCTTGCTTTTTTCCCATAGTGCATCCCTAGTGCCATCTCTTCCGCAGGTAAATGACGCACAAGCACCCAGCCGTCCACATGATGTAGAATAAAAAATGTGATTCATCAGATCAGGCCCTCTTCTCCCATTCCTCCATGGTCCAGTTCTGATGCCCACATGCCCATTGTAGACGGTGGACAGGGGTCAGCATGGGCACTCTGGCTGGTTTGCAGCTACGCAGCCCCATACGAGGCAAGCTGCAATGTACTGTGTGTTTTGATGCCTTTCTATCATAGCCAGCATTAACTTTTCAGTAGTTTGTGATGCAGTAGCTCTTCTATAGGATAGCACCAGACGTGCTAGCCTTTGCTCCCACGTGCATCAGTGAGCCTTGGGCGCTCATGATCCTGTTGCTGGTTCACAAGTTGTCCTTCCTTGCACTTTTGGTAGGTACTAATCACTGCATACTGAGAACATGCCACAAGACCTGTCGTCTAGCCATCACAATTTGGTCCTTGTCAAAGTGGCTGAGATAATTACTGTATGTCTGCTCATTTTTACGGCTTCCAACACATCAACTTCAAGTACTGAGAGTTCACTTGCTGGCTAATATATCCCACCCCTTGCCTCTGCATGCACCCCCAATCAGTTTGGAAAGTTTGTACCAATGCTGGGGCATGATAATTGAACAATAGTGTAGGATGTTTAGTCAAGTCTAATCTATGACTCTTAAAAAAAAATAAAAAAATATATATATATATATATATGACAGAACCCTTAAACGGTAGCAGTCAAACAAGCAATATTTGCACGACTATCATATAGTGTGTGCCCCCAATCTGCCAATTTCACTCTTCGTTCATTGCAATGTCCCATTTGATATTCTGCACATCCAATGGATGATTCCACGGATGACGTGCTGTTACATGAAGCTTGTAATGATATATTGAGTTGTGGTACAACGCATAGTGTAGTGTATACTGTCATGCATTGTTACATCACATCGCCATGTCGCTCTGTCGTTAGGTGTGTTCCCAGCTTTAGAAAGGCTCCAATGAGAGACTATGGACAATGTAAAAAGAGTAAAGTGGAGGAGGGCTGTAATAGCTTCATGAATTTCAAAGAGCGTCTCCTGCCCCACTTCAAAAACAGTAAATTTTTTTACTCTAGGTATTCCCTAAATATTCTTATCAATAGCTTCTGGATTATTAAAATAATGTTTTTTCACTGAGCATGCTCTGGTACAAGTGCAGACTCGTACGCATTTCAGTGGATTCTCCACTTGGACCTGAAGGGGATTAATTGGCTGTAACATGGAGCTCTTACATAGCCGTAGTTCAGAGAGGGCATGTTGACAGAACTGCGGGCTGTGCAGAATTTGATGTACTGTAAGCGTAAATCCACCTCTTTCCATGCCCTGATGATATGACAAGTACCGGGCATGAGTGTACCATAGACATGCGGCTCTGAATACAGGGCCAATATGCAAAGTTATATTTGTGGATGCAGAGCAGGAGCAATTACTGTGTTTTTGCGTAAACTGTGCATCAGGCCCTTAGGAGGTTATGTATAACACTTTCTAAAGACTGGAGAAGTTGCTCATCGCAACCAATCAGCCTCTACCTATCATTTTATAAAATGTAGTTGATGCTTCTAGCTAGAAGCAGATTGGTTGCTATGGGCAACTTCTCCAGTTGTCCATTTCTCCACATCTCACCCTTAGTGGCCAGGGTGCTTTATAGCTGTAAATTAGAAAACATAGGGCCTGATTCAGACCCACTCGCGAGCGGCTGTCCGCTCGCAAGTGGGTCGATGTTATGGACTGAGCATGCGCACGACGGAGGGAGCTCCGTCGTGCGCATGCGCCAGACGCGACGAGCGAAGGGAAGTCCTTCGCTCGTTGTGTCCGATCAAAGGGGGCGTGCTGTCAATGTTGATTGACAGCACGCCCCCTTTGGTGGGCGTGCCGGGGGCGTGCCTCCCTGACGGGGGCGTTCCCACGGGAACGCCTCCCGTCAAAAGCCGGCCCACTGACATCACTAGTGATGTCAGTGGGAGTGATTTTGGCTCTGATAGAGCCAAAATCACTCCGGAGCTTGCGGTTGAAAACCTCAACCGCAGGCTCCGGCTCGCAAATTCGATGGTCGCGATGGTCGAGACCATCGCGACCATCACAATGCACGCTCGTATAGCCTGTGGGTGGTGACCCACAGCTATACGAGCGTCCAGGAGGACGCTCCATGAAAATGGAGCCCGGCCCTCATTCAGAGCGTGCGCTCTGCTCAGAGCGTACGGCTCTGAATGAGGGCCATAGGCTCTTCCTCAAATCCAACCATGTACATTGTGGGATCTTCCAGCTAGATCACGCCTTGTAATACATGACAGTGTCCACTTCCTGATGATCAATAATCTTCTGTGGGCCATAATTTATTGTGTATATATATTATTAACCTTTATATGGCACCACATGGTTCCGCAGCGCCTTACAAAGTAGAAAACAGTGACTTGCAGTACAAAACATTGCAGGACAAGGACGTGGTTTGCAAACATTGCTGCAACAGAGATCATAATACTCTAGCAGCAGGGCGACATTAACCAAAGCTTAGGTGCCGTAGTAGGTAGTAGATGATCGTATAAGTAAGCGAAAGAGAAGCACAAGAGGGAAGAGGGCCCTTGTATATGTGTAATTATACGTTCCAAGATGTGTCTGACTTTGCTCCAATGAGTAACATCTTCTATTTGGTTTGTTTACAGATAAACCAGATACATTTCCACAATGAGACCAAAACCCTAGTTGCCTATACCATCTATTTTGAGAGTAAAGGTGTGTATCCACTAGCCAACAATGAAGGACTAAACGATAACTATGTCGTTATCATTCAGTCGTTCATTATACTGTGCAGTGCCAACACTGAAAGATATGCCGTTCAGTGCAGGCACTCTCCCTCATCCCCTGAACATGCTCAATCTGACGATATCGTCAAGTTGACCGTCATGTTCGGACGATGAGTGATGCCGACAACGACCAGCGGGAACGCGCATCGCTGGTCATTGATGACATTTTTCTGCACTATTACTGCACGGTTAATGAGCGATTGAACAATAACGATGTCTCGGCTAGTGGATACGCACCTTAAGAGCAAAATGTCATCTAATAATAGTGAGGTCACAATTTCTAGGTATCCTGCCCTAGAGGCTCTCTTCCTCTTTAAGAACCAGTGTCTTCAGCATATTTAGCTTTTTATCTGTTATTTCTGGAATAATCAAAATCTTGCCTTCTGATGTGGGTCAAAAAGGTGTGACGTGTTCAGCTATATGAATACCACAATACTGTGCAGTATTTATACTAAGCCTTGGAGAGAGATAAACTACCAACCAATCAGCTCCTAACTGTTCCTGTAGAAGCTGTGTTTGAAAAATGACCGTTTGGGAGCTGATTGATTGGTACTTTATCTTCATCTACTTTAGCTCTCTCAAAGGATTAGTACATAGACACCGTATTTGCTTCTGACCTTCCTTTCGCCATCCTGACTCTTCATCAGTCGGCCCCTGTCTAAATTCACTATCAATTTAATTTATTGCCCAATATACTTCTTGATAAAGGTTGCAAGACCGAAACGTTGAATTCTGACACAGCTTGTCGTCTGTTCTTGAACATTACAAGACCTCAGAGTGCGCCTATATCCCGTTATGCATCGGAGTACTGGTTGCTCTGAAGGGCACCTGGGGAAGGATAACCCTTTACCTTTGGAGTGCCAGCTTAACTTGTGAATTTGCCTGATATATAAATAAATAAAATGAGTGTTGATCGGTGTTATTATTTATCAATTCTGTAGTGGCACCATATTATGCAACACACACTAGGTCCAAGCCAATGATCCTGCTAGTATGTTTTTGCAGTGTGGGAAGAAACTGGAGCACCCAGAGGAAACCCACTAAAACACGGCGAGAACATAGAAACTTTACATACAGTGCTTCATTCTGAGTCGCACGCAAAAGCGCAGTTAAGCAGCGTCTATTGGCGGTTGCCCGTATGTGAGTTTATGCAAACTCCTTTCCTTGTGTAGATCCGTGCTGTCCCATGTGCAAGGACTGAGACACCCACTTTTAGGGCCCAGTGCACGCTGTATTACCGATTGGTGAACCTCATAATTTCCATCTCTGTAAATTTATGACTGTACTGCAGGTGCAGTAGACTTATTTGCACTGCTGTCGGTGCTATGGTCTGATTCAATGTTGTATGCCAATCGCATGGCACTGAGTCTTTGTATGCTGCCGTCAAGCGATATTATGCTAATGCCGCAGGTAACATCTTGTGTAAATAGGCGCCTCCTGCTGGCTTCTGTGATCCGCTGCTGCGTCCGAGGATACAGTATCAGATTAGTTGCGTGAATATCGCCCATCTGAGTAACACCACTCAGGATGGCCATATATTTCACGTGCCGGGGCTATTGAAGCTGTGTCCAAGGACACAGAGACTGGCCTTTGCACGCCCAGCAAACTCTTGCGACGCGCCCCCGTTTTCTGGCGCACTGGCTGTCACCCCTCCTTCCCCGCCCCTAAACTGCTGCATCATCACTCATGCTGCAGCTTAGGGGGCACTGAGACCGTCGCTGCAGACACCGATTGGCACATGCGCAGTACAGTACCTGCCCATGCCCTGATTTTCCTCCATTGGAGTTCTACGCAAACCATTGGATTTGCATACAACTCTGGTTCAGGCACAATGTGTACTGATGTCTGCTACATCAAACATGCCAATACAATGAGTATTGAACACATCTCCAAATATCTTTTTTTTTATTTAGAATAATTTACATCTTGCATTAAAGGAAAAAATGTGCACCCCATACAGAAAAAATGTTGAGAACCCTTGTCCCGTACACTACATAAGTGTACACTATTAGCTACAGTCCCTGGCTGTTTAGAATATAGATGAAGACATCCCCATTTCACCATACAGAATTTCCTTTCTTGTGGATGTGCTCACACTTCTCCCTGTGTATTAAGACTTCAGAGATACAAACCAGTAGCTCTGTAATTGCTTTCTTGAATCTGCCCTTAATAATTACATTTAGTAAAGCTGTATCGAAAATTAGAAAGGCAGAAACTAATAGAAAACTAGATTTTTCACTGATTTAGAAAGCAAGACGATCTATATATTGACAAGACTTCAGGTTGAGAGGGATCAAGAAAACTGTTTTGGACTGTCAGTGCAAAGAGTCAGACGCTGTCCTGATGTACCGTGGCATCTGCATTTTCTCAGCTTGGAGATGTTTTCATGTGATCTCATGTAAATAGGTGTCAGGACCGCAGAACAACCGATTTAGATAGAAGTCATTTGATAATTCTTTGTAAATCAAGAAAGAAATAGCTGCTTGTCATTAGGTTCTTGTAGGGGCATGGATTTGTTAATTAAATAAAAGATTGGGAAAAAGAAAAACTGTTGTAGTTTATTATCTAACCTAAAATGGGATTGGGGAATTAGCCTTGCTAAGTGAGTGTATTACTCTTTATTAAAAAAACAACTTTATTTTGGTATTGTTAATCCCTTGTTTATTAAAGTCAACTTGTGCCAATTAAGTAAGGACAGCACAAAAACATAATTAGCCTTAAAACTTTTCAGCATTTCTGGTAGCATGAAAAGATGGAAGGCTTCTGGCAACTTTGGAAAAGGGACCATTAAATTACAAGGGTCGGATATTGCCATTTTCACCAGTGCTCTGCTCTTGCTAAGTTTGGTACTGGCTTTCTGGTCCTCTTTGGGCAGCCCATTGTCTCACTCTCTGGTTCCCAGCACTGCATGCAGCCTGGCACTATCCCGCTATAGTGTCATGCGCACAGTTTGCTCAGCTGGTTATACCTCTGATCTAGTGACAACTGGTGTCATCGTTGATGCCAGATGTAAACAGGACATCCTATTTAAACCCTGCTCTATCTGCTGTAAGATGGCAGAGTATTAGGCTATCTTTTTAGATACCAGTACTACGGTTTGCCATTCCTCCATATTATTGCGACTTCACCTCATACTTACCTACTTTCTTGGAAGGCCCGGGAGACTTCTACATTGTTAAGTAGTCCCATGGGCCGCCTTAAGAGTGGATGGTCTTCCCGTATTCCCAACCACTTCCTAGAGAAGTGGGCAGGAAGGGGAAATAATGCAGTGAATCATTTTGTCCATGGTGAGGGGGTGGGGTCTAACTACGCAAAACACTTGGACCCGCCAAGGCTTCTCCTGGAGACAGCAAATGAGAATCTGGGTTAGTATGCTTCACTTTTTACTTTCCTTGTACTTACTTATTCAGAACTGCACCTGGTGTTCTCCTGGATCTAACTTGCCTCTGTGGAGCTTCTCTCTGGATTTTCCTTGGCATTTATGATCTGCCTAAGTGCACCATACCTTCTCTAACTGGTTACTCTAATTCCCTTGTGACACCAGCCTGTCACACCAAGAACTCAAGCAAGGGGCTGTGACCTGAATGCCAGTTGTAGTGAAAACCAAACATTCTTGTGGGAGTCCCTGTCAAAGATCACTGGTGCGTTATACCCCACAGTCGTACTAATCCTAGCTGACCATGAAGCATCCACTATCTCAGCATGCCCAGAAGCTTCTGTTTTCCAACAAAGCATTATTTGAGTATAAAGTGGCATTATGTATGACAATGTCATCTTTAGGTCAGTAGTAGCTCTAGGACAAAAACAGTAGGTTATTTACTTTCTATTGTTAAATTAACCTAAAAAAAAAAACTATTTCAAAGTGAAATAATAATAATAATGTAGAATAATAATAATAATTCTTATTATTTATTATTATAATTAGTGCCTAAGCTTTATGGGGTCATTTTTGTTGAGATTATTGGAAGCATATCTTTTGGCTGATTGACTCTTGAATTCTATTGTTTTGTCCACCTCTGTTTAGAAATATGGTGTTGCTGAAAAATACAAGCATTTATTACAATTAGAAATCTGCAAACCAATTGTCCCAATCCTGATTCTCCACACCTGATCTGGCCAATTATGTTTGAGCTTCCTGTGACAACTTCCCTAAGCTGCATCCCTTTTTATCTTTGGAACTCAACCCCAGAAATTGGCACATATGGGGGGCATTCCATAAATTGGAGACTTTTTCTGCATGCAGCACACTTCATGTCAGTTATACCTCTGAAGGGCACAGCCAAGCCTTCCCAGCCTGAAATTACTGATAGCAGAACAATAGCTTATACTCTGCTGCATGAAGTGTAATTATAATGTGAAATATTTCTAGTACCAAAGGTTGGAAATTATACTGTATCTCTAAATGTTTCTTTAAACAGTACAAATAAAACATACAATAATCCAAATGCATTGTAGAAGCACCCTTTGCTCATATTATAAGACTGATCAAGTCTCTATCAACTTCACAGATCTAGACATTGTGGTTTGTGTTCTTCTCTTTCTTTCAAAAAAGTTTGAGGTTCATCAAAATGTGGGCTGTCCTGTGCCCAGTCTTCTTCAGGCCATTTCACAGATTTTCAATAAGATTGAGACCTGGGCTTTGATTGAGCTATTCAATTCCTTGTTTGATTTTGGATGTGTGCTTTGGGTCATTATCATGTTGGTAGGTGAAATTCATCTTCAGCAAGTTTTATCCCAAAATATATTCATATTTGGAGCTATATATTATCCTGACTGGAGACCCTATACCAGATGTAAAGGAGCCACAAAGCATGATGCTGCCACCACTATGCATCACAGTAGGTATAATGTTCTTTGACTGATAAACTGTATTCTCTGTGCTCCAATCTTTCAGAATTAAGGCCAAGATATTCACCCTTGGTCTAATCCGACCACAAGATATTTTTCCACATGGTTTGGGGTCGTTGTATTTTTTGCTAAACATAGACATTCTTGGATGTTCTTTGAGAAATGATCTCTGCACGTCTGGGCTACTAGATAAGGTGGCAAGGCAGAGTATGGGAGATTTTGGTCTTGTGAAGAGAGTGAGCAGTTACTGGCACAAATGTTTGCAGCTCCTTTAATGCTGCCATAGGCCTCTTGGTAGCGTCCCTGATGAATTTTCTCTTTGTCTTGTCATCCGGTTTAGAGGGAAAATTTGAAATTACTTTATATCCTACTCCTGATTGGTACCTTTTAATAATGAGATCATGTAGAAGTTTTGAAAACTCCTTGTAGGCTATGGCTATCCCAGTAGGATGTGCCAAGGAAACTGCAAGGATATTCTACAGTAATCTGATTTTATTTGAGGTTAATCACAATTGCTGGTAGGTGTTTGCTAATTACTTTTGAACATGATTTGGAATTTGATTGGTTAAGTGCAAACACAGCTATAGCCCCATTATGAAAAGGTGTGCAAACTTATGCGTAAGGTTTGTACTTCTAATTTCCTATTTCTTTTCTACTTGAATTGTATTGGTTGCAAGTTGGAAAAAGGTCAGAAATTACTATTTTGCCATTGCCAGAACCCCAATCTAATCATAGTCGCATTCTTTCCTACTAAATAGAATCTGGTTTCCAAGAATTTTGGCAGATTGAACACGCCTATTAAAAGTAAAAAAAATTCTATGTAAATCAAGAAGTTACGCCCTGACGTTACCTTTCTCCAGGAGATGCACTTGTCTGGCACATTGGACTGATTCCAGTATTTCCACTCCTCATTGTAACTAGACTAGGAGAGTGGCCATTCTATCTAGCAGGCTTCTGCTGTATACCATCCTAGATCAGGTTATAGACCCATGGGTGGGGATGTTGAAATGTACAGTACCATGTTAAGTATGCCCTCTGCAATCTATGCCCCAGATTCAGAGGTACATGATTTATTTATTTTTTTTAACATGTTTTCTCAACTTTTGGCAAAAGAAGATGCCATGCCTCTTGTTATGGGTGGTGATTTCAATACAGTAGCAGATCCACTTGTAGATTAGTCCCTCTCAGCGTGAGATGTTTTAGCGTGACAATGGCAATATATCCCTACTCTTGAATTTGCTCTCCACTTGGCATCTCCTTAATTCCTCTGATCGTTCATACATCTTTTACTGAGCGGACCACCAATCTCTGATAGATTACTTTTTAATCTCCTGTTACTGTGGTTTCTAGACTTCATTCAGTGGACCTCCACAACATAATTTCTGATCACAACCTAATATCATTGTTCCTGGACTCCGTACCTGGACTTGTCACGGACCGCCTTTGGTTTTCCCTTCCTTTCTTGCTGATTCTGAGGATTTGAAGAGCTTTTTTGACCGTGAAATGGCCAGAGTTCTTGGACGATAACTTGGATCACTGGGATACTGCAGTCCTATTTTGGTAGTCATGCAGGGTCATGTAATGAGTTATGTTTCCCAAATGAAACATGAGGCAGCTAAAATCAACAATTCCCTTCATGATTCCTTAACTTTGGCCTTTGAGAAATTTCACTCTACAAGCAAGCCTGACAATTGCTGGAAAATTATTTGCTGTCCCAAGCCAAATATAACTACTATAAATTGGGCAATAAGTCAGGCAGATTGCTGGCCCACATGACCAAACCGAGGCAAAAGCGCAACCATATTGTGGCGGTACATGATCCGACCACTTAGTCAATACTCACCTCTCCTGACTCTATCCGAAATTGATTCCATTCCTATAACAGTGACCTCTATAATCATTCATCCATAGACAGGGAGGCACAGTACTCCCTATTCCATGAGGCCAGCCTTCCCCCATCCTTACTTCACAGAGGGAGATCTAGGAGGGTATAGTCACTGAGGAGGAAATTAACTTTGCAATACAAAATCTTTCCCTTCATAAACTTCTAGGCACTGATGGGTTGTCTGGAGATTACTATAAACGGCTCCAGTCCCCACCTTAAAAGAACTTTATACGGGTACTCCCATCTTTTCCCTCTTTTGCTGATTCTTACACGATTTTACTCCCTAAACCAAATAGGACTCCAATTCCTGGGTGGTTTTATGTCCCCATTACATAATTGAACTGCATTTCAAAATCCTATTTAAAATTATGGTGACAAATTTGCAACAATTTTTTAACCAGTTGGGGTTTGTCAAGGGAAGACAGTCGGTCTGGGATATTCAGACTGCTATTGCAGCTGTACTGGCCGTCGGCCATAATCATGGGAGTTGTTATTGAGTTTAAACACTCATAAGGCGTTCAACTCTGTTCTCTGGCCTCACTTGTTCGCAGTGCTAGAACACAGAGAATTCCATCTTGCCTCCAGTAAATTGATAAAATTTTTCTACGATTCTCCATCCACTCGACTCTTGGCTAATGGCCTGAGGTGGTGAAAAGCTACAGTTGGGTTGTGGCACCCATCACTGATGTCCGCTCTCGCCATTGCTATTCAACTTGTCATTAGATCCTCTCCTTTGAATCCTCCAAAATTATTATTCTCTTCAGGGCATCATTGTGGGTCAGCAAGATGTCACGTGGGCAGCTTTTGCTGATGATCTATTTCATGTTTCCAATCCTCATCCCTGTTGACAAAGATTCAATTATTTTGGTCAGATCTTGGGTTTCCACATAAATGAAAGCAAATCCACTGCTTAATTTCTGGTTGGATGAGTTGGTCCAGGTTCAATGAGCAGATCTAGTTTCTCTTATCTGGGTGTCGGCTCCCTAAGAACATAACCAACTTATATCAATTAATGTAACTCCAGCCATCAAATAGATACCTGAGCAGGAATCATCTCTCCCTTTCTTACTTACGATGGTCTTTCCCATGTCATTTTATATCATCCAATCCTTACCAATTTTCTTAACCCATAAAGGTGCTCAGCTGATTATATATATATATATATATATATATATATATATATATATATATATATATATATATATATTAGGGATGTGCAGGCTCGGATAGGTTCGAGTTTGCACGTTGAGTTCGGATTTTTCCCTCCAAAAAAACGGAACTCAGAAAGAGGCTAAACGTCATCTTACATGGACGAACATCATCATTCCTGGACAAAAGTCCAGGA
Source organism: Taudactylus pleione (assembly GCA_031769625.1). Lineage (NCBI taxonomy): Eukaryota > Metazoa > Chordata > Amphibia > Anura > Myobatrachidae > Taudactylus > Taudactylus pleione. Next base: position 4,011,027 of record JAUIMM010000161.1, read on the forward strand.
ATGATGATGTTCGTCCATGTAAGATGACGTTTAGCCTCTTTCTGAGTTCCGTTTTTTTGGAGGGAAAAATCCGAACTCAACGTGCAAACTCGAACCTATCCGAGCCTGCACATCCCTAATATATATATATATATATATATATATATATGTAATCTAGATGGTCCTGTGGAGTGTAGGTAGACTTTGCATAACTATGCAGAATCTATACCAGCCTAAAAATAATGCAGGCATCATTTTCCCTAATATTGTAAACTGTAACACTGCAGCGCTTCTGAGGTATCTTTGTGCCTGGCTATATAACCAAGATAATTATGCCAATACTTATAGAGCGCTACTTTTACCTGATTTGGATCTGAGGTGCTTTCTCTACAAGATTTACCAGGAAATCTCATATAAGGCAAAGGAAAAATCTCCTGCTATGGAGCATGAGGAATATTTGGCATCTGATGAATGCTATAAATATATACATTTGCGTTTTTGTTATGAACCCAGTGTTTCAGCCTGGCTTTCCACCCTTTTATCCTTTGGAAAGTGAGCGGTATACTGGCTGTTAGAGACATATTCCATGTGGGTTTCGGGAAACCACTCACATTCTCAGAGGCATTGATATAGTTTCCTATGATAGGAGCTTACACAGTACCTTTTTTACAGGCTCAGCTCTATATAAGCTCTGTAATACATACCTTATCTACCTTGGACTGGACTAACCCCGTAGGTCATTTGCTACTTCTACAACCCCCAACTTGGAGAGCTAGTGCCATTCATTTCAATCATCTCAGAGAAGAGTTGGATCACTCTGAGTTGAAAGGGACCGTTAACCAAGGGTTACCATAATTTCCCGTCCTTACACCTAAAGATATCCTTAACCTTTTCAATTGGTCTTGTCGCCGCCTTAATGCTACTGTAGCATGCATATAGAGTTATATTAAAATATTTTCCGTAATACTTATCTGTCCCTGCACTACCGGTTTTTGATGGATCAGTCGCCCACCTCTACCTGTAATAAATGCACCCAGATAGATAACATCCTTTTCCACTGTTTCTGGGAGTGTCATCAAGTCAGGAATTTTGAGGTTCAAGTTAAAACTCTTGCGGAACAGCATTTTATAAATTACTAGCTGATGTACCTTGGTAGGACTTAGATATTTACTATTTCCATTTCCTACATCCTATTTTAACTTATATGCTTAGTTCATTTTATACCACTGGGGTAAATGAGTGTGTTGAACACTAAGGCCTCGATGACATTCCTGTGGAAGACATGTACTTGCAACCTGGTGCCATTGCAGAGTTTGGGCGGGTTGAGGTGCTGCAGCAAGATCATTAGAACCTCCACATTGAGAAGCTTGTGGGCTGGTAGGCCAGGAGGCTTGAGGGTGTTGAGCAACTCCACAAGGTAGTGGATCGCGACTAGTCCACAGACTTGTACTCCATTTCTGCTTCTTCGAATGACTGAAGTAGAGTGTCATTAATGACTGTAGCCATGTCTTTCTTGGGGTTCAGCAATATCAGGTTATATCCTGGATGTGAGGTCTGCTAGGGTCTTCACTACTGTGCCTTGGCCTGCAGGGATGGTCACCTTCCCCATGGACTCTGGATACTCTCCATTCCCTATATTGACTAGGTGTTCACATAATTGCCCATTGGAGACATTGCCCCTCAAGTGGACACTCGTTCTTCTTGAGAGAGATTTTCCATATAAGGGGCCTCGGATACGACGCCTTGACGCACACCTGAACTGTGGCAGTTCATGTTCCTCTCGGTACTACTAGAGTCTGCCGAAAGTCTCCAGCTAGTAGCACTATGGGCCTGATTCAGAGATGTATGCAATGCCAATATTTACACTATTAAGTGATTATTGCTCGCACTGCGCATGGGCCAAGGTACCTTAGTGATTCCGCTCGCAGTGAAGATTTCATCACAAAGTGATTGACATTTAGGGAATGTTTGGGGGCAATTATGGGGAATGGCGGCAAAAACAAAGGTGTGCTATGACCATTTACAGGGCATGTATCTGCCTACATCTGCGGTCCCATACGCATAAAATTAAATAAATATGGCGCCACCGTCTCAGCTTCCGCAGCCACTCGCCATGACAATAGACTTGCTGGTTACACACTAGACGATATGTCATCCGATCCGGCAGATAAAATATGGTGCCAGCATCTCAGCTTCCACGACCATTTGCCTTCGGATCGGGCAACATATCGTCCATGAGGAAGAGCGTGGCTCGATCCGCGTTGACTTGTGACAGGAGTACCACACCATTCTGGATAGCTTTGGAGGAGGAACTGGACAGCCGTGGCCATAAGGGAGCTGAGTGCGAGGTTCCGGAGCCTTCAGCTGTATACCATCTATATGCCCATGGTTACGTTTCTCTGGTAACATCTCCATCTATTACCATTATGATTGTGACATTAATGCTATGGATTCTGCTTTATTTTAATTGTCTCTTATGTGTTATAACTCAATAAATTGTGTAAATTATACTACACTATATTGCGGTGAAACGCTTTTTATCTTTCATGTGTGAGAGACATGTACCATTCATGTGTCAACAGGAGAAGCAAATTTCTAAGATATAAGCAAGGAAATATATTTCCTGGTTTTAAAAGCAAGTTTGCTATGAGATCATTCTGTAGCGTTCGTGTATCCAAGAGGAAGAAGCGTTTTCAGAGTTATTGAGTACTTAATTTGGATTCATTGTTATTTAACTTATTATACTATCAGGCGTTTGTCCTTCCACCTCCTTTTTCATATATATATATATATATATTAACGATACTGAATTAGAACCTCTATACACTCCTTCCTATATCTTCTAATATCCTGCCTATACCTTCTACCGATTACGCTAATTTGCGTACGCAGCCATTCAGTAAATAAAGACTTCAGACCTAGAATCTGTGGTTCCAAAGCACAAAGTATTATTCAAGTAAAAGTACAGTCAATTACACGCTATTGATCCAGACACAATTCGGCGCAAAGGAATTATACAGACCCAAGTACAGTATACATACGCAGCGCTTCTGGACCAGATGTTAGGCATCAGCAAGAAACCCCTCGTCAATCAGCATTCAGCACGAAGACTAAAACCCAGTATTGGAGCACACATATTTATACCCCCCAGAAATAGACAAAACAATAGAGAAGTTTGTTGCTGATGCCATTGGTTCCCAAGGGGGATGCATCTGTTACAGAGCATTTAACAGGCTGATTCAAATAGACCCAACCCAGCCTCCAACAACTGGGGGTCTCTGGTTTCCCGCCTCATGCAACATCCTAACAGTTGTTCATATAATATACATTTTGTTGCTTGAAGTCTCTGCGGTCCATTAGTTGAGAATGCATGATGCGATCTCCACACCGATAATACCGGAATTCTGTGGAAAGAGTACGCATCAGTACAAAAGCAAACACTGCTTACTTATCATGTATAAAACCTTAATTACCAAATAATCTTTATTTCACAGCATTTATACTAAATGAACAAACGTATTCATATAGGATCTTATGCATTCGCTAATATGCGACTAGTTAACAGCGCAATTGTGCGTATTAATGTGTATATGAGAAATGGTGAAAGATGCAATCGCATGGTGCTAATAGTAATATCGCCATATGTACTTAAATGTGAATTTATCTAAAATGGCGCTTGGGAGACCATTCGCAAAATGGCGTCTTGCGATCTCATTTCCAAGATGACGTCCTGCGGCCAGTCGCAAGATGGCGTTGCTGCGATACAATTTTAAACTGATCTTGTCTCAGCCAATAATCCAGCTTCGACAGTCCACCCTTTGATAGCGAACAACATGCTATCACAATCTGATTTTAAAATATAATTTAGGCTTACATTTATATACTATTTAGTGTTATTATGGGATGGCATAAGGTGGTTCTTAATCCATCAATAATGTGTCTCTGGGTGGGGACATAAAACTACTATTATACGCACACCGCGGATCTTGGAAGATCATGTGAAAGGTGTGGGGATGTACCAGTCTTATAAAGGCAGTCTTGAAGGGGAATTGAGACTTTACATTATCTGAGGTGTTTTAAAAATAACATTTCAATAATACATTCTATGCACGTCTAAATATAATACATGAAATGATGGTATTTCCTAGTTCAGGGTTGTAATGCAGTTCTATATTTACCTCGGTATTCATATTGTCATTACTGACCACCATCATAGTTTCGTTCTTGCATTTTACTCTATTTTTACATTTTCCACACTTCAACACAATAGGAACACACCGGTCATCAATCATTATGATGACAATTAGTATAATGATCAAGAATTTGCCTATGCTGGCGATCACTTCCTGGACCCTTTCCCCTAGACCTGAGAACCATTTCACTGGGTTCAGCCATGAAACCCATCCTTCTATCTTCTCCCCTACTTCAGCCACTGAAGCATTATGGTTCTTACGAAACTCCCTTTTTAGCTGCAGAATTTCATCCATCTTTCGGTCTATCACCTCCTTGGGGTCGCTAGTATCATATTTCTTTTGCCTCTGTGTTCATATTGCGTGTGAAGATATGGTGATGGTGTGTTTTTATGTATATTAAGCATTTCAACATGTGTGAGGGTCATAACTTCTGGAAGTATTCTTCCCAAATAACATAACAATTACAATACTAAGATTGGTCAGGCACTCCCCTGATTTGGTATAGCACTCCTCCCCCTGACTCCACTCCATCAGCTCTTCCATCAGCTCACATTTCCTTTGTCGGTCCCCCATCACAGAAACTGGGTATCCCCAAACAGATCATCACGACAGAAACTCTGGAAGAAAGAACTAGGATGACCACAGCAGACCAGTCCATTGCTGGAAGCACTGATCTACACATTTCTTTAGCTCAAGTATCTCACCGTCACCTTTTTAATGCTCCCGGCACAAGTTCGCAATCGACAGGTCCACGTTATCGACCTCGTCTCCGCCTTGTATCTCCATCGGTTGGTTAACCTCCCTATAGTGAGTGGAATGGACCCACGTATCTTCCCCGGCCACCCTTTGAGGATGTGGTATCGTCAGATACGGACCTTTCCACCGATCAGTCAAACAACCTGAGCTAAAAAAAATTGGATCATAACAAATTCTCCAGGTTTGACATCATGACAGTTTGCATTAGACATGTTAGTTAATAACACTTTCAATTTCTGTTATTCTCATTCATCTTCGTGAGACCCTGCACAGTAACCTCATTATCATATTTTCGCATGAGGCTGCCTGTTTGAACAGTATCTCAAGGTACAAATAAAGGAAAAGACAGTCTGGGATAATCTTAGTGTTATTACCCATCTCCTTACACATGTTCTTGGAAACGTCACATAAAATAAATCCCCCTATCATTTTATTTATTTTTTTAAAATAATTCTAGGGATATAGTATCTGCATACAGGTTCCTGCAATTAAATCTTGTTATTAATTGCTACTGCTCTAAATAATGCCTGGGCCACTGGGTTGGATAATATTCCGAGTATTCGACCTTAGCCTGGCATGGCTGCCGTTTATCCTTAGCAACCTTGTCCTGTGAGTGAAAGATAAAGCACAACAGGTTAATATCATTTAAACATGACCTATATACAACAATAAATCATCCACATTTTACATTAGAACAGATCCATTGGCAGGTTGAAAAGATTGTAAACGGTCATATAAGGCCTGGGTGAAGATACTGGGGTTGCCTATGAACCTATAGGAAACTCGTGTTCATGTGTTCTTCACTTTGCGGTACTTACTTATGTGTCCCACTTGGTGACAGTTAAAACATCTTTTTGAAAGGGGTGGATGAAAGGTTTGTTGTAGGAGTTGAGCAAGAGGAAAAGATGGTGGGTATGGGTAAGGATATGGAGGATAAGGGTATGGTGGGAGGTATGAAGTTTGTGGGTAGCATGAGACCTGTGGTTGTGTATGATATGTAGGGTAAGGATGTGTTTGTTGTGGCGTGGGATTGGTGAGGACGTGTAACTGTTCAGGTGCAAGTGTGTGTATAGGTGCAGGTGTGTCTACTGGCTGTGATGTTACCGTCATTCCTTCCAGAGCTTGGATACTGACAGCCATTAGTTTTTCGCTCTGGGCCTCTCTCTTCTTTGAGATGTTCTTATGTTCTATGGCAGATTCTATGAGTGTATCTATTGTGACTCCCCTCCAGCCAGGTTGTGAGGTCTGAACCCGAGTCTTTAAGTCGTCTTTCAGACCGTCCATGAGTATGGTGACAATCATTCCCCTGTGGTGAGTGCTATCTTTAATATCCTCTAACCCAGTGTACTGGGTGATAGTCTGCAGAGCCCGGTCGCAATAATCTTCTGCAGATTCACTCTCCTTTTGCTTTATGGTGAAAATTTTGTAGCAGTTAACTACTACTGGAAAATATATACCCAATTGAGTTATGATGTGGGAAATGTTACCTTGATTTACTTGGTCTGTTAAGGGAACGTCACCATCCAATACACAATCCGTGATAAATTTTGTCACGTCGGTATTGCGTGGTAGACAGGCCCTTAACACCACACGCCAATCTTTATTAGTTGGCTCATGAGAACTACAAAAATTCCTCAAAAATCTTTGACATTTGGCTAGTTCCTTTTTGGGATCGGGGAAATCATTTATGATGGAATTTAGTTCTGCTCTTCTCCAAGGACAATGCATTACTACTTCCCTCGTGGGCACTACACCGTTTGCATCTGCATTTCCATTCGGAACAGTTATTGTCCGAATGGGATGCAGACCGGTAGCGCTGCTACCTTTTGACCTGGTTACCTGGCTGGGGGTTTAATCTGCTGCTGCTACGTATGGTATTAACAAAACTTCCACTACGGGTGCAGAGTGTGTTAGCACTTCCCTTGCTGTTAATGATGAAGATGGCGGCACCACTCGTGATTGTGGTGATGCAGCATCTATCATTTGCAAAGCATGGGAAATGGCAGACATTACAATAGGCTCATCATCCACATTATAAACATTTTCCTTATGGTTGCTTAAGAGAGGGTACAAATTGCTTGTTACATTTTTATGGGTATTTTTGGTAACTGTACTTGACCTCCATCTACATAAGGTGGGGATGGTGAGCGTGAACTGCTGGCAATACTCTCCACAATGCTACCTTGCTGCATGTGCGCGCCATTTTGCGGCTCGCCCGCATTGCAATTTAGCGTCGCGGATGTATTCTCTGGCAATGTGCTCACAACGCTAGTTTGCGTCGCTTGCGCATTTTTAAGCCACGCCTCCCCTTCATGCTGCCACCATTTTAAACATTCATAATATTTTACCTTTTTACCTCGAGAGCGCATCAGACTGATGTGGTCCCGGACATTATCTAATACATTTTTATCAAAACTACCAATTCTAGGAAACTGTTTAATACTCTTCCTCGTCATATTAAACCATAAATCTCAATACCTGGTTGCATTGGCACCGTACTTAATATGCATAATATGCCGCGCCGACCCAAGTGGCGCTTCCAACAGCAGCAAATCATTTAACATCTCTACCGATCGCTTGGCCCTCATCCTGGGAGAACCCTAAGTTTTTCAATAAAGATTTAAATTGGTGAAAGACAATCTAGATACTCTCACTTACCTACAGAAGAAATTTCCAGATGCCCCCGCTCACCTACGGAAGACATTTCTAGATGTCCCCGCTCACCTCAACCTAATTATTGAACACTGCAGTCACACTGAGAGCCGGTCCCTAACAAAAATAACAAACCATACACCTGCTCTGTGTACTGAACGGTAAGCTGTAGGGAACAAGTTACCCCTACCAACAAATACAACAAATACTCACTGTTACACACTTTTTCCTGCGCAGAAAAATACACGTTAACCCAGATATTGATAACAATTGAAAAATGTAAACCACAACGGCTTTATTTAAACACGTGGCATCACACACACAAGTACGTATACGCTATTGTGCGACCAGTCGCATACACAATAAAGCACTACCACACAACCGTATGACAACTTTTTAGCTGTGTACGCAAAAGTGCGTCTTTACTGTGCGAAAAACAGACTCAGCCGCGTGCTCAATACTGCGGCACACCTTTAAACGTTAGGTTCTATCAACAAAGGAAAACAAACTTTTTCCTCTCTTGTCCCTGGATTCTAGTCAGCTTCCTTGGCTCACACGGAAACGGATAGCGATCTTTCAGCACAAAGCGGTTGCAGGTAAACCCTGCATGTGGCCTCTCCACCCTTTGCTGAGATATCGATAACCGTATGTACCGTGTGAGTAGGTAAGTGACTTCACTACGAGCCCCCAACTAACGATACTGAATTAGAACCTCTATACACTCCTTCCTATATCTTCTAATATCCTGCCTATACCTTCTAATATCCTGCCTATACCTTCTAAGGATGATGCTAATTTGTGTATGCAGCCATACAGTAAATAAAGACTTCATACCTAGAATCTGTGGTTCCAAAGCACAAAGTATTATTCAAGTAAAAGTACAGTCAGTTATACGCTATTGATCCAGACACAATTCGGCGCAAAGGAATTATACAGACCCAAGTACAGTATACATACGCAGCGCTTCTAGACCAGATGTTAGGCATCAGCAAGAAACCCCTCGTCAATCAGCATTCAGCACGAAGACTAAAACCCAGTATTGGAGCACACATATTTATACCCCCCAGAAATAGACAAAACAATAGAGAAGTTTGTTGCTGATGCCATTGGTTCCCAAGGGAGGTGCATCTGTTACAGAGCATTTAACAGGCTGATTCAAATAGACCCAGCCTCCAACAACTGGGGGTCTCTGGTTTCCCGCCTCATGCAACATCCTAACAGTTGTTCATATAATATACATTTTGTTGCTTGAAGTCTCTGCGGTCCATTAGTTGAGAATGCATGATGCGATCTCCACACCGATAATACCGGAATTCTGTGGAAAGAGTACGCATCAGTACAAAACCAAACACTGCTTACTTAGCATGTATAAAACCTTAGTTACCAAATAATCTTTATTTCACAGCATTTATACTAAATGAACAAACTTAAATCTTATACCTTAAAGCTTATGGAACCTTGTATGTGGATATGTAATGTGTGAGTATGCGGGGTTTGATATAACGACGCTAGTTAACTTGGAGCAGATGCGTGCGCATAAAGCTAATAAACAGCGTTTTCATATAGGATCTTATGCATTCGCTAATATGCGACTAGTTAACAGCGCAATTGTGCGTATTAATATGTATATGAGAAATGGTGAAAGATGCAATCGCATGGTGCTAATAGTAATATCGCCATATGTACTTAAATGTGAATTTATCTAAAATGGCGCTTGGACGGCCATTCGCAAAATGGCGTCTTGCAATCTCATTTCCAAGATGGCGTCATGCGGCCAGTCGCAAGATGGCGTCGCTGCGATTCAATTTTAAACTGATCTTGTCTCAGCCAATAATCCAGCTTCGACAATATAAATATATATATATATATATATATATATATATATATATATACACAAAATGTTTGACCGGCACTCCAATATAGAAATGGAAAATATACCTGGGTGCCCTCCCCGGGAAATGGCAATCTTCAAAATATACCAGAAAATAAAGGTGGCACTCCTCGGATTTTTCACTAATCGCCAACTATGGTCTTGTGTCATTGCCAACGTTTCAAACGTTTAATCACATTTTTCGTCAGGGACAAACAATACATAACACATCACACCCAATGTGCAGACTTCCCCCGGAATCACCGCCGTCCTCCGTGTACCTACGTCATTACGCATGACGCTACACGGTGGTCAGGTGACTATCCGGGTCCAATTAACATCAGTGATAACCATCACCAAGGAAACATAATAATAAAAACACACAGTACGAACTCACATGGAACCATATATTAGGACGGAGGGACCTCCTGTACCAGAGGTTATCATCCCGTCTCAATATCAATAGATATATTAATATACTTTACTAAGCACAAACCGTATCCATGCCATAGCACAAGTAAACTGCCTATAAAAATAGGATCGTAATCCCATTTAAAGATGGTTCTATTACTGCATGCAATGAAACACCATCAAAAGCAAAGCTTACTCATGGCAACATACTGTTTACAGGAAAATATGAAAAAATACTTGATGATTACGCCCATGTTGTAACACATTCGACATTCCACTCCCTCACCTCTGTAGTAATACATTATCCTCGCTCACCTCTGTAGTATTACTACAGGGGTGAGGGAGTGGAATGTGTTAAGACATTACCCTCTCTCATCTGTGTACTACTATAGCAGTGATGCATTACTATAGAGGTGAAGGATTAATGTGTTCCTGGAGTGCGTGTTTTGCATGCGGAAAAGTATCGGGTGCGATCCCGCTATTCCCCTTGCAAAATCAGCACCCGGCGAAACTGAAACAGGCGAAAAGTCCTGTCAGAAATGGGGAGCTCAGCCTGACACCTCCCTAAAGATGCTCTAACATTGGGGATCACGATAGATGTCCCCGATTAACCCTAATGAAAGTATTTAGGGTACTTAAGTTACAATTCGTGCCAATTAGTGCATTAACATAAGTGGTGAAGAATAGTATTAAGTAGTAATTTTTTGTGAAAATAGCTAGTCCCAGCAAATTTAGGGTTCTTGAAAATGGGTGCTACCATATTTTTAAGTTGCTAAAGTGAAGTTTTAAATTACGTAAAAATACACCTGCCCCATACTTGGGGACCCCCCAGAAGTCTATTTTGCACTTTTTCGGCTCCAAAATGAAAGTATTTTTGGGGGGTGTTCTAAAGTCTTTTTAACTTTTTTTTTTTTTTTTACACAGTTTATTTTTGGGGGACTGTCCCAAGGGTACAGGGAGGTTGCACTTTTTCCCGCCTGCCATTCATAGGCGAAACTTCTCCGCCAATTACATTGCATTGACTTTTTTCGCGTACACGAAAAGGTCTTTGGAATTGAATACGGGGATAAGTTTTCGCCTGGCGAAATGTCATCCGCTACACTTCTCTGCGGATTCGGACTTTCCACCACTAATTAAATACGGCCCTTAGTGTTGCAGGTGTGGCATCATCTGTTGAGTACTTCTTTCCGCACAGTTGTTTTTTCAGGGATGGGAATGCTGAGAAATCACAGGGCGCTAAGTCCGGGCTATATGGAGGGTGTTCCAGTGCTGTCCCATCAATTTCAGTCAGTGCTGCCAATGCAATAGCAGCAACACGTGGTCAGGCATTGTCTTGGAGTAAAAACCTCTGTTTCTTTAGCAAATGTGGTCTTTTCTTGTGGCTCCAAGCTAATTTTTTTTTTTAGGAAGTTTGCATAGTAGTCACCATTAATTGTCCCAGTGCTGTAGGATCATATCGTGTGCATCGAAGAACAGCAGAAGCATGACTTTACACGCTGAAGGAATCACACTGAATTTTTTGGGCGGAGGCGAATTTGCGTGTTTCCGTACACTGGACTGTTGTTTGGATTCCAGATCATAAAGACGAATCCACTATTCATCACATGTCACAATCGATGTCAGGAAATCTGGTATCCTCTGCGACATACGAACGATGTTCTTGCACAATTGAACTAGACGTCGCATCTGCTTTTCTGTGAGATTTCTGGGTACCCACCTGGCGCACACGCGATGCATTTTCAGTTCCTTTATCACAATATGCTGAACCCGTTCGAATGAGATGCCAAATGAAACTGAAAGTTTGCGTAAAGTTAACCTGTCATTTTGCAATGTCTCCTCCATTGCTTTGGCAATGTTGATATCTGTAACCACGGCGGATGGTCTCCCAGAACTCGCTTTGTCACTCACTCGCGTATTACCCTCTTCCACCATTAAAATACTGCAGCACGGATAATTGGTTCTCCGCCTTATGCTTGTCGTAACATTTTATGAGTTTCACTTAGACTTTTTCCAAGTTTAACACAAAATTCAATCACACATCTCTGATGTAATCTCACAGACACGTCTTCCTCATCCGCCATGACGAAACGTACAAAGATCTTCCACTTGCTGTGACCAAACAGAGAAGACTACGGCACTGCAACCGCAGGTTCAGATACATCAATGTATGAGCTTCAAAATAACCAGCATAGAGTTGCCACGTTTACCTATGGCCTATGGGACAGAAAAACAGAGGCAGTCTCATTACTTTTCAAACAGCCCTCGTGTGTGTATGTATATATATATATATATATATCAGTTTCGCCAAAGTCCGCACTCTACGCCATTAATAGAGGTCAACAGGGCGGTGCCCCTTAAAGGACCAAAAAGGATCCACATATAAAAAAAATCTAAAAGAAGGGCACATATAGGGATCTTCATCAGGATAGCAACATATTGTATGAACCAGTCAACTCCGTGTGTGTTGAGGAGTTGACTGGTTCATACAATATATTGCTGTCCTGATGAAAGTCCTTATAGGACTAAAATGTCGACCAATACATTGAAGTTTTGTGAGAGTTCAAATAAAGATTCGCTACTGTTTACTTACTGCTACTTGGTGAGTGCCCTTCTTTTGGAGATATATGTGTGTGTGTGTGTGTGTATATGCATGTATATATATATGTGTGTGTGTGTATACACACACACACACACACACCGTGTAGTCGCCGCTACTAAGGACTAATAAAAACTTAATTTACTTAATCTTTGATAATAGTGTACTTCTTTACACTGGGGGCAAAAAATAAGCTAAGCATATAAGTTAAGATGGTATGAAGGAAATGAAGCTGGGTACTTAGCTAGTCCTCTATAAATATCAACCAGTGTCTATTCCAGTACCAGAGGTTTATTGGCAAAAAAATTACCTTGATCGGTCTATGGTATTTGAATAATTAAATGGGAATAGTGGATTTTTTTAACATTATTCACAGTATCTTTAGAGGAAAAAAAACGACATTTATCCAGGTAATAATACAGTGAATGCACAGTGAATGCATCCTAATATGTTCTTTATGTTCATAGAGCAGCTGATCTCTCCCAGGCTGTGCTTCCAGCTTCTTCAGCTCTGTTATGTGATTGGAAGGAACAGCTGGTAGAAAACATAGACTGCTTTTGCAAGCCAACATTTTTTCTGTAAGTCATTGTTCCAAAAATGAAGCCAAGATACAAATTGTCTGATTATGATAGATCATGGAACTAGGAAGGGTCTTTGTTGGGGGGGTGAAAAATCAATGCCAGATCTCTTGGAACTGATCCTCTTTATCATGCACAATGAATTGAGGCAAGAAATATGCTGATTCTAGATTCTGGGTGACATAGATATATAAAAGGATGCCTGTGGTCAGGATTTTACTTTAGCAGTTTTTATTTGTTGTTTTCTGTTTGTTTATGTTTTTCATTACATTTATTATGTTGCTTTGGCTAAAAAAAATGTCTGGTGTTATAGCTTCTTTATATATGTGTTTAACTATTTACAACTATGATACTGTATAAGCTTTTTAGGCATCGATTAAACCATGGTTTGCCCATACACATGCTTGGATATTTTCAAAATGTAGTCTATTTATAACTTTATGGGAAGATGTTGGGCAACTCGATTGAAAACCCCCCTTCTTCTTGTATGTGTTATTTTCAGTTTTCTATTTAAAAAAAAAATATATTATACTGTAGCTTGTTTTTGTTGAGCTGCACTACACTCCGGAAGGATCAACTTCAGATTCTCACAGCTAATGCTTCATGGTATTCTGGTCCTATAGTACTTTTACGTAACCAGTGGTTCTTAAATATTCTTTTTATTTAGAATAGTTGACATAAAACACATTATAGTAAAAAAACAAGTGCAAAACATGTACCGCACAGTACGACCAATACACTCTATACCATAGAATTAGTTTGTACAACACAGTAAATTGTCAACCGATTTTAATATAATAATAACCAAGCAGGAACAATCATAATGAAAAATATAAAATGGAGCACAAAAGGAAAAGAAGACAAAAGAAAAAGAAAAAAGAGGGGTAGTGGGAGAACCATCCTGCAGAGCACTGCACTACTAAGTGAAGACCACCTTCACTCTGTACCAGGTACCCGTTTATTAAACGTAGAGTACCAAGAGTCCCAGGTAGCATGAAAATTTATCATATTGCCATGGAGCAGGGCAGTTATGTACTCCTCTGAGGCTAGGCACCTAATTGTATTAATCAGAGCATTCATTGATGGAGCTACAAGTTGTTTTCAATTCAAAGCCATTAAAAGTTTTGCTGCGTTGTAAATGCGGCCACAGAATTTGTTTTGAAACTTAGAAAGGGATCTCAGGTTTGCACAAAAGCATTTGTGAAGGGTCCTTAGGAGGAGAAATGCCGATCACTCTGGGTACCAAGGATATGACTTTGTCCTAATTCTCGTATTTAGAGATCAAGGGGGCAGGCCCACCATATATGCCAATAAGAACCCATATTACCACATTGTCTCCAGCAGAGGTCAGATGAACCCGGGAATATATGATGCAGCTTTTCGAGCACCATATACCAACGGGAGTACACTTTGTAGGAATTTTCCTTTATATTAGTACTAATGGAGGATTTAGCCACCCATCACCTGATGTCCGCTCAATTTCTTCCTCTAGACACACTCCCAGGTCTCGTTCCCAAGCTAATTTAAATGATTCTTTAAACACAGGAAGTGAGGGGGATAGCACTGAATACAAAATTTGAGATAGAGCCCTTACGGAATGGGATTGAAATGCCTGCGGCTCAAATCCCGACAGCGATTGCCCGGCAGGATCAAGATCCCGACAGGGGCAGGTAAGTATCCTAACCTCCCCTGTCCCCCCCCTCCCCTAACCTTCCCTTAGTGGTGCCTAACCCTAACCTATTCCCGGGGGTGCCTATCCATAACCGCCCTTACCGTTCCCTAAACCTAACCCTCCCAGGGAATGCCTAACCCCTCCCTGTGGGGGTGCCTAACCCTAATCCCCCCCCCAAACCTAACCCTGCTAGACTCCCTAATCCTAACTCTTTAAAGGGTTAATAGTGTAAATATTTTTTTCCCCCCGATGTCCATCTTGAGCAGTTTAAAATGTTTAACTCTACTGAATATATTTTTAATGATCTGCTAAGAGATTGTATTGTTGTAATGCAAACCAATTTCCGAATTACAGTGTTTATTTTTCAGCTTGTAATTCTTCATTCTTTATTTTGGCACTTTGTTACGTGAACCGATTTCCTCACATTGTTAACAGTAAACTGCATGCACTTTCTCAGTTCAGATGGCTCTAAAATAATTTTTATATCCCCAAAAAGTATATTATACTTACATAATTAGTTCATTGGAATAAACTGCTTTTTAATTGGCATCATGCAAAATGTTCACTGCAGCATCACTCCTTTAGTTGTCCATTCTAAGTCTAGTCTTTTTTTTTTTTTTTCCATCAAAAATAATAATGTAGACTAATTTCAATTGTCGTACAGTGTATTCAAGCAGTTGGCAAGTACTTACTGGCTACAAATGCAAAGCTTTATGGGCAGGTTCAATTAGCTGCGGGACTTACTGCTTGGCTGTAGCTACCGGGTTTAACGCCCAGAGTTATTTAATTACTTGCCAAATTCCACGTGCTGTAAACCTGCATCTAACACTTGTTTACCCATAGCATTAGGTCTAGTGGTCTAGTGCCCGGAGCTATGGAATTACCCCATGCAGTAAGCCCTAGAGTGTGCACTTAACACAAGGGGTAGTGGTAGTAATTGAATAGCTTGGGGCATAGCTGCACGATAAGTCCCACGGCTAATTGAATCTGACCCTTAATATTTACATTGGTTTCATTGCCACAAAAATAAAATGTTGCCATTAATTTAATTTTTGTAAGTCAATTTAATACTAATGTAGTAAATGTTTGAATGCAAGCTTTATCTTAAGCACAATTTATAATACAGTGCGTGAAAATCAATAATGCTTCCAGCAATGCTTCTTTATTTTGACTTCTGTTTTCATAAGAATTGACAGCAGTACAATATGGGAGTACATTTTTATTTTCATTTTCCAATGCTCTTCAGTCGAATTTCAGAGTCATCATAAAGGAAATTATCCATACCAAGCACATAAGGGCAACACACAGTGTAGCAGCTAAACTGCGCAGTACATATTTGCAAATATGTAGCTATACTCCATTTTTATAATTGACATGCAGATAATTAACTTAATATGCTATGCCTAATTAAAATATGTATGGTATAAAATATGAAATAATTGTTTGTCAGTTATCTTTGGATATTAAGATTTCCCATTATTTTCTGGGCAATCTAATTTTGTACATGTCTCTCCTGGATGGGTAATCGCTCCATCCCATTACGTGGGCAGGTTACATGACCAGTAGTTTCCCCCATTCCATGTTTCACTGTTTTTATCACCCTTATTTTCAACTGATGTAAATTGGAGACCCCACTCAGGGAAGGTAAATGGCTACTCAACTTTACTATTTATGACTAAGAATATTCTTAGCGGGGGGAGCTAAATGCCTTCATGTTGCGTCACCCATGTCGGGTTTGTACACTAATAAGTTTGGTCAATTTCATTAGTTTTTAGGATTTGTACAGTGTGCGCAAAATATCTTCCATTGAGATGGGAGAATGTACAGGCATCGGCCATATGAATATAATTGCAGAAACTGTTTTGCTGTGACTTGCTGGAAATTTTTTTTTGTTTAATAGGGAAATTTAGGACCGCTCACTGTGGCTAGGGTCACTGACGATTGACAGGGTGTTATATGAGCTATGCTGCAATACTTGTCATTTTTTGATAGGGTTATTATAACATGTGTTTCCAATATTCTAGCTTTCCTTTTATTCATTTTTTTGAGGACCCCTTCTGTGTAGCTTGTCTTCTCTCACCTCCTGACCTCCGTGTCAGTGACATGTTATATTGTTGGCTACTAATTAGTGAGTCTGGAGATCCCACTTTTCTGGCCCTTTAACCTTCCAGTGGTTACTGGAATCAGCACATTCTGTCATATGTGTCACACACCGAAAACACATTTTAGCACATTGTTTTTGTACATAATAAATAGTAGGTAGTTACCCCAGCTGAGACTGGAGATGAATGTGCAGGTTACAGAGACACTAACCTGTCATGTACTGTGTTTTGATGCAAATGCACTTCCATGGAAATTGAAATATTTAAATGGACTGCTCTTTCCATCTGCATCAGGATTACAACACCAGTTGCATGCGTAGTACAGAGGCAGACGTCTTTTGTGGGCCGGAACTCATATTCATCTTACCACTTTTTCTATTGAAATGTACTGTTTAAAGGACCCTAACTTATTCAGAATATTAAAATGTTATGCCTCCTGGTACTGAATGGAAAACTGAATTAACTAATTAATTAAATTAAATATTATTTATATTAGTGTTTCTCACAATTAACATTGACTTATTTCATATACACAGGTATATGTTTCTAAAAAAAAAAATTATTTCATTTTAAAATGTTATAAAATGTACGCACAGACACAAACTGTATAATATATTTACACAAGTTTAATGTGAATGAGAGGTTTCATTGACTCTTCTATTTTACTTTCAGGTCTTTAAAATAGAAGTGTTAGTGAATGGAAGAAAACATTTTGTCGAGAAGCGGTACAGTGAATTCCATGCACTCCATAAAAAGGTAATTGCTTAAGCACTGTCTGGCAGGCATGCGTGCTTTCGCTTGTTTTACCATACCGATGTCATCTCGTATGTCTAAATTGACAGTACAAAAACTGCTTGTCATTTTGTTGCTGTAGTGTTGAGTGAGGCAGCTGGGAACCTAATCAAACTGTTGCCGGGCACATCACTGAAATCACAAAGCTGTCATTGACAGGCTGACTCTTGTGACTACTGTGACCCTTCATATTAATATGTCAGAAAAACAACTGTACTTTGCATTTAATAGTTAGTGGCAGTACATTTGCTTTTATTTCAAAAGGGTTTGTAAAAAGCCAGAATTCCTGTGATTGCAGCCTTGATTGGTCCTCCTGATCATCCCCTCTTTACAGAGTGCCCAGGAGGGTGAGACAGACCATGGAACAACCGGGCAAACCGCATGACCTGGGGCTCTGGTGAATGGTGCCCTGATAATGTTGAAATGAAACAAACAAGATGTGTTTTAACTGCAGACTTTCAGATTTAATTTGAAGGTAATTACATCCAAATCAGGTGAACGGTGTAGGAATTACAACGGTTTCTATATGTGCCTCCCACTTTTTAAGGGACCAAAAGTAATGGGACAAACTAAACAATCCTAAATCTAACTTTTACTTTTTAATACTTTGTTGCAAATCCTTTGCAGGCAATTACAGCCTGAAGTCTGGAACGCATAGACATCACCAGATGCTGGGTTTCATCCCTGGTGATGCTCTGCCAGGCCTCTACTGCAAATGTATTCAGTTCCTGCTTGTTCTTGGGGCATTTTCCCTTCAGTTTTGTCTTCATCAAGTGAAATGCATGCTCAATCGGATTCAGGTCAGGGGATTGATTTGGCCATTGCATAACATTCCACTTTTTAGCCTTAAAAAACTCTTTGGTTGCTTTTGCAGTATGCTTCGGGTCATTGTCCATCTGCACTGTGAAGCGCCGTCCAATGAGTTCTGAAGCATTTGACTGAATATGAGCATATAATATTGCCCGAAACACTTCAGAATTCATTCTGCTGCTTTTGTCAGCAGTCACATCATCAATAAATACAAGGGAACCAGTTCCATTGGCAGCCATACATGTCCACGCCATGACACTACAACCACCGTGCTTCACTGATGAGGTGGTATGTTTTGGATCATGAGCAGTTCCTTTCCTTCTCTTCTCTTCCCATCACTCTGGTACAAGTTGATCTTTGTCTCATCTGTCAGTAGGATGTTGTTCCAGAACTGTAATGGCTTTTTTAGATATTGTTTGGCAAACTCTAATCTGGTCTTCCTGTTTTCGTGGCTCACCAATGGTTTGCCTCTTGTGGTGAACCCTCTATATTCACTCTTGTGAAGTCTTCTCTTGATTGTTGACTTTGACAGATATACATCTACCTCCTGGAGAGTATTCTTAATTTGGCCAACTGTTGTGAAGGGGTTTTTCTTCACCAGGGAAATAATTCTTTTGTCATCTACCACAGTTGTTTTCCGTGGTCTTCCGGGTCTTTTGGTCTTGCTGAGCTCTCCGGTGCGTTCTTTCTTTGTAAGAATGTTCCAAACACTTGATTTGGCCACACCTAATGTTTTTGCTATCTCTCTGATGGGTTTTATTTGATTTTTCAGCCTAATGATGGCTTGCTTCACTGATAGTGACAGCTCTTTGGATCTCATATTGAGAGTTGACAGCAACTGATTCCAAATGCAAATGTCACACCAAGAATCAACTCCAGACCTTTTACCTGCTTAATTGATAATGAAATAACGAGGGAATAGCCCACACCTGTCCATGAAATAGCTTTTGAGTTGATAGTCCCATTACTTTTGGCCCCTTAAAAAGTGGGAGGCACATATTGAAACTGTTGTAATTCCTACACCGTTCACCCGATTTGGATGTGATTACCCTCAAATTAAATCTGAAAGTCTGCAGTTAAAGCACATCTTGTTTGTTTCATTTCAAAACCATTGTGGTGGTGAATAGAGGCCAAAATCTGAAAATTCTGTCAATGTCCCAATATTTATGGACCTGACTGTATATTTACATTGCTTGCGACTGTTTATTCCTGGTATTTTTTTTTAAGCCTACAAAAAGCAGATATTTCACAATTGTGCTATCATTGGATGTTTATGGGGTGTCTGATGCTGATTCCATCACTGAGTTCTACAGGCTACTTTCATTAAAAGATCTACATGTGCCATTATTCTTTTCCCCAGTGATTGTTAATTTCACTTGTTCAGCCAAGTGAAGGAGATGGGCAGATACAGCTGGTTCTTTCTAGTCCATGGCAGTGAGAAGTTGTCTAAGCTCAAGTGCTGAGAACTATTGTAATCAGAATTTGTGATGAAAGTACTGAATGATTTGAATATCTCCAGTGATATAAGTAAGGACAAAGAGCAAAATATAACAAAAGGACAGGTGGATAGTTTCCCAAAAAACTGTCAATCGCTCACATGGTATAGAGCTATAGCATAAGGCAGTCAAATCTCAACCAGACGACCAGGCAATGTTTTAACGTTAAATCGTTAACGACCAAGCAACACAAGATATATCGTTCGGTCGTTTGAAAGCTTGCACAGAGTGTATGCACTATATTGTTGTTCTGGGATTCAAGGGAAATTGGAATAATCATTGCTTTGTTTGCACATCGTCTAGTGTGTACCCAGCTTAAGACAATGAGGGAACATTTACGTATGGGCACGTACTGTGTAAAAACAAAAGTAAGACTTCATTGTGATTTGCAACATTAACCATGTTTAGGTGAGGACTCCTGTTCCCACATCATAGTGATTAATTTATATATTTTTAAGGTGGATTTAAAAGATCTAACAATCTATTTTATATATGAAAAAAATGTTGTAAATATTGCAAGCAGCTTATGAAAATCAAATAGAGTAGTGTGAAACTGGCTCAGCTGAAACAGCTACTGGTTAAACCATAGTGGTAACAAATAAAGAAAGTAAGAAATCAAACAGAGATTAAGGTGTAGACACAATTAATCAATGGCAGAGAATCATCCATGGAGTATTTATCATCTAGCTTCCCTGGTCCTGCAGGACACCTGTATTTTTTCGGGTTTCATGTTCTTCGTCCAGTGTAATTCATCACTCACCCACATGGTCAAAGACTCCAGCAGCTGTGATGATGGCCCCTTGAAAGGTTCAGACATTTATAAAGTGAAAGAAAAGGGTTTGTATGTGCCTTGATATTGATAACAAAAGAAAAGGATCTTGTCCTTTATATTCCATAGAGGACCCAAAGTCTGGTGTTTTAAATCTGATACACATTAATATATCTGAACAACTGTAATCTGGATAGAGCTAAACACGTAAACATTGAAGAAACTAAAGTTAATTTATTTCTGAATGTTTTTTATCATTTGATTGTTTTTAGTCTCTCGAACTATTTGAATAAATTTCCGACGATGTGGCCTATTTATCAATTATTATTTGCGGGATATCCCCCACAAATATAAAGTTTTCCCCAGATGTATGTAGTCTCCCGGTTTCATTTGCAAAATCAGCCCCCGTAGGTTTCTAAGGGGGCTGCTTTTTAGAGTAATATACCAAGCATTCCGCAGCTTTGTCCTGTTAGCCCATTGTAGCCTATGGGCTACATTTCGCAAAAAGTACCAGGAGAGGTATCCGTAAGATCCCTCTCCGGCACTCACACCTAGCGTATGCATGATCAGTAGACCATGCATGTGCAGTCATATACACGGCGCCTGAATACGTAGTGAAAGTATACCCTTTATATGAATTCCTGTTCTTTTGCTTTTCATTATTTTATTATCATTATCTTTAATGTATAAAGGGGTTGGGTATGATATCCCGGCTGTCGGGATGCCGATGTTCTGAATACCGACAGTGGCATCCCGACAGCCTAAATACCGACACCCATTGGAACGCAAGGCAAGTTTTTTTCCCTACCCTAACCCTCCCTCCCCAGTGCCTAAACCTAACCCCCCCTTCCTAGTGCCTAAACCTAACCTCCCCCTCACCGCACCCTAAACCTAGGTCCCCCTCCCCGGTGCCTAAACCTAGCCTCCCCCTAGTGCCTAAACCTAACCTCCCCGCACCCTAACCCTCCCCCTAATGCCTAAACCTAACCCCGCTACCAAACGCAACCCCACCTGTGCACCCCAATACTTACCATTAGGGATGCCGACGGTCGGGATACTGGTGCCGGGATCCCGACCTGTCAGGATTTCGGTGCCGGTATTTAAACCGTCGGCATCCTCTATGTCGGGATACCGACTTCAACCCGTATAAAGTGACACAAGTGTTCCATAGCTGTTAAAACTTGCAACAGCATACATATGTACTGATTAATTAAGACAGTACATAAATGCTCATAGCTACATAACTGCATTGTGCAGTTAGCATAATTATGTAGAGCGGACAAATGGGAGAGGGCCTTGCTAATACAAGCTTACAATCTGTAGGGGATATGGATGGATACAATGGCAGTGAATAAAGCTGGATACACACTGGGCGCTATATATCGGCCATTCAATCGACAGCCGATATATTGTGAGTGC
The DNA here is from genome assembly GCA_031769625.1 of Taudactylus pleione. Taxonomy (NCBI): domain Eukaryota; kingdom Metazoa; phylum Chordata; class Amphibia; order Anura; family Myobatrachidae; genus Taudactylus; species Taudactylus pleione. Next base: position 4,033,122 of record JAUIMM010000161.1, read on the forward strand.
CTCGGCAGGTGTGTACCCCCGATATGCCTGTGAAGACTTATCGCATCTGTTCTGCAGCATAGCAGATGGGCAATATATCTGCAGATATGTGGGCGCATCTGGCTGTGTGTACAGGCAGTCAGCCAACCGCCCGTACACTTGCTGTAGGGTGTGCAGGTGACAGACAGCTCATCAGAGTGGGCAAATTCAAGTGCCCATCCAGTTGTGTTGTCGGGAACACGCATCCAGCGGACGATTGGTAAGTCTGTATAGCTTACCTGATCGGCAGACCCGTCGGCACAGTGTCTTCTCAGCTTAAGAGTCTTGGGTGGAGATTTATCAGATCTTGGAGAGAGATAAAGTGAAGCAGTTGCCCATACCAACCAATCAGTTTCTAGATGTCATTTTACAGTCTGTGCTAGAAAAAATACAGAAGCTGATTGGTTGCTATGAGCAACTGCTCCACTTCCTCTCTGTCAAAGATTTGATCAATCTCCACCCAAGACTCTTAAGCTGAGAAGACACTGTGCCGGCGGGTCCACCGATCAGGTAAGCTATACAGATATACCGCTGGGTCCCCCACTGTGCTGCCGTACCTCTGAGGACTGAGTCGTTACTGGGCTGGCTTTTGCTTCCTTCACTTTAGTACTGGGCTTCCTGTCTGCCTTCTATTGGCTCTGGTGCAGTGAGGGACTGTGTGGGTGCCTTGCTGTGCTTGTGGCTGGGCCTGTTGTGCATCTCTGCCACCCAAAGTAAGTGCTCACCCCATTTACCTATAATCATCTGATACTCCCCAGCATTCTGCCTTTAATAGTGCACTTACCTGCCCGGTCTGGAGTAGCTTTTGCCTGCAGGATGTGATTCCACTTTTCATAGTTATTTATTTTTAACCTTCACGCCAGTTTATTTATTAGTGCAGAGACTTTGTTCCTGTTAGTGTGAAGCCTCCATTTGCCTGGCCTTTATTTCTAACTTGTACTCCGCTATGCCTCCCAAAAGAGCCAAAAGGTTGCCCCCCCCTCAAGTGTCTTTTCCTAGTCAGAAGGTCGCCCGCACCTCCCATTCCCCCCCCCCCTGGACCCTCTACCCCCAACACCTCGAGGAGCCCCAGTGAAAGCGGTGGTTCTGGTGCACTATCTGTCTCTGGAATTGACTCAGACTCTGATGCTTCCCTCACTGTGAAAACTCTGTCAAGTTTTAACGGCTTTCAAGACTGACCTTACTCAGGAGCTCATGGCCATTATTCGTGAGGTTAAAACAGAGCTTGTTGTTATTGGAGACCATACAGGTCAATTGGAATGTAAGATGGAAGAATTGCTATGCCTCCTCTTACTGATCTTATCTCCGCTCACGATCAGCAGCAGACTGAGTTAGGGCAATTAAAGATAAAATGGCCGACATGGAGGATCACTCGGAATTTGTATGATTTACCACTGGACCCATGGAGCGTCATCCCGGCAGAGGAGGAAATCCCGATAGTCAAAGGTAAGTATAATACTAACTTATTTCTACCCCCTAACCCTCTGCAGTAGTTATGAATAGGGGAGCCGAGAGAGGGCGCAGCGGGTACTAATTACCCGGGCTTACATCACAGCAGCCCAGCATACGCTGCTGTGTGCTGGGCTGCACGGGGGGCTGCTAAGAAGCAACCACAGCAGTCTCCTATACCTGTGGGGGGTGCGATCAAGCTGATCACGCCCCCCAGTGGTTATGCGTAAGGCTGAGGGGGCTCACTGCGCCCCCTAGCCAGCATGCAAAACTTTTTTTTTCACATAAGGGGGCGTGGCCATGCCTCCCATGTTTAGGCCACGCCCCTTTTTACCCAGGTCCGGCACAGCTCTTGGCGGGCCTGGTTATGTAGACGCAGTTTACAGGTTCGTTTTGGTTTTCTTCCCTCCCCCTTATACCTGGCCTTTTGTATTGCCCCTTTTGGTTTTTGGGATGTTTTTTTATGCTCTAGACTCTGCCTTACTCAATTTTTTGTTGGTCTATTTTGTGATTTTACGGTCCCCTTCTGCTGTTTAAATGGTGCGCATTGAATCATTAAATGTTAAGGGGTTAATTTCCCCCAATAAGCGTAGATTGGCCCTGTCTTCCTTTTATAAACAGAAAGCTGATGTTGTGGCTTTACAAGAGACTCACATTTCCTCCTTGGGCCCCTCAGTTTTGAAGGATCAGAGATATTCACAGGGTTATTTTGCGAATGGCCCTTTTAAGCTTAACGGTGTTGCTATACTTTTTCGTAACTCTGTTTCATTCATGTTGCACTCTCAATTGGCAGATAAAAATGGTTACTTCCTTATTTTAACGGGCCTTTTGGAGGAAAGGTTGGTCACGGTGGTTTTCTTATATGCCCTTAATTCAAGCCAGGTATCATTTATATGTAAATTATGTTTAACTATACAACTATACAGAAGATCTGTAAGGGTTCTCTTATAGTTTTTGGAAATTTCAATTTGGTGCTAGTTCCAAAATTAAATATATCTACTCGATCTTTTGCTACTATCCCCACTTCTCAAACAGGTCCCTTTGCAGCTTTTCGAAGTCTTTTAGCTGAATTTGATTTATATGACATCTGGCGTGTTTAAAATCCTACTGGCCGTGATTACACCTATTACTCCCCAGTTCATAATTCCTATTTCCATATAGATTTTATTTTATGCGATAAATGGACACTACAGCATTCTGATCTGGTAGATATCCTTCCTATCTCATGGTCGGACCATGCCCCAGTATTGTGGTGCTGGTACATTGCTCGATATCATGTTCTCCCCTGCCCATGGCTGTCTCCTCATTTACTCTAGGACCAGGTAGCGAAAAAGGCTATTGCAGATAGTATATCTTCCTTTATGGCCTTTAATTCTCCCTCTGACATGTCTATTTTGAATTTCTGGTGTGCCTTCAAGGCTGTGGTTAGGCACTCTGCTATTCAGGCTGGCGCTATGCTTAAAAAAACAGAATCTGCAACGCCAATCAGATTTAGAGACTAAACTCTGAGATTTGGAAGATAGAAGTAAGACTCACCCTTCCAATACTCTCCGTAAAGAATTGTCAGCTACTAGGAGCCAATTGCAGAAGCTTCTCATGGCTCTCACACAAACTGTCCTCAATAGGCTAGGCCAGAAGTTCAACTTGGTAGGTAATAGACCTGGTAAAATGTTGGCACGTATATTACATGCGCAACAGACTAGGAATTGGATTAAACATTGGATTTCCCCAGCAGGTACCAAGATCTGTAATCCATCGAATAGATAGCGAATCAGTCTGCCACTTATTACACCCAATTGTACAACCTATCCTCAGACCCTTCTGCACCTCAACCTTCTCTGTCAACTATAGACACTTTTTTTTTTTTGGCATCTGTTGGTTTACCTTCCCTATCTGACGATCAATTGGAGATGTTGAATGCTGTTGAATTGGTCCCCTTTGGAAGTTGCCATGGCCATTAAGTCCCTCGAACGGGGCCGGTTTTATTAATGATTTTTAGACCTCCTTTCAGGACCAGTTATCTCCTACACTAACATCTGTGCTCAATGAAGTGACTACCCTAGGTGCATTTCTGAAGGAAATGTTACAAGCTCAAGTTGTCACCATTACCATCCTAAGATCTATGCTAAAATGAATGCTACTCATCTTAATGTCTTCCCTGATTCACCCGGACCAGGTTGGGTTCGTGCCTGGCAGACAAGCGTTTCATAATACACGGAGAGGATTTAACTTAATCGACTCCCTCCCAGCTGATCAGGGCCTTTTCTTGTTTTCGCTAGATGCTGAAAAAGCATTAGATCGATTTGAATTGGCTTTACATGCGTGAAGTTCTCTCTAGGTTTGGTTTCCAGGATCAAATATTGTCATCTATTCTGGCTTTATATAGTTCCCCTTCTTCTCAGGTGTTGGATGTTTTATTTATTTATTATATAGCGCATACATATTCTGCAGCACTTTACAGAGCGAATATTTGGCCATTCACATCAGTCCCTGCCCCAGTGGAGCTTACAATCTATATTCCCTACCACATGCGCGCACACACAAACAGGTTAATTTTTTATTTTTTTTGGGGGTACCAATTAACCTACCTGTATATTTTTGGAGTGTGGGAGGAAACCGGAGTACCCGGAGGAAACCCGCGCAAGCACAGGAAGAATATACAAACTTCACACAGTTAGGCCATGGTGGGAATTGAACCCATGACCTCATTGCTGTGAGGCAGTAACGCTAACCATTACACCGTCTGTGCTGCTAAGATCCGTCTTGATGCTACTTTTCCTGGTGTTCAAAGTGGTAATAGTTCTCATAAATTATGTTTGTTTGCGGATTATGTCCTTTTTGTTACTGACCCTCTCCTCTCTCCCCCCCCCTACCCCCCCCCATTTACATACCCTACTGGACTGTTACAGCGAGGCTTCTTACTGTAAATTGAATACGACCAACACAGACGCCCTTCCTATTAATCTCTCTGACTCTCTTGCTTCTCTTTGCTCTTATACGTATAACTGTCAAACTGCTTCCATTAGGTATTTGGGAATTAATATTCCTCCATCTACCTCCTCTGTTTTTGACGAGAACCTTCCTCTCCTTATTGATCGCCTATTAACTTAGACTAAATCGTGGCTTTTGTATGACATTTCCTGGCTAGGCCGCTTATCGGCATTCAAAGTGTCTCTCATACCCAAAATTATGTACTTATTCCGCACCACCCCAGTAGTTTTTCCCCAGAAATATTTAGATAAATGTAGTTCCATTTTAGCTAGTTATGTGTGGAAATCCTGTCCTCCTAAAATGACATGCTCGAGGATGATCCTGCCAAAGGTTAGGGGTGGCTTAGCTCTCCATGATCTTACACTTTACAAAGAAGCAAAATACAAACATTTTTACAAACAATGTTTCAATAAAAACTATTGATGTTTTTAAAAAAAAAAAAAAAAATACACCTTAAGTCATACTTACCTACTGTCCTGGAAGTTGAGGGAAACTCATGATTTTTCGAATCGCGTCATTTAGCTTTGCTCCCTTCACACGGACCCGTGATGGGGACGGGACCTAATTATGAAAAGCTCTTGGTCCTGCCCCCAAATTGGTCAGCTGCATTTCCTCTCCGGGCTTCTTCTGGAAATGAGAGAGCAATAGTAGGCAAATATGCCTTTAACACTAAAAATAAAAAAGTGCTTTATTCAAAGAATAAAGGTATTCTTTAATTTTTTTTTTCAGTTATTATAGCTACCCTGAGATAGGGATAAAAGGACAAGTAGTATGGCAGGACTAGTAATCTTTCCGCCAGCAGAGGTTACCATCAGTGATATCTGTATTATCACTGGCAGTAACACTTTCATACATAGGATAGAACAAAATTCACTGGCAATGACTTTTGTGCTTTGCTAAATTGATTTGTCTCTAGTTTTTATTTAACTAATGAAATGTTTGGTAGTCCGGGAGTTTGATGCAGTTTCTCCTTACTAGAATAAAACTGAGAAAAAGGCCCCATCCTATTTGTGGAATGCAAGCTTAGGTATACACTGCTTATCTATTTGCTGAACATAAGCTGTTGTACTCAGCAATTAGCCCATTTTTACTTGAAGACTCCTAACCTCGGTGTTGTATTGTTTTCATTTAAAAATAGAACTGAATATCTGAGTGCAAAAAAATTGATTTACAACACATAATATAACTTATACATTTATAATCTATTCTCCAGCTAAAGAAAAGCATTAAAACCCCAGAGATGCCCTCAAAACATGTGAGGAACTGGATCCCTAAAGTGTTGGAGCAGAGGCGGCAAGGACTGGAGTTATACTTACAGGTACGAAGACTTCACACAAAGTTACTGTTTTGATAAAGTCTTACAGGGATTTGTGTTAGCTGTTCTTAGCCTGTTTTCCAAGACACCTCATTGATTTATATGTTAAGGTCTCTGTTACTGTCAGTCTACTTGAGCGGCTTATGAGTTTTCCATGTGATTTGTTAGAATTACTTATTTACGCAGTAGTCCAAAATCAATCACAGATTTTTCTTGCAATTAACAGTATATGGAAGAATAACACAATATGGCTAAATTCAGGCTACCACAATATGGCTGTATTCAGACCACCACAATATCACCAAATCCATGCCCTACCCACATGCCCTACTCACAACGGGATATAAATCTAGCAAACCTCAGACACATCACTTGCCTACCAACACTTTCCAAAACACTAAAATGTGCCTTATGGAATGCACGCTCTCTGTCTGCAACAAACTAACATCCAACCATGACCTCTTTATTTTATATAACCTCAACCTTCTGGCAATAACAGAAACATGGCTCACACAATCACACATTTCCTCCCCTGCAGCACTCTCACACGGTGGCCTACACTTACACACACCTCCAGGCCTGGTAATTGTAAAGGAGGTGGAGTAGGAATATTGCTGTCCCAATCTTTTACATACAGTTATCCCACAGATGCCATCACTCACATTTACATAATTTGAAGTACATACTATTAGGATTTCCACCCCTTTCTCTCTATGCATTGCTGCTATCTATCGCCCACCTGAACCACCCAATCAATTTCTGGAACATTTTTCTGCCTTGCTCCCTCACTTCCTATCCTCTGACATCTCCACCATCATCATGGGTGATTTCGATATCCCGATTGATAGTCCACATTCTCCTCATGCCTCCAAACTTCTCTCTTTAAAATCCTGTCTTGGCCTCTCCCAATGGACTGACTCCTCTACTCATCATGATGGCCAGTGCCTTGATCTTTTATTTACCAGACTATGCTCATTTTCTGATTTCACTAATTCTCCTTTCCTTCTCTCAGATCATAACCTTATCACCTGCACTCTCTCCTCCATTACGTTAATTTCAATGTCAATCAAATCAACCAAGCCTCCTCAAACCCACAGAGATATTAATGCTATTAATTTTCAACAACTAGACACCTCTCCAACAGTTACTTTTTCCAATTTCTAAGTTCACTTCTCCTGAGACTGCTGTATCACACTTGAACCAGACCCTAGAACTAGCCCTTGATGAAGTAGCTCCAGCTACCCATCACACTCCATGTAGACGTCAACCGTGGCATTCCAAATTGACAAGACACCTACAAAAATTCTCACGTAAAGTAAATCTCGTACTCCAAGTGACTTCTTCACATATAAGACTATCTACCACTCTTATCATAATGCACTGGATACTGCCAAACAAACATATTTCCAATCTGTCATCTCTGCCCAAGCCTCTAACCCCAAGCAACTTTTTAATACATTTAAATCACTTCTTACCCCTCCGTCACCCAACCCACCTGTTACTATCAGCGCACAAGATCTTGCTTCCTATTTCAAGTACAAGATTGATAATATCCTAAATGAAATGATACGCTCTTCCTCAGCCAGGGACCTGCTCAATTCCCTACCTGAACCCGGTGGCATGTTCTCATCATTTGACAGCACTAATGAAGATGAAGTATGTACACTCTTCTCATCCTCCTACTCTACTACCTCTCCTCTTGATCCTTTACCCTCACAAATCAGTAAAGCTCTGTCTCCTGTGCTCAATCCACACTTAACTGAAATCTGTAATCTCTCTTTCTCTACTGGTATCTTTCCATCACTGTTCAAGCATGCAGTGAGCACTCCCATTTTGAAAAAAAAAACAAAATTCTGACGCTAACTCTCAAATTACCATCCTATCTCCCAACTCCCTTGCCCCTCCAAGCTACTGGAGAGACTTGGCTACACTTGCCTCTCACACTTTCTTAACATCCACAACTTATTGGACCCACTTCAGTCAGGCTTTCGTTCCCAACATTCCACAGAGACAGCACTGACTAAGGTAGTAAATAATCTGGTCACTGCCACTTTTGATTCTTCTAGATCTCTCTGCTGCCTTTGACACTGTTGACCATTCTCTTCTCAAACAAACACTACAATCCCTAGGTTTTCAAGACACAGCCCTTTCTTGGTTCTCATCCTACATATCTAATCGTTCTTTCACTGTTTGCTTTTCTGATTCTACCTCCACTTCACTACCTCTATCAGTTGGAGTACTGCAAGGCTCAGTCTTGGGTCCTTTGCTTTTCTCAATCTATACCACCTCTCTTGACAAACTAATCGGCTCTTTTGGTTTTCAGTATTATCTGTACGCAGACGATACTGAAATCAACCTATCCTCCCCAGATTTGTCACCATCTGTGCTGGTCCGTGTCACTGAATGTCTCTGCCATTTCATCTTGGATGGCATCTCGCCACCTCAAACTTAATATATCCAAAACAGAATTCATTATATTTCCACCAGACAATAGTAGTTACCAACCTGATATCTACATTACTGTTGACAGCTCTACAATCAACACCACCCCACAAGCTCACTGCCTAGGCGTCATCCTTGACTCTGAACTGTCTTTTGTTCCCCACATTCAATCTGTCTCTAACTCCTGTTACATACATCTAAACATCATAGCCAAAATTCGACCATATCTTACACAAGACACTGCAAAAACTCTTAATACATGCACTCATTTCCCGCATTGACTATTGCAATAGTCTCCTTACTGGTCTTCCCAAACTACTTCTCAAACTTCTCTTTACAGGCTCTCCCCACTACAATCCATTTTGAATGCAGCTGCAAGGCTGATCTTCCTCACCAAACATTCATTGTCTGATGATCTGCTCTGTCAATCCCTCCAATGGCTTCCGGTCTTCTACATAAATTCAATATAAAATACTTATACTCGCATATAAAGCTATTAACCAAACCACACCAACATACATCTCTTCACTTATCTCAAAATATCTTCCAAACCGACACCTCTGCTCTGCACAAGATCTGTATCTCTCCTCCTTTACGCATTACTTCTTCCCATGCAAGGTTACAGGACTTTTTTGGGGCTGCACCCACCCTATGGAATGCCCTCTCACGCACAATAAGACTTTCCACTAGTCTCCAAACATTCAAGCGTTCTCTGAAAACTCACATCTTCAGACAAGCTTATCAGATTCCAGAACCGCCCACATAACCTTTTATAGCTTCCCTATCTAACCCCCTTCTTATAGTTTACACATATCACATTTTCTCTCTTCAGTTTCACTGCCTCCTGACCCTAGACCAACTTTCCAGTGTAACTGGAGGTCACCAATAACCTCTGCAATCTGGCTGGACCAATTTGCAATATGTAGCACCTATCCTTGTGTATCAACACCTAATTCCCTATAGATTGTAAGCTTGCGAGCAGGGCTCTCTTACCTTATGTCTATCTTTTACAACCCAGTCTTGTTCTGTTAATGTTGATTCAAATTGTAAAGCACAACAGAATATTCTGCGCTATATGAGAAACTGTTAATAAATAAATAAAATATGGCTGTATTCAGGCCACCACAATATGGCTGTACTCAGACCACCACAATATTGGCAAATCCCATAATTTTGGCCCTGTTTACAAGCTTGACATACAGATATTTCTTTGCCATTCCATCTTTCAATTAGAAATTATTGAAAACCTAATATACTCATATATATGCATAGGGTGATTCTCTGTGACACACACGGGACATTTACATACATTCAAGTACGTGAACTGTTTCTATACTACAATTTTTCTTTTTCTTTGTGGTGTCCAAGTCTTACACCAGAAAAAAATTATTTCAGTACCGTAAACCGTGCATCACCCATAGTTTATGGCATGGTGATGATAATGTATACTCAACGTGTCATTTGGAAAGAGATATTTATTGTAGCATTCAAGTGTTCTGTAGGAACAAGTTAGATGTGTAAACTTTGTGTCAGATATACATGTGTTTGGCAATTCAGTTGATCCAGTCTTTCCACATTATTTCTCACATTCCTATTGTTATGTTTGAGCATCTTGCTCCTTATCAGTATCTAGCTCTCAGACTATCGCTTCAACCTGTTAGCCTTAATTACACCATTTGACAAGGATCAAAAACTCTCATTCCTATGTGGTATGGGAAAAGAAGTACATTGTACACCAGACCAAACTTTCTCCTAATGAAGCATCACATTTTAGATGCAATTCATCCCGCCAATGATCGCACGCATACCGGCATTTAGTAACACCGTATGCATGATCATTTAAGCAAAGGATAGCTCTTCCGATAAGAGCTGTCCTTTGAGGGGTGGGGTCTTCCGGGTTTATGCGCAAGCTGCGGAGGACACTGGGATGGTTTCTACTGGACCCCTCTTGTGGAAGTTTCTTGATAAGAAGCCCATAGGCTTCTATTTTGCAACACCATCTATAGATGACATTGTCTATTGGGTCAAAGCTGCATGGTGCATCTGGAATATGCGTTCAATCAAGCCTTGGAGGGAGAGAAAGTGGAAAAGTTGAAAAGCAATCAATCAGCTTCTAACTGTCAGCTATCTAGCACAGTCTTTCAAATGACAGGTATATGCTGATTGTTTGCTTTGGACAACTTTTCCACTTTATCTCTTGCCCAGTTTTCATACATCTCCCCTATAGTGTCAAATGTCTCCTTTCATCCTGACATGTCATCAGATTTCCTCATAAGGCCCCCTTATAAGCACCATAAAGTCCCATATGCACATCTAGAGCCTCATGATCATTCCACTAGAAGCTGGGTACTCCTCTCTGGCTGATGCTATACTCAGGGGGAACCTCTATGTTAGAGCAGATTGGTTCACAATGCTATGTGATTGTGCTTTCTACTGAACTGTTTAACAGGAAGTACCTCATTAGCTAAGTGACGGCACTCACAATCCGTGCCTTGGTGAGGTATTTACATGTACATGAATTACTTGTGTGTATTGGATGAGTTCTAGCTACCGTCAAACTGTGTTCCAAGCCATGTGACTTGGGAGATCAGTATTAGCAACATGTGAATCAGAATTTATATGCAGGTTCCTCTCTAATGTTTGCATAGTTATGTGGTTGTAGCCATACTAGTGTTCTAATTATCAGAATATTAAAGATTTTGCTCTTATTTATTTTATTTTATATTTTTAAATTCCCACATTCAGTTTGTGATATGGAACTGATAACATTTTGACCACAAATGAAAATGTCAAATACTTACTCGTTTTAAATAGCATGCTCTTATAATAATCATTTCGTAGCTATATTTTTTTTCAAACTCGACAGAACAAGTCAAAAATATGACATTGGCTGATGTGTGAACATCCATGAGTGTCATCAGGTCCTCTGATGTAAATGTATTGTTTTTCAACATATCGCCTTTGTAACGAGATAATCAATGTCAACTGTCAGTGGTTATTGCTGATCGGTGTATATATACCATATATGATCATTACCAATTGGCCTTTTAGAGCACTTTACACACTAATTATGTTAATCTCTGCGATAATTTACAGTAGATCCCTCTTCCTTGAGTCTCTTCAGAGCAGTTATCAAAAGTAGCCAATAATGCTATTTCTTACTCTGCGGTGTGTGTGCGCCTGCATTCTTTTTCCGGCTTTCTCTCTTTTCTCACTATCTTCAGCACTCTCCTGTTCTTACTCCATCTTCTTTTTCCTCCTCCCCCTTCCCTTTAGATTGTAATCTCCATCAGCAGGGCCCTCCTCGCTTCTCTTCTAATTACCTACTCCTCTTGCACACCAGCTACACTCTACACCCCCTCCTTGGGTTATCTGCCCCTGGACTCCACTCATTTGTTTTTGTTTCTTCTGGCGACCTAGACCCATTTCCTTCCCTCACTATTCAAATAGGGGATGTTTGGTTGTACTCGGGATGACAGTTGGTGTTTGAATATGTACTGTGCTACAGCCACGATGAGACAGTCAGGCAGGACATTGCACAAGGGGAGGAAACATTTTAGCCGATCAGTGAGTCAGTCAGGACATTTGATTTTAAATAAATAAATATATATATAATATATATATAATATATATATATATATATATAATATAATTATTATTTTTTTAATTATATATGAATTGATCTTTACTATTGTGTTTTTTAGGATGTCCCCACTTTTTCTTATATACAAAGTATTTTATCTTTGCATCTGTGCATCCTTGTGTGCCTTTTTCCTTTCTTACATACCCTTATACATTTTTGGCTGTGGGTAAAGTTGTGATTATGTTATTGGTGGTTTTCAACTTAAGATAGAATATGATGAGTATGGAAAATGTGGAAAAAGTATGGAAAATAACAGAAGTGTTTGGAGACTGTAGATGTGTGTTATGTCAGAACTCTCTGAAAGTGATTTCACTGATGGAGCTGGGAGGGGTCAGATCATACCAACTGTCATCTGGCATCACATGCTGACATCTATATATTAATAACAGTAAGACAACTTTTATGAGTAACATATTTCTATGATGATACCTTTGTCTGAGCAGGGCACATCATATACTAAATTAATGGTCTTGGTCTGTGGATTTGCAGAAACATATTGTCGTTATAATTGGTGGCTTCGTTTCAGAGTTATGTGGCAAAATGTCCGCCTGCCATTTACAATGCATCACCATTGTGCTCTGGAAAATGTGACAGTTGGTGTACTCTCCCTGTGCACCTGCTGGATAACCTGAAACAAGTGACCTGCTGGGTGGCTGGAAACTGAGGTATATGTACTAACAGGAGTTAAACAGTAAAAACTTTAAAGCTTGTGAAAATCCATGTACATACCGCTTCTCAGTATGTACTAATGGATTTTCTCCTCTGTTGTGCTCCCTGTGCTAGGTGTTTGGGTATTTTTCACGCTGCCATAGGCTCCTATGGCAGCGCAAAGTGCTTCATATGTTATTAAGGTTTTTTTTAACTTACCGTCTTCTCCAGAGTCGCATTGCTAAGCCAGGCTCCCGAGAACTTCTTTCTTCTGACTTGTCTAATGCGATCAGGAAGTTCATGTTGTTCGTTTTGTACTGTGTTAGTAAAGTTGTTCTTGAATCTTAAAAAAACAGTCCAGCTCGTGGAGGAGGCGATCCCGACTACAAGCGGATTCCTGCCGCCACCGTCTCTGCTCTGCACCAGAGAAGGTGACATCAGATGCTGGTGGTCACGAGACACAACACTGTACTTGAATGCACAATAGCAGTGAAGCAAGCAGTAAATAGGGTGAAAGAGACCTCTAAGGTTGTGAACCCTTTTCAGAAGCCGGTTTCTTAATAAAATTGCGCTGTAGCCGCATCCTGCTTCGCAGTGTTAGCAGGCAAAGCAGGAGAAGCATTAACTCCACGGTATTTGGAGTAAATAGACTCCTAAGTCAGTTACTGAACTCTCCCTGTGCACCTGCCGGGTGACCTGACCTGCTGGGTGCTCTGGAGACTGTGACCGTTATTTGCAACTACATATATCAGCGTGTCTTGCAGCGACCTTAATCACCAACTGCTGTGTTATTTTATTATTCACTTCACCTCGCATTGTCTACACTAAAAACATGCCTAGAGGCCGGCCTTGAGAACGTCAATGTAGTTGAATCCTTGCAGATTCAACACAGGTTCAACACAGAGCACACAGGTCAAAGATCTCAAACAACGATGCCGCTTGCATTGGACATAACATATTGGCCACAATACTACTCTTTGGGTCCTATGAACGTGCAATGTGTGAACCGCGGTGCCCTATACTTCTAGGTAGAGGAGATTAACGGCAGTTTTTCAGATTGCTGTCACAATGGAAAGGTTTTGTTGCCCAATGTGGTTGTTCCACCATATTTAGCAGAACTCTATGACAAATACCCTCCAATTACTTTTATTTTGTATTAGTTTTGCAGTAACCATAAGGCTATGGTTTGCAACTTTAATATCAGAGACACTTGTTGAATGCTCATGCCAGGGCTGGTGTATCTGACAGTTTAAGTGGCCATGTCTAGACTCTCAAACATTTATTAAAATTATCTATTCAGCTTCCAAGCCCTGCATTTAAAAGTCTCAAAACAGGCAGCTGCTTTTACACTGGGCTTCAACAGCTATATTAAACCTGTAGAGGCGCCAGTAGATATACATAACAAGCTGAGACTTTAATATTTTTAGAGTCAGATGTGTGCAAAAATGTGGGATCATCTGGTTTGTCAGGTAAAACTGAGCCTTGGATTGTGCCTTGGAAACAGTGTTCTAAAAACGTGGGATGTGGCATCAACTGGCAGTAACAGAGCTGGGGAATAATTGCTCATTATAAACTAGGCCATGCCCAAGATGTACACATTCGTCTTCCCATGACCCACAAAACCACACCCTTTTTTTAACTGGCCATGTCTCCTATGACCTTCAAATATATACATCATACAGGTATTTTTAGCATTTTCAACAATTTTTTTTTTTTACCTATCAATTTTATTAATTTATCTTACCAATTAAAAAAATATTTTTGTAGGCATCCCCCTAATGGGCCTAGCACATTTGCTGTATTTAGCAGTGTCCCAGCTTTTACATATACCCTGGTTCTTTTTTTACATTTGGTGTTGCTTGGCTGACTGTGTAGACATCTGTAGAAGAGCTGATTATAACCCTACTAATAAACTAAATAAAGGATGTCAATCTGAAAGTCATAGTCTACACTAAAATTCATGTGGCTTCCATTTGCAAGAAGCAGTGTTGCAAGTTCTAGGTTTCCCTGCTGTACTTAACTATCTACAGCCATCGCAGTATATTCATGATAACCTGGAGTGTACTTTTTGCCTGTAGTGCTCCTCCTTTCTGCAACATGTCTCTAACTTGAGGTTCCATGATATATTGGGGTTAGTTCTGAGATGGGAGCGAAGCAAAACAAGCAAGTAACTTTGAACCTTGGTGAAACTTTGTTGCACAGCAGGTTGGGCAGATTTGACATTGACACTAAGCCCCGCCATAATGATACCATGGACCTCCAGGTGGGGTAGAGCATAAACTTGGTAACTACAGGTGCCCTCACTCGTCTTTCCTGCAGTTGCTCCAAACAGCCCCACTCAACGCGCCTGATCCCATGAGACTCTGCCAGCTTCTAAGGCCTGTATTCAATTAGAGACGAAAAGTTTTCGCCGATGCACGGTTTTCACCTGTTTTTCGAAGTATCGCCTTATTCAATTCCAGGACGTTTTCGCCTAGGCGAGAACTCCATAGGCAAAAGTAGGTGAAAAAGTGTCTCCAGTAAAAGGCGGGAGAAAATAAGTGCAAAATCCATATTTTGGGGTAAAATGTCAGGACTTGGTTCAGAACCCTTTGGACCCCCCTTCCCCATATGACTAATTAGGAAAAAAATTAAAAACATTGTCTTCATTTGCCCCAAAAAAGACATGTCATTTTTTGGACAACAATGTAAAAAGTGTTGGCAAATGAGTCTAAAGTACTAGGACAGGTATTTTGGGGTGCTGTATGGAAGGGGCAGGTGTTTTTAGGATTTCAGGTGGCTGCAGCAGGTTTATTTTAAAAAAAAATTAAATTTGCACTTTATAGACACAAAAATATACTAGTACCCATTTTAATGTAATCCCAATTTAACTACAGCAATTATTTTTCCTCCCCAAAAAAATGCTTTCCATCATTTTTACACACTTATGCAAATATGTATTCAGCCAGACTAATGATTCAGCGGGCCTTATACGGCCCCCGAGCCTGAGCTTCCCCATCCCTGCTCTAATGAGAATATATTACACACCGCATTGAATCGGTAAATACATCTATTTTCATTTGTTTGTTTTGGTCTTAATTTTCTATAGTCTAAGCGACCCGTAATGTCTGAAAATAATCCATTCAAAGAACATTTTAAATTCATGGCAAGGCTACAGGGTGCACACGGACTCAATTACCACAATTCCGTAGCATTTTCGTTTCTCTTCTTTGATAAATTTGAAAAATTGCCTGATCCACTTTTTCAAGCAATTATCTGTATTGATTTCCCTTGTAATGCTGTTTAAATAGAAAAATAGAAGACAAAATTGGAATAGGTTCTCCCCATAGAGCAGTCTTTTGTTTTTCTGTGATAATGGAGGCTAAAAGCACATCACAGTGAGGAGGATACATCGAAGCTGAAATGTTTCTATATAGTGGTATCTGATTCAGGCAGAAAACACCAGCCTTTTCTTGATTCTTATTAAAAACTTTGAACGTGGTGTTAAATAATATTAATGGCCTCGGTTGTAAGTACTTAACAGTCCTTTTCCAGTACAAGTGAATGTATTGATTGATTTGGGCTCAATGCAACGGTTCAGATTATATGGCTGATTCTATCGGACCCTTAACTGCTCTTGTTAAGTGCATGGCCTATCTTTAAATGAATCAAGATGATGATGTAGATTAGGGAGAGCAGAAGACCATCCATCTCTTTTTGATCAGTTAATAACTTGAATCCATCATCGTGTATATCAGCTGGATGGAGTTTATACAATGAATTCATGTCTTCAGGAGCCTCGAGAAACCCACCTCCTGAGTTCAGATAAGATAGGGCTTTAAAAAAAAAAAAAAAAAAACAGATTCTGTCTCATCAGTGGCAGCAATATCTATTTCTGTACTATTAATGAGTTGTCTGTTCAGCACTGTTGTTGACTTAAGTTTTAAGTAAAATCACATAACGAAATCTAAATTTTACTGTATATTATAGCTTTTCAGATTATTAAGATAACTTTATACAGTGCTCTCCCCAGGCTGTTTTCTGCGGGCGCACCGCCCGGCAGAAACAGCCTGCCGCCCGGCACTTTTCCCCACCGACCCCCGCTGTGGAACACTGGCCTCTGAAGTGACCGGAGGCTAAAGAAGCCTCTGATCACTTCAGAGGCCAGCGTTCCCAGTGATGCACTGTGCGGGTGACGTGAGGAGCCTTCCCCGCGCGCCTGCTGGATCTAGTTAGATCCAGTCAGCGCGCGGCGGCAGCAGTGGCAAGCGGGAGACCGGCCAGCAAGTAAAGGTAAGTGCTGGGGCCGGGAACAGGACCAGCCTGGGGGCACTGCGTAAAGGGGCCAGCCTGGGGGCACTGCGTAAAGGGGCCAGCCTGGGGGCACTGCGTAAAGGGGCCAGCCTGGGGGCACTGCGTAAAGGGGCCAGCCTGGGGGCACTGCGTAATGGGGCCAGCCTGGGGGCACTGCGTAAAGGGGCCAGCCTGGGGGCACTGCGTAAAGGAGCCAGCCTGGGGGCACTGCGTAAAGGAGCCAGCCTGGGGGCACTGCGTAATGGAGCCAGCCTGGGGGCACTATTTAAGCCTGGGGGCACTGCATAAGGGACAGCCTGGGGGCACTATTTAAGCCTAGGGGCACTACATAAGGGACCAGTCTGCGGCACTACATAGGGGCATTACTTCAGCCAGGGGGCACTGCATAAGGGCAAAGCTAAACTACAGGGAGCACTGTATAAAGGGCACAAATACAGGGGGCACTGCATAATGGGCACTTTTGACTGAGAGCCAGTGGGGGAGCAGCCTGAGACATGTCGTGCTGGATTGGTCGGGCAGATACCCCTTTTCCCAGCCCGTGCATAATTGCGAAGGCCCCCACCCGGCTACTTTTGGATGCCACCCGACTGGAAAAAAATTCTGGGGAGAACACTGTTTATATATAAAGTGCTCCCCTAATGTCTTCAAATGTAAATCCATGTGGCCAGGACAGTGAGAGGGTGATGCATTGTTATGTATGTATTTTTTAATTTGAACTTTTTTATATTATTTTAACACTTGCCTACAGATGTGTATTTATACAGCTTGCATCCATATGCAACTGAGCCGCTCCGAGAGATGTACAGTAGCGTCCTTTTAAATTTTAAGCCTTATTCGCATCGCAGAACAGAGAAAGGTGTCCTATAGACACTGGGCTGTGACTTTAACTGCACAGGAATTAGATTTAAACTTGTACAAAGTCTGAGATAAAGCACAATTGAACTTGGCATGAGCGGCTGGTACATTGTAGCACTTCATATACAGATTCAGGGGTCTATTTATCAAGCAGTGAAAAGTGTGGAGAAGTAAACCAGTGGAGAAGTTGCCCATAGCAACCAATCAGCTCCTACCTATTATTTTATAGAATGTACTTGATAAATGCTACTTCAAAGCTGATTGGTTGCTATGGGCAACTTCTCCACTGGTTCACTTCACACTTTTCACTGCTTGATAAATCGACCCCATAGACTCAGTCGTACACAGATATTCCAGTCTCACATTATCAAATTGACCACTGCAAGCTAGCAATGTAGATTTGTCGCTCCCAATTGTCTTAGTTATGCGACTAAAACGTACCTGGCGTGCCAAGAGGGGCTATGTGCTGCGACTATAGCCACAGTGTATGAGGACACATCTGTACTATCCACCCGGGCATCCCAGGATATCCTACACGGGGAGGCCCTAATGAGTGGTGCTGGGGGGCTGGAGCTGTGAATCACATTGTCATGTCCCTGTCCCTCGCTGTGCAATGCTTCACTTCACAGCATTGTACAGCGAGGGGCAGGGCCATCATGATGCTATACTCTGTGAATTGCGTCATTGAATCTCCAGACAAAGTACTCCTCTGTGTGTGTGGGGAGTCTCCCTTCCATTCTGGGATAGTAAGTATGATTATATTTTACCATTTTTTATATTAGTTTGTATTATTATTTGTATTTAACTTATTTTTGACTAGGAATGCAGAGCGACCTGATCATGTACCTCATCATTTAGGGTGATAAATGTATGGGATATTTTATCTAAAACCTGCGGAAACTCTCAAAAGGCGAAAAGATTTGTTGCAAACAAGTGTCTTCTCTCGCAGTCATTGTGAAGAGCACTGTTATATAATATATTGAGATGATTGTCAGAGACATTGTAGACAAATATTGGGGGTTTTCAGTGTAACTTTGTATAGCTTAGACCTGGTGGTTTAATGTGAAATCACAAATTACTCTCTTGTCTATTTGTTATTACCCAGTTTTCTTTTATATTTATTGTTTTTCCCAATTTTAAAGTGCAACAAAATATGCTAGCACTATGTAAGTAAATGTTGGTGGTGATGATACTAGTTTTCATAGCAGCCTAAAGGGTAAGCTTACTGATCAAATGCCTAGAACCATACTGGTGGCCCCCCCAAAGCTTTTAGGTAGAGCCCAGTTCCAGTCTGTTAGGAAAATATGAAGATGTGAAGGGGCTAAATACATTTAATAACTATCGCAATACAAGAGGAGATTTTTTGGGGGAAAAATTGGCAAGCAGTCACCCAGCAACCAGTCTTACTGGCACATCCTCTGCACCTGGACTTGTCGGCGAGCACATGATTTCAGTAGTTTCTGTGCATAGGAATGTGTTGCCATCATTTACTCACTGCTGTTTGTCTTCATTTCCAAGCTTGAAGCATTCTCTCGGTAACCACTGATTTATACTGTAGATAAACCAGATTGGTGTTTAGGAAAGTTACTAAAAAAAAAATCACCTGTTTTTTACTTTGTATTTCATTTTCGGAGTGATGAATGGTTTATTATGCTAGGTCTTTCACGTGTGTTGACCTCAGCGTAATATTGGTTTTGATATGTCTCCAGCTGGGAAATTTCCGGGCAGCAGTATAAATCCACCAGCAGCTAATATGGTCTTAGTCATTGGTTGGAGCCTTTGGCACGTTCTGTGTGCTCTGTACAGATGTGTAAACATACGTCTATAAAGTCCCGTTGCACATAACGTGTGGGCGCTGTGTGACTGTAGAGCTGAGCCTATTTTTATGTCTTTTCGTGTGACTTTTTCCCTTCAAATTCATCTTATTTGCAAAATGTGCGGCATGCCTATATTCTGTATGTGACTGCTGGTGTATCTGCATGCAAAATGCTGCGTTACAGTATCCATGATCTTGAGAACGGTGAGGGACCAGCCTAGAACTACACGGGGGGACCTGGTCAATGACCCCAAGAGAGCTGGGACCACAGTCACAAAGGTTAACATTAGTAACACACTACGTCGTCATGGATTCAAATCCTACAGCTCCCGAAAGGTCCCCCTGCTTAAGCCAGCACATGTCCAGGCCCGTCTAAAGTTTGCCCGTGACCATCTTGATGATCTAGAGGAGGATTGGGAGAATGTCATGTGGTCAGATGAGACCAAAATAGAACTTTCTGGTATAATCTCAACAAGCCATGTTTTGGAGAGAGAATGATGAGTGGCATCCCAAAAACACCATACCCACTGTGAAGCATGGGGGTGGAAACATCATGCTTTGGGGATGCTTTTCTGCAAAGGGGACAGGACGACTGATCCGTATTACGGAGAGGATGAATGGGGCCATGTATCGTGACATTTTGGGGAAAAACCTCCTTCCCTCAGTAAGAGCATTGAAGATGCAACGTGGCTGGGTCTTCCAGCATGACAATGACCCCAAACACACCTCCCGGACAACTAAGGAGTGGCTTCGTAAGAAGCATTTCAAGGTCCTGGATTGGCCTAGCCAGTCTCCAGACCTCAACCCAATAAAAAATCTGTGGAGGGAGTTGAAAGTCTGTGTTGCCCAGCGACAGCCCCAAAACATGACACATCTAGAGAAGATCTGCATTGAAGAGTGGGCCAAAATACCTGCTGCAGTGTGTGCAAACCTGGTCAAGAACTACAGGAAACGTTTGACATCTGTAATTGCCAACCGAGGTTACTTTACAAAGTATTGAGTTAAACTTTTGATTGAATATTTATTTTCCGCAAGAATATACAAATAAGTTGTTTAAAAATCATACAATGTGATTTCAGGAATATTTTTGTTCTGATTCTGTCTCTCACAGTTAGAGTGTACCTATGATGGAAATTACAGACCTCTCATCTTTTAAAGTGCAATAACTTGCACAATCGGTGGCTGTCCAAATACTTTTTTGCCCCACTGTATCTGTGTTTTATTTTTTATAAAACAGCTTAATAATGGGGGTAAGGTGCAATCAGGGAGATTGCTGGACTTCTCAGGGAGATTGTGATTGTCAGGGAGTCTCCCTGAAATAGTAGCAGAGAGTTGGCAAGTATGGATAAAGGGTTTGGTTCTGAGTCTGGCGCATATGCGTTGGCTTTTCCGAGCAACCATGGCAGCCTGCTTACTAAAATATGCTAATGCTAGAATCCGGTGCAATCGCATCGCCGCCACCCAGAAACGCCCTTTTAACTAACTATGATAAAAGTATGATACCTTGAAAGACTGATCAATCCTTACACATCAGTGATCTCCATCTGCGTGCGGATACCTGATCCAGCGCATGCGCAGAAGCCGATTTCTTTCTTTGGCGCATGTGCCGTGTGCTGAAATCCGCAAGTTTCTGACTTTTGTGCGACTCTGGATCTGCCCCAAAGGTCACAATTTACTATAGATGGATAGAAAAGTCCACATTTCAATCATTGATCTTTTACTGTACCTGAAATCTCCTTTCTCTCATTGAGTACAATTCCACTGCAGAATATTGCCACTATAATAGTAGTAGTCATTATTGTTCTTGCTATTTTCTTTTTATATGTCCCCACATATTGTCCGAAGTGCAGTACTGGGAAAAGTTACAGTGGAAAATGACCGGTTCATTATTAGAAAAAAAGCCTAAAGAGACCATATAAGGAGATATATTAAATAGTGACAACAAAGTGAGTGACAGTTAAAACAGTATTACTGGATTTGTATTGAGACAGCCACGGGCGGCTTCGCAAATCAAAGCAACTATGTACAAAGACGCAACATCGATCGCAGATCAGACGATAATTGACCTTCTGAATTACCTTATGGCTGCGGGAACTAAGATGCCAGAGACATTTTTACTTGTATGGGATCGCAGTCCAAGGCTAAGACACACCCCGAAAATAGTTGCGACATGCCTGCGTTTGAGTCGCCACCCCCATTGCCACCCACAAAAGGTCCCTGCCTGTCAATCACTTTGCAATTAAATCCTCACTGTGAGCAGCAACGACAATAAAACTTAGTGCATGTGCAGATTACAGATAATCGCTTTACTGCATAAACATCAGCAATCGGCATTGCGTGTATTTCTGAATAAGGCTCAGAATGAGCAGGAAGTTAATTCGGTGACTGGGATGAGGCCAGAGATGTAGGGAGCAGAGGAGCAATGAAGTTCTTTGAATGTTAGTATGATGATAATACTGGTTTGTAGTGTTTCACTGTTGCATACGTCTCCATATTCTATCCGGGGCAACTAATTGATGGTCAGTATCACTACAGCAGTAATAGGCAGCATGATGCACATCGACGCATGTGCAACTTTCTAATCTTCAATAGGGCCACACATTACCCTTCATCTCTGTAACCGACAAACAAGACACAGCCCTACATCACCAATATAATGCTACCACATGCCCCTCAGACCTTCTGGCATGAACATGCGCTACTAGTCTAATAATCACTAGTCACTAATTAAGTTTAATTATTTTTATTACTTCCACTCTGACATAAATTATTATTGCTTGCCTGGTCTATGATGATCAGTCATTTCCTGCAAAGGAAGGAGTGGAGACCACGTGGGTGTGACTTGACTGCACACCTTCTCTTTAGCTGATTAGGGATTTTGCATGACCTCCCCGAGCTGCACCGCAGGGGTCACATGGGGCTATGGAAGCAGTGGCGGATTATCGTATGGACAGAGAAGCCCATAACTCCAGCCCTACTGGTATGGACAGATGTGGCTTTTTCCTAAACTTTCCTTTATCACGGGCCTCAGAGTTTGCGTATTTGGTAAACGGGAATATGCGGATGAGAGGAGAGCCAGGAGAAGCTTCCGCACTGGAAACCAAACGCCACTTGGCAGGAAACCTGAAATTCTAAAGGTTGACAAGACATTTCATTAGTCACCTTGTGAAGTGATTATTTGTTTATAGTAGTGATTTTAAGAACTTATTATTTTATTTTATTTTTAAATTCTGTATTCATAGTTAGGTATTTGTGCGATTTATTTATTACCAGTTATTTCTATAGTGCACACATATTCCGCAGCACTTTTTACATAGAATATTTAGCCACAAGGAAACCCACACAAGCACGCGGAGAAAATACAAACTTCACAGTTAGTGCTGCCCACAATGCAGAATAGAGTGAAATGACCAGGTAAGTTAGCTATTGGAGAAAGTCATTTGATATGAGGTTGTTCTCTGCTTATTGTAGTATAGCAAGTGTAGTTTGTGATTTTCATGCCACTTATTTCTTCTGGAGTGTGCACCATAAACTAACTGTAGGCTAATTGGCCCTCTGCTGCAAAGCAACAATATTAATTACGGTAGTCACAAAATGTGAGGAGAAGACTGGCTTTCAATCTGTTACATAACCTCAAGCTGCTGGTCTGGTAATATAGAATTGTAGAAGCCCTGGGCCAAAAATGATTCAGTGCACAGTACCGACAGTGAGACCGATGTGGTTGTGTATACATATATATGTACAGTATGTTAGTACGCACATAAAGGGTTTTCTTAATAATGACAACACTAATTCTATTAGATCCCCCTCAATTTTTTTTTTTACTTTTATGCATACCATGCAGAGCATTTACCTAGGGACTGCGACAAATAGTTGTCATTCACCGCATGGCGTATGGTAGAAAGAGGGTGTTTGGTGTGCTGCATTATGTAGTTGTTACTTGCTAGTACGATGGGGACCCAATGTATGAGTACTGCCCAGGACTCCAGATTGTCTTAAACTGGTTACAGACTAGACAATTTTCTTAGCGATTTGCCTGATTCCAAGGGATCGGAACAACAAATCCTCAAAATCGTCCAGTGTGTAACCACTATATCGTGCGCTGAGCTCTCCCGTGGGGTCGTCAGCCGCGTAGTCTGGTTGGCCCTACGTGCAGCTCAACCTGACAATATGGCTTACGACCCCATGCAGCGAAGTGTGGCAGGGACCGACATATTGGGTGGCAGGGCACCGGATTGTCTAGTGTGTACCGACCACCCGATATGTCAGCCCGTCAATAGGGGGGTCGTCGGTCGCATCACTGGGTACACACATTGTTTAGTGTGTACCCAGCTTGAATCTGGAGTATGATCACATTCAATCCTACTCTCTCTACTTTATGATACAAATTATATCAGCACCAGGACACCGATTAATTCTATATGGTCTTGGACAGCACAGAATTGAAAATTCATTGTATCAGTGAAGTAAAGGAGTGGATCTTGAAACACCAGTTGATAATGAATAATCCTTAAAATTGATCTAATAAATTTTGTAGCAATTGGAATCCTCCTTTCTGTATATAGAGAAATATTTTGTGTTTTTTCATTTGTTTTTATTTTTTTCATACGCTCTACAGGTAGTGAAAAGTTTTCTGGAATGAAACCGTAGACTAAGCAAGAATGTGCAGCTCGTTTTCATTAATGCTCTGCAACTAGTAAAGATTAATGTATATTTCTCTTGCTAATTCTTTCCAATTACTTAGCTGATATTAATTCCCCGGCTTTGTTAATTATACCGGAGCACAGTGGGTAATTTTTAGCCATATTTCCACAACAGGGGATTTGAACTGTATAACCTTGGCCTCCAGGAAGGTGTCTCAGCAGACCAGGCTCTCTGACTTAACGTCCATTCATTTCCAGATCAAGTCTAATTGCTGCAGACTGGCTGCCACAGGTACATTGGCTATCTTGCATACACGTCATGTACATTCTTCTCAGAACAAATAAGAAAAGATTAATCGTTTGTTTTCTTTCCATCCCCAGAGAAATGCAACTGCTTAATCAGGAAAAAATTATTTATTTATTTTTTTTACCAATGTTATTTTTTTTTCTCTTGTAACAAATGGTGATATTTATGTAGGAAGTAAGGCAGATGGATTTTCTCACAGAGAAATATTCCTAGTTTTCTGTAACTTCAGTGAAATAAATCCCGGCAGTGAGATTAATTGGTGGTGTTCAAATTTCTCATAGTAAGTAATTTAGCAGCGGGATTTTTTTTTATTTATTCAGAGTAATACTGTTAGGCTGTATCCCCATTTGTATAGTCTGTAGCAGGAGGAAAAATCCAATCATGCAGACAATAGTAAAAAGGTTTAAAAGGAAAAAAGAAAAAAAAAACACACTTTTTGCAAATTGCCCTTAATTGTTGAAGCACAATGTGAAGCAAACATGGTTTCCAATTATAGGACTAGCTTCGAGCAAGCACCATCAATTCTATCTTCCCCAACTGATAAATAAGCTATCAATGTGAAACTGTTTTATTGGAAGCAATTAGTTCCAAACTCTGCTTTACAAGGAAAGTGCTGTACTGGTTAATGTGTGCAAGAAGTGTGTATAAGGGAAAGAGCTGCGTTTACCACATAAAATAACATTGCATCCAGTTTATGTCACTTGATATCCTTTACTGCCGTGAGAAGGAGACAGACAGACATATCCGCTGATCCATGCCATGAAATCTTCTTTTCCTTTGGTACATATACTGTCCGAATGGGAATGGCTCTTCATAATCACTTAATAGGTACCTGTCATTTGTTGGGATGCTTGGCAGGGGAGCCTTGCAGCATAGGTGAGTCAGGAAACTTGTGCTCTGTTTGTTTTGCACCAGTCTTGCTGCGTGTGTCTCGATGATAGTTGGCACATATGTTTTTTTTCTGTTTCCTTCTATGGGTGCTCTATTTTATTTTGCACTGTGATTATTAGCTGATGTCTAAAACGCTTTTGCCCCCATTTTAAACCCAAAAGTGTTTTTAAAAAGTTGAAAAAGAATTTGTGAGGGAAAATAGAAATTAAGTTTTGTGGTGACCTTTTTATACCTTTCCATAAAACTAAAGGTTCTCCTGCATCCATCTACTACTTTGAAACAAGTCCTTATGGCTAAGTGTTCATGTATTGTTACTTTTTTATGCAAGGAGCAGCCTTCTTCTCTTCTCAAACTATTTTAGTACGCCCTTCCTACAGCAAAGGGTTAAACTGCTCTTTTTTTCCAGGTTGAGTTTCTTAAAGGATGCATATAATATTTATCAATGTACTTCAGAGAAGCAATGTAAAGTACTTCTAGCAGTGTAATGTTCCTCCCTGTTTTGAGGCGTAAACGGAATTGGTCTGATCCAGTAATTGCATGGCTCTGTTTTGAGCTTGTTCTCCCACTCCCTAAAGAGCTGCGCAAGGACCAAATGTCAAGAAGTAAAAAATGAAGAATCCTTTTGACAAAGTATTGGTAACATTACTAAGTTCATTTTGTGAAAATGTGTCACATTTGGCCGCCAAAATAAATGCCTTGAGAGCGTAAAACAGGGAGCGCTGTGACACCTAAAGAGGAAAATCAATAGCAATTCATATTTCATATGTCTGTAATTGCCTGTGAGAGCATAGGAGCTGTGTGTTAGAGAAAGCCTCTTTTTTTTTTCCCCAACAGCAATGTCTTCCTTTTTGTCATAACATCCGCAACACAAAATAATTCTGTGGCCATATAGGGTCTAAAAAACATTAGACATCAGGTTTAAAGCTACCATTGTACATGTCTGCTGGATATTTTGGTGTTCTCTACTTATAATAACATTATTGAATGGAACCATTACAGTATCAGTATAATTTGAAGATCATGATAATTTCCCAGGGTTTTGCGCAAAAGCTAATTATGGGGTCTGTTTATTAAGCTGTGAAGAGCCTAAAGCCTGGTGTAAAATCTTTCACTGCTGTGTTTTATTTAATAAAGGGTTAATCCCCTAGATACTGGGGTGTATGACTACCAGCTTCTTTATACAACTTATAACGTGACACCATCCAACTCAGGATCTCATTACTTAGCTTTTTACATGGGATCCAGTGCTGCCAGAGAGACTTTGCTGGATCCCTCACCTGTCACATCACTATGTACTCATTTTGCAGCAGTGCTAGGCTTCAGGCTTCAGGTGTGGGCTTTTCACTGGGGCTCAGCCAGCAGCCTGGCATGCTAAGTTTATATTACAAATGACACACAGATAGTTTCAGACAGAATTGTTCTTGCAAACCAGTAGGCTCTCTAAGTAACTTTTCAACTTTTTAAAACAAATCTAAAACTGAAAAATACTGCTTGTATTCAACCTCTGCAGACTGGTACTTGGTAGGGAATGTAGTCAGGAAGCCGGCGGTCAAAATGCCGACCGCCGGCTTCCCGACAGTGAAAGCCCGGCATGGGACTGATAGGCGTCTTAATACTGACGCCTATCATTAACCCCACGCCAAAATCCTGATGTCCAGCATATCGAACGTAGGTAAGCCGGGCATTGGGAGCTGTCAGCCGCGGGGGGGAGGGTTAGGTTTAGGGACTCCCGGGAGGACTTAGGGTTAGGCACCTCCCCGGGAGGGTTAGGGTTAGGCTAGCGGAAGGAGGGGGTTAGCGTCATGCACCCCAGGGGGGAGGTTAGGGTTTGGCACCCCCCCCTGCCCCTGGGAGGATTAGGTTTAGGCACCTCTGGGGGGAGGTTAGGGTTAGGCACCACTAAGGAGGTTAAGGGGGGGAGAGGGTTAGGGTTTATACTTACCCTGTCGGGATCTCCATCTGCCAGCCTTCCGGCATCGGTATTTCATCCGCCGGGCTTAGGTCCGGCGGGATAACATGCCGATTCCCTTGGTAGAACCACCTTTTGCTGCAATTGCAGTCTTTTGGGAGTGATTTTTTTGGACAATTCTTCATTGCAGATTTGCTCCTGGTTGTTCAGATGATGCTTGTGGTCTGTAATTTGCACATAGTGCCAAACATTCTCAATTGCATTGAGATCTGTGGGTACCATGTAAAAATTAAAGAGAAGCCGAATAACAAACGTTGGCTGTATTAAAAAAAATATATAATATCAGGGAAGAGGGGGTGTTTATGGTATAGCATTATAAGTCACCATCGTTGTTAGGTTGTGATATTTCTGCATATTTTAAACAATAAATGAGCAGGCTTACCTGGTTGAGTCTGTACATTAATGCTGGTCTTTTATATGATATCAGGAACAAATAGTTTGCACTCCTTATCACATAAGGGAGTCCTATAGATAAGCCGAAAAGGCAAATGTGTGAAATCTTCAAAAACAATTTACTTTGATACATTTTCACTGCAGTGAATCCAGTCATAAAAGCTCCACTGTAGCAGCAATTACAGACAGCTGCACCCCGGCCAACCTTTCACCACCGTCAGACGGCTCTACTTCCCTGTTACACAACAAGCACCAGCATGGCCTGTTTAGTAAATATGGGAAACATTTTGTTAGGACATCACTAATCCCACAACAATTTCCAATCACGTTGCTTATGATTTAGGAACACTATTGAGTGCTTGAGCTTCTGCACAAGAGAAGGGAAAGTACATAGATCCAAGAACTTTAGTATAGGTATAAGTATAGGGATCAGAATAAAGTCAAGGGGCAAAATTTACTAAGCGGCTGTTTGACGGCGGGTTCTATACTATTCCCCGGGGGTTTGGTGGCGGTTTTGCAGGGGTTTCTAAATGACAGCCCTGTTCTATTCTATTCTAAAATGTGATTTGACTGTGGTTTGGCGGTGGTTTTGCTATCTGCAGTTTTACTAAGGCCAAAACCGCTGCAAAAGCGCTGCAAAAACTGCCATCAAACACATTTTAGAATAGAACAGGGCTGTCATTTAGAAACCGCTGCAAAACCGCCAACAAACCGCCGGGGTTTAGTACAGAATAGAACTCGCCACCAAACTGCCGGGGTTTAGAATAGAATAGAACCCGTCGTCAAACCGCCGCTTAGTAAATTTTGCCCAAGGGCTTATGGACCTACTTGCAGTTGCTACCACTGTTAGGCTGGTTACACATCAGGCAAATTGGGACAACATATCATTCACTTCGCATAGTGTGTACGCTCAATCGCACGTTTGTGTGCGTCGTACATCGCATCTTCCCATCTGATGTGCTGCATGTCAGATGGAACGATATAATGAATCACACCATGCTGCTAAATGCAGCATGGAATGACACATTGCGCCATCATACACAGCATTGTGCAGTGTGTATGGATGACATGATGTATCGTTCCGTCTCGTCGTCCCATTGCTGGGTACACACATCATGTAGTGTGTACCTAGCCTTAGCCCACTGGTGTGCATTTTTATACAGTAGTAAGGTTATTAATAAAAGGGTTGTCTGCTTTTTGGAATCCTCTCCCATTTTTTAGGTTAGCTTCCATTAAAGCCAATAGCCAGAACAAAGGAGCCTATGTATTAAGCTGTTTTTCACATAAAATTCTGCAGAAACTGCAGTTTCTGCATAATTTTATGTATTGTTCCTATGTAATAATGGCACAATGCAGGAGATTTCACAGAAATCTCTGGCAAAGTGCTAATTAGCGCAGCAGATCGCAGTCCCCATTATTATCAATGGGGAGTACGATCTGACCCCATGCAAGTGTGGATATTTGTATTAAAAATGAAAATATCCCTGGCGATATGGATAAATAATAATCGCGGCTGGTCCGCAATTATTAGTACATAGACCCTAAGCCTTTTATTAGAAGCCAGCTGTATGTAGTTTACCCAGCAGAAGAATCCACCCAGTCTGAGTCAATAGATCAAAATTTAATTCACATCTATTTAATCAGTCTGGACGGATTGACAACTTTTTCACTGTGAAACACAGCAGTTGCCTTCTGATTAGTGGCGTAATCTCAGGGGAGGGACGGTCTCCTTTTTGCTACATGAATGAGAGAGTCCATAAAGAAGGTATTGTCCAGTAGATCTTGGCAATGGAGTACAAGATGAGTCACAAACATTATTGTGTCATAGCTAAAAAAGAAGAAAAAAAGGATTAAACATAGATTAAAATTTTACATCTTAATTGTATTATGTAGATGACTAGTGCTCATGTCATGTCACATGTCTTCCTCAAGTGTATTGCAGAAGTACCAGTGCATAACCAGGGGGTTACTATGGTATGAAACACTTGCTCGCACCTCTATGGGCTGGGGACAAAATCTCAGTTTCCTACTATATCAGCCGCGTTACATCGGTGGGTGAGACTCAGGGGGAGATTCAATTAGTTGCAACGTTCCGTCTTTAGTGTTGACAACATTAGTGTAGGATTCCAGAAACTTTTTATTCCTTGATTTTAAGAATGTTAAAATTTGACGTTTCTTTTTTTTTTTAACAACATGTTTATCTGTTTTGTATCATGGTTTAAGAAACTGCGAGAGATAAAGCCGTCCTATTACACGTAAACCTAGATGTCATCGGAATAGAGAAAATGTCGCTCACTTTATAGATTTCAGTTAGGTTGAAAAAAAACCACACACTTGGGCAGCATTGATTAGCCTGACAGTGAGTCCAGCAGTCCATTTATCATTTATGGCTGTGCTGTGCAAAATCTAATGAGAACAAAAACGTTCTTTGTAGACCAGGATCATTGTGGATAACAGTTCCTTCACTGGTAGGCTTTGCCTTTACCTCTGACCACATCCCTGGTTACTGTGCCGTCTGGATCATGGGAATCCTCAGCTTGTATGCTTCAATGCGACATACTATTTCCCTTTCAATGTCAAATAAATTAGTGGCGCATAGTTTTAAATAATGAACAGACCAGGGGTCATGTGTTAGGCTCCAAGATTACGGAACCGGCGTGATTTTCGCAATTTGGCTGCTAGATTTAAAGCAGCAATAAGTTATAAGGCTGATTTTTGCCCTATAACTGATTGATTTTCACTTTATATTTAGCAGCCAACATTCCAACTTTCCTATACGTGCAGTTTTTGCCGCGGTAGGAGTTATAGCACATTATGGGGCCAAGGTGAAGTTGAATGTATTCCGTTTTGCAGGGTGTAACTTCCATGTTTCCGCACTGCATGCGATTTGGGGTCAAGCGTGCCCAAGTACTGGAGATGGAAAGCCATATGCTTTTTAGTCATATCTCCACTTGTGACTGAAGTGGTGTAACTAGCCAGCATACACTACCTCTACCTCTAAAAGAGTTTTTTCTATTTGCAACACTGAAGGTGAGAAGTTCTGATGAGGGGTTGGAACTGGGACCACCCATTACCAAATGTCTAGTTTCACCTATGACTGTTAGTCTTGAAGAGTTATTTCAGCTATTGCTCAGAAAAGGGTTGGGTGTTTGCTTGTTTGTGTATGCAATAATAGAGGTAAATGTAAAGACCCACATCTGCTACCAAAGCAGTGCAGGGAAATCATGCTCCTGTCCTCCTCCTGCTTGATGTTATGGTGTTGTTGGAAAAGGTCAAATGTAAGGATTGTATGGCTGCTCCAGTATTCACTATGAGGTGATTAAAGTTTTCTTCCTTATCTGCACACAGTGTGTGTGTATATATATGTGTGTGTGTGTGTATGTGTGTATGTATATATGTATATATATTAGGGATGTGCAGGCTCGGATAGGTTCGAGTTTGCACGTGGAGTTCGGATTTTTCCCTCCAAAAAAACGGAACTCAGAACGAGGCAAAACGTCATCTTACATGGACGAACATCATCATTCCTGGTCTTTTGTCCAGGAATGATGATGTTCGTCCATGTAAGATGACGTTTTGCCTCGTTCTGAGTTCCGTTTTTTTGGAGGGAAAAATCCGAACTCCACGTGCAAACTCGAACCTATCCGAGCCTGCACATCCCTAATATATATATATATATATATATATATATAATTAAAGAAGATGGCACTCACCAATATAAATGCAGCTTATTTATTCCAATGTGACAATATAGGCTTACATACAGGCAGCGACGTTTCGGTCCCCAATTTGACCTTTTTCAAGCAATCAAGCCTTTACTTGCATAGTGGCAACCGAGTACAGCTCCCCTTGGAGTAAGATCCTACTTACCTGGTGCCCGCCTAGCCCTTAAATGCTGTCCTCGTGGTGCTCTGTGAGCGGCAAGAGCACCATGAGGACAGCATTTAAGGGCTAGGCGGACACCAGGTAAGTAGGATCTTACTCCAAGGGGAGCTGTACTCGGTTGCCACTATGCAAGTAAAGGCTTGATTGCTTGAAAAAGGTCAGTTTGGGGACCGAAACGTCGCTGCCTGTATGTAAGCCTATATTGTCACATTGGAATAAATAAGCTGCATTTATATTGGTGAGTGCCATCTTCTTTAATTATATATCTGCAGATGAACCCTGGACCCAGGAGGATCAGCTGGTGTGCACCCCACCGCTGCATTGGTGTTTGGTGTGAGTGCTGGACAGTGGACTTATATATCTATATATATATATCTATATATATATCTATATATATATCTATATATATTCATATATCTATATATATTCATATATATACTGTGTGTATATATATATATATATATATATATATATATATATATACAGTATATATATGTCTTTACTAATGTAATAAGAATATTGTGTCTGTCTGTTTGTTCCAAATTGGCACAAGAACAACTGAACCGATTTTCCTGAAAACTGGATCATTGTGTAGTGGAAATTCCTAGAAATTAACTGCACTTTGTTTCATCTCAATCCGTCAAGTTAAAGCTGAGCTATAACAAAGACAAATGCAAGAGATGGGTGTGGCACCATGTGCGAGGCCAGTAATGGGTGGGTGGAGAGGTGCTTGGGTCCCGTGTTCACTTGCATAGGATAGGCTACATAGCAGTCTGTGCACAGGGCACACAGTGACATTGGTGTGAGTGGTGAGTGAAGGCGCTGCTGCCACCAATCTGTATGACACTGCTGGTCATGTGAGACACTGCCATGACAAGGCCTCTATTATTATTATTATCCTTTATTTATATGGCGCCACAAGTGTTCCGCAGCGCCGTACATAGAACTAATAAGTGAACAAGAAACAAGTAACTTACAGTGCAGGACAAGGACGCGATTTATATACATTGCTGCAATAGCGATTAAAGCACTCACAATAAGCAGCAGGGAGTTGGCAGTCACATGTTAGGTGCCCTATGGGGAGTAAAGAGTAGAAGAAAATGTAAAGAGAAGCACATGAGGGATGAGGTCCCTGCTCGTGGGAGCTTACATTCTAAAGGGGAGGGGCAGACAGACAGGCGTAACACAGTAGGGAAAGATAGGGAGGAAAGAGCATGAAGTGGGTTAGGATGAGAGCTGGAAAGCCTTGATTAAGTAGTGGGTCTTGAGAGCCTGTTTAATGATTTGTAGAGAGATGGAGAGTCTTATAGGGAGAGGGAGAGCATTCCAAAGGTAGGGAGCAGCACGGGCAAAATCTTGGATGCGGGAGTGGGAGGAAGTAATCAGTTGGCAAGAGAGGCGGCATGCATTTGTTGAGCGAAGTGGACGGGCGGGAGTGTGAAGGGAGAGAAGGTCAGAAATGTATGTGGGAGAGGATTTGGTGAGGGCTTTGTAGGCGAGTGTAAGAACCTTGACTTGGCATCTGAAGGGGAAGGGGAGCCAGTGTAGGGCTTGAAGGAAAGGGGAAGCAGATGTAGAACGTCTGGAGAGGAAGATGAGCCGAGCAGCAGCATTGAGAACTCATTGTAGTGGAGAGAGGTGAGAGACTGGGAGGCCAGCTAGGAGAAGGTTACAGGAGTCCAATCTGGAGATGGCCAGTGAGTGGATGAGGGTTTTAGTGGCATCCTGGGTGAGGAAGGGTCTAATCCTGGAGATATTTATTAGGTGGAAATGGCAGGACTGCGAGAGGTGCTGAATGTGTGGTTTAAATGAGAGGGAGGAGTCTAGGATAACTCTGAGACAGCACACTTTGGGGCTAGAGGAGATAGTTGTGCCATCAATAGATAATGAAATTGTGAGAAGTGAGGTAGTGGAAGAGGGTGGGAAGATGATCAGCTCAGTCTTAGACATGTTAAGTTTAAGAAAGCGCTGAGACATCCATGAAGAGACAGTAGAGAGACAGTTGGAGATACGAGTAAAGAGCGAGAGGTAGAGATCAGGGGTGGAAAGGTAAATTTGAGTATCATCAGCATAGAGATGATATTGGAGGTCAAAGCAGTTTGAGTTCACCTAAAGAGGATGTATATACGGAGAAAAGGAGAGGTCCAAGAACAGAACCTTGGGGAACTCCTACTGTTCGTGGAAGTGGGGGGGAAGAGGAGTCATGAGAGGACACAAAGAAGGAACGATGAGAGAGGTAGGAGGACAGCCAGGAGAGGGCAGTGCCACATAAACCAAGAGAGTGAAGGATTTGCAAGAGGAGAGGGTGGTCTACAGTGTCAAATGCAGCTGAGAGTAGTGGCCCTTGGATTTGACAGCAAGGAGATCATTGCTGACTTTCGTGATGGCAGTTTTCAGTGGAGTGGAGAGAACGGAAGCCAGATTGAAATGAGTCAAGTAGGGAGTGGGAGGAAAGAAAAGTGGTAAGGCGGTTGTATGCAAAGCAATACAACTAGAATACCTCAAATAACAAGAATGTTGGCAAAGCCGTGGGCAACAGCTAGTTTATTTATAAAATAGTGTGTTAAAAAGACAGAAATTTCACGAACACGATTGGATACACTAAATCACATAACCCTGCATTATTTGCCAAGGGCCGCACGGCTGAATTACTTCTGTCACTTCACAAGTGTAGACAATAGCATTGCTCACAGAAGGATATATGTACTAAGCCTTGGAGAGAGAGAAAGTACCAACCAATCAGCTCCTAACCGTCATTTTTCAAACACAGCCTGTAAAATAAGTTAGGATCTGATTGGTTAGTACTTTATCGCTCTCCAATGCTTACGCTGGTTACACACTGGCTATTATATCGGCCGTTCATTTGAACGAACAATATATCGTGGGTGCATCAGTCAGTGTGTGCAGACGATATGTCTGTGAACGACGTCAGCCACAGACATATCGCATCGGCTGTGCAGTACAGCCGATGACAGCTATATCTGCATATATATAAGCTCATCGTGCTGAGTATATGGGCGGTCAGCCGACTGCCCGTACACTTGCTGCAGAGGCCGCGAAGCGGCCAGATGGCAGATGATGGTTGTTCAGTGTGTATGAACAACCATCATCTGCAGATCAGTCGATATCTTTTGGGCATGTACCCAGCTTTAGTACATCTCACCCAGAGAAACTATTCAGAGAAAAGCAGCACATCACTGTCTAACAGAAACACAAATTTCTAACCGAAATATTTCAACAGTTTTTTTTTCACTTTTGTTATTCAGTTGAATGTTTATTCATTAAAAATAATTCAAATTAAACGGCCTATTCTGAACTATTTTTTCCTCCTATTTTGTATCAGTTTCACCCTATATCATTTCCACGTAGAACTATTTAGTCACCAGTCGCTTTCTGATATATGCAGTACTTGGGTGGTTGAATGTACGAGGCCAAAGGCGTACATATATCAGACCATGAGTTGTATATATTATATTGTATACTAGCAGGGATATCTGGTGTTGACCGGGTTGAAGACTGGACCCTGCAGTACACCATTGATCTTGAAAAGGATCCCCACTGTTTGCTAATATGCATGCAGATAGTGGCGTAACTGCTGTGGGTGCAAGGGGTGCGGCAGCTATGGTGCCCAAGCTGCCTCTGTGGCCAGCCGCTCCCCCTGCACCCAGTCGGAGCAGTCGAGTGGGGCCCGGGAGTCAGCGATGTTGATTTGGTGCCGCCCACCAGCTGGCACCAAGACAGGAAGTCATGGAGTGACAGCACCGCCCCGGGCGCGAGGCAGTCAGAGCTTGCGGACCAGCAGCCAATCAACAGTGGCACCTCCTAATTGGCTGTCAGTCCGAGAGCTCTGATTGGCTCGCATCTGGCGCCAGATTCAAATTACACCAGCTCTGTCTGTTCATGTCTGCCGCTGCCTGGCGATGCGCTAGCTGTAATTAGCTGGCGGCCCGGCCCCATAACCACAGCTGCTGTCTGCTGATGGCACATTGGGAGAGGCGAGAGGCTGCTGGAGGGACACGGGGAGGTGAGTTGCTGGGGGTTCATAAAGTGTAAGGGACACTACTATTGTGTGGAATAATGTGTTATATGAGTCACTACTATGTGACAAAATCTGTAAAGGGTATTACTGTGTGGTATGTGTAAGGGGCATTACTGTGTCGCATAATGTGTTAACCTCTCGGGGGCCCTTTTTAAGATCTTGCTATGTGGCCCACGAGTTCTAGTTACGCCTTTGCTTGAAAACACAGAGGCCCTAGATTTAATATTAACTTGCATATGAACATGGTTGTAATCAAGTTTGCTCAGACTGAGGTTAAAAGGATATTTTTGTAGCTTTCTCACAGGTTTTTGGCAGACTGCCAATTTCCACTGGAGCCAGCCTTGGAACATGCATAATTTAAGAGTGTACCCATTTTTAGGGCTTGTGTAACAGTGTGTAGCCCTGATGAAGTTCAAACCTAGGCAAAATCCTAATCCTGGTCAAACTACACCACCCTGCCAAATTTGGTGGAGCTAGGTCCAAAACTCTGGCCGTGCATAAAGGACAGACAAACAGACAGACGCTTTCTCACTTATTATCTAGATGTGAACAGCTATATAAATGCTTTATTACTCATTAACAGTTGGTAAGTTGACAGTAACATTTATGACAGGCTTCTCATACAGAGCAGTACACACCCTTTTCGACGCTGTGAGCAATTGGTGGTGCTTTCAGAATGTAAACTAAATGCTTTTTTAAAAAGCAGGTAAGTATTCTCCTCACTCTTATGACATAAATTAAGCTAAACTGAGTAGTATTTTATGATAAACATTTAAAAGTTAAATTAATGAAAGGGTCTTAAATTAACTTTCATGGTAATAATAATAGGCTGGATTTTGATATTACGTTTTCGCTCATTTAATTAACTGCATTTTCAGGTGAATCCACCTAGTACTGGAAAGTATTTGTACACCTTGAATTGTGCGAAGTGATTAAATTGTACAATTATAAAATCATACTGTACATGCTGACATTCTGGCTGCCTCCTCCAGGTCAGTACAGCAAGGGGCGTAACACGAGTTTGGGGGGTGGCGCAGGTGAAGTGCCTGCGCGATCACTTCATCGCTGCTCCGCTACACAATTCCAAGATTACCGGCTTTATGCAGCAGGGGGAAGGGCCTTGATGACGCAATTCAGTGCAACTGGCGTCATCTGCTTCCCCCAGACCGTCCACTTGTATTGTATAAGTGGACGGATGCGGGGGGGAAAGTGGATGCCGCGGGGGGGGCAGGTGGGTGGTGCTGGCTGGGAGACTTGCCCACTCTTTTGGGTGGTTGGGAGCGCCACATGATTTTCAGAAGCCTCCCGCCTGCTCCGGGAGTGACAATTATAGATGTTGGGTGTGAGATCTCGGCTGTCAGGATGTTGCTGGTCAGAATACCGACAGTGGTCAGAATCCCAACACCCATAAGGAAATAAGGTAGGGCTAACCTTTACCCTTAACTCTCCCTCCCCGGTGCCTACCCGTAACCTGCCCCTCCCTACACCCTAAACCTAACACTCTCTCCCCGGTGCCTAAACCTAACCTCCCCCTAGTGCCTAATCCTAGCCCTCCCCTTAATGGCTAACTCTAACCCCGCTCCCTAATCCTCCCCCTAACGCCCGATACTTACCTTTGGGATGCCAGCGGTTGTGATTCTGGTGCCAGGTTCCCTACGCTGTCGGGATTTCCGTGCCGGTGTTTTAGCCATCGGCATCCCGCACAGCACTCCCAATTATAGAAGCAGTGTATTTTCTGTAGTTCATAAATGTTCTTTAGAGACACTTCCGATAAGGAATGTGAGCTGTGTATAACAAATATATGCGGCAGCACGTGACTTGGTTGTAATTTGTGGTCACATTTGAGAAAAACTGCACTGAAGACATTTAAATCACTACAAGAATAATGTAAGTGGAGCTTAATAAGCAAAGTAATTGTGCTTAAATAAATGTAAGCTCAATAATAGAATCTTTATTTGCCAATGCAATTTATCATTGTATGCTGTTCTAGAAGAGAAGTGCACGCTCCAGCAAGAGTGGAATGGCTGCCACTTGCAGAACGCCAAATAAAACCTGGTGGAAAATCCTGTAACCAATTCCCTGTGTACTTCATCTGATAAAATCTAGATCTAAAATGGAGACTATTGTTTTGAGCATATCCCTATAATATAGAACTTGTGCACATCCTAAATTTAGCTAACGGTAATTGTGGCTAATTTGAGTAAGTTTTTCACTTTAGGAAAGTGTTACGTTTAAACGAACCCTGACAAAGAAGCAGGTACACACAGTTCCTGCCAAACAGTAACCCCACGATTTGCCCTACTGAACAGGCCTGCTATTGATTACCTTTCACCCTGGCATCACAACTACTCTTAGGATTCAATTTTTTTTTTGTTGTTTTGCATATTTTATTGATCAAAAGTGGTAAATGAGCATCAAGCGTGCAAGGAGACGATGAATTGTTTACTTGCATAAAAATAACCTTTCAATAAAGGAAGATGCATGGGTTACACTTTTGGTGCCGTTTTGCTGGCCGAAGCAGATGGCATTCAGCTGCTATTGATCTGCTCCCCCTCTCCCACAGCAGCATGCAGTACGCCTGCTCGCCCTGCCTGCAAAGACCTCCGTTTGGGGAGCAGATCCCTGTTCTTATAGAAACACATATAAGAGAGAGGCTACATGAGAATGAGGTTGTTCTTTACCAGGTTATTTGCATTCTGTAAGAGCCCCTAATTATAGATTTTGGTTTTTATTGACATGCTATAAGATGTCTGTCATGCTGAACTTTATGTTCTCCTTACAAGTAAATTTTTTTTTTACAGTTTTTCTGTGTTTTTTTATTCCACAATAGCATTTTGTGGATGCATTGCAATACAGTCTTTGGGAAAGCACCTCTGGGGTCCCTGACCAATGTCAAGCCACCACTTGGGGGTCTCACAATAAAAGTTGATGCTAATGTTAGGCTAATGATGCAGTTTTCCTTTTACAAACCTTGAAAGTCCTCATTAATATAATTTTTAAACCTTAACAAATCTAGGTTATTCAATGCCGCTACATTTTCATAAAAATAAAATACATTCAAGTAGTTAATATTATTATTATTATTATTATTATTATTATTATTATTATTACTATTATCATTTTGAAATTTTCTTTTACCAGGTCACATATCTTTTTATTTCACTCCACATTGCACAATTAGAAGGGGGTCACATTTATCCTATTTAATCCTGATCTGATTGATGCTTCATACAGTTATCTTTAAAAATGCATTAATGATGGGTTAATTGGGTTATACCACAAAACATGGAATATGTACATGGCTCCCTGTTTTGTGCTTTATCAAAAATGATCCTACTTTTTACTGCTAGAAACTCGTTGTGCTTTTCGACATCCAAGTGTTGAATTGTACTTAGCATAAGGTATGTCATCCTAATGATTGATTCCAATACCAGTATGCTATACAAGTACGGGATGTAGTTATGAGATTGATGCCACCGGTCTCCGTACCGACAGGGAAATCCCGACAAGGGACTTAAGATAGGCATCGAAATACCGACGCCGAAATCCAGCCTGAACGAGGTAAGTCCTGGGCGCCCTTAAGCTGCATACACACAACGATTTTGTTACCAGCGATTTTCTGTCAGATTATCTGTCAGATTTTTTAAGTGTAATGAATGATTTTTTTGAACTACAAACGATTTTTGCATATTCCCTTACTGAAAATCGTTGAGTTGACAAGTCTGACTGAACTACAAACGTGAACGCGCATGAGCGATCATCGTTTGACTCAGAAAGTGACCGATTTTTTTCAAAAAATCGTTCAAAAAATCGTTGTGTGTGTGTATGCAGCTTTAGTGTTAGCCATGGGGGGGGGGAGAGTAAAGCTGCATACACACACAACGATTTAGTTAATGAACGATTTTAGTAAACGATTTTCTCCCTTGAAAAAATGAACTAAAATCGTTTACTAAAGTTGTTCATTTACTATGTTCATTTAAATGTAATGAACGATTTTTTTAGAACTACAAACGATTTTTGCATATTCCCTTACTGAAAATCGTTGAGTTGACAAGTCTGACTGAACTACATACTACAAACGTGAACGCGCATGAACGAAAATCGTTCATCGTTTGACTCAGAAAGTGTACGATTTTTACAAACGATTATCGTTAAACGATATCGTTTAATTATAATCGTTCAAAAAATCGTGTGTGTATGCACCTTTTGGTTTAGGGAGCTTAGCGGGGTTAGATTTTGGAGATAGAGGTTAGGGTTTGATACTAAGGGGGGAGTGTTAGGTTTAGGCAAGGAGGGGCGGGGTTAGGTTTGGGCATGAATGGGGAGGGTTAGGCTACAAGAAGGAAGGGTAAGGGGGGAGGGCAAGTATACTTACTTGACCCCTGTTGGGATACCAACCATCGGGATGCCGCTGCGGTATTCTGACAGGAGGCATCCCGACAGCCGGCATTACATACCCATTCCACAAGTACTATTTTGTATGCACCATGTATTTTACCATGCACTAATATGTGAATGTGCCGGATGCACTGAGATCAGAATCCCAGATCCTATTGCCTTTTATATTTTTAGTAT
The DNA here is from genome assembly GCA_031769625.1 of Taudactylus pleione. Lineage (NCBI taxonomy): Eukaryota > Metazoa > Chordata > Amphibia > Anura > Myobatrachidae > Taudactylus > Taudactylus pleione. Next base: position 4,073,294 of record JAUIMM010000161.1, read on the forward strand.
GCCTTCATTGTGGTCAGTCTGGCTGCTCCTCACATGTCCAGGTCCTACCAGAGGGAGGGGAGGTTAGGGGGGAAATTTCCCCAGGTCTCCGAATGGCAGGGGGCCTCAATTTGTTTACTTATTATTTTTGTGCTCCGAAATTTTTATTTTTTATATATATATATATATATTTATCCATTTGCTAATTTGGCAATTTCCAAGTAATAAAAGATAAAAGTTCAAACCTAGCACCTAAACATGTTAATTGGTTAAATTGGCATAACGTGCAGCGACGCATGTGCTTATTGCCCTATCTGTGTATGATGCATCTATCCACGCAGACACATGAGAACGTCACTTGCCCTTAAGATTTGCCAGGGTGAGTGACTCACAAATTCGCAACGGAATCGTTTGTTTATATTTGGGAAACTGGACTGGACTGTTTCATGGTCAATGTTTACTGAAGGAATTGCAGAATTGGTGTCTTAGGTAAGTTAATCATTTTTTTTATATTACAGTGCTCATGCTTGTGTAGATTCAACAGGTTTTTTTTTTTTAATACATTTTAAGATATCACTTTTTTTACATGAACGCTAAGGTTAATAGTATAAATGATGTAACAGGGCCGTAATTAGGGTGGTGCGGCCAGTTCCCCAGCGCATTCCCTGCAGTCTCCTTCCAGCTCCCGCAGGGCTCTCATAACTTCCGGATAGGGAGAGAGGTAGAGTAACTTCTTAGCATGGGGGGGTGGAACTACGCAGACTAAGCAGCAGCTGTCAGACTCGCAGGGGGCGATTCAATTGTTTTGTGGGCAGCGATAATGAGCACCCAGTGCTGCAATTCAATTGTTCTGGGCGCCCATTAATTATTATGGTCATCGCACCTTATTAATTTGGGTTTAGTCGTGTAAAACGGCTAAACCCGTCTAAAGTCCTGGTTAGGGCGCCCAAACTGCTGGTTTATCGCACATTTTTGCTCTCACCAGCGGCTATCGCGTGAGAACGGAGCTACAATTTAATTTCACTGTTGGGCTCTCAATACAAATAGCTGCCAAAAAAACAATTGAATCGCCCCTACAGAGAGGAGGAGCTGCAGCCAGAGAGACTCACTGTTTTCTGAAGTAAGTGGGTGATAGCTGGGGTAGAATTAGGGTAAGTGTGTGTGTGTATGTGGGGCAATTCAGTTGCTGGGATAAATTAAGGTAGAGCGAGAAATTATTTGGATTTTTCCAAATTGATTGCCTCATTTGCCAAAAAAAAAAAAGCTAGAAAAGCATTTGTACTTTGAAATCTCCAATAATCCAGTACATCAGTATATGTATACAGTATTTTATTTGTAAATTTTAATAACGTTAAGCATTAAAAATCAATTTCAAATACATTTTAAATGTTACATGCTTTTAGTGGATGGGGGGGCCTCTTAATTTGGGTTTACTGGGCCTCTATGAACCTCTGAAACGGCCTGCCTTTGCCCTTTATGTCTCTTTCAAAAATTTCAGAAACCTCTTGGCCTGTCAACTTAAAGCACAAACTGAGAAGTACACACGGTGTAAGCTTGCATGCTTGTGTTTAGTTATAGTGTTTTAAAATGTGTAGCTTTTTATGTAAAGGTGCGTATCCACTTGCCGATAGAGGAACTACAGTATGATTACAACATTGTAATCGTTTAGTCGTTCCTCATCCTGTAAGTGCCTACACTGAACGATATGTCATTCAGTTCAGGCACCCTCCCTCATCCCCGAACATGCCCAATCTGTCGTTATCGGCAGATTGACCTGCATGTTCAGGCGATGATTGATGTCGAAAACGACTAGCAGGAGCTCGCATCGCTGGTCGTTTTCGACATTTTAATGCCCGATTTGTGAACGATTAATGAGCGATTGAACAATAATGATGTCGTTATTCAATTGCTCATTTTAATCGCCTAGTGGATACGCACCTTAAGATTATTGCATAACACTTGGAGATAAGCTATGTACAAGTTGAAAGAGCGTAAACTAGCAAATGTGCATAATAGTAAACTCTAGCCCTGCATTTCTTGTATGCAGAGATACCCTTGAGCACAATTTATCGGACATATATGATCATTAATCTCCATATCAGGTATCCGGAAAGTTTTTGACTTGCAGTTACCACTTTCCTTAATCATTGATCATGGAGATTCTTACAAAGCAGACTTGCTCGTATGCAAGGCGGCCATCCATGTGCTTAGTCTGATGCATGCAGTGATCATATGTGGGAGTCCAGAGGCCGATAGTGGCAAAGATATGTCCTGCGAGAAATTATGTATGAGGGCCAGTTCTAGAGAGCGGCGAACAGAACCTTGAATTAATCTTTGGAATGAGGTTTTTCAACCTCACAGACAGATCCAAATACCAGAAGATTGAACCTAACACCTTTAGTACTTCTATAATGTTACAAGTTCTTATACCTCACGAGATGCCATTATATCTGCAGGTTGTGTTGCGGTTTGGGAAAAGCTATGTGAATATAAAAATACAAACAAAATTTTGAGCAGGGGCAAAAACGGTGTTATCACTGATAATATATTAGACATGGGTTGGGTATGATAACCCAGCGGTCAGAATACAGACACCAATAGGTAAGTACCCTAACACTAACCCTTACCCCTAACCTTCCTTCACCGGTGCCTGAACCTAACCTCCCCCCCTAGTGCCTTAACCTAACCTCACCCTCCCTGCAGCCTAAGCCTAACCCTCCCCCCTTAGTGCCTAAACCCTAACCCTCCCTCTAACACCTGATACTTACCTTCAGGATGCCGGTGATCGGGATTCTGAAGCCGGGATGCCGCCTGCTGTCGGAATCCCGGAGCCAGTATTTTGACCGTCTGCATCCTTTCTGCCAGGATGCTGACTTCCTCCCATTAAATATATATTGTTCTTATTCACACCAGTTCAAAGGGTTTTTTTAATTTCCTGGTTTTTTTAATTTCCTTTCAGAAACCTATTTGGACTGGTGTGATCTGAAAGGTGATATCCCTGGGGTGTGCAGTCACTTTCTCCTTTATGATTTCTGCTGTGTAAATTGAGGCATTTTGTTTTTGGGACAGTTTTACCAATAAAAGACATTGGGACACTTATTCCATATGTGCAGTTATAGGATGCTCGAAAGTGGAAGCGCTCACTGTACTGGTAATGATTACTCTTGATCTATGATAACAATGGGCTAGTTACATTTTTAGACATCCGCTTTGCAGTCAATGTTGGTGTGCTATGACTTAAGATAATTTTCTACCAATTCAGCATAGAGATACGTGCAAAGCCACTGCTAGCCTGACGGACCTGTGAGCCACACTGCATTTTGAACCTCATTTTACAGTGAACAACTGCTTTGCCTTGTGATTGTGATGTTTAAAAGATCCCTGCGGTGTTTGAAAGACGGATGCTGATAGAAGCAGCAATTCATACCAGTTAGCCTTTATCAGAGACTAGCCCTGTTAACAGCATTCAGGGGGACACACAAGAAACAGATCCATCATACTGAGAACATTGCCGAGCTCATTTAGAGTGAAAAGTGCATTGTAGAGAGCTATCCATTTACCGTACAAGGGGATTGCAGAGAGAGTGCTATAATGGTGACAAATGGCTACAATTCTAAAGGGCAGAAACAGATGTAAATATCCAAGTGTGTAGTGTTAGACTAACCTACAGCTCACACCTCTTTCTACATCTCTTTTAAGCATTAAAGAAATGTTGTGTTGACTTTCCAAAATTCAAGTATAAATGTTTGTTGAATGCGTATCATGAAAGTTTTACATTTTTCTTTCTTTATATAGTTCAATTATACTTTCTTAATTTCTTAACAGTAATTTAGGAAATGAACTGGGGGAATCCAATTAGCCCCCGCAGCTAATTACCTGTACTGGGAAATGCAATTATCAGGGTTTGCCCCTAGTGTTAAACTACTGAGATGGACCTTTCCTTGCAGTTTCAGGAGCTGCGAGGAAAGGCACCCTTGGGGGGTTAACCCTCAGGGAAAACCCATTGATTCCGCAGTTTACGCAGAATCAGTGGGTTAGGACGTGGGGAAACTGCTATTGAATTGAACAACCCCAAACTTATTGGAATAATGTCAAGGGAGCTGGAATTTTCTGCATACATGTAACTTTAAGTGTGTTTAGATCTTCATGTAAGTTGAGAACCAGGGACCCAATAGATAAAATAACACACAAAAGTATATACTTTTCATTTATTTATTAATTAACTTTAAAATTCTGTGTTGCAAGAATGTGTTCCTGGAAGGTTATCGGTTCACTTAAGGGGATAATTAGTGTCAGAGCTGTCAACCGGATGTAGTCTGGAAGCCGACGGTCTAAATGCAGACCGCCGGCTTCCAGACTCTCTAATCCCGGCGTGGTACTAATGACAGGCGTGGAAAACTCTATGCCTGTCATTAACCATACGCCGTGATACTGACACCCGGCATACCGAACGAAGGAAAACGGGGCGCGGACAGCCGCAGGGGGGAGGGTTAGGTTTAGGGCTCCCGGGGGGACTTTGGGTTAGGCACCCCCCTGGGAAGGTTAGGTTTAGACTAGGGGAAGGGGGGTTAGGGTTAGGCACCCCCGGGGGAGGTTAGGGTTAGGCACCCCCCCGGGGGACTTGGGTTTAGGCGGAGGGGAAGGGGGGATTAGGCACCCCTAAGGGAGGGTTAGGGGGTAGAATTAGGTTAGCGAACCCTTGCCGGGCTGCCGCTGTCGGGATTTGAACCACTGGCCATGCGTCGGCGGTAATACCTACTACACCCCTGTCAACCAGTGGGATGACAATCTGGTGTAAGTTTGGGGGTGACTCTGCCTTAAATTGGACGTTTTATCACACACGGATTTGTAAACAAATGATAATGCCTCGATCAATGGTGATTTTGAGGACCTCAGAAAGAGTTGTTGATGCTCAGCAGGCTGGAATAGGTTATTTTCAATTTCTAAAAACTTTGGCTTTCACCAATAAACTGCCAGGCAAATAGTATACTAATCAGAAAAAACACCATGTTGTCAGTCTTCCAAAGAGTGGTTGTTCAATAAAAACCACTACAAGAACAAGGCATATAATTCTCCTGGAGACCATTGTTTACCATTAGGCAAACGCTGAACACGAATAGTGTACCTAGGAAGAAAGCAAGGAGTAAAGCCATTACTTTCCAACAAGGATTGCTGCTAAATACTACAGAAGAAAGAAGGGAAGGTGGGAATAAAAAATGACAGTTACAACATCCACAATCCATAGTGTCAATCAACTATACAGTGAAAGTCTCAGACTGAATTCACAAAACAGCGTTAACCTGGGAAGGTAGAGAAGGTTCCATAAGTAGAAAATGCATGGCATTTGAACCAGTTTACCAATGGCGAGAATGCAGAAATGGAGTATGGCCTAGTATTTCCATATGGAAAGCAAACTGGATCTTGCAACTGATTTTATATATGGTTGGTGGAGACAAGCTTTTCCAAATCTGTGCAATGGCCTGCTTAGGGCCATTTATGTTTGGGTAAATCCAGGGAGTTAACATGGAAAAAAGCCATTTAGAAACTAATATTTAGGACTTTGAAGGACAAGACAGACACCTCTTGCCATAAGAGTTGCACCCTGGGGCACCCCAAAAAACATGGAATATATACCCCATCTCTGAGCAATTTCGCAAACAGTGTTTTGACTAGGTGAGCCACATTTTACATTGCTGCTTAGCTGTTATAAAATATAGCCTGTGGAGCAATTTGAATTGCATCTCTAAATGATTGTAACACTTGAATAGATGGTAATCAGCAAAGTATATTGTATCCCGTTGTTGGGTTGTGCATGACACCTGGAGATCCGCTTCCTATTGTAATTGGGCTTTAGAGTCTAATACCAGAACCCTATACCCCTTTTGGAGTTACCTTGTTAAATTCTGACAGGTGGTTGCAGCCCCAGTGAACCCGTTCACTTTGAGCATGCTGTAGACTCAATGTGTTATCCGTAGGTAAATAAACAATTCACCGGGGGTGGGGTAAATGATATTGGGCCTGAAGTTGAGAGAAAGGGACCATGTAGTTTGCACAGAGCACATCGGCAACCCGTGTGATTCCATTGGTACACCAAACGGAGACTCTCATGTTGGAAGTAATGATGTGCTAGACTGCTCAAAAATGACTGTAAATGTTTGTTTAAAGTTACTACTACTCAAAGGGGTTACATCAGTTACTGAATCCTTGAGTAAATAATTATCATCCGTGTTATTTTAAAATAAACGAATCAAGTGCATTTGCCAGAGAGAGGAGTGTACAATCACACCAGTCACAAAGGAAAAATAACAAAATTCTGGCAGGCTGATATAAAATGTTAGAGCAGTCTCAAATGATTGAAAATTTATAACAAAATGTGTTCCATAGAAATGAAATTCACACGTAAAAATTATGTTTCAATATATATTTTTAAGTGACAGAGTAAGCTAATAGCAACAGCCCAAATGTATAAGCTGTGAGTGATTTGTGGATCTTTGCATTATAAGTGGTTAGAAAACCCTATGGGGCATGAAAAAAATAAGATACCAGTCCAGTGGTCTCCCAGTCATCTCCCCTCCATCTGGGAGGAAGGTGCTGAGAGGCGGGGGGGATGCTGGGAGGGGAGGTGGCTGCTGGCAGATGTAGTTCTCCCTGCTGCTGCTGCTTCTGGGGGTCTCACACGTACTTACACACACTCACACATACTTACACACACCACTGCTGCAGAAGACCGGATCCCAGCGCTGGCGGAAGAAGACATTGCTTCGGAAGGTGAGTAATTACTGACTAAGCTAAGTGGAAACTTCCAATTGCTTAATTAGTCATTAGGGGTATGCCACAGGTCTCCTAGAGCACCCCCAACCATTTTTACAAAACATATGGATTTTAGGAAAAATTGGTCGTGCTCTGAGGCTGTGAGAAAAAAATAAACCCTGCAGGTATGGGATTTTTACTATTCTCGCACCTAATTGAATATGCTCCTGAGTGTCTAGTACTGAATATACGGTATAAAAGATCTCACTTCCAGTGCGGAGGATAATAAGAAAAAGATCTAGCAGGTAATAAACGCCCTTGTATAAATCTTACCGGTTTGGTAGTGTCTGGAACAGAACAGTCCGTGAGGATGTTGGGTGGCTGTATAGGACCAGGCAGTAATGACAGATTGGTAACCTGCTTTTTCCATGCCGGTGTGTAATCCCACTGCTGTAGGTGTACTATTTGAAGTCTTGATAGAGTTCCAGCTTTAATTTAGTAGGATAGTGATCCCATTCTCCATTTAAGGCCGTAGACGTGTGAGTAGGTAGTAAGTTGATAGCGAGGTGGTAGTAACCTCCAACAATGTTCATCCTAAAATGTAAAGGATTTAACATAGCGATGGTTATCCTTCTAATGTTTTCATTTTGTAAAATTAATGTGGAATCCTTTGTGTAGGAAAGAAGTATATATGGCTGCAAATTGACATTCATAAAGGGAGAAAGGTTTAATGTAAGAAGAAAAAAAAATACCTAAAATAAGTATTTCAGGCTGGAAATTTAAATATTTATAAATTTTTGAAGTATGGTAAAATAGAAGGGTAGTAGGCTTTGTAGTGTAAATGTATAGTTCCTTTTAGATAATGAGAAAATTGGGTGCTTGTCTTTCCTGGGTGGTTGTCTTTCCTACTATTAGTATCATACATTCAAGAAAGTATTCTATTTTTATCATTTAACAAGTATTATTAACTAATTATTAAGCATTAATAACTTGCTAGCATGGTTATACACTGGAAATATACATTTAAATCATTAATAATTATATTCTATAAAGAGTGCATACAAGATATATGTTCATAAAAAGTAAAGCGTGTGTTTCCACTAACAATTGATCCTCAATAATGTTTGCTTATATTCTAAAACTGTATTATCACATTCTCAAATACATTCCAATATTTCTATATATTTTAAATGTGAGGGAGAGAGATACAGAAAGAAGATAGTCTATTTAGGCAGACTAGTATAAGGGAGCTATGGGGATGTGCGGAAGAGAGAAGATCGCATGGCACAACTTTCCATAGTACAAGTGCCTAGTATAAATACTAATGCTTACATTTATGCCAATAAACTTCATATCCTATATGCTGCTTATATTACATAAACTACCACAGTTCTAAATCACATACTTGCACAATAACGATTACAGCCATTTACTGTTTAGCTGTTTTACACATTATTCCATGTACTATGCCATAATCTATGTTCCCTTATCTAACTATGAGTGTGTAACCAAATAAGGGGGGGGGGGAGAAAGGGATGAGCATTAGCCATAACATAGTTGGTCATATTACTCCAGCTTTTCAGGGGGTTGCGAGTTCAGAAGCTGAAGTGTGTGCTTTGTGTCTGTGTTAGTTACTGTATCCCTGATGTAACCTTACTTCTGTGGTAGTGAGTGACCAGGTACATGTGGCCACTTTCTATTGTATCATGTCCAGGTGAGGGCCCTGTGTGTGAGATGGTTATGTTTGTTCATATGTTATTGGACTATGCCAACTGGTTTCTAAATATTATAAATAAATGGTGATTCCTATAATGGTCCACTGTATCCTGGACCACTATATCTCCCTTTTGTCTGCCACCTAATTAGAATAGATGTATCCATTCTTAGATCATTAAAATCTTTGTTCCTTCCGGGTATGATTTGGGGTATATTTGTTACATTCTGCATTTTAATTTTCCTAAAATTACTTTTTTCGGAATCAAAGTAAATCTCAATATACATGCATTTTGATTATACTGAGTAAAACATTCTAGTCTGCCTCCCCTCAGGTCATATTATATTAGGCTGTGCCTATTTTAAAAAAATATATATTTATAAAATAAGAGATTAAATACATTTATTTGGATTAATATAAAAAAGTTTAGTTGGTGGGAGCAAAATGGATACAGTGCATCTGGAAAGTATTCACAGCGCTTCTCTTTTTCCACATTTTGTTATGTTACAGCCTTATTCCAAAATGGAATAAATTTGTTTTTGTCCGCAAAATTCTACACACAATACCCCATAATGACAATGTGTAAAAAGTTTTTTGGAGATTTTTGCAAATTTAATTTAAAAAAATAAAAAAAAAACTAAGTAATCACATTTACATAAGTATTCACAGCCTTTGCCATGAAGCTCAAAATTTAGCTCAGGTGCATCCTGTTTCCACTGATCATCCTTGAAATGTTCCTATAGCTTAATTGGAGTCTACCTGAGGTAAATTCAGTTGTTTGGACATGATTTTGAAAGGCAAACACCTGTCTATATAAGGTCCCACACTTGACAGTGCATGTCAGAGCACAAACCAAGCATGAAGACCAAGGAATTGTCTGTAGACCTCCGAGACAGGATTGTCTCGAGGCACAAATCTGGGGACGGGTACAAAAAAATATCTTCTGCTTTGAAGGTCCCAATGAGCACAGTGGCCTCCATCATCCGTAAATGGAAGAAGTTCGGAACCACCAGGACTCTTCCTAGAGTTGGCCGGCCGTCTAAACTGAGCGATCGGGGAAGAAGGGCCCTAGTCAGGGAGGTGACCAAGAACCCGATGGTCACTCTGTCAGAGCTTACAGCATTCCCCTGTGGAGAGAGGAGAACCTTCCAGAAGGACAACCTTCTCTGCAGAAATCTTCCAATCAGACCTGTATGGTAGAGTGGCCAGACGGAAGTCACTCCTTAGTAAAAAGCACTAGCAGACCGTCTGCAGTTTGCCAAAATGCACCTGAAGGACTCTCAGGCCATGAGAAACAAAATTCTCTGGTCTGATGAGACAAAGATTGAACTCTTTGGCGTGAATGCCAGGCGTTATGTTTGGAGAAAACCAGGCACCGCTCATCACCGGTCCCTACAGAGAAGCATGGTGGTGGCAGCATCATGCTGTGGGGATGTATTTTAGCGGCAGGAACTGGGAGACTAGTCAGGATAGAGGAAAAGATGAATGCAGCAATGTACAGAGACATCCTGGATGAAAACCTGCTCCAGAGCGCTCTTGACCTCAGACTGGGGTGACGGTTCATCTTTCAGCAGGACAATGACTCTAAACACGCAGCCAAGACATCAAAGGAGTGGCTTCAGGACAACTCTGTGAATGTCCTTGAGTGGCCCAGCCAGAGCCCAAACTTGAATCCGATTGAACATCTCTGGAGAGACCTGAAAATGACTGTGCACCGACTCTTCCCATACAACCTGATGGAGCTTGAGAGGTCCTGCAAAGAGGAATGGGCGAAACTGCCCAATGATAGATGTGCCAAGCTTGTGGCATCATATTCAGAAAGACTTGAGGCTGTAATTGCTGCCAAAGGTGCATCAACAAAGTATTGAGCAAAGGCTGTGAATACTTATATACATGTGATTTCTTAGTTCTTTTTTTTAATTAAATTTGCACAAATCTCAAAAAAACTTTTTACACAATGTCATTATGGGGTATTGTGTGTAGAATTTTGAGGGCACAAATTAATTTATGCCATTTTGGAATAAGGCTGTAACAAAATGTGGAAAAAGTGAAGCACTGTGAATACTTTCCGGATGTGCTGTATCCTTGCTTAAAAATTGTGTTTTTAATGAAGTGTTGAGTGTGTGTGTTGAAAATAGCTGTGCATTTCTGCTGTAAGTCTCCAGTGTTCCACTTCTTTTTGGATGATTTCCTTCCTCTTTTTTTTACCTCTTGTTGTTATCTTCTGTTCCCTATTGATTGGATCCATAGGTGCAGGTTTCTCTGCGATTGTGTACTAAAAATGTTGATTTTTATGAGGGTATCATGTTTTATTTATTTTGGACATTTTAGGGACTCAGGGCTACATTTCACCTCAAAATTGAAGGCAGCACTAATATTAAGTGCAAAGTACAGCGCGTTTTGCACTTTGTCGGTGATTATCTTGTGTTCTATTAAGGCTCATGTCTGTGAAATGTGTTTTCTGTGCTAGAACTTTCCTGCCTGAGATTGTACTTTTAGGTTGTGATTAATACTGAATATGTGGATGGTGTGGCATATTTTGAAGTTGGAAATTACTTTTGTTGCTCTCATTTCTTACTAGTTATTGTTGGTAATCCATTTTATCCCTGTGACTTTTTATAGTGATCCCTTCCTTTTCTGTTTTTCCTAATCTCTCTACTGTCAGTGGGACAGTCCTAATTTAAGGGCACTGACCCACTGTCCCATGATCGTCACATTTTTCCCCTTTTGCGGGATATGCAAAATTCAAACCTTACAATCTACATGTTACAGCAGAAATAGAGATTCATCAGACCATGAGACATTTGTCAGGTTGCGGCCTAGGTTCAGTCGTTACTCACCACAGCGCTGGCTTCCCCTGATTCCTCGGGTGGTCAGATGTCAGGTGCGGCAGGGGAGTGACGCACTGAGCATTATGCTTGGAGCCATGTGGACACCTATGAGCTGTGCTGTGCCTTGGCTGCCGTCATGGACGCAGCCATGACCGTTCACATCACCTGACTACCCTTTACCCAATGGTAGCATTGCGGTGGTCAGCTGACGCTGTCCACCAATGATCTACTACCTTAGGGTATAAAGCGAGTCTCCGGACAGAAGGAAGTTGCATGTGCAACGTTGTCGCTACCTTGTGTATACTTGCTGTTAACCTCATTCCAGGTTCCCCACGTGAATTGCTGGAGTCTCAAGTGCCAATTCCTTGTGCAACAGTGCATCCGAACATCTTGCCTGTGTGCGATACAAGTACCACCTCCTGCCGTAACATTGCGTCAAGTACCCCTACCTAGCCATTGTACAGTTACAAGTGCCACTCCTTGGCACAACAGTGCCTCAAAGCACCTGCCTACATACCAGTACAAGTACCAGTTTCCTGTGCAAAGGTACTTCTTTTAGAAGTATATCTCTTGGGCCTTTGTTATATTGTCTCTATTCCCACGGTATTGGACACCTGTCCAAAGGACCGCGACCTGCCTGCTGGGTGCAGCTTTAAACCCATATCCCACTTGGAGGGGTCACTGATGAACACCTCCCAGCTGGTTAGACTCCGCGCCTTTGGACAGGTCTCGCCAACGTTTGATATTCCTGGATGAGGAGATCATATATACAGGCCCCACGCCTCCAACTTCTCTCCTCCAGGGACATCAGCTTCCATGCCCTCAGTAGGGGATTTCACTAAGCCAAACGTGACAAAATTTTTCCAGTCTTCAACTGACTACTGATCCTGTGCCCGGGATGTTTATGGGATGCCAGCGGTCAAAATCCCAATGCCGGCATCCCGACAGCATTAGGATACCGACACTTGTCGGTAGCTATCCTAACCCTCTCCCTACCCTAACCCTCCCTCCCCTGTGCCAGAACCTAACATCCCTCCCCCTAGTCCCTAAACCTAACCCTCCCCTCCTAATGCCAACCCCTAACCCTCCCCCAAACCCCGCTACTTACCTTCGGGATGCTGGCGGTCGGGATGCATCTCCTGTGTCAGGATACTGAACCCTATCCCCTGTGCCCACTGTAGTCTCAGTTTCCGGTTCTTAGCTGAGACGGAGGGAACAAAGTGCGGACTCCTGGTGCTGTGGTCCACTTTAAGGTTTGACATGGTGTGCCTTTAGAGATGCCCTTCTGCATACCACGATTGGTAACACACAGGCCCAAATTTATCAACGAGTGATATTCTTGTTATCACTCATTACGAGCCTTAAACGGTGCTCCAACGAATCATGTCCTGTCATTTTTCAACCACATGACAGTTAGGAACTGATTGGTTGGAGCACCATTTAAGACTCGTAACAAGTGATAACAAGAATATAATTCGTTGATAAATATTGGCCATAGTTCTTTGCGTTACTGCCGCTTTCCTGTCAGCTTGAACAAGTTGGGCAATTCTCCTCTATGGTCTCTCAGAGATATCTACACGGATGACGTTCTGAACATGTCAACATTCTGAGGATATCGACATGGTGCCTGTAGACATGTTGAACCATGTCGACATTCTGGTGTTGACATGGTTACTAACGTCAATGAGACTGGATCCCTTCTCACAGAGTGTTTTTGTTCACTGAACATCTTCTCACTGGATGTGTCTTACTTGTCCTTTTTGTGCTCCACTCTCTGTTTACTCTAAAGTTTGTTTTGGGTGAATATCCCAAGGGACCCGCAGTTTGAGATACCCAAACCACCCTTTCTGGCACCAGAAATCATCCTACAGTCATAGCCACTTTTCTTCTTGCTATGGTTTTTGGCCTGAACAACTGAATCTATTGACCATAATTGTACGGTTACTGTATGTGCATCACTGCCACATGATTGGCTAATAAGATGTTTGCATTAATAAGTGTGACCTAATAAAGCGGGGTGTGTGTATATACAGTGCCTTGCAAAAGTATGCACCCCTTGGCTTTTTACCTTTTTTGTTACATTACAACCTGTAATTTATTTTTTTTAATCTGAATTTTATTTGATGGATCTGCACAAAATAGTCTAATTTGGTGAAGTGAAATGAGAAAAATACATATAAAAAATCTTTATAAATAAAATTCTGAAAATTGGCATGTGCATATGTAATCACCCCCTTTGCTATGAAGCCCTTCAAAAGTTCTGGTGCAATCAGTTACCTTCAGAAGTCACATAATTAGTGAAATTAAGTCCACCTGTGTGAAATCTAAGTGTCACATGATGTGTCAGTATAAACACACCTTTTCTGAAAGGACCCAGAGGCTGCAATACCACTAAGCAAGAGGCATCACACCATGAAGACCTAGGAGCTCTCCAAACAAGTCAGGGCCAAAGTTGTTGAGAAGTACAATTCTGGGTTGGGTTATAAAAAAAAAAAAAAAAAAATCCAAATCTTTGATGATCCCCCAGAGCACCATCAAATTCATCATCATCAAATGGAAAGAACATGGTACCACAACAAACCTGTCTCAAAATCATGTTACATACATCTAAAAAACATATCCAAAATTCGACCATATCTCACACAAGACACTGCAAAAACTCCAATCCATGCACTTTTTTTCCCCACATTGACTATTGCAATAGCCTCCTTACCGGTCTTCCTAAAAACAGGCTATCGCCGTTACAATCCATTATGAATGCAGCTGCGAGGCTTATCTTTCTTGCCAAACATTCATAGTCTACTGCCCCGCTCTGTCAGTCCCTCCATTGATTGCCGGTTTTCTACCGTATTCAATACAAAATACTGTTACTTACACATAAGGCCATTAACCAAACCACACCAACATACATCTCTTCATTCATCTCAAAATATCTCCCAACCCGACCTCTCCGCTCAGCACAAGATCTGCATCTCTCATCCCCCCACGCATTACTTGCTCCCATTCACGGTTACAGGACTTTCTTCGCGCTGCACCCACTCTATGGAATGACCTACCTCGCACAATAAGACTTTCCTCTAGTCTCCAATCCTTCAAGCGTTACCTCTTCAGGCAAGCTTATCAGATTCCAGAATCTCCCACATAACCTTCATAGCTTCCATATCTAATTACATCCCCTTTTACAGTCCACACACAATCTCACACATAGTCTTTCTCTCACATCCTCATGGCATTTGGTCGACATTCCTGTGTGACTGGATCATGCAGCCAACCAAGAAACTATGCATTCTGGCTGGACCAAACTGCAATATATAGCACCTATCCTTGTGTATCAATGCCTATTTCACTATAGATTGTAAGCTTGCGAGCAGGGCCTTCCTACCTATATATCTGTCTGTTATTACCCAGTTTTGTTTTATTAATGCTTACAATTGTAAAGCGCAACGGAATATGCTGCGCTATATAAGAAACTATTAATAAATAAAATAAAATGCTCTCTTTTGCAAGAGGTGACTGTCTTCACAAGACCACATATGGCGCATAGACTTGAGTCCTTGCCCTCTTTCTCAACTTACGCACCACTTATAAGGTAACACTTCATGAATGACTTTAAAAAGACTAAGTGGAAGGAAATGTTTCATCTTGATCAGATGTTACTCCGTGCTCTGCAGAAACCTTGCTCAGAAATCTCAAAAGGTTAGCGAAGTGGTCTTGTTGAAGTTTTCAGCAAGATGTTCCGTTACAGTTATAATTGGCTGATGAGTAGGCTTGGCCCTAACTAGAATGCCATTGTTCGATTTCCCAGCATTCCCTCAGAAGACTTGTCACCGTTTCTGCTGGCTCTGTTGACAATTTTCTAAAAAGCAAACTCAAGGGAAATCATTATGCTCTTTACACATCTTCTTCTGCAGCACAGAGTGATCCTGTGATATTTTAACACTGTTTTCCACTGCATGATGGCAGCTAGCTAAGGTTAAAGCAGAACAAGTCCCTCTGTTATTTTGTGACTGTATTTCAGCCACTGAAGAAGAAGAGATAACTGACAATTAAATGCCTGGGTTGTCAAAGTTGAAACATGTGCAGCCAATCATTTGTGTCTATTGGGAGCACAGTTTTGTGAGAATTATAAGGCAGAAAAAAAACAGAACACAGTGGAATTTGTGCAATACAAGTAGAATTGTTATCTCCTTTGTAGAGCTGTATGTATCGAATACAAATTAGATACTTCTCTATTTATCCCAGGGAGGGCACATATGCATGCAGCATCTGAAACAAGTTAATTAGAAGTCCTAATGTCCTGCCTTTAAAAATAGTTTCAGAACCCTTACTTTACATGTAACAGCATCATTTTTTTCTGAATGCTTATAAGCAATATTTATTGAAGTATAATTATATTAAAAATCAATTCACCTATTCTCCAAGCATTTTGCACCTCTTTATAGTACAGACTCCACAAATTGTTGTATTTTTATTGTTTATATAATTGCCTTTTATTCATAGTTCCCAACTTTATATCTGCCTCCTCCCAGAGGGGGCAGCCAGCTGGGAGGTGCAGGGCATGTCTCAGACAGGATACGGGCAGGTGGGTGTGACACCATAATTGCATCATCATGGTCTCTGCCTCCTGTTATGCAGGAAACACGTTATCAAGTTGTCCGGACTGCTCACTACACTCCAGAAGCAGGAGGCATCCATGGGCTGCCGGGAGACTTGCCTACTTTCTCCGTGGGTCTGAGAAAATCATCTGAGATTCGTGAGCCTCCTGGACATTCCCGGGAGAGTAGGCATTAACTACATTTCTTCTTCAGGGTCCATAGGGATCCACAGGGATACCATGGGGTGTAGGTGGTTGATAAGGACTGGACATCAAACAGTTAAGTTTTCAACTGCCAGGATGCAACGGTCCCTCCCCCCTAAACTCCGCCCCTGAGCCTGAGGCAAATCAGTTTGCTTGGTGTCTGGCAGGAGCTCGGATCACCTTGTATAACAGTGGCTGCCTTATACAGCCCAAAGCTTTATTTTTATCATTTCTAATTTTATTTATCTTTATTACTGAGTGCGCAGCATCAGACTGCCCTGCTGACACTCCATCACCCCTCCGGGCGCCGCAACTCCATAGCATCGCTTGGTGCTTTCGCAGGGGCTCCCGGGGACCTTGCTAGCTGGCCCCTCAGTGGACCCCAGACTGCAACTCGGACGCAGGGGACAGGTAAGGCGGGTTACCGCTTGCAGTAGCCCGCGGTTGGGCAGTCTTACCTCAGGGGACAGACCGGAGGTGCTGAGAATGAACACCAACTTCGATCGCGTGATCCTATAGGGCGCCCGCCCTGACGCCCCTGGCTTCTCTGGGTTGGGTTTCCTTGATGTGAGAGTGTGATTCTTCTGTGTACCAGTCTCCCTTCTCTCCTCCTCCTGCCTTGGGCTTGTTAACAAACTGATTTGGCTCAGGGGCGGGAGGGACCGTTGCATCCTGGCAGTTGAAAGCTTAACTGTTTGGTGTCCGGTCCTTATCCACCACCTACACCCCATGGTATCCCTGTGGACCCTAAGTTAACAAAGGTAAGTTTTACCATAACTCTCATTTTACCATAATGCAGCTTGACAGGATCTCTCTTGCAGATCATTAATCTCTGCAGAAGACAATAGTTTTTAAAGTGCAGAATGTAAGGCTGTAAGAACCAGAACTTGTGCCTAGCTGGGTACAGCACTAGCCTAGGAATGTTTTCCTACAAAGGGCCGTATTCAATTAGGTGCGAAAAGTTGCGTTTGGTGAAAAGCGTTCGCCAGTGCGAACTTAAGTGCGTATCGCGCTATCCAATTCCCAAAGTGTTCGCATGAGCGAAAACTCCATAGACAGAAACCGGCTAAAAGTTTTCATCATCTCAGAGCTGGTGAAATAATTAGCAAAATCCATATTTGTGGCTAAAAATGTGGGGACTTGGAGCCTGATTCATCAAGGAACGCAGTTGCTAAATACGCACGCAATCGGTTGATTGTTGCGTTCTGCACATGCATCGCAGTGTGCGTGCGTGAACTAGCAAATGCAATGGGAACTGCGTTTGCAGAGGCTACGCAGACCCAGATCAGAGTGATTCACAGAAAGTGCCTTTTGTGGGTGGTGATGGAGGGGTCGGGGGTAGTCAGGCGAACATAGGCATGCCAGTGCATTTCAACGCCGTTGCAGGGGCGTGCATAAATTATCCACTGCGGGCCATAAACAGCCATAGCACTAATAGCGTGCGTGGCTGTTAGCAATTTCTGAGTAAGGTCATGGCTTGTGCAAGTGTGCATATGGGTCCGATGTTACCGATTGTTTCGCTATGTTGTCCTAGTTTACGGATGTGAGTAAAGGGAAGTGGGCGTCCTTATGTCTGGCTGCGTTCGCAATGTGAATGCAGACATTTAAATAGCACCGCTGATATTAGCAACTGCGGTGCATGTGTATACGCAGAATTGTGATTCATAGTGAATCGGGCCCTTGGTTCAGAACCCTTTGGCCTAATGACTTATTAGGCAAAAATAATTTTTAAAGTCGCTTAATTCCCCCTAATAATGACATGTCATTTTTGGGATGAAAATTTAAGAAATGTTTGAAAATGGGTTTAAAGTACTGGGTCATGTATTTTGGGGGACTGTATAGATGGGACAGGTGTTTTTAGGATTGCAGTTGGCTACATTATTAACATTGTTTGAAACTGCAATTTATAGACACAAAAATATACTAGTACCCATTTTAATGTACCCCCAATTTAACAGCAGCAATTATTTTCTACAAAAAATTGTTTTTGAGCTTTTTATAATTGGATAAGGAAAAAAACGGAAGCGCGCACTGCGAAAATCCGCAAAAAGATTGCAACAATACTGGCGAATAGGGTGTAAACTTCTCCGGCGATAAGTTTCAATTTTATCGCGGCTAATTGAATACCGTTCAGTTTTTAGTCTGTCTGAAACTGGAGCAGATATGTCAATGGCGCTCCGTGCTAGCACATCATAGACATACCCACACATATAGAATATCTTATATATAAAATTCATTGGTCTGTCCGGCTATTTATTCGGACACCCCTGCACCAATTGGGATGAAACCAATGCGAGGTGGTCCAGTTGAATTTTGCCCAGGTTTGAAGGGTGCTAGGGTCCTGGTTGGAACTCCCGTTGGTGTACGCTGGGCAGAACTTTGACTCGGGGAGTTTGTTTTGGGCCTTTCACTGGATGGATTTGGATGAAAACTTCATTGAGCAGTGGCAATTGGTCTGGGATACCTAATGGAGTGGTTGGGGTCCTGATTGGACCTCACGGCGGAGTGCGCCGGGAAGAACTTTCCTCATGAGTGTGGTGGAAGAGCTGCTAAGGTTGACAGTTACATCCAACTCATTGATAACATAATAACTTGAAGATTTAAATCCGGGCAATGCTGGGTAACTCAACTAATAAATTTATATATATAATATACAGCAGGTATTGAACACATCAACATTTTCTCAGTAAATGTATATTTATAATGGGGCTATTGTAATGAATGTTTCACCAAATGTCAACAACAACCCATGCATTCCACACATGCAAAAAAATCAAACCATAGATGTCCATAAATTAAGTTATGTGTAGTAATGTGAAATGACACAGGGAAAAAGAATTGAACACATGAATAAAGGGAGGTGCAAAAAGGCATGGAAAGCCAAGACACCAGCTGCAATCTATCAGTAATTAGAAAGCAGTCCTGCCCCTTGTCAGTGCAAATTACTATAAGCTGGTTCAGTCCCAACTTATGGCCTATAAAAAGGTGTCTCATTACCAAGGTGTCACACAAGAAACATCTCATGATGGGTAAAAGCAAAGAGCTCTCTCAAGACCTTCGCAACCTTGTTGTTGCAAAACATACTGATGGCATTGGTTACATAAGGATTTCTAAACTGTTGGGGCCATAATCCGGAAGTAGAAAGAACATAATTTCACCATAAACCGGCCACGACCAGGTGCTCATCGCAAGATTTCTGACAGAGGAGTAAAAAGAATTATCAGAAGAGTTGTCCAAGACCCAAGGACCACTTGTGGAGAGCTTCAGAAAGACCTGGAATTAGCAGGTACAATTGTTTCAAAGAAAACAATATGTAATGCACTCAACCGCCATGGCCTGTATGCATGCTCATTACGCAAGACTCCTTTGCTGAAGAAAAAGCATTTTGAAGCTAGTTTAAAGTTTGCTGCACAACATTTGGATAAGCCTGTGAAATACTGGGAAGATATAGACTGGTCAGATGAGATCAAAATTTAACTCCTTTGGATGCCATAATACGCACCATGTTTGGAGGAGAAATGGTACTGCACATCACCCCAAAAACACCAAACAAACAGTGAAGTTTGGAGGTGGGCACATCATAGTGTTGGGCTGTTTTTCAGCATACGGTACTGGGATACTATTTATTATTGAAGGAAGGATGAATGGAAAAATGTACCAAGACATTCTTGATAAAAATCTGCTGCCATCTATCAGGATGCTGAAGATGAAACGAGGATGGACATTTCAGCAAGACAGTGATCCCAAACACACAGCCGAGGGCAGTCTCAATTGGTTTCAAAGAAAGAACATAAAGCTGCTAGAATGGCCCAGCCAATCACCTGACTTGAATCCAATTGAAAATCTATGGAAAGAACTAAAGATCAGACTTCATAGAAGAGGCCCACAAAACCTTCAAGATTTGAAGACTCTGTGGAAGAATAGGCCAAAATCACACCTGAGATATACAAGTGTTGCATATCAACTTAATCAACAGTCCGCTCTTGATTCGTAGTCGTATCACATTGCAAAGACGCCTGATGCTAGCAGAGTTGCACAGGCAAGTCGCACTGTGTGGCAGCATATTGAGGCTAGATGTATGAGGACATATCTGTTCCTCTTTCCTGGTCTAGGAGGCTCTGGAGCCCTCCGTGGGCTACTGGTTTCCCAAGTCACCCTTCCAGTGAACCGGAATGTCCTTGCACAACAAAAAGTCTTGCGCTGAATGAGAAACCTGTAATAGCTGATTCAAGTAAATACAGCAGCCACCAGCACAAAACACGTGGAGAATGCCAATCTCCACACACAAGAAAATGAACAGAGAAAATTGTGTAGTGCTTAGTGGCGCTCAAAAATACAAGAACTCAATCTACCAAAAATAGTTAATTTTAATATTTAATAATTGAAGTGTTATGAAAAGATATATATGAACATATATTCCAAAATTCATCTATAATGTAAATAACTCCCGGGAGTACATATGTTAAAACAATACACATAAAAACGATTGATCTTCCACAGTTATATTGACAGTGATACCATCTCAATATAGTGATACTCTGTAAGAGAGTTTAAATAGGACAAAGTAGCAAATAACCTGTGATCAATAAACCATGTAACTAAAGAGCTAGCCAGTTCTTAATGTTCCATAATCACCAAAATCATTGTAATATCCCAAAGTGCACGTGTTGCTGTCTTCTTATTGATCTCTGGACTCTTTAAACTTGAAATAAGTTGTTGAAAAAATGTACTCACAATTGAGAGAGATAAATATTTTTTATCCCCATTGATGATTGTCCTAAAGTGCCGGATAATGGTAGTAAACCCACAGTGGGCTAAGGCTGCTCCAATGGCTCACGCCGCCAATGTACCGTTCTGGGAGAATGGAGAGCAGAGGGAGCAGCACCCAGTAAACAGATATATCCCGGTCCAATGATTACCCGTGATGGCAGGCAGCAGACCCGCTGTATTAGTGCCGACGGCAGATGAAGGCTCCATCAGTGAGCACACTGTAAGTGAGAGTCTCAATTGCGGGCGGCCGATCACACAGCAGCTGGTGGCCGGGAAGAAGATGCAATGTTCCGGCTTTACGGCAGCAGCGAGCAGACAATTCAAGCCGACCCAACTTCCAGGAAGGCAACAAGTCCACTCTGATGAATCCCAGGTGGGACTTCAATCCAGATGGCAAAAGGGGGAACACTTGCACAGTGCAGTAGAAACCAGCATCTGAAGCTTCAACGCGTTTCTCCATATGGTACGGCTTTCTCAAGAAGCAGGTGTACCTGGGATTCATCAGCTGCTGTGTGATCGGCCGCCCGCAGGTGAGACTCTCGCTTACAGTGTGCTCACTGCTGGAGCCTCCATCTGCCGCCGGAACTAATACAGCGTGTCTGCTGCCTGCCATCACGGGTAACCATTGGAGCGGGATATATCTGTGTACTCTGTGCTGCTCCCTCCGCTCTCCATTCTCCCAGTACGGTACATTGACAGCGTGAGCCATTGGAGCAGCCTTAGCCCACTGTGGGTTTACTACCATTATCCGGCACTTCAATTAGAAGACAGCAACACGTGCACTTTGAGATATTCCAATGATTCCGGTGATTATGGAGCATTAAGAACTGGCTGGCTCTTTAGTTACATGTTTTATTGATCACAGGTTATTTGCTACTTTGTCCTATTTGTCCTATTAGCTCTTTAGTTACATGTTTTATTGATCACAGGTTATTTGCTACTTGTCCTATTTAAACTCTCTTACAGAGTATCACTATATTGAGATGGTATTACTGTCAACATAACTGTGGAAGATCAATCGTTTTTATGTGTATTGTTTTAACATATGTACTCCCGGGAGTTATTTACATTATAAATGAATTTTGGAATATATGTTCATATATATCTTTTCATTACACTTCAATTATTAAATATTAAAATTAATTATTTTTGGTAGATTGAGTTCTTGTATTTTTGAGCGCCACTAAGCACTACACAATTTTCTCTGTTCAACCGGAATGTCCTCCCTTGCAGTCTCCTGCATCCAAGTTGTATGAGGAGATAGAGAAGTGGTAGGAGCCTTGGAGAAGCGATTCCAGATGCCAATGTTGGAGCCTGGGAGGAGCCTACACAGTTGGAGGAGTCATTAACAGATGGTCTCATCAAAAGATCATGTTTTATGTGCATTTTAACACACAGCAAATATCTTCTAATTACAAGTTTAGTTGTGCATGAGAA
Organism: Taudactylus pleione; assembly: GCA_031769625.1. Taxonomy (NCBI): domain Eukaryota; kingdom Metazoa; phylum Chordata; class Amphibia; order Anura; family Myobatrachidae; genus Taudactylus; species Taudactylus pleione. The sequence continues at coordinate 4,095,573 of JAUIMM010000161.1, forward strand.
AAATAGTAAAACAACATATAATAAACCCAACCTTGACCCATCCTCGCTTTCTAATTACCACCCTATTTCTCTTCTCCCATTTGCCTGCAAAATACTTGAGCGGCTTGTCTTAAACTGTCCAAAACATATATTATACATAAATACTATTCATATATTTTCGTGATAACTTAATGCCATCTGAATTACTATTCAGTGTTTTTAATTTTAATATATAGCATTGTATTTTTATCTAGATCCTAATACCTTCACACTATGATTGGACTAAATTTAATTAATGAGTTTAATTTTTTTTTTCATATATTTTTGTACTTTAACTTAATATGATACATGGATACTATTAATTGGACAGATGAATTCTTGGTAAATATTCAATACAAGCAGCAATGGTGAATTAATCGATCACTCTATCAGAGAATATAAGCATCATCCACAGACTCTATACTCGGAATACGCTTTATTCTCATGAGAGTATGATGCGCTGAAACTTTATATATACATCTCTTTTAACCACTTAACTGACGATTTAATATGATTGAATTAGGTCAAGAACATCTTTTTAAAACTTTTCCAACACTGTTTTATAAAAAAAAAATATATATATTTTTCATACACCGTATACCATCAAAATAGCAATTATTATGGTATACTGTAGTGATGGCCATTGACGGTTGTACCATCGATAGCCAATGGGTTCGACCATCGATAGAAACCATCAATTGAGGCCGCAGCTGCTGATGTTTCCTTAACATCGGTTGGGATCTACCATCATTGGTGCAGCAACGCTGACTGTCAGTGATGGCAAAACCTCTTGTCATAGAGTATCGATGGTTTGCAAACCATTGATGGTCGAAGGCCATCCCCAGTATACTGTATAGTATACCATCCCTAATCGGAGACACCGTATCGAGGGACTGATTCAGCATTACACACAAATGCAATGCTGAACGCAGATTCCTGATTATCGGGAATCTACGTGTGTGCAGAATGGGTCCTGCGTAGTCGCACGCAGCCTCTTCTGCGCCTCTGCCTGATTGACAGGCAGAGGCCTTTAAGGGGCGATGCGGAGGCGGACAGCGTTCCCGGAAACGGGGGGCGGACATCGTTACCGGAAACGGGAGTGGCAAAGCCAGGGACTGTCGTCCAACGCAGTTTCCTGGCCTCGCAAGCCGGCCAGCCTGAGTAAGTTGAGGTTTACTTAGCTGGCCACATATGGTAGCGATGGTGATCCCAGCCGGCGACCTTGGTTGCAGTGCTGAGATCGCAATGCAGCAAGGGGTGTCATACACCTCCTGCTGCATTTGCAAATTTACAATTATGTAATTGCAAAGCTGCCTGCTTACACATTTTTATATATACATATAAACGCATATATATATATATATATATATATATATATATATATATATATATATATACACACACACACACACACGTCTTAACAGAAAAACTGAAGATCTCAGTACCTACCCGGCGCTCCCTAAATCGCAATTGTATTATTACAAAGAAGCAAAAATTGGAGATGTGATATTGTAAATAATAATAATGGTGAATTCAAAATAACAATAAGTCTCCTATACTAACAACAGCGCTGCATACCTTGATGTCAGTTGCTAGTTTGACACACACAGCAAAAACTACAAAAAAGAAAATATAGGTTGTGCTGGTGCTGCTAGATAGTAAAAATGCTTAATTGATCCACATGACAAACTTCTCTGAATCACAAAACATTTATTATACACAATAAAATTGACATATTGATAGATATATCTCTATAGAGAATAAAATTCAACAAAATTGTTGCAATTACTGTGACAGCTTTGTAACTGGAATGTATGTATCTGTAAATGGATACAGTTAGATTCAATTGCTCACCGCTCAATGTATCAACTGTGTTTAGTATCCAATAAGTTCATCTAAAAAGCAGCATCTAGGCTGGTACTTGCAATACACCAAAGCTTCTTGTGTTTAAATAGGAACTTGTAAAGATGTGCTACCATAGATCCACCAAGACGACTTTTCCCACAGTGAAATGCACAATGACAATCCCCCTTCAGTAAGATATCCAACTACACACGTGAGTCTGTCTCTGGCTGGGATCTGTGGTGCGCCTCTCATGTCCTCACTGATGATGCGGGTGATACCGCTTGCTCTCACGGCCAGAGTATCAGCTGATTGAACTTGTGTTATGGCAAGGTGGGGGTAGCAAAAACTGACCGGCACCATGGTCTCGCAGCGGTCTCGTGTCCTCACTGATGATGCAGGTAATACCGCTTGCTCTCGCGGTTGAGTATCAGCTGATTGGGCTTGTGTGATGGCAAGGCGGGGTAGCGGCTGTGAGCAAGGCACGTGGCTAATTGGATATGGTCCTATGTGAGCCAACACCTCTCTGCACAAGATTGTGAAATTTGGCGGTTGGTAGCAATAAAAGTCAATTCCAGATATTAGTAGCACTTAGTCACTGTAGATAAAACCCCTTTGACGTGTTTCAGTCCTCGCATTTTCAAGATAGGGATACTCCATCTCTATCCATTCCTTTAAATAGGAACTTGACTAGCTATGAGCAACATCAGCTTAATTTGCTTAATTGTTCAATTAATTCAGTTCCCTTGCTAACTGATTCAGAGAAGTTTTCTTTAAATATCAGTATACTACTTGATCATTTGGATATATACTACATATATCTCATCTGTCAATCAATAACTCTTATATCAAAAAGCAGTTACATATAGTAAGTACATAAATATTCATATAATCAAGTAAATTATGTAACATGCAATATCAAATATAATAAATAAAAATGCATTAATATAAATATATGTGAGCATAAAAAATAATTCAAAAATAAAATAAAAAATAATTATAATAGAACAACCTAAATTCACTCACAATGATTATAGTTTCATTATTTTTCTTTATTCATCTTTGTTTCATATAGGTAATTTGGCCATTAATCCATTCTAATCAAAACTTGTTTACTAATCTCTAGCCATTTATACGGTTGATAATAATTTGGAATACATTTAAATCATAGAACCATCTAAAACCACATACAAAACCCTAATTCAGTAACCCTTTATGCCTATGAAAAAAACACAGATACCTGCTAATTCCCAATTAATTGCTAGTGCAAAAATTGTGTTAATATAGTGACAGATTCAGAAGGCATACATCAATGATGTTAACCACTACTAACTGAATCCAGTGTCAACAACTCAAGTAGAATCTATATTTGATGTACAGCTTGATTGAACATCAAAATTAAGATTGTTCTCTAATAGCCTATTAATTGTGAACTGAATATACCCACTTTACCTAATAGATATAATCACTGGGGATTGTGTGGGTGGAAGGACACCGCAGCGACGGACATCCACTTGCAATAGCCTACTCCCTTACTACCCTGTAACCTCTTGTGTTGTATGATGTATCCGTAGAGAAGAGGCATTGTATTGATTCATCATACCAAAACCTCCTATATCTCAATAAATTCACTTGTTTTAGTCCAGACAGGAATAATCCAGAGCTATATTCAGACCCTTTGGATGAAGTGTGCCTAACTTAAAGATCCAAGATGACTCACCTAAACATAACTTGTTTAACCTATCTCCCCCTCTTCTAGTTCTTTCAAAGTATTCTGCTACAGTTAGCTTGAGACCTACCGGGCTACCTCCATGTGCCAGAGCAAAGTGTCTGGAAACACTATGACCATACAACTTGTTGATTATATTGCGTTTGTGTTCTCTAAATCTGGTTTTGACAGCTCTAGTAGTTCTTCCAACTTACTGTAATGTACATGGACATTCAAGAACATAGATGCAATACACTGATTGACAGTTGACAAATTGAGAAATAGAATGGATTTGTTTTGTAGAACTAGACATTATTTGGTTACATCTATTGGATACATATCCACATGTGAAACACACCCCTCTATTACACCTGAAGCATCCTACAGGTCTAGAAGTAAGCCAAGATTTTTTCTTTTGTTTCAACTATATGTTTTAGCTTACTTGGAGCTAAAATGTTTTTGAGATCCTGATTATTTTTTAATATAATATTGGGATTATCCTGCATACATTCTACTACTATTGGATCTTGTTTTAAGATATTGTAGTTAGATTGAATTATCTTTTTTATTTGATCAGATTTGCTATTGAAATTTGAAATGAATGGAATGAATTCCTTTCCTACACTTAATGATGATTTGTTCTTAATCACATTCTCTACTTCTTTCTGAACATTTGCACTTTGCTGTTTAGGACCATGTACCCTCAGCAGTTGGGGTCTGGAAAGGGAGAGTGCATAAGTTTTAGCTTCAACCAAAAGGTTTTGTGGATAACCTCGTCTCTCAAAATCTTTTACCATCATTCCCATTTGTCTCTGAAACTCATCTTCTCCTTCACAATTGCGTCTTAATCTTAACATTTGATTTTTAGGTATATTGGATATCCATGGCTTATAATGGTTACTTGTAAAATGAAAGTAATTACCCACTCCTACAGTTTTAACAAAATTGGACGCCATCACAACATTATTCTCTCCTATGGTGAACGAAACATCAAGGAAGTTAGTATACTTTAAGTCAAAAGCATGCATGAATTTCAAATTAAATGTGTTAGTGTTCACATAATCTACAAATTGTTTTGCTAAATCAGTGCCCCCATCCCAAATTATACATAAATCATCTATATACCGGCCATAGAGGACCAGGTTCTCTCTATATGGGTCACCCCAGAGGAACTCGTCCTCGAAGCGACCCATATAGAGATTCGCAAAACTCGGCGCGAACCTGGTCCCCATGACCGTCCCAAGTGCTTGCAAATAAAAAGTGGATTCAAACAAAAAATAGTTATCTGTCAAAATAAACTTGATAGCATCAAGAACAAGCTCACAGTGTCCACTGCTCAGGGTTTTGTCCTGTTCCAAATATTTAACTGCCTCCACACCTTTATTGTGGGGTATATGAGTATAGAGAGCTTGGACATCCAGGGTAAGGAATCCCCACCCTGGTGTCCATTCTAGATCTAACATTCTTTGTAAAATATGACTTGTGTCTTTAATGTATGATTGAAGCATGTGATGCGGTAAGTGAACATCCACAAAGTGTGACAAATTTGAGGTTTGTGACCCTATACCCGAAATAATAGATCTCCCAGGGGGTGCTGTGAGTGTCTTGTATATTTTTGGGAGGTGATAAAAAATAGGTGTAATGGGGTGTGAAGGAAACAAAAACTGCGCCTCTTCCTTAGTGATGCTTCCCTCCTCCATAGCATTGTCCAACATGTTTTGAGTTGCAGTTGAAACCAGTCACAAAGCAGCAATGTTGCCACACCTGGAGAAGGGGGGCAGGGTGGGCCGGCCCGGGGATGCAGCACCAACTGTTGCAATGAGAAAAGAGGATGGACCCGCGCCGGGAGTTGAAGATGCGGCACCGGCTGCCAGGGGGGAACAGCAGGAGCCGCAGCTACTGCTTACAACAAAGGAAGTTCATGCAGGCAGCCAGATCACTGCTAGCCCCAGTGACCATGATACACTGGAGCCTGCAGCTGCACCGGGAGGGCGTGCCACCGGGCGCCCGATCACTGTGCAGAGGGACTAGCAGGACTCTGATGTAGGCGGCTGCGGGAAGAGCAGTTTCCCGTAGCCACCTAGTGGGCACTTCTTTCTGGTCGCATCAAATGCGACCATATCAGGGAAAGCCCAGCCTGGTGTGGTCGCATCTGATGCGACCATGCCAAGCAAGTGGTTAATGTGAGGAATGGAGTTAAATCATTTTCTGTAGATTCAATAGAGAGTCGCAAACTCACAAGGGTGTGATGAATGATGATATCTCGTCACAACCCCTTCTGATGGAGACACAATAGAACCGCAATCCCACTTGGTTGTGATGACTCCTTTCGGATGATCTGGCACTTACGGATAGAATACCACTTCTCAGTGATGCCGTGGCAAAGTTTGGTCACATGCTCAGATAGCCCTGGGCTCCTAGACTCTGGTTAGCCTGGCTAAAGCTACAGCAAAATGCGTATCTGTATTTTACTATGTGTCAGTGTCTCTTATATAAAGTGTGAATTACCTATTTATTACCATGTTTTTGCTATTGCTCCAGTTCTTGTTAATGCTCCAACTTTGAGAGATCAATTCCTGCTCAGTATAACATAAAGATCATGCTGCCTGGCAGTGCTGCAATAGGCCCTGTACAACGGACGGTGTCTCAGCATGTGACAAATTCTCATATAAATCATGAATGAGTAATGACTATGCTTTTTTTTTTTATGTTCTAATTCTGAAAGACATTGAAATCTTGCATAATACATCTTAGAGTTTGGTGTCCGGCATCGCTGAATCAGGCATAGATCCACTAATATATATCTTAGCTACTCACCATGATATGCTTATGCTTGATGAAAAATCAATAACAATGAATACTATTAGTACCAACATCAGTATAGGGAACTGGTACAATTAGTATATGTAAGTACATGACAGCAAAATATATTGCGTATATTAAAGAACTAGTATTATATTAGCCCTAGTTTAAAAATATAACAGCTTATATATCTTACGCTGTAATTACATGAACACAATATTTACATAATGGGAATAATCATCATAACTTCCAGAGACAGTAAGAAATATATCCAGTGTCTTTTTAAGAAAGGGAAAAACATTAATTATATACAGTAAATATAAAAATAAAGATTACAATTTAAAAGTACTCATACAGTAATTATTCATATTGTTGAGCTGTCATATTCCACATAACTGTTACAACATTGCCTATAGACACATGAATAGAGGTAATGCCCCAATGTATCAGATATATTGTTAAGAGATCAGTAATATATATTCACCATTTTAAGGGGCCTATCCATTACCCGACTTTGTGAACAATCCTACCAAAACCAGGAGGATTTGGTCACATTGTTCACAAAGTCTGGTAATGGATAGCCGGCAAGGACCAGCGATGCACGTGCACGCTGGGTCCTTGCCGCCCCGACTGTCTGCTGAACATGCCCATCAACCTGACGACGCTTGTCAGGTTCGGCATATTCAGAGATAGGAGGTCGGGCTCCTTCACTGAATGACGTTCAGTGTGGGCACTGCACCTCGGCAACCTGAAGGTCTGAACGCTAGATGTTCTGTCTTTCAGGTCGCCTAGTCGATATGCCCCTTTAGACATGATTCTCTACAAATCTCTCAGTTGAGGGAAAGTCTCTAGTCTTGCAGTAACAGAATCTTTTTATCTAAAATCTAAATTATTAGGATCTCTATAATAACACTATATTTCTGGAATTATTACTGACGTGTAATAGAAAGTCCAAAGAGATTCACTGGCTAATTAGCTCAACACTACACTTGGACTATCACACCAGCACTTGAATTGTAACAATTGGAGCTACTTTAGTGCAAAATGTCTAATATCACATTGACATTAAAGACACACAGTTGGTATCAATTTTATTCACTATTTTCTTTTTCTCATGCACATTATTCTCTTTTTAACCAATATTTTGCTGGTTGTTTCTAAATTATAGGATCAAATAATCTCAATATTGTTACATACATAATAAAAATTATTTTTTAGTGGTATGTTAGTGCACCGAATACAGACTTTTTTTCTCTTTATTCTAAATTGTCATATGTGGGTAACCCCTTTTATCTCAGAGGTAATATTTACCCTATATCAGAAATTTTAGGGGATAAACTGTAATAGATAACAACTAGAAATAATTTCTGGTGCAATCGACCTATTTCTTTTCAACCGTCTCACCTGCTACATCTATGGCATCTCTATTCTTGATCCTCTCTAATCTATCTTCTGCCCCCACCACCCCGTCGAAACTACCCTACCAAAGTCATCAATGATTTTCTTGCAACCAAATCCAGGGGCCATTTCTCCCTTCTCATCCTCCTGGACCTCTCTGTGGTCTCCTTCTGCACACTCTTCAGACCATTGGCCTCTCTGACACAATCCACTCCCGGCTCATCTTCTAACTCGCCATCTGCTCCTTTTCTTTCAGTCTCCGGTTCCACCTCCCCCCTATCCAACTTTCTTGTAGGCGTCCTACAGGGGTGTGTCCTTGGCCCTTTGCTTTTCATTTTAGTTCACCTAGGGAAGAGGTATACAATCAGCTCCTTTGGCCTCCAATATCACTTCTACCCCAATGATGCCCAGCTCTACCTCTCCTTTCCTGACCTCTCCCTCTCAGATGTCCAGTTGCCTCTCCGCCATCTCCCCCTGGGTGTCCCCCTGGGTGTTTTCAAACTCAACATGGCCAAAACCAAATTCATTGTCTAGAGTTTCTTCCCCTCCCAATCTGTCTCTCACTGTCAGCAACACCACTATCTCCCCCGTTACCCTAACTCCACTGCCTGGGTGTCATCCTTGACTCCACCCTCTCCTTTGCCCCTCACATTCAATATCTTGCCCTATCCTGTCGGTTCCAGCTCCGTAACATCGCTCGCATTGGACCTTCCCTCTTTCAGGATGCCACTAAAACTGTTGTCCACTCACTAATCCTTTCTCGTCTTGACTACTGCAACCTTCTCCTTACTGGTCTCCTCCTTTCCCACCTCTCTCCTCCTAGTGTGCTTTTTTTCTGTCTGTAAGTTATAGCCACCTTTATAATATCACACAGTATCACACAAAATGCCTTCATGTTAATTTAGAGAAATATCAGGGCTTAGTTCTGAACAACATAACAATGAGATTGGTGGCCTGTCCTTTGTCATTATCAAATATACTATAGATGTGAGCAGTGCATCGTAGACTGATCTGTCAAACTAAACAAACAACTCACATTGTTAACATTTCCTAAATCTTGCATTAATAAAACCAGAGTAAGTCTCTGAATCCACAGGAGAATTCCTCTTTCTCGGAGCAATGATGGATTGGATTCCTTCAAGGCTGAGTAATGAAACAGCCTCAACTATTGAAATGGAAAATTTTGTTTTATTTTTGCTTTCACTTAAATAGAAACATGAGAGAATCTTTACTGTGATGCCAAAATCACTAAAATTGAGTATTTAAAATTGTCCGAACACTATTTAAATGATTATTTAAATGAAGTTTAATGTTTTTTTTAAGAAATGATAATTATGATAAAATGATCATTACATTTTACATAAATGAAATATTTCATTCTTATATTTCATTTTTTTAGATATTTGAACCATAATATAGACAAAATGATTGTTAAAATATTTTGTTGTTTATTTCAGACAGTAATATATGAAAATGAAGAACTCCCAAAAATATTTCTTGATTTTCTAAATGTTCGCCATTTGCCATCACTGCCCAAGGCTGAGAGCTGTGGGTAAGATATTACATTTTCTTTATTGATAAAATATATTAGTTTGCAATAGTGCAAGATGATACATGGATTTAGTTTACTTTATTCAGTTTTATTCACCAACTGATTTTAACTAGATAAATATTTTAATATTCAACTAGCAAGAAAAAAATGTTACTGCTCTAACTGTGAAAGAAGGCTATGAAATACTAATAAACATACCCACATACTGACCTTACTTGTGCCATTCACCAGATTTATCTGTGTTAATTATGGGTCAAAAATTCCATGTCCGAAGTAAGAAGGGGTGGGGTCCTTAATTCAAATTCATCTGATTGGTTAGAAAAAAAACCAAGTGAAAAAGGTGTATGGAGTGGGAAGACCAATACTATACTGACCTTCCATGGCAAATGGGGCCATGGAAGGTCACTATAGATTTGTCTTTTTTCTTTTATCAAACTTCCTCCACATTTTTTATTTGTTTGTTTTGGTAGGCTTTATTAGTTATATTATATGTTCTCCACTGTAAAAAAAAAAATCCCTTTCTGTAATCTGTTTTTGTTTTAAAAATAAAACACTGATTTTCTATTTAAAAATAAGAAAATGTTATTGCCAGTTTTTATAAATATTACCGTTTTTTCCCTTAAATTATACCAAAATCTCATCCTGTCTCATACCTCCTGCACATATTTGGCTTGTACATATATTCCATCACATATAAAAATATATATATATATATTTGTGTGTGTGTGTGTATATATATATATATATATATATATATATATATATATATATATATAAATAATCAAATTAATCCATCAGTATTAGGCTGATTTACCCTGTATATACATCATTACTTGCCAACTCTCCCTGATTGTCAGAGAGACTCCCTGAAATAATAGCAATCTCCCTGAGGAGTCTAGCAATATCCCTGATTTCACCTACCCCCATTATGAAGCTGTTCTAGATAAAAAACAGAGATATATACATTCAAACGGGATCAATAGTGTAATTTCCCTTCATTGGCTATAAGGCACAATGATCCCTATGGCTACATGCATGAACAGTATCAGTGTGTTTTTATCAACAAGTAGATCTTACTAACTGCTTTGGGGCTCATTTACATGTGGATGTAAGTCAATTTTATGGCACGCCTCTCAGATGTAGCAGTGTCCACTTTACCACCGCGCTCATAGGTGGTGCTTTCACAATCTCCCTGAAATGCTTTTTCAAAAGTAGGCAAGTATGAGAATATATAGCCTATTGAAAACGTATAGTTAAAAAAAATTGTTTTCATATTTTATCATATGGTTGTGAATAGTGTAAACAAAACATTCATTGTCCAGTATTTCATTGACTATTGCTATCTAATTGTGTTCCCTTGGGACTTGATGGTAGACAGTAAATCATATCCGAATCAATGTTTATAGTACCTTTAAAGAAACAATGACGTGCATGTGGGTAGAATATTTATAGGGCTGGATTAAGGGCTATTTAGAGCTGAAAATGATAAAGAACCTACTGTGAGAAGCAGAGAAGCTGTAAGTGTGTCATCAGTGCCAAGTGGGCATGTATACCCCCTACACTACTCGATGCCTCCTACTTAAGAAAAGGCATATCAGCAGTTGGATGGTTTAATTTTTGCTTTCACGTAGGTATGCGCAGTGAGGGAAGAAAGTGTAGGTGGTGGGATCGGACAGAGAAATTAGGTGACTGTTGACTGGCTACATATTAGATCTAAAGTAGGTTTGCTTACAAGAGGGCGGAATGCTTAGAAGACCGAATACATTTGTAATGCAGGAATTCTGCATTTTCTCATTGGTGCTCATTGGTAAGGAATAATTATGCAGGTGGTTGGGACTGTTTGGAGTACCAGGTTGTGGTTTGGGTTGTGGGAGATGGCGTGTATCGGCAGGAGCTGCCTTGTCTAGGGCTGTGGCAAGTGTAGTGTTACAGAATGAAACTGCAATAAAAGAGCAGCCCAAGGTAAAAATAGGATGAATTGGTTCAAGTGAGGCTAAGAAAAGAATTGGGTCAAGGCCGTTTTAGGTGTCGCTCCGTATGCACAAATTTGGGTGCAGGTTGGGCTGCAGGAGGCAAGGTGAGGTAGAAGCAAAACAGCTTGTGGTCAGAGAATAGTAAGATGGCATTTGAGGAGCTGGAGATGGTGTAGAGATGGGAAAAACAAGGTTCAGGGAGTGTCCATCATGATGTGTGGGAAATGATATACTGGGAGAGAAAGGAGGAACAAGGAGTATGTAGTCATTATGTTGACATTCAGATTGTTGACCGACTATAGTGGGTTAAGCTTCAAATATGCTAAAAACACTATGAACATGCCGACTGTCAACATTTAGTGTCTACATTTAGACCATGTCAACGTTCTGAATGTCCACTTTGAGACCACACCCGGAAATAAGCATGGGGAGTTTAGAAGCAGCAGTGCCAGTGAACTTGTCCCCTAGTATAAAGGTGGAAGGTCAGTGTAAAGGAAGAAAGAAAAAGCCCATCTGGCAGAGATGCTGAGAAATTAGGGAGATGGGCCTGAGGAGCAATATATGAGGCAACACAGGTGCAGTGGGAGTGGCGGTGTTTGGTGCAGTACAGCTGTGTAATTCAGTTTGATGAACTATAGTGTACAATTCAGATCGCTGATAGACTGTCTTCTGATACTTTGTTGTAGATGTGTCCTGGAAAAGAATCCACTATAATTGCCGTTTTTTCACCTGAAAAAAGTCGAAAACACACAGGTCCGCCAGCTTGTCGCGGCACCTATGTGTTTTCGGGAGAACTGTCCTATTATTTTGACCAAAATAATAGGATAGGGTGAAAAAAAAAAAATCGGGGATAATCAGCTAAAAATTCCCGTTTTCCGCCGATCGCGGGGATCAATTAGCGCCTGAACAATGTTCGGGGCTAATTGGATACCACTCAGAGTATATCCAAGAAAAAAACACTTGGAGCTTTATAATAAAAAAATGGGGAATCTAATGATTTTGACCTTATGGGAGCTTTAAAGTGCTCCAGATGTTGTCATATGGTGTATCACTCACGTATCATCTCTTTCAGCTCCATTGAGGAAATTGAATCAGAAGAAACTAGGTAAGATTCTGATAATTTTACTATCAAATGAGAGTCTATAATTTTACAGTTTAGTAATTTCTTCAGCATTCCTAGCACAGCATTATTGGTTTGTTACCTTCCACTGTACTGCAATATAGTAGGCAGCTATGCTATCACAAACAGGCACATGTTGACCAATTTAAACACTTCAGACACTGAATAACAATTGTGACGTCATGGTTTGGGAGGACCTCAAACACAATGGTAGTGGGAACTTGGTTTAGCTCTATATTTTTAAATGTGAATTCCAGTTAAAAAAAAATAAATCTTAAATAAACCTCTCCTGTCCTCCTCTACGTGTAATTCTTCCATCAGGCTAACCACTGAAAGCAAAAACATTCTATTGTTACATTGGGACACAGTTGAGTGGGCAAGTGGCAGAAGCCATTCAATCAGCTTCATTGACAGAACCTGAGAGCAGCATGAGAGCTGGCAGATGTGAGAGTTATGTAAAACCTGAGGTCAAGGACAGGGACTGACGCTATTCTGCTAGCTGCTAAAACCCGTACTTTTTGTAGCAGTACATGCTCAGGTCGCAGTACTGGTGAACTATGCTGTAAAGGCGTGTATAAGAGATGGTTGGCTAGAGTAGTTACTTATATGGCATAGACATTGGAAGAGCATGGTAGATTGAAGGAAGATGACTGAGTGTAGTTGGGCAGACAAAGGATAGGTGGTAAAGTGGTTTAATAAGAAATAACAATGGGATTAGAGAAACCATAAGAGTGTGTGAAAAAAATAAAGTGTTTTTAGATTGGGGACAGTTGCCCTGTTTGTTTATGACCAATATACAGTTCTATGCAGAAATAAGGAAAATAGAAATAACCAATTTTTTGTGTTTGCACATCAAGATTGCTGCAGTTTATTTTCTTATTTGATAACTATCCAAGTGAGATGTGAATGTCACTGCACTATCGTCTACACTTATCACCTTATTGAAAGTAGTTTGTTGTATTTTCTGTTTACCATTTATGATGCTGACGTTTGTGTTTTTGACCTTTCCAGCAAACTGTCCCACCAGCCTGTACTGCTGTTCCTAAGGGATCCATACGTCTTGCCTAAAGCCAGCGGTAATCAAACCTGTCATCTGTTAACTGCTGTTTACTGATCTGAACGAACACCTCTATGCCACATTGTTATTATAACTAAACGCCTTATGTCACATGCTATAATGTATTGTAACTGCAGAATACAAAATAGGTTTATACATTACATTTCATATTGTTATTACATATACATACGTATATGGTTTATTTTGTTAAAATGTTTAATATGCAGCAATGTACTGGATCACAACTGTTAAAGGAAAATAATATAGCTATAATATGAGTTATGAGCTATGTCTTATTTTCCATATTTATTATATTAGGATCAAAGTATCAAATGCAATCAAAACTATTTTCTGAACTTAAATTGCAATGTATTTACTTTTGAACATTTAATTATTTTATATTTTAATCATTTCTCCCTAATGAACAGTCATTTTGTGGTTCCTCCGCTGAGCCCTATGGTTACCATAAGATTAAGCAACAAATCCCACAAACTAGTGGCAGATTCATCCGCCTTATATTCTCCTTCCAAAAATGTTCAATTCAACATTTTCAATCCAAATGAGCATATGGCTAGAGCTTATGCTATATAACTGCTAAATGGTAAAATGCAAAATTACTTTTATATGACAAATTTGGACTGTTGTTTTTGACTTTCTGGCTACTATAGGACATGTGGGAAGAACTTCTTAGATTGTGGGAAGTTCAGTTCGTACAAAAGTGGTAAATCTGTTCAAAATATATCAGAAGTAATTGGCAAATGAACACATTTATATAGTGAAAACATCCACCTGTGCAAGGAACATGTAACTGGATACTGCTTATATTTGGAGAAATGGATAGAGTGGTATATTAAAGTGATTTCATTTATGATACTTTGAACTGTGGGGCAGCACGGTTGGCGTAATTGGTTAGCATTACTGCCTCATAGCACTGAGGTCTTGGGGTCAATTCCCACCAAGGCCTTAACTGTGTTACCCAATAAAGATTAACCCGTGTGTTTACATGTGGTAGGTAAAACATATTGTAAGCGCTGCTGGAGCAGGGACTGAGGGGGCAATTCAGACCCGGACGCAAAGCAGCGCACTTTCGTCGCCATCAGGGGCAGTGTATGCAAATTCAGTGATCGCACGGCAAAACTTAAGGACACCCTCTATGTCTTAGAGAGCGACGGCAGAGCGAGCGCATGCCAGTCTAAAGACGCCCACTTTTCTTTCTTAGCACACGTCATTTCCAGGAAGTGTATGATTAATCAGTAACATCGAGAGCCATCGGAGCTGCTTGCAGCCCTTGAGCACGACCCTACCCAACCGCAAGCACTGTGATCACTGCAGGCTGAAATACAACCAGGTGACGTGTACAATGACGCTTCCATGCTAATTATGCACACTCATAAAACGCAGTTTTGATGCCCAGACACGCCTGCATTCGCAGCACCACTCCCCCGTTCACAAGCACCTTCCCCTGTTACCACCCACAAATGGCGCTATCTGTCACTCAAAGTAGCATCCAGTCTGTGTACTACGAATGCACAATTCCCAAGCACAGTGAGTGCCTCGCGCATGCGCACATTGACGCATGCGTAGACGGGGGACTGTCGACCATAGCGTGAGTTTGCGGGTTTGTGTCAGGGTCTGAATCAGGCCCTGAATGTGAATGACCAGATATTTTATTTATTTATTAACAGTTTATTATATAGCGTAGCATATTCCGTTGCGCTTTACAATTGGAAACATTAATAGAACAAAACTGGGTAATAACAGACAAATATATAGGTAGGAAGGCCCTGCTCGTAAGCTTACAATCTATAGGGCAATAGGCATTGATACACAAGGATAGGTGCAATATATTGCATTTTGGTCCAGCCAGAATGCAGAGTTTCTTGGTGGGCTGCATGATCCAGTCACACATGAATGTCAGCCAAATATCAGGAGGATGTGAAAGAAAGACAATGTGTGAGGTTATGTGTGGACGTGGACTGTGAAATGGGATGTAATTTGACATGGAAGCTATGAAGGTTATGTGGGCAATTCTGGAATCTGATGAGCTTGCCTGAAGAGGTCAGTTTTCAGGGAACGCTTGAAGGATTGGAGACTAGAGGAAAGTCTTATTGTGCATAGTAAGGCATTCCATAGAGTGGTTGCAGCCTGAAAAAAGTCCTGTAACTGAATGGGAGCAAGTAATGCGTGGGGATGAGAGGCGCAGATCTTGTGCTGAGCGGAGAGTTTGGATTGGGAGATATTTTGAGATGAATGAAGAGATGTATGTTGGTGTGGTTTGGTTAAAAGCCTTCTGTGTAAGTAAAAGTATTTTATATTGAATACGGTAGAAAACCGGCAACCAATAGAGGAACTGACAGAACGGGACAGCAGACGATGAATGTTTGGCAAGGTATATAAGCCTCGCAGCTGCATTCATAATGGATTGTAATGGTGATAGCCTGTTTTTGGGAAGACCAGTAAGGAGACTATTGCAATAGTCAATGCAGGAAAATAGTGTATGGATTAGAGTTTTTGCAATGTCTTGTGTGAGATATGGTCGAATTTTGGATATGTTTTTTAGATGTATGTAACATGATTTTGAGAAGATTGAATGTGGGATACAAACGACAGTTCAGAGTCAAGTATGACACCTAGGCAGCGAGCTTGTGGGGCAGGGTGGATTGTCGAGTTATCAACAGTGATGGAGAAATCAGGTTGGTAACCGTTATTGGCCGGTGGAAATATAATTAATTCTGTTTTAGAAATATTAAGTTTCAGGTAGCGAGATGACATCCAAGATGAAATGGCAGAAAGACTTTCAGTGACACGGACCAATACAGATGGTGATAAATCTAGGGAGGATAGGTAGATTTGAGTATCACCCGCATACAGATGGTACTGAAATCCAAAAGAGCGGATTAGTTTGCCAAGAGAGGTGGTATAGATTGAGAATAGCAGAGGACCTAAGACAAAGCCTTGCGGTTCTCCAACTGATGGAGGTAGCGAAGAGGAGGCAGAATCAGAAAAACGAACAGTAAAAGAGCGATCAGATAGGAAGAGAACTAAGAAAGAGCTTTATCCTTAAGACCTAGGGATTGTAGTGTTTGTATGAGAAGAGAATGGTCAACAGTGTCAAAAGCAGCAGAGAGATCTAGGAGAATTAGGATATTCTCTGTAAAGCGCTGCGGAACGTGTGTGCTATATAAATAAATGGTAATAAATAAATGTGAATCTTCAGAAGTGTATTTCACCATATACAGTACTTTAAGCAAATTTGGATAAGTTAATGCACTGCAGTCACTCAGTGCAATGATGGAAGACTTCGGATTACATATTTGCCATGACTTAGGGCCTGATTCAGAGGTGCACACTAATCCTGGTGCCTCTTTTTACACACAGCTATGCTAAAGCCGCAGCCGATGGAATTCATACAGAGACGCCCACTGGCTGCATCTCTAATCCGCTGCTTTACATATGGTTGCAGAGAATATCCGTCGGAACATGACTGCTGGTGCAAGTGCAACTGCGTAAAAGGATGTAGTCGCTGCCCGCCTCTGATTAGCCCCCACATTACCACCCAGAAACGCCCTTTCAAATGCCACTTCTCTGCGTCCAAGTCCTCACTGTCCCCCGGCGGTAATCATCGGGACCCATGCACAGTGCACTTCCGAAGCGTGTGTAGTACAACAAACGTCAGACAACTGCGCAAACAACGGCATAGCACCCACCTCTGGTTCAGGCCTTAGTCTCTGTTACTTTGATAACTTATCCTTACCCTTGGGGTGCCGCAATTTTGGTTACCTTTAAATGGTAGATAAGCTAACTCTAAAAGTGATTTAGAAGACTAGAAGCAGTTACAGAAAAGCGTTAATGGTCCTATGATGATTTCTGGTAAGAAAAAAAATAATAAAATCTGGTCTACTATTATTATCTGCTAACAGCATTATCATCCTGGGCAGGATTATGGCCCATAACTCTATTTACTTTGCTGTATTGCATCAGATTGAACTGATTTAGTTAGGCAAAAATGTTTATAGTGTTTTTCAGAATTCATCAGAAATGAAACCCTAGTGTTCAAAAAGTTAAAATAATCCCACAACTATGAAAAAAAAACCAAACGTCGTTCTATAACGCATTTCCCAATGGGCTTCCTCTTATTTCCGCAGCACCGGTTCTCTCACAGAAGGTTTATTGTCCTAACTTCTTATGATCTGTTATGGTCATTTGATGTTTCATTGATATTTTATTAAAGGGAAATGTTAATAATGTTTCAGTCGCTGTGAATAAAGTAAAAGAGAGAAGTGGCACATTACAAACATTGAAGATACTCCGGTCCAATCATTAGCAGTAATATATATTTTTTTAACGTGTCTATTTGGTGATTCTTTGACACCTGAGTCAACAAATAAGCTTCACTAACCATCCTCCTTTTCCCCCATTCAGACCGTGCAGCAAATGTGGTGATTGAAGGAGTTCTCAATGGCATATTCTACCCACATCTACAGACCAGCTAAAGCCGCAATGCCATCTTTGCCAACCTGACACCTGTGGAGCCATTAAGAAGCAGTGTTCTATAATGTTTAGCTATATGCAAGCAAGCCTGCAAAGGAGCGTACTAAATTATTTATTTTTACTAAGGAATCTAACAATGGGTACAAAGGGAAAAACAGGAGCGCATTTTAAGGAATGTCTCTTTCTTAGCTTATCAAATCTTGTCAGCTATAGTCTAGTGTAACTGGTTTGTATTTGAACTGTACATTTTTGTACAGCATTGATGTCTTTGAGTTATAAATTGGTGATTATAAAGCATTCACGAGACCTAATGAGTACTTAATATGTACAAAAACTAAAGACTATACAACCGATCATGTTCTGACCATAAAGTTCTTGCCCTTATGCACAATATAACAATGAACCGTTTAGTTAAGTAAAACAGTCAGTGGAATATTGTTGCTTTAAAATAATCTTTAGTGCAATCATGTTTGTAGATCTTGTTTGAGTTATTGATTCTCTGCTCAGTTAGGTATGAAAGGGAATTTGTATTTTGTATACTGACACTACTTATTACACAGGTCCTAATATTAGTAGTATAAGTGGTTTTAAAGCTGCAATACCATGACAAAACATGGTGTTTAAAATCAGTCTAATTTACTGTCAGAAGACACATTGTACTGTTTTTTTTTTTCCTTATTTATTTTTCTTCAAGGTGCTATGAATGATTTTGTTTGTGAAGTGACCACAGTCACAGGACATGCAAAGAGGCTTTGGATGGCCATCTCTTCTGCATACTCATTCACAGCACAGGTTCTATCCTTGTAGTGGCTGCTTTATAAGTCTATCCCTTTGATTTATTTAGCAAAGGGAAGACTGAATTATAGGGGGATAGCATAGAAACACGACAAATCAGATTCATGTCATAAAGGTCCAAAAGTTGTAGTCTAAAATAAATATCTTTGGCATTGCAGCTTTAAAGTACTTAATTGTCTGTTTGCACACCGGTCTACATTAAGGTATTTTTATTCAACTTGCTGCTATTTATAAATATGTTTTGATTAGACACTATATTTAACGGTAATAAAGGGAAATAATTCAGCAGTAGATTGCCTAAGAACATATACAGCCTACGAGTATTGCCAGGCCTTTTATCTACTGTAAATAACTCTGCTGCTCTGTATAGTGATGTAACAAGCAAGCTACATCCAAAACACCTTTGCTTTAATTAATGTGTAGGTTATGCTAACATGGATGTGTCTTGCGCAGTTTTCCAACTTTGATTGATTTTATCATATTAACAACTTCATGCTATCATTTTCTGCAATTTCTTTATATATAATCCAAAGTTGTTTAATGTCCTTTACCCTGCGATACTCCACGCTGGAGATCTTTTTATGCAAAGAGCAGCTTTATCAGGGCAATGCAAATAAATCTGCAGGTGATATAAAAACATGATGGAAAAGGACAGAATGCAAAAGTCACAGTACGGTATGTAGAGGTCAAGAATAACCACTGGGCTAAGAGCAGGAATTTCGTATAATTCAATAGAGGCAGCTCATCCATTGTAGTTTGTTGGAGAATACTCCTGGTTTAACAAATACTTTGGAAGCCATAGTGTTAAGTGGAAAAGTTTAACTGCACTAGAGACAAATACGCTATTTAATTTTAAAATGTTATACTGTTACACAAGAAAAACTGATCATGTATTTTGTTTACAATGTATAGCACTGCATCAATTAAGCTAATTATTTTAAATGTTGCTTTTGAGTTTATAAAACTGCCTTTGTGATCCAGTCACAAAATAACTCCAGCCTTCAGTATTAGAAGTATAGTAACACTACTGACATGGCATGAGCTAGTATTTTTTACCATATTCATAATTGGACATATTTATTGTACATTATGTAATAAATAGGGCATGATATTGTTCAGTATAGCTGTTTAGCACTAAAAGATTAATGTATGCAAACATGTAGCTCTAACTTATGTGCTTGAAAATACAACTAGACTTAAATGTGTATATAATGTAATAAAATATTAACTACTCTTGTCTGTATTTGTACTGTTAAGCAATTGTGATTCATAGTAAAAAAAAAAAAAAAAAAATTTGAAGCACCTTCTCATCCCCACAATATAGAAAATAGAGGGATGTCACCCCCTCCCTCCCTATTAAATAAAGATAGTCTGTCTATGACTCTCACAATAAGGGGGTATGGGAGCCTTCTAAAATACATGTCTGCATTTTTACAATCATCTTAGAAATTCTGAGATGGTGGTGAGAGTTCCAGAAGGTTATTTAATAAAATTTAGCTTTTTATAAAAAAAATTTACAAAATGTTTTAAGTAGGATCAAATTACCCCAACTCTTTGTTTTTCATTCATTCAATTAAACAAAATTAGCTATGTTAAACTTTGGTTTTGCTTTCTTTGAGACAGTAATACCCCTTTCAAACAAAAAAAAATAATAATCGTGTGTGTGTGTGTGTGTGTGTGTGTATCCAGGTCCTGCTTATGTCTGAAAGGAATAACCCAGGTTGACAATCCTGGGTTTGTGACCCTGCAACCAACCAGGATTTTTCCCGACACTTGCAACCCGGTTCAGTGCCCCAGCTCATGTCTGAAGGGTATGACCCGAGTCATGCCTAAAAGGACTTGATTGGAGGATACAGTGGGCGCTTAAAGATGACATCATCTCCAGGCACCCACTGAGAGATGAAAGACCCAGATACGTTGTGAAGGGTGATGACTCGGGAATAACCCGGGTCCTCACCAAGATGTGAATGGGGTAAGTACAAAAAACCCCGGTTTCAACCTTGGTCAGAGCCGGGGTTTAGATCTCAATTCTTTAATTTTTAACGCAGGCTTTTGAAGTAAAAATTACCTCATCCATATTTTCTCTGCAATTGGATAGCATGTGAATCGGGAGCAAGCATATCCACATTAATGGAAATATGATGATGATGGCTGCAGTAAATTTTACTTCAAAAAGCTTGCGGGTTATTGAATATGCCCCTTAGTATATTAACCATGTAAATGTAGGACTGAGATTATGGATGGACAAAATTATAAAGGATAAGAGAAAATATTGATCCTGTATCACAAAATTAGTTACTTAGGGGGACATGTACCAAAGCTTGGTGTGAGTTAAAGTACCAACTAACCAGCTCCTGTCATTTTTCAAAAAGTGATAGTGTAGAAGCTGATTGGTTGGTACTTTATCTCTCTCCAAGCTTTGATACATATCCCCCATAATGTGCAAAAGCGCAAACAGATCCAAAGTCAGAACTTCACATGGTGCTAGGCTGTCTGATCACATACATAGAACCTGAAAAATATATCCTGTACTTTACCATAGTGGTGTCTTGTAACAGAACATGTAACATTGTAACACTTACATTTTTAATGAAGGTGTGGCCTATACCAATTCTCTACAGTTCCTGTACTAACTCGGATTAAATCTACTGACACTGAAGAACTGGTGAATAAAATTACAGAGGCATTGATTTGGATTAATGTATATGTTTTCTATGACCTTATTCTCTGTCACTTAAAATTGATTTGCAGTTCAGTCATTCCTACTACCCTGTTGTGCTATTAACACTGCAGTCTCACCATTGCCAGTCCATAAGCTCCAATTTATAGTCAGTGCTCCTGTCTTTCACTGTCTACATTGATGTACATGTAACCCAAACTTGCCAACTCTCCATGATTGTCAGGGAGACTCCTTGAAATAGTAGCAATCTTCCTGAAGAGTCTAGCTATCTTCCTGATTGCACCTTACCCCCATTATGTAGCTGTTCTATAAAAGAAAAAACAGAGATATATACATTCAAATGGCATCATTAAGGCGCACATCCACTACCCGATTGAAAGATATCGTTATCGTTCAGTCGCTCGTTAATCGGGCTAGCAAATGTCGGAAACGACCAGCAATGTGCGCTCCCGCTGGTCGTTTCCATCATCACCCGAACATGCCGGTCAATCTGCTGATAACGACTGATTGGCCATGTTCGGGGATGATGGAGGGCGCCTACACTGAACGATCAGGGGATGGGGAACGACGGTATGATTACGATGTAGTAATCATACTGTCTTTCCCTAGTTGGCATGTAGATGTGTGCCTTAAGTATAAATTCCTTGTATATGTTACAAGACACAATGATCCCTATGGCTACATTCATTATCTGAAAAATATCAGTGTGTTTTCATCAACACGTACATCTTACTAACTGCTTTGGGGCTCATTTCCAATAAATCAGGTTTATGAAACGCCTCTCAGATGTAGCAGTACACGTCCACTTTAACGCTGCGCTCATAGGTGTTGCTTTCACAATCTACCTGAAATCTTTTTCAAAAGTAGGAAAGTGTGATGTAACCAGGCTGATAAACATATTTACATTTATTGACAATCCATTAAAAAAATAGTATATGTAAACTTAGTTTCTAATTTTGCCAATCATCCACTTCAACCACAAATGGTTCCTTTACAATTTTCTGCCCGCTGTTTACTATGACACATTCTTGTAAAGGGCGATCTTTGTCATCTGTCTCTTGGAGCTCTATAGAGTGCACCACAGCCTAGAGAAGGAAATAATAAGGATACAATTGGCAGGTTAGCAGTAGAAATACATTAAAAAGACATATTAACGCTGCAGATTTCAAAGTGACAAGAAAGTAAATGTCCTTCATGTACCAGGAATTTTTTTTATTTTTATGGACAAACAGGATTTTCTGCCCTTCACTAATGTTGCACAAGCCTTTGAAGTGCAGCTATGAATACATTAACCATGACAACGTGTAGGACTCAAGTCCATATTAGTAATGCGCATTTTGGCAGAAAAATAGTTTTATATCCTGCCTTTAACTTTATTAATGGCAACTATGCATTTAATTCTCCTAACATACTTATGGTTTCATATGTAATGCTGGGTACACACTAAGCAACGGGTGTACCCAGCGATGCGTCAGACGACCCACCCCCCCCCCCACCGACATTTCGGTCGACCTGTACACACTGGACGATTCAGTGCCTGACCACCCGATATATGAACCCCAGCCACATAGCACTGTATGGGGTCGTCAGCCGCATCGTCTGATTGGACTGCATGTACAAAAGATCAGACACAGCGACTGCACGATATAGTGCATACATCGCCTCGTGGAAGTGTATTCTGGTACTCCAGCGGAATTACGTTGCTCCCAGCTCTCAGTCTCTTCAACTGCTCCCTAGCCGCACCAGCAGCTTCTGCACTGCCACTGGCTCTCCAGCCTCTTCTACGGCTCCCTAGCCGCACCAGCAGCTTCCGTGCTGCCATAGTCTCTCAAACCACTCCACTGGCTTCTCGGCTGCACCAGCAGCTTCCGTGCTGCCACCGGCTCTCAAAGCTGTACTACAGTACACAGACTTGTGTACCGGCTCTCAAAGCCGCATCAATTGTGAACTTTCTTCTGCTACCGGCTCCAAGCCGCAACATCAGCTCTCAAAGCCACATCAATTGTGTATAATCATCTGCTACCGGCTCCCAGCCGCACCATCGGCTCCAAAGCCACTGCACGTGCATACCAACTTCTGCAATTGGCTCCTGCCGCACCATTAGCTCTCAAAGCCGCATCACTTGTACTCCAAGCTCTGCTACCAGTTCTTGCTGCACCATCAGTTCACTAAGTCGTACCATCGACTCTCAAGCCTTACCTGTATCTGTTCCTGTCGTTCCTCTCACCACTCAATCCCATTGTACCTTTGTGTAAATCACTACTACCAGTGGCGTAACTACCGTGGGTGCAGGGGGTGCGGCTGCTATGGGGCCCGGACCAACCCGGGGCCCGGCCTTCCCCCTGCACCTACGGTGCCAGGCCTCTGTCCGCTGCCCTTCCCTCCGACCCTCCTCAAACCCCTCTACTGCACTTACCTGCTCCGGGAGCTGCATGGAGAAGGAGCGCCGCTGATCGGCGCTCCACCTCCATTGGCGTAACTATGGAGGGTGCAAGGGGTGCTGTCGCACCCCTGCACCCTCCATTTGCCGGGCGCCCGCTGAGTGTGTTACCAGCGGGCGCCCGGCTCTCCTGGCGGTAGCCGGAGGACGGAGCTCACTCCGTCTTCCGGGTCCCGCAGTGCACTATGGGAGTGACGTAATGACGTCACTCCCATAGTGCCGAGGAGCGGACGCCACGGATGGACGGCAGCAGCACTGGAGCGGGGATAAGGTAAGTGTTTTTTTTTTTTTTGTGTGTGTGTGCGTGCGTGTGTGCGCGCGCGGTGGGGGCCATCACTACTGGGGGCAACTACAGGGGCTCACTACCGGGGGCAACTACAGGGGCTCACTACCGGGGGCAACTACAAGGGCCTACTACTGGGGGCAACTACAGGGGCTCACTACTGGGGGTAACTACAGGGGCCTACTACTGGGGGTAACTACAGGGGGCAACAACAGGGGCCTACTACTGGGGTAACTACAGGGGCTCACTACTGGGGGCAACTACAGGGGCCTCACTACTGGGGGCAACTACAAGGGGCCTCACTACTGGGGGCAACTACAGGGGGCTCACTACTGGATGTACTGCATAGGGGGACCATTACTGGGGAGCACTACATTAAATAAAAGGAACTGCATAAGGGGGGCGGCGGCAGCTGGGGCTGGCATAGGTGCTGGGGGGTGGTACATTTTAGTTTGGGGGGGGGGGGGGCACCATCATTTGTCTTGCCTCCGGGCACCTGGGATGAAGTTACGCCACTGGCGGGGGGGCCTCAGACCGGGGGGGGCAAGAGCGGGACGAGATTGGGGGCCGCGGGCTGAGAGGGGGGCCAATAAAAATATTTGCTATGGGGCCCCTGTAGGTATAGTTACGCCCCTGACTACTACTCTGAGTTTTAAGACCAGGCGGCCACCTAAGTAACGGTGAATGTGTCTCAGTTCTAAGGGAACAACGGGCGGTTGTTAGTGGCAGAAGACCTCGCTAGCCTGGGTTCTAGGGGGTTCACACGGAGCAGGCTTTGGGATTCATTACAAATAAAAATAGGGGGATCCTTATTCTTTTATCAGTGTGGTCATATATTGTTCCTAATACTGCTATTCAATACACTTGACAAAACAAAAACATACATATAACGTACTAGCTTATGTACCCAGTTTCACCCGGGCTAGACCTTAGATATTTGCTGTTTCCATTACCATCTCACCACTCGTGACACATTAATCCTAATACAATCCCTCCCTCACACCTGTAGTAACTTATTCCCCTCCCTCAGACCTGTTGTAACTTATTCCCCTCCCTCACCTTTGTAGTAACACAATACCCCCGCTCCCCCTGTAGTAACACATTTCCCTTCCTCGCCAGTGTTGTAACACATTCCCTTCTCTCACCCAGTTTAACACATTTGACAATGCCCTCCTTCACCTGTGTAGTAACACATTCCCCTCCCTTACCTGTGTAGTAAAACATTCTCCTCCTATACCAGTGTTGTAACAAATTCCCTTCCCTCACCTCTATAGTAACACATTCCCCTCCCTCATATGTGTAGTAACACATTCCCTTCCTGTACCTGTGTAACATTCCCTTCCCTCACCTCTATAGGAACACATTACCCTCTCACTGTTGTTGAAACACATTTTCCTCTCATCTCTGTAGTAACACATTCCCTTCCCTCACTATTCAAATAGGGGAGTCACACCAACTGCCAGTGATGTTTGCAGCACTTGGTGTGACAGTTGGCATTTTAATATTGATGGTGTTTCAGCCACAATGAGTCAGGATGTTGCACAGGGAGAGGAAACATTTTAGCCCTTCCCTCCTTAGGAGTAAAATTTCAAAGAGTCCCTTCTTAGTGGGTACCTACGGTCATGCAAGACATATACTCACTGATTTTCATGTTTCTAGGTACAGGGTTTGGACTGGGCAGTGATGAGTGAGTTGGTCAGGACACATTATATATATTTCTACTTCAGGGTCCATAGGGTATCCACAGGATACCTTGGGGTATAGGTGTGACGTCAGTCGCAGGGCACCAAAGAGTTAAGCTTTCAGCCTCCCAGGATGCACTAGGTCCCCCTCCTATACCCCGCCCCCGGGCCAAGGCACCCCAGTTTAGTTTGGTGCCCGGCCGGCGTCGGGTGCACCTGTCGCAGTGGGGGCTAGAAGAGCCCCTGAAGCTTTCTTCAGTGCAGCTGTGGCTGCACATCTGGATGTACAGCATGGACAGTCAGTCCTGACGTCCATGCTGTCTTCCCTACACCCCCGCCGGTACCAGAACGCCGGTACCGATCCGGGGATGCTGGTGAGCATCTGGGGTCACAGCTAGCGGTGACCCCAGATGTTCCGGACCATGGCCGGATCCAAGGGGGACAAAGGTAAGCAGCGGGGTCCCGCGGTGGGTCCCTGCTGGTCACATGGTCCTAAGTCCCCAGGCAGGGGGCTCCCTGGGGACTGGCTGCAGCGTGGAGCCAGGTACTGAACCTGCGCTTTCCACTACCCCCTGGGACAGCGGACCGCAGCAGAGCGGTAGCGCTGCGGCGTCCCAGGGGTTAAATGCATGCCAGGGGAGCGCGCCTTCCCTGTCTCACAGCCGGCGCCTCCCCCGCTGCACACAGCCCTCTCTGCACTGTGCTGACTGGTCCTGTGTCAGCGCTCCTCCCCCAGGCCAGCTTCTCTGCAACGCATGGTGAACGCTGCTGGAAGCCTGGAAGGAAGCATCGTGGTCTGAGTCCCCCCGCATACCTCTCCTCCGCTGTGGCTCAGGTCTGTGTATGCAGCGCTGTGTCCTACCAGGCCCTGTATCTGTGTAGTTGAGTGATCAGCGCTGTTAGTGCAGGAATTGTTATTTCTCTGCATTGTATGTGACTGTGCTAGCGCTGCTGCCTGTAACTTTATCTTCTCAAAACTGTCAGCTTTATTACTGTCACTGTTCTTTCTGCTAAAGCCCTTGCGGTGCGGTGCTGCAGGGTGGTCTCTCGCCTATTTAATACTTAATTGGTGAGAGAGGTCACATACGTGGTGCCATCATGTCTGAAAGTGATTTTCCCCTCCGGCTACAGTGTACCACGTGCAAAGTACCGTTAGCGGAGGGGGAGGGTAGCGCGGAGGGCCTTTGCCGGCAGTGTTTGTCCATGGCGCGGCCTATTACGTTTACAGCACCGGTACAGGAGCCGCCCTGGGCTTGTTTCGCTCAGGCGTTAACAGCTTTAGTGGGCCAGTTAGCTCCGCAGCCCGCGTTTACTCCGATGGGTTTGTCCCAGCAGTCTGTGGTGTCGTCACCCATGCAGGGGTTCCCACGACAATTGGTGGTACCCCACAGTCTCCCTATTTCCCCGCTCCCGGGTTCTCAGGAGCCAGCGTGGGTTAACTCCCTGACGAGTTCTGTACAGCACTTGTCGGATGTGTTGCAAGGGGAGTCTGTGATGCGGCCTCATAAAAGGCTGGTGGCGTCTCTGTCCGCTCCTTATGAGGATGACGAAGGGACGTCTGATGATGGGGAGATTCTGGATCCTTACAATCAGGAACCTCTCCATACTAAGGACGCTGATGCTAAGTCCAAAGTATATATTCCTGGACTTATTCGGGCGGTCCGCACAGCCTTGGTGATTGAGGACGAAGTTCCCCCAGCGGCTAAATCTAAGTATGCCTTTTTCAAAGATGTGAAGGGCGATGCCACAGT
Source organism: Taudactylus pleione (assembly GCA_031769625.1). Lineage (NCBI taxonomy): Eukaryota > Metazoa > Chordata > Amphibia > Anura > Myobatrachidae > Taudactylus > Taudactylus pleione. Next base: position 4,123,165 of record JAUIMM010000161.1, read on the forward strand.
CTTTCCTCTTTCGGGTCAGTTGGTGGACCATTTAGAGGAGGCGTGGAAACAACCTGGCAAAAGATACCAGCCGCAGGGACGCCTGGCGGTGGCTTATCCGTTCGCGGATAATTATTTTGCTAAATGGGAATCCCCTCCACAGGTGGATTCTCGCGTGACCCGTCTTGTCCGTAGTGCCACATTGCCGATGCCATCCATGTCCTCCCTTAAGGATGCTACGGACCGCAAGGTAGAAATCTGCCTGAAGTCCGCTTATTCCCTTGCAGGGGGGGCAGCACGGCCGGCTATGGCCATTTGCTGGGTTGCCAGAGCGATGGAGCGCTGGGCGGATTCATTAGAGGCTTCTTTTGAATCCGACTGGCCGAACAGGCGGAGTTGATTGGCAATCTCCGTGATTCGGCCACCTACATCAACGAGGCAGCTCTAGACATTAGTACTCTGGTGTCTAGAATTTCTTCAGCAGCGGTAGCTGCTCGTCGCACCTTGTGGCTGCGATCCTGGAAGGCGGACGCAGATTCCAAGAAAGGTCTGGAAGCGTTGCCGTTTACCGGAGAAGTTCTCTTCGGTCCGGATCTGGATAAGATTGTGGCCACGCTGGCGGCAGCCAAATCTGCTTGTCTCCTGTCGGCCGCTGCTCCTTCTGGTTCTGGACCATCGTCCTTTCGGTCATCTAGGGCCCAGGGCAGGCCCAAACCACAGTCGTTTCCTCGACAGGCTGGCCCTAAGAAATCGGTCAAGCCCCGGAAACAAGCATGGAGTACCAGACGTCCGGCCCCCAAGCCAGATGACAAGCCTGCGGCCTGACGGTCCGGGCCTCCCTTTGGGGGATCCCAGGGTGGGAGGCCACCTGCTGCAGTTCTCCCGGTGTTGGTCGTTCACTACGACAGACACTTGGGTTCTGGAGGTGGTCTCCCACGGGTACGCCCTCTCCTTCCGGCACAGACCCCCGGCTCGATTCTTCACCATGGGTCTACCATCAGACCGGAACAAGGCTACGGAGCTGCGGAAGGTATTGCACACTATGCTCCAGGCTGGAGTTATAGTGCCTGTTCCATTCTCCCAGAGGGGCCAGGGTTTCTATTCAAATCTATTTTTGGTACAGAAACCCAATGGGTCATATCGTCCGATTCTCAACCTCAAAGCACTCAACAAGTCTTTGCGGGTCCCGAAGTTTCGGATGGAGACCCTACGGTCCATCATTCTGGCGCTGGAACCTGGGGACTACATGGTGTCATTGGACATACAGGACGCTTACCTGCATGTCCCTATTCTTTTGCGCCATCAAGAGTTCCTTCGGTTTGCAATCTGCAGCGACCACTTCCAGTTTCGGGCGTTACCTTTTGGCCTGGCGACAGCACCACGTGTTTTCACCAAGGTAATGGCGGTCATGGCGGCTTCTCTGCGGCTGCAAGGAGTCCGCATGTTGCCGTACTTGGACGACCTGTTATTGGTGGCAGGATCTCCAGAGCTCCTGTTACACCACTTGGACCTGACCATTGCACTGCTGCAACGGCACGGCTGGCTAATCAACTGGCAGAAGTCCACTCTAATCCCGTCTCGGAGGATTCTGCATCTTGGAGCCTTATTGGACTCGGGACAGCAAAGGATCTTCGTGACGGAGGACAAGATCTCTGCTTTACAGTCAAGGGTGCGCAGTTGTCTGCACAGCCGCCGGGTGTCCTTACACTCGGCGATGAGGTTACTGGGCTCCATGGTGTCGGTGTTCGACATGGTGGAATACGCCCAGTTTCACTCCAGACCTCTGCAGCACCTGATCCTGTCCAAGTGGAACGGCCTGCCTCAGTCTCTGAAGTTCCAGACGATTGTGCTCACCCCGGAGGTTCGCCTGTCCTTTGCGTGGTGGTTAAAGACGACCCACCTCAACAAGGGACGTCCGTTCTGGGTTCCAAATTGGGTCCTGTTGACAACGGACGCCAGTCTTCGGGGCTGGGGAGCAGTTTCGGGTCCACACTTGTTCCAGGGCAGGTGGACGCCGACAGAAGCGGAGCTTCCAATAAATATCTTGGAACTCCGTGCGGTTTTCAATGCTCTCCTGCAGGCACACCCGGTGCAGGTCCAGTCGGACAACGCTACCACCGTGGCCTACATAAACAGGCAAGGAGGAACTCGCAGTCGGGTGGCTCTCGTAGAGGTCTCTCGGATCCTGGTTTGGGCGGAGCGCAATCTTCCGGCCATATCAGCGGTCTTCATCCCGGGAGTGCTAAATTGGGAGGCGGACTTTCTAAGTTGCCAGGATGTTCATCCGGGGGAATGGTCCCTGCACCCGGACGTTTTTCAACTACTGGTGGACAGGTGGGGTCTTCCAGAAATCGACCTCATGGCGTCCCGGCACAACAACAAGTTGCCGGTGTACGGGTCTCGCACAAGAGACGAAGGGGCGTCTCTGGTGGATGCTCTGTCCGTCCGGTGGACGTTCCGGTTCGCATACCTGTTCCCTCCGGTCTCCTTTCTTCCACGGGTAATCCGGAAATTCAAACAGGAAGGAGGGACGCTCCTGTTGATAGCTCCCGCGTGGCCCAGACGGCACTGGTTCTCAGACCTTCAGGGTCTGTCCGTGGACAGTCCTCTGCGGTTGCCGCTACGACCGGACCTTCTGTCTCAGGGTCCTTGCCTTCACCCGGACCTGACTCGGCTGTCTTTGACGGCGTGGCTGTTGAGACGGCCATGCTGAGGTCCCGGGGGTTTTCCAGCTCTGTGGTGCGTACCATGTTACGAGCTCGGAAACCGCCTTCCGCGAGGATATACCATCGCGTGTGGCATACGTTCTTCCAGTGGTGTCGACCGAGAGGTTATGCACCGCAGGAGTTTCGTCTGTCTCGGATTCTCGCCTTCCTGCAAGCGGGACTAGATCATGGGCTTCGCCTTGCTTCTTTGAAGGTACAGGTTTCGGCCCTATCTCTCTGGTTTCACCGTAGGATTGCTACAATCCCGGATGTGCGCACCTTTATGCAAGGTGTTCTCCGTATTCAGCCGCCATTTGTTCCACCTGTGGCGCCTTGGGATTTGGCTGTGGTCCTGAGGGCTCTCCAAGGACCGCCGTTTGAACCACTGGGCTCAGTGGATATTAAATGGCTAACAGCTAAGACTGTTTTCCTTCTGGCCATTGCTTCGGCCAGACGTGTTTCTGAGTTAGGGGCTCTTTCTTGTAGACCCCCTTTCTTGGTTTTTCATGGGAACAGGGCAGTGCTCCGCACTCGGCCCGAGTTTCTTCCCAAAGTTGTTTCCCAGTTTCATGTTAACGAGGAAATAGTTGTTCCGGCCTTTAACTCACCGGGTCTTTCCCTGGGTGAGGCCTCTTTGGATGTTGTGCGGGCCTTAAGGACTTATGTGGACCGCACTTCTTCGTTTAGGAAGTAGGACGCTTTGTTTGTCCTCTATGGCTTCCGTAAAAAGGGTTGGCCTGCTTCAAAGCAAACTTTGGCAGCCTGGATCCGTATGGCTATTTCTGAAGCTTATCTTCATGAAGGCCTACCGGTCCCTCCTTCTCTGAAGGCTCATTCCACTAGGTCTGTGGGTCCTTCGTGGGCAGCTCGACGTGGTGCCTCGGCAGTTCAGATCTGCAAGGCTGCTACGTGGTCTTCTGTCCATACCTTCGTGAGGTATTACAGGTTTGACACCTTCGCCTCTCAGGATGCTTCCTTCGGGCGGCGGATTCTCCTTTCTGCACAGGAGCGTCCCCACCCTTAAAGGATACTGCTTTGGGACATCCCCAAGGTATCCTGTGGATACCCTATGGACCCTGAAGTAGAAAATATGAGATATGGTAAGAACTTACCCTTGTTATCTCTATTTCTACGAAGTCCATAGGGTTCCACAGGACTCCCGCCCTGTCGCACCTGTGCTGCAGATGGGCTTTGCTCTGGTCACCGGTTTTCCGTCTCCCTCTGGTGAGAATGTGATTCTTGTATGTGTCCAGATCTTTTTTCTCTCTCTTCCTTCTCCTCCTCCGGCCTATGGCTTGGTAACTAACTGAGGTGCCTTGGCCCGGGGGCGGGGTATAGGAGGGGGACCTAGTGCATCCTGGGAGGCTGAAAGCTTAACTCTTTGGTGCCCTGCGACTGACGTCACACCTATACCCCAAGGTATCCTGTGGAACCCTATGGACTTCGTAGAAATAGAGATAACAAGGGTAAGTTCTTACCATATCTCATATTATATTAGGGGTGAGCGGGTTCGGATTTCTGAAATCCGAACCCCCCGATCCGAGTCAGGATCGACTTTTCCCGCCTGACTCGGATCTGAAATCGAGGCAAAACGTCATCATCCCGCCTTCCGAGTCTCGCGGGTTTTGGATCCTATATAAGGTACCCGCGTCGGCGCCATTTTCTCACTCGGCTGTGGACAGTGAAGAGGGAGGGTGGGAGTTAGGGCTGGCTGGGCTGTGTAGTGTAGTGCCTTGTAGTGCTGTGCTGTGCTGCTGTTGTCCACTACTTCAAAGTCCATAGGAGCTGGCTGTGTTGTGCTGTGCTGCTGTTGTTAATAGGGGCTGTGTCCACTACTTCAAAGTCCATAGGGGCTGGCTGGACTGTGTTGTGCAGTCAGTTGTCCATAGGGGCTGTGTCCACTCCAAAGTCCTGTGCAGTGTCCCAGTCCTAAAGGGGTGCTGTAGTGCTCTGTCCATCAGGGGTGCTCCCCCCAAGTGCTAAAAAAATAATATATTTTCTGTGTTTGTGAATTGTGTGCGCAGTAGCCGCACGTGCATCAACAAAGTAGTGCCAAGCGTGCACCTGTGTCATAAGTAAAGGGCCGGCTGGCTTGACCGTTAAAGGGTGCTGTAACCCCCAAAGTACACTCCAAACCAAAAAAATATATATTTTCTGTGTTTGTGACTTGTGTGCACTGTGGCTGCACGTGCATCAACAAAGGAGCAGCGCCAAGCGTGCGCCTGTGTCCCATAAGTAAAGAGTCGGCTGGCTCATTTCTTAAAGGGTGGTGTAACCCACAAAGTGCACTACTCTCCAGCAAAAATAAAAAAATATTTTCTGTTTGTGTGCGCTTTAGGCGCACGTATATATCAATATAACATAAATAAAATAGGGAAAGATCAAGAACCACTTCCTCCTAGTGCTGTTGCTGCTGCTGGGAGTTGTTCATCATCCCAGAGAGGAAGTAGGAACATCACTACTTTTACTAAACAATTGACCCTCCAACAGTCCCTAGCGATGAGGATGAAGTACAACAGCAGTCATCCTGAAGCAAAACATATAACTGAGGCCTTGACTGCTATGTTGGTGTTAGACGTGCGTCCGGTATCCGCCATTAGTGCAGTGGGATTTAGACAATTGATGGAGGTAGTGTGTCCCCGGTTCCAAATCCCGTCTAGATTCCACCTGCATCCTCAAAGCAGCAGCGACAAGCGTGCGTCTGTCTGTTAAAGGGTGGTGACACCCTCAAAGTGTGCTACACAAACAATTAAAATATTGTTATTTTTTTTCGGTCTTTGTGAAATGTGTGGGCTGTAGCCGCACCTGCATCCTTAAAGCAGCAGCGACAAGCGTGCGTCTGTTAAAGGGTGGTGACACCCTCAAAGTGTGCTACACAAACAATAAAAATATTCTTCTTCTTTTTTCTGTCTTTGTGAATTGTGTGGGCTGTAGCCGCACTTGCATCCTCAAAGCAGCAGCGACAAGCGTGCATCTGTCTGTTAAAGGGTGGTGTAACCCTCAAAGTGCGCTCCACAAACAATAAAAATATTCTTTTTTTTTTATTCTGTCTTTGTGAATTGTGTGGGCTGTAGCCGCACTTGCATCCTCAAAGCAGCAGCGACAAGCGTGCGTCTGTCTGTTAAAGGATTACATCGGTGACAGCATCCACGTAGGCATGTCAGACAGTCCGTACCTGTACTGGCAGGAAAAAGAAGCAATTTGGAGGTCCCTGTACAAACTGGCTCTATTTTACCTGAGTTGCCCCCCCTCCAGTGTGTACTCCGAAAGAGTGTTTAGTGCAGCCGGGAACCTTGTCAGCGAAAGGCGTAGGAGGTTGCTTCCACAAAATGTGGAGATGATGTACATAAAATGAATTATCAACTCTTCCAGGGAGACCAGCCTCCAGAACGTACAGAGGGACCTGTGGTTCCAGTGGGGATGAATTAATACTCTGTGAGGATGAGGATGTACACACTGAAGAGGGTGAGGATGAGGAGGATGAGGATGACATCTTGCCTCCGTAGAGCCAGTTTGTGCAGGGACAGATTAATTGCCAGCTTGTTTTGTGGGGGCCCAAACGAACCAATCATTTCAGCCACAGTTGTGTGGCAGACCCTGGCACTGAAATGATTGGTTTGTTAAAGTGTGCATGTCCTGTTTATACAACATAAGTGTGGGTGGGAGGGCCCAAGGACAATTCCATCTTGCACCTCTTTTTTTTCTTTGCATTATGTACAGTTTGGGGCCTAGTTTTTCAAACTGCCATCCTGTCTGCCACTGCAGTTTCACGCCTAGATGGGTCACGTGTTTGTGCCGCCCACTCGTGCCGCTTAGCATAGTCATCCAGCTACCTCGGTGCAACCTTTTGGACATAAAAACACTATTGTGAGGTGTGAGATGTTCGGAATAGACTGGAAATGAGTGGAAATTAAGGTTATTGAGGTTATTAATAGCATAGGAGCAGAAAAACCCCACAAATTCTGTGATTTTAGCTGTTTTTATGCTTTTTTTAAAAAAAATACAGATCCAAAACCCAGAACCCAAAACACGGAAGGGTGGTTTTGGCAAAACCAATCCAGATCCAAAACACGAAGAAAGATCCAGATCCAAAACACAAAACACGAAAAGTGGCCGGTGCACACCCCTAATAAATTTATATATATATATATATATATATAATCTATCTCTAGCTGATGCACCCGGGTAGACATTAGATATATACGGTGTACATTTCCATCTCACCACTTCAGTAACACATTATTCTTTCACCTCTATAGTAATGCATCCCCTCCCTCATGGCTATAGTATGAACATTACCCTCCCTCACCGCTGTAGTAACAAATTTCCCTCCCTCACCCATGTAGTAACACATTATCCTCACTCACACCTGTAGTAACATATTCCCCTCCCTTCTGTAGTGACACTTTCCCCTTCCGAGGTGTAAAACACATTCCCTTCTCTCACCATGTAGTAACACATTTGACATTCCCCTCCCTCACCTGTTTAGTAACACATTTTCCTCTCCCACCTCTGTAGTAACACATTCCCTTCTCTTACTATTCAACTAGAGGAGCCACACCAACTGTCAGTGATGTTTGGCAGCACTTGGGCTGACAGTTGGTGTCTGAATACTGAACTGTGCTGCAGCCACGATGAGTCAGGCAGGACATTGCACAAGGGGAGGAAACATTTTAGCCCTTTTCACTCCCTTCGGAGTCAAATAAAAATATGTCATGGAAGGAATATACTCCCTGATTTTCATGTTTCTAGGTCCAGGAGTTTGGGATGGGCATTGGTGAGTCAGTCAGGATCACACTGACATGCGTCTCAATACTGATTGGGCACCCCTCCAGTCTTCTGGTCTGAGCGGGGGTGACTGTTAAATTTAAAATTCAACTGTTTTATTATCAGCTTCTGTAATTCAGTATAAACTGGTCTCATCGTGGCGTCATAGATTTACAGTATTTCAACATCAAATCATGCAGCCAGCCATGGTGCTGCAAGCAAACCTTATCAAATGTTCGTTATTAACATTGTTACTGATTTTCCCATAGTTAAGACCATTTGAAGCATCGTATCTATATGTGTAAGTGTATCAGAAACCTCAGATTTCCATGACCTGCATAGGGGCATCCCTTCTTCACCTTTGTACTTCTATGTGATCACTATACTCATCAGTGCATTGCCTTTAAGTAGGCTACAATATATGAATATGAAAAAAAAGTAAAAAAACACCAACCAGTAGTGGTGTCAGGTCTGTAAAAAATATTCTCATAGTAGAAATAGAAGCAGATTCCAAATGCATGTTTACAACCCTGGTGAAATAGGGCTCCAGTATGGTGTGTGCGTTTTCTAGTTACCATGTTCCCTCCTGCAGCTGCTTCAATACCGCCATTAAGCTACAACGAGCAGTAAACTCGAGGCAACTGCCAGTGTGAAACCATTCAGAGCTCACAGGTCAGAGCAAGATGGCAGCATGACTGGAATCAGGAAAGCGAGTGAGTCTCTCAACAAAGTATTAAATACCTTCTGCTCCTTTTATCCTCACTGGCTTTACTATAAGAGATATTCAGTACACAAGTGTAATTCATCATTGAACACCCTGGGGGAACGAATTGATGAGGTATTCTAAGATATCTCACTTATTAGGCATGGCATGCAACACTTGAGGGACCATGAGGTGGAAACATGGGTGGGACACCTGCACAATAAAATATCCAGGAAAGCCTAAATGAGATACAACAGGCTAATATGAGTAAATAACTATCCACAGCAGATGGTAAGGAAAATGCCTGTGTTGAAATAATATGTATTGTGTGTCTCCCAGAATGGGCATAGGGTAAGAACACTTTATTTCATTTGAAAAAAACAAACAAGCATTATTCTCTTGATGGAGAAGCGTATGTGTCAGTTTTCACCCACAAGCTAGGAAAAAAATAAAAATACTCGTAGGTTTGTACCGATTCCCTGTTCTGGCGATTGGCAGACTCCAAAGATTGGTGATGTCTTGGATATCAGCAAATAAAATTTTAACAATCCCTGACTTGCTGTTTCTGACCATTGTCAGGTTAGGATCAAGGGAATCGAGATTGTCCAACACGTTGGATTTTTACAATCCCCCGACCCAGGCACCGGCAGAACAGGGAATTTCCCCAATAGAGCCTAGATGTATGGGCCCCTTTAGTATTAGTGTTTTTATGTAGTAGGGAGCCTTTAGTGGGGCAGGCACTGATGTGAGCTATTAAATATTTTCTGTAAAGTGCTATGTATGTTGGTGTTCTATAAATAAAGGTTAATAATTACTTGAAATGTGTAGCATACGGACAGTGTATGTTTGAATATGCTGATGTGCAATGTTGGAGACCATGACTGTAGAGCCAGTGTACCTGTATGGCAAAGGAGAGAAAAGCTACTTTAAGCTTTCTAGTAAGTTCTACAGTTGATTGAACAAGGCTGATTTAATGGATTCCCAAATTGTATGACGTGTGTGGGGGACTTTGGGTTGCCTTGTTTATGGTTCAACTTGGATTAAACTAAAGGCAAACAGGTTCATTGTATATGTAATCTGTACAGCAAATTAATTAAACTTACTTATTAAAAGAATGAACATGTAACGGACTTGACAAACCCTGAATGTGATCCTTGCAAACATCTTTCACATTTTAGAACACTTTTCCAAGCTTTAATTCAATTAACTAGTTTGAAGACAATTTTCAAAATTCCAGCATTTCTAGAGAAAAGATTACTTACAAATTAGGGTAATTGGGAGGGTGTAATTACATATTTCTAACCTATATACCTTGCCTACTCTTTTGACAGATTAAAACCTGTGGAAGTACCTAGAAGTGATTTTAATTACAGTACTGGCAAATGAAGATACCCTCATTATGGGGTATATATACTAAAGTGAGAGTTTTTAGAAATGGAGATGTTGTCCATAGCAACCAATCAGATTCTACTTAACATTTATCACCTAGAAGATAATAGTGAGAATCTGGTTGCTATAGGCAACATCTCCACTTCTAAAAACTCTCACTTTAGTAAATATACCTCTAAGTTGGAAGAAATTATTGCACCATTTATCACTAGGAAAGGAAACTGAGTGCAAAGCCCTACTAGTGATTATATATATGTGTATATATATATATATATATATATATATATATATTTTGAGTGTATATCAGGGTGGCTACCTTCGGACACTATTAGAAACTCTTAATTCATCCTATCATTTCAATCTTCTACAGGATTCAATAATTATAGTACGTCTTACACCTAGAATAGATCCGTCCTTTTGGGAATCATACAGGCCAATATCACTTTTGAACTAATTCGGATAATGGCTAAGGTCCGGGCCACTCTTTTATGCTCTGTGATAACTTCAATAGTCTAACTTTACCCCAATATAGAATACATATTGATTACCACAGGTAAGCAACTGGAAGTATATGGTCAATGGAAAAAGAATGTGAAATTAAATGTGTTTAGTGCCTTTGCTGCTTAGGGTTTTCTCATTCCTGTGCTGAGCCCATTTTTTCCATGCTTTCGCTTGTCACGCTGCAACATAATAATCACTATTTTTTTTTTATATGGTACCCGCACAAATTATACAGTTTTTCTTTCAGAAAATGGCTTTAGTCATTTTGCGGCTTCTAACAAATTGAAAAGAATTAAACCAAAATGGGCAAAAGTGAACTAAAAAGCAAATGTGTATATTTACATTTTTTTTTTATATACACCACTTAGGCTTTATTCCCCCCCAAAAAACAGGATTTAGAAAGAGGTTTTCTTAAAAATTTTTGTTAGTATTTGCCAACTTAAACTAAATAGATTTGCAATATCTAGAAATAATATGCTAGTCAAACAAAAGCATACCATTTTGTATATGAAAAAACCTACCAAAATGAGAGGACCTCTCTTTATTTGACCACATGGGATAAATCTGGGCATTAGACCCCCCATCTGTGGAAAATGTAATTTTTCTTGTGTGTACGGTCTAACACACAGTCTGGCAATAAACAGACAACTACTGAAGGAATACATTGTTTGAACGAGAGGACTCACCTCCCCACGTGTCCAGTATGACAGAGATAGGGCACCCTCACCCATCTATTGAAAATGTAATTTTTCCATAGTGCGGGGTGATATTGTCTGCTGGTCACAATACATTAGCTACTAGGGTGCCACATTATTCGAAATAGGGGCCTCCCCTGTTTCAATGTGGGTTCCCCCATGTATGCAAGTGATGGGACACGTACAGTAGTGACCTGCCACACGTATATATGAACAAAGTATGTTTTCCATGATCACCAAACAATAGTTACTAGGAGGCTGCATCATTTGAAACAGGGGACAGAAAGATTTAGGCCCGTATTCAATTTGATGCAAAAAGTCCGGATCTGCGATGACGTAATTTTCGCCTGTTTTGCTTTTACCCCGTATTCAATTTGAAAGACTTTCCGCCTAGGCGGAAAGTCAGTGAAATGTAATAGGCGAAAAAGTTTCTTTAGCAGGCGGAAAAAAGTGCAGAATTGGGGTTTTGGAGTGCAACGTTGCGGGAACCCCCTGTGCAGCCTTCAGACAATCCCCCAAAGGTAAACTGTGTAAAAAAATTAAAAAAAAAACACTTAAGGGCCCCCAAAAAAATGACTTTGAAAAAGGGGACGAAAAAAAATGTTGGGGGACAAAGTTAAAAACTAGCGAACTTGACTCTGGGGGGGTCCCCAAGTATGCCCCAGGTGTTTTTTTTTTTTATTGCAGGTGCTTGCGGCAGGTGGATTTTCACGATTTTTTCATGTTCACTTTAGCAACTTTTAAATATGCGCACCCCCATTTTCAATTACCCCAAATTTGTTGGGATAAGTTATTTTCTGGAAAAAATATTCCTGAATACTATTCTGCATCGCGTATAGAAAACGCTATTTAGCAGCTATTGAGCTCGTTTACAAACACCAAATACCTTCAGCAAGCCAAATCGGGGCGTACCATAGTGAACCCCCATGTCAGAGCATCTTTTGGGGTGTCAGGCTGATTTCCCCAAATCTGACAGTACTTTCCGCCCGTTCAAGTTTCGCCGGGTCCCGTTTTCGCGTACTTTCAAATTGAATACGGGGTAAAGCAGGCACACGCGCAATACTTTTCCGCCTACAAAACAGGTGAAGTAGGCGAAAAGTTCGGGACGCGAAAAAGTATCGCGGCTCGACTCAAATTGAATACGGCTCATAGAGTAAAAACTAGGGAAAGTTAATGTAGGATTTCTTGTTAAAGAGAAGATTTATCGTTATAACCTCCAGGAAGAAAGGTGAGCTTGAAAGACACCTTGAGATTTCTATTATTAGGACCTCCGTGAGAGGTGAGCATAAAATTAAAACTTTGTGTTTTGGATATCTTGTGAGAGAGAGAGATATATGTCCACATGCAGATGTGCCACCAAGTTGGGTCCATATGTATTAGTGAAGGGTGAGCCCTCCAGCCAAGGAGGATCTCAGATATATGTCCACAAATATCTTAATTCCTTGCGCGTTAAACAGCCCTTCTAATAGCACCATGCCGTGGTGTGACTTGGTAACGCGATGCGAATAGTATGCACGAGCAGCTGATTAAAATTATATGTTGCATGCCTATATTCTGTGTGCGACTGCGGGTGTATCTGCATGCAAAATGTCACACACAGTCGCTGACAACATAACATAGCATTTCGCATGCAGATACACCAGCAGTCGCACACAGAATATAGGCATGCTTGAATCATTTTAATCAGCAGAAGCTACTTGTGCGTCCTATTGGCATTGATTTGCTAGTAAGATGCATTTGAAGGTAAAAAGTTGCACAAAAAGACGCTCGGTGCTACCGAGTTGCACAGCGCTCATGTTTGATGCGACTTGTAGCGCATGGAGGTAAGATGTATGTGGACACATCTGTACTTTTTTGAATCGGTCTACTCGAGAGCCAGTAACATAACACAGGAGCCAGGATAACATAGCAGGAGATTGGAAGGCCGGTTGTTTATATAATGAAAAGCAAAACAGCACTAATGCCATAAGGTTTTGTGCAGAATAGTCATGGATGACCAAAGAGTGTGTGAGACCTGTTCCCAGTATCAATATATATTTGATAAAGCCATTTTTACAAGATGCGAATCATCATATGTAAAATATATTCACATAAGAAATTAGTTGTAGTAACGAGTAAAATATAATTTTGCCACCTTTTGTGGCCTTAATAATGTAAATAAGTTTACATTTTGTGTTACCTGAACAGTTTAATGCAAATAGTCAAAAGAACAAGAGAAAAACACTTCCATTATGCAGCAATAGCACAGATGACCATTGACCATTTCAGATACAGGGGTCTATTTACTAAGCTGTGTTAGGAGATAAGGTGAATGGTGATAAGGTACCAGCCAATCAGCTCCTAATGTCACAGGTGGTGTTTGAAAAAATGGCAGTTAGGAACTTTGACCCAGGGAACCTTTTCTGGGCCTTCCCGTGGATGGATTTGGACGGCATCACATTATTTGGACTAAACTTCAGAGCGGTAACATTGGATCCCAGAAGACATACTAGGGGGTTGAGGTCCCGTTCGGACCTCCCGTTGGTGTACGCTGGACAGAATTTTGCCTCGGGGAGCCTATTCCACTGGATGGATTTGAATGAAAACTTCACAAAGGGGTGGCAATTGGTCTGGGGTGCCTAATGTAGTGGTTGGGGTCCCGGTCGGACCTCACGGCGTAGTGCGACAGGCAGAACTTTGACCCAGGGAGCCTGTTTTGAGCCTTCCACTGGATGGATTTGGATGACATCACATAAAACTTAATAACGTGAAGATTTAAACCCGGGCATTCAGCTAGTTAACTTATATTTTAGCGTGGGTGTATCTGGCACGACGTTTGGCAGGAGCCTTCTTAGGGATAGGAAGAGATAATGCCTGTGAGAGGTGTGAGACTGAGTCGGGCTGGGGGAGGGGAGGTGTGGTGCACACTTTGAGGGTCACGTGGCAGGTACGCATTGCAATGGCCCCTAGAGAAGTCTTGTGTAAAGTGTAGCCTCCCCATGGGCTGATGTTCAGCACCGAAATACTCAGATCTCACCATTGCAGTAAACCTCGAAAACTAACTTGGACAGTTGCCCAGCTGCCACCAGTTCGCATAAACCACCATAAGTAAATGGTTTGGGACATGTCAAGGAGGTGCTCAGTGAAGCTGTTGTAGTTGTTTCCCTTGCTGTCAAGGAATATGATGGAAAACTCCTCCCAGTTGTCCACCATGTGCCTCACAATTAGTTCATGCACTTCCTTAGCCACTGGCTGAGTGTTATACATGATATAGGAGAGGGACTGGAACAGGCAGGCTCCGTATCCTGTGATGGGAACAATGGTGTGAGGCACAATCTCCCCTTTAAAATTCAAAAACTCAATTGCCATTTTCGAGAAAATGAAAAATACAAAGCAAGTGAAGTCTTCAATTGGAAAAAACCTAGTGAAAGTGTTAAGGACTTAACAGTGGCAACTCCAGAAGTGGGGCATACATGGGGGAATCGGTATGAAATACCGCCGGTTTGATTCCCGGCAGCGCCTGGCCAACAAAAGCTCCCGGCAGCAGAAGCCCGACAGCGCTGGAAATCCCGATCGTCGATAGGTAAGTACTTACTAGCGTAACCCCCTAACCCTTACCCTCCTTAGGGGTGCCTAACCCTAACCTTCCCAAGTGCCTAACCCTAACCTCCCCCTTCCCCGCTGCCTAAACCCAAGTCCCCCGGGGGGGGTGCCTAACCCTCCCTACCCCTAACCCTCCCGGGGGAGTACCTAACCCTCCCCCCCAGGGCTGTCCGCTCGCGGCGCCCGGCATCCCTTCGAGCGGGATGCCGGGCGCCTGTCTCCCAGCGTCGGGAAAATGTGAGGCATCTACATCTAGACGCCCGGAATTTCACCCTCGCCGGGATATAACAGTCGGGAAGCCTGCTGTTGGTATTAAGGCTGCCAGCGTCCCGATTGTATACATACATGCGCGGTGTGGGGGGGGGGGGGGGGTCGGGATCACACACCCTGCTGCAGAAGACCTGGCTATCGACGCTGGACGCAGAGGACACCGCTTCAGAAGGTGAAAATTAAGGACTACTTAAGCTAATTGGAAACTTCCAATTACTTAATTAGTCCTCAGGGGGGGTGCCGCCGGGGTCTCTGAGCAAGTCCCACTGATTTTTCCTAAACTTAACGATTTTAGGAAAAATCAGACTTGCTCTGGGAGGTGTGAGAAAAAAAAATACGCAGTGATTTCTATAGAAATTTTCAGTCCCCTAATTGAATAGCAAAACCCTGCGGCTGTGGAAAAAATCCAGCGCCGCTGAGTTTTGTTTTTTTTTCTTTTTATTTCACACCCGCAATTGGGATTCCCCCCTAGTCCCTACATTTATAGGAGCACTGGCAGCAGTGGATTTTCTTGTTAATGGAGCAGACAGCATTTTAGGTTATTCCATTTACTAAGAGCAAGCCCTTATGGCACCTCCAAACACTAAGATAGAAGAGGGGTAATACATTGAATCCTGACATATTTTATTATCTGCACCTCATGAGGAGCAGATGATGGATTAGGAGGTAGTATTTCACATTTGCATAGACATATGGGGATTGTAAATAGTTTTAAATATTTCATAATTTTATTTTTAGAAAATTCAGCTGCTGGATGTAATAAATACATACATATAACACAGATCCAGTTGCAAATAGGTAGCAGGAGAATCTACTAAGGAAGCAGCAATGCAACCTATAAGTCATTATAGATTCCACCACCAGTCGATGTACGGTTCCTTCTGAAACACTCAATGAATAAAAATTTATTGAGATACGACAGTTGTGTTCCCTACAGGATGTTGCCAAATGGCCTCTGGTATGGAAAGATGGACATGATAGACTAGTAGTCTCCAGAGCATATTTCTCAGGCCTTGCAGAAGCAGCCCATGGTTTTATTCACTTGGGAATGTTTGGCAATTGTAAACTGGTAAGTGCATATTGGTCTGCGTCTAGCATCTATTATCAGGCAGTAAGAAACCTGCTTCATGCTTTATCTGAACCCAGGAAAATCCAATACCAAAAGAGCCATCCCACAACCATCCTACAGAGGGTCTATTCTGGATAACAAATTGATTTTTATCCAGTTACCTAAAGTATAAAAACCTTTAGTATATATTGGGTTGCAGGCCAGGTCAGCACCGCTCTGGACTCTAAGTATTCATTGCACATGCGCAGAAAATCCAGCCAGGGAAGAAAAAAAAACCGTGCACTGACAGACAACTCAGCCTCTAGGAACTACATCGGCTGCTGCACCTACAGGGCAGATAACGTTGGCGTACTAGCAGCAGAAGTGGCTTCTCAGTGGAACCGCTTTCTGCTAATAGCAATCCAACTTATGATTAGCAGAAGAAAGGGCTTCCAATGTGAAGACAGTGCCCGTGTGCGGGCTGGGGGTGGTGGATTTTTCTGAGGGAGGACTGCAGCCCCTAGGTCAGAGTAGTCACATGACTTGTGCGATTGTTACCTCTGCATATAAAGAGCAACTCGCACAAGCAATTATTTCAGTATGATACATATGTATTACATGGAATAATAAAGCACTGTCTGAAAATTCAAAAAGGAGATTAGAAGTCAGCAGGGACAGAATAGCAAAATTTAGGTAAGGGCTATAGCTCCACTCACAAGAGAGCCTTAGCGGGAGCTCCTATATTGTGCAGGTGCATGCCTGCGCAATACATCCCAGGTAGGGTCTCACTGCACAAAACAAAAACAAAGGTGTTAGATTTTAGGAAGGCTGATTTTGCAGGGATGGGAAGATGTGTAAGTGAATCTTTGGCAGAGTGGAGGAACTTGAAAGGAGTGTAGGTGAGGTGGGAACATTTAAAAAGTGCAGTATTAAAGGCAACAGACCTTTGTATCAAAAGGGTTAGGAAAACCACAAGGAAAAGGGAGCCAGTGTGGTTTGGGAAAGAGGTAGCAAGTATTGTGAAAACAAAAAAGATGGCCTTTAGGAAATACAAGCAGACACAAAATAATGAAGACAAAGAGGAATATCTTGCAAAACAGAAGGAGGCTAAGAAAGTAATCAGATGTGCAAAGGCAAAAGCTGAGGAGAAAATGGCAGTCAGTGGGTAAAGGGGGCAAAACCTTTTTTTTTTTTTTTTTTTTTTTTAAGTATAGCGAAAGGAGAAAAACAAAAGGTGGAATAAAAAGACTAAAGACAGAAAGAGGGAGTCTTGTTGAGAGAGACAATGTAATAGCTGATCATCTTTTATAATTATTTTTGTTCAGTATTCACCACCGAGAGGGAAAGAGGCCACAGTTAAGTTGCAGGTGTAATCAGAAAAATGAGGCAGGAACAAACACATTTACAGAGGAGAAGATCCTATCAACTCTCAAAACTGAAAGTGGATAAATCAATGGGGCCAGATGGGATACAACCAAGGATACTAAAAGAGCTAAAAGGGGTGCTGGTAACCTCATTAACAGAATTATTCAACCAGTCACTAGCTACTGGAGTAATTCCAGAGGACTGGAAAAGAGCAAATGTTGTCCCACTGCGCAAAAGTGGAAGCAAAGAAGAGGCAAGCAACTACCGACCAGTGAGACTTACATCAGTAGTAGGGAAATTGATGGAAAACAGGATTTTGGTACTTACCGATAAATCCCTTTCTCCGATTCCACAGGGGACACTGGAGCTCAAGACAGTGGGGTATAGACGGTGGTAGAGTAGAGCCTGGCATTTTAAATAATTAAGAAGTGTGACTGGCTCCTCCCCCTCTATGCCTGATCAGCCCCAGTTTAAGAAACTGAGCCCGAGAGGAGACGGAGGACAACAGGAAAAAGAGGAGAAGGAGAAGACCACAGAACGGACAAAACCGGCTGAAGGAGAATAGAAGAACCCACCGCAGGGAACACATGCAGTCACACAACCATATAATGAGCCAACAAAACGGCAGGTACAGAGCACTGGGCGGGCGTCCAGTGTCCCCTGTGGAATCGGAGAAAGGGATTTATCGGAAAGTACCAAAATCCTGTTTTCTCCTTCATCCACTAGGGGACACTGGAGCTCAAGACAGTGGGGACGTCCCAAAGCCAACCTCCTGGGTGGGAAGTGCTGAGAACTTGCCGTAACCCGCGGCCAACCGTAACAAGGACCGCCAAGAACCTTAGGCCCAATTGAAAGGCAAGAGCTGTATCTAGTGGACAACAAAGATTAGAATCGTCAGAACACCGTAATCATAGCTGAAAACAAACCGACCCAGACCCTTGGGAGCAGTGAGTCCCAACATGAGTCCATAGGAAAAGGGGCGGTAATTCAAGAATAAAACTCCACAAAACTGTAGTAGAGTTTAAAACAGGAAGGTGCAACAGTCGCAGACTGTAGAATACCAGCACTGCTGAACATAAATTATATCGATATATGTAGAATTATACAGATAACTGATACAGATCCCGTCCACAAACTTCTTTAACAAAGAGTATATCTGAAGGCCAGAGGCATATATCGAACTGTCGTCCAGGACCAGTCCTGAGGTCTAACTAATTAGGTGGATTTCAACCAGCGGAAAGCTAAAACGTAGAAGTCACCAACCAGTGGAGATTCCACTGGCAAGTGACAGGGATGGCATCGAGAAGATTGAGACAACAATTCTTTACAGAGGGTCAGACAACAGGACAACCCAGTCTGGAACAGAGGAATAAAACCGCAACTGGAACCCTTCCATGTATTCAGACGAAGACCCTTCACCTGGAAAAAAAAAAAAACAATCAACCTCCGCCAACAGCGGAAGAGAAAACCACAAATGGACGCCTTCCAACGTAATGGAAGCGTGTAGACAGTAGCAGCTTCTGGCCCGTAACAGTATGAAAACAACTGGGATACCTTAGCTGCTGAAAATCATGGATGCAACAGCCACCCCGGGAAAGCGAGACACCAAATAGGGAAGCATCCTATATAGTGAGGCTAGAGCCCTAGGTCAACATGAAAGTACCTGTCAGTGTAATAAAAGTATCAACAGATACTGAACAGAAAAAAACAAAATAGGAACAGGACCTGTGACTGACGTACGTAATGTAAACCTGTGCACTAGCCTGAAAATGCACCGCAGCCCAGAAAATAGCATATCACTAATCTCTATGCTGGATGGACCCACACACCACGAAGGCTCTAAGGTGTAGAGCCAACTAACGTGTACAGGTACCATAAGGGGGCGAATGTCTGCCAGGACAGAAGCTAGGGTGCAGAATTGAGGATAACTGATGTGTAATGTCAGGTTGCAGTATCAGGAGCCTCTTCCGGAGGATTAGGGGGTGAGCCTGCTCACCTGTGAGTGACCAGAAGCCCTCTGGATGCTACGTAGAATGTCACTGACCTTTTCCATTTCACAACAACCCATCCGGTATAAAGAGTAACATCGGTGGTCAAAGACCCAATGCTCTATAGCTTGGACTTCAGTCTGGAGATATTGTCGTAGAAAATACTGTAGAAACTAGCAGAATTGTTAGTGGAGACATGTAGGTCATACAACAGGACTACATTCAATGACTTTATCTGAGAGTGTTCCATTAGAGATGTGTATTCATATAGAGAATGCACATATACCCCAAACACCCTGCTAGTGTAAGTATCATTACATTAACACTTATAATGGGGAAGAGCATATAGCCAAAGAGGCAGAATCACCAGATAGCGTAAGATATTAACTAAGACCCTCTGCATGTATACATAGAATTTCCATGGATCCCCACAAGTGACCCTTGACATTGAAAGTGGTCACATACCAATATAAAATACAATACTTATATTGCCGAGTAGGAACCTCTTGGTGGATATTTAGACTGTGACGAGTCAATATTATGGAGTACCTGAATATACTGTATATATACTGAGAAGATACCCAAATATAGAATGTTAGTTATCCCAATTAAAGAAGGAAGGGATATACTTTTATTCATAACCCCAATTAGGGCTGTAAGCAGGTTTTCCCAAATATTATAAATTTGCATATGAAGAGTGGGATACACAGCCTTACATACAGACATATACATAGTTGCATGAGAAGTCAATCTCTGAGAAAAGTCAGCATGTCTTATAAGTACCAGGCGCAGACCAAGTGCGCCACTAGAGATACTTACTGCAGTTTTAAATAATAATAGGCCCCTTGCAGAGAGGCGCTGCAATATTGCAGAGCGCTAGATACAGCGGCTTATGTGCCAAGTATTAACGGATGGGGCAGAACTACACTATTGTCCAAGGATGCTAGGCAATAGCTCAGACCTAAGAGTCATGAACAGCCTGAGCTGGACCTAGACATGAGTGCCCCGGGAGCACCTATGTACCTATGTATAACTTTATATACATGTGTGGACATACAAGACCACCACATGTATGTGGTACTTGTAGTGGTATTGGGGAATTGTGTCTGTCACAATGTAAGCTGCAGAATATGACTATTCCATAGAGCCACCTAAGCTATTGTACTCTGGACATAAAACCCAGCTTACAAATTAGTTTACATGCTGCCGGAGCTTGCACACAAGATATAATATATATATATTATATATATGATCTTATGCATAGCCTACAGCTCCTGGAATACCAGGTGGCTTCCCCTCCGAGGATTAACCAGGTCTGACCCCGACATACACACATACATATGTAATGCAGAAGTGTGTAACCTAATCCACACACTAATTTGTACTATCCCTTAAAGTGAGCTATGTATATAGCTTAGTAGTAGAAAATGGCGGACTGTTACGAGTACTCTCCTTGGGAAAAAACACCCCCAGCCCCTTCAGAAAATATCAGCTTAGGGAGCTGTGCTTCAGTAAAATAAATGTGCAAGTGGGGCGCACTGCACAACACTCTGTTCTTCCCAGATAAGAAAATGGGCTTGTTCATGGTGAGTCCGTAGGCTACCTGTTTACTGACAGAGCCCTCATATTAAACTAGAAAACTGTGCAGTGGGTAGCGCTGCAGTGCAAGACCCCAACCCACTCTGGTTATAGGAGAAGTCAGTTAGCACAACGCTAGAGATGTGGGTGTCCCAGCATTTAATTCTGGGCAACAGGGATGGCCAGCACATTTGGGGAGCTCTCATTCCCGAGTAGGGTAGATCCCGGAGTACCGTCACAATTATTGTATGTGCTGCCGAAGCGAGCACATAAGATATAATTACCTACACATAGATATGCGTACTCCCAATGCAATTTACTCCCAAGGTAAATTGAAATTATCGGAAGTTAACTCCGTATCTGGATATTTATTTTGAGATATGGATTATTGGCACAACTGCACTAAAAACAAAACCAGTGCAGGCCAGAGCGACCAGCTCTGTATAGCAGGTCACTAATATGCTATGGAAGAGATGTAAACCTAACCCAGCTAACATCCTTCCAACGCTGGAGGCATTAAGTTATGGAAGAGTATAAAACCCCTTCCGTTGCCGTACCTGGAAGTGACGTGAGTGAGGGCGGAAGTGGAGGTTTCTGCCCACACTTTCCAGGAAATAAAGACGGCCCCTTGCGGGCTTGCTCCGCACACCACGCAGCAGGCACGGTGGCTCGCCACAAGATTATATTGCCCATTTCAATGGTAGGGAATGACGTTGGACACTGGCTGATGACGTCATCATACAGAAACGGAAGGGATCTCTCTCATTCCATTTACGAAGTAGTTATCAGCTAGAGGGAAGTCAGCGAGCCCTACACTGCCCGCTGACTCCAATAGTGGGTGTGCATTATCTGTCAACCTTGCGCTAAGCTGTGTACTGTATTACTTAATGTAGGAGACAGAACACCAGACACACATAATGCTAACTTGCCCCGCCTAACGAAAGCTCAGTGCTCACAAGCAGAGCGAAACAGGTCCGCTTGGGACTAAGGAGGATCCGCTACAGCTAACATCCTTCCCGACTACACAGCTGGGAAATTCCGGCTAATGTGCCTGAGCGCGCACCCGCACGCCTGCGGACTGCGCGCTATGGTGAGGAACCCCGCCCGATTCCGTGAGGGGTTATGCTGGAAAAAGCCCCCAAGCTTACTGCAAAGACAGCAGGAGACCACCGAGGGAAAATTGCCCTTGCCCGCCGTTAAGCTCCGCCCCCATCGCCACATTAGTGGCGGTAAACCTCTGGGGGGGGCACACACTGTGAAAATCACCCCCCACATGCTTACAGGGGACGGGGACTCTCCTAGCGCGATGTAGGTGCTGCCTGACATGACCCCTGATGCGCCACTGCTGTGCAGTAGGGCGGGGTGGGGAGATAGCCTCAAGCTAAACATGCATTTCCATCCCTCATTAATTAGAACGGGGAAACTGCCAGGGAGGACGCCTGAGGGGGGGAGTGGGATTGTAAGAGCTAACGCCGATGCTTCCTTCATAAAAGCACCGGCGCAGCAACCCACAGCCGACAGCGCTGTGAATAACAGCGGCGCTCTCATGTGGCTCTAAGCATAAGCCGGCGCTGGTGCTCCGCTCATACAAGCACCAGTGCGGCAACGAGCAGCCGCGCTGAGCGGCTTCTTGTGCCCCGCCCCAGCCCCGTTATGTACTTATAAAATAGCGGGGCTTATGGTAGTAGCGGGACGTGGCATTCTCCCTCCCTGCATAGAGGAGGGAGGAGCAGGCGTTCTCAGTGACAGCCACGGCAGCATCACGCTATCACCAACGCTGCCATCTGTATAACACGCACTGTAGAGGGGCCCGCGCGGTATCCATCCCCTCATGAAATAGGAGGGGGATCAGTGGCTAGGGATAAGCCCGAGATCCGGACGCTGACTGCAGAGTGCAGCGGCGGGTCTCATCTGCAGCTCCGACACTGCCAGGTTTACTGGCAGGGGGAAGGAGGCTGTATAACAGCCGCGCAGCACGCGCTGTCCCTGAGCCCAGCATTTTGGCCCACCACTCCAGCTAGTCAGGAGTGGTGGGATATACTTACGAACTGCTGCGGCCGGGTTGCTGGGCTGGGGGGCAAATGAGGAAACCCGGACACGAACCGGTTTCAGTTGTGGCGGGTCCTCATGGAGTCCGATGACTCTGTTTAAGGTCCCCCCTCAGGGTCACCGGACACAGGCTGCAGTAGCCGTGTGGTGCCCTCCCGGCGGCTCCCATGTAGCAAGCAGACTGCCACAGTAAGCAGTCTGCCTGTCCTCACGTGTAAATATAAATTTAAAATAAACAAAATACTAAAGGGCTGGAGACAGCCCACAGTGCTACCGACTCTCTCGGGCACAATTTCTAAACTGGGGCTGATGGGGCATAGAGGGGGAGGAGCCAGTCACACTTCTTAATTATTTAAAGTGCCAGGCTCTACTCTACCACCGTCTATACCCCACTGTCTTGAGCTCCAGTGTCCCCTAGTGGATGAAGGAGAAACACTCTTAAAAGAAAGAATCGTAGATTATCTGAAATCCAACAATTTGCAGGATCCTAAATAGCATGGATTTACTGGGGGGAGATCACGTCAAACAAATCTTATTGACTTTTTTGACTGGGTGACTAAGGAAATAGATAAAGGGGGGAGGGCATAGATATAGCTTATCTAGACTTTAGTAAGGCTTTTGACACTGTTCCACATCGCAGACTGTATCCAATCCCAAGCTTTCCGGTTTATTTAACAAAGATAGTTGAATGGATAAGATCATGGCTACAGGGTAGGAAACAGAGAGTTGTAGTAAACCGGGCGCAGTCTCAAGAGGGATATGTTACCAGTGGAGTACCTCAGGGATCTGTACTTGGACCAGTGCTTTTTAATATTTTTATTTGTGACATTGCAAATGGTATTAAAGGGAAACTATGCCTTTTTGCAGATGACACAACAGGGTAGACACACCAGGGGATGACGCAACAGGGTAGACACACCAGGAGGGGTAAAACAAATGATTGATGATCTAGGTAGACTAGAGGAATGGTTAAGAACATGGCAACTACAGTTTAATGCCAAAAAATGCAAGATCATGCACTTGGGTCTCAAAAATCCAAAGGCTAAATATAGTATTAATGACACTATACTGGAAAGTACTGAAGAGGAAAGGGATCTAGGAGTCACTATTTCAGGTGACTTAAAGTCAAGCAAACATTGTAACAAAGCAATGAGGAAGGCAAGTCAGATGCTTGGTTGCATAGGGAGAGGAATCAGTAGCAGAAAGAAAGAAGTGATAATACCACTGTATAGGTCATTGGTACGTCCTCATCTCGAATACTGTGTTCAATTCTGGAGGCCATATCTCCAGAAAGATATCGATACATTACAGACTGTCCAAAGAAGGGCCACTAAGATTGTGCAAGGTCTACACCACAAAACGTACCAGGAAAGACTAAAAGATCTTAATATGTATAGTTTGGAGCAGAGAAGGGATAGGGGGGACATGATAGAAACGTTCAAATATATAAATGGTTTTAACAAGGTAAAGGAAGGAGACATTCTTCAAAGAAAGAGAAGTATTAGAACAAGAGGACATGTTCTAAAACTGGAGGGTGGTAGGTTCAGGGGAAATTTGAGGAAAAATTACTTCACAGAAAGGGTAATGGACAAGTGGAATAGCCTCCCATCAAAGGTGGTAGGGGCTAAGACAGTAGAGCAATTTAAACATGCATGGGATAGACCTAAGGATATCTTTCAGAAGAAGTAAGGATCAATAAGGGTTGAGGTAATAATATGTTTAAAAAATGGGGCAGACTAGATGGGCCAAGTGGTTCTTATCTGCCGTCAAATTCTATGTTTCTATGTGCCAAACCCACACTCTGAAACAGATTCTTCCTACGGTGCACAGCTAAGCTAATAAGGGAAAGTAGGTAGTTTATGTTTTTGAGGTTTAGCAAGTCTATTTACATATTTTAATCTTCTGATTGCTAATAAAAAGTACAGTAAAGCTTTGTTCGTGGGTTTGCAGAATGCTGTCAGTACTTACCATGCCCTCAATCACTTTTCCAAACACAACATGCTTTCCATTAAGCCATAACGGCCGAGTTGTGGCGATGAAGAACTGTGAGCCATTAGTATCTGGTCCTGAATTTGCCATGCTCACCCAGCCAATGCCATAGTGCTTGAGTTTAAAGTTCTCATCAGGAAACTGGTCTCCGTAGATACTCCTACCTGCAACACAAGTAGCATTATCATGATCCTTAATATTGTAAAAGAATACATATTGTACCAGTTTCCCTCTCTCCAATAAACATATGGACATTCATGAATACTGTGATAGTCTCCTTAAAGTGAAGTTAAGAGTGTTCTATTGGAAAATAAAATTGTTCGCAATTAGAAAAGTTTGAATACTGCCCACTGGTAGCTATATAACTCAATATGGGTCAGAAGCAGATAGGTACTTAAATGAAAGAAATGCCATGTTGAAAGTGGGAATATCCTTTGACGTCTAGATTACCTCCAATATGTGACATCTTAGGGGTATATTTACTAAAGTGTGGGTTTTTAGAAGTGGAGATGTTGCCCATAGCAACCAATCAGATTGTACTTAACATTTATCTAGCACCTTCTAGAAGATAATAGCTAGATTCTGATTGGTTGCTATGGGCAACATCTCCACTTCCAAAACCCGCACTTTAGTAAATATACCCCTTAGTGTGTATTGAGAAGGCTGAAATTTACCTCCTTTCCCAACTGGGGTTGTGAAATCTCCTCCTTGGATCATAAAGTCTTTGATAACTCTGTGAAACTTGCTGCCTTTATAGCCAAAACTTTTCTGAATTAAAAGGAAACAAAGTTTAAACATTGTATATGGTGGGCACTGTAATTACATGCACTGCTGTGCTCACACAGTGATGGGCTGCTGAGGATAGCATTACATAGGAGTGAGTCACAGGAATTCAAACTGTGTCTCATACATTCTCTCTCATTTTCCAGCTGCAATGATATATGGGTCATACATTTACTGGGCTAAACCACTACACCGGTTTATTTATTCCAGTACTTGCACATTTATTATTTTACAGTAAGATGCAAATAGAGCTTAAGGAGGCAAATTTGCATCCAGACATGCCATGTTGTGATAGAAGGGGTGCAAACGAATGTCGACATGCTTTAATATGTAGCGCACACAGGGCGGAATTCAATTAAGCGCGGGGTTTACTCCGCAGCTAATTGAACGTGCTGCCCATTTCATTTAGCTGTGGGAACCCTGTGTGCTAAGCCCCAGAGGGTGGATTTTTCCTTGCAGCCTCAGGAGCTGGAATGAAAACTCTGAGTTAAAGTGCTGACTTCTGCATTAAATGTGCGGAGAAACCTATAAATTCCAGCACTTTGCGCGGAATCTATGGGTTAGACAACGTTAACCAGGGCAGGTGCAAGGTTTCCCACACTCTAGCAAGGCGGTTGTCACACTCACTTGAGAGCTGTGGGGACGGAGGAGCTTGGTGATCATCTCGGAGTACGGGGTGCATTTGTGTGGCCACGAGTTCATCACTACAGTCATCTTAACGTGCATGGGGTACTGGTGGAAGTGGCTGTCCCTAAAGCAGGACCAGAGGAGCCCCGGGTACCAGGGGAGATTGGCAGGTCACGGTGTGTCGCAAATGAGGGGACCTGACCTACACACGCTGTCCCACAGATGTCCCCTCCGGCCAATTGGAAGAGAGGGAAGTGGGCTGTAGTTAATGGAGGAACATAACGGATCTCAGAGATCTGTTCCTGCCGTCACCAAGTGCCACCCGAAATAGGCCCGCATGCCATATATGGTAATTAATGAGAGTGGTGTAGCT
Organism: Taudactylus pleione; assembly: GCA_031769625.1. Lineage (NCBI taxonomy): Eukaryota > Metazoa > Chordata > Amphibia > Anura > Myobatrachidae > Taudactylus > Taudactylus pleione. Next base: position 4,149,556 of record JAUIMM010000161.1, read on the forward strand.
GATAAAGTGGATGTTTAAAAACAGAACTAAAATGTATTTCTCCCAGGAAGCCTCAGCGGGCCGCCCTCTCAGATCCCGGTGCCCTTAGGCAGCTGCCTAATGGAAGCGCTGGCCCAGGTATTAACACATGGTTTACCACATGGGGAAAATGCAGTTTTCTTGAATAATAAAATGTTTCCCCGCTCTGCAAACGCTGCACATAATTGAATTCCCCCCCATATACTGGGCAGTTTTATTTGAACAGTTCGAGTTGGAGTTCAGCTAGGATGAGCCCTCTACCAAGCCTAAATCTGTCTGCACATTAAGTTTACCCCCTGCAGTGCAACATGGTTTTGCTAAAGTGTCAAATTGCACCGTGTAGCTGGATTTACTTCAAACTACAAGTAAGGTCCTTATTATAATGCAGCTTATAAAGAAAGCAGAAGTAACTAGGCACGGGTTGGGTACGGGATGCTGGTGCTCCACCGGCATCCCAACCAAGTTAGAGTGCCGGTGCCCCCAGGTAAGTAATCCTAACCCTATCCCTCCCTCCCCGCAGCCTAACCCTAATCCTCTCCATAGTGCTCTAACCCTCCCCCTAATCCCAGTACTTGCCTTCAGGATTTCGGTGATTGGGATGCCGGCGCCAGTATTCTGAAAAGTGTCGGAATTCCGGCATCTGCATCCTTACCGCATCCCCTAGGCACACATGACAACCATCTGCCAGCTGGTACTGACAATATCCTCCACTCACTTTCCCCACAGAGATAACCTTCTACAATTGTCTACTTCTAAAAGTGCCCTGGATTTTGTAAAAAAAGGAAACTAAAAATATGATCGTAGCATTTCAAATCAAGACATAGTTTGCCACTTATAATTATTACTAGTATTTTGGACCTATCCGTAGGTGTGGGTCGCTAACTATTGTGGACACTGCTGCAGGATTCCCCCCTACCCCCCTTTCGACCACGATTGGAAAGTGCTTCACAAATAGAATATTCACAATAAATACTCACAAATAAATACACATAGGGCCTGATTCACCAGTGCATGTATTATCTGTAATCTGCGCATGCGCAGGACCTGTTCTGCACAATTGCACGCAGGCAGTAGCATTTACGGGGCGGTGCGGGTGTAGCCTATGTTCCTGGAAATGGGGACGTGTTGTCCCGTTTTCCAGGTGTGGCAAGGCCAGGACTTGCTGGTCGCATGCCGGCCAGCCTGCAGATGTTCGCAATGGTGATCCCAGGCTGTGACCTCAGTCGCAGCGCTTGTTATCGCAGATGCAGCAGGAGGGGTTAGACACCTCCTGCTGCATTTACGTTTTTAGCAAGGATGGAATTGCAAAGCTGCTTGTGTTTGGCTTTGCAATTCCATCCTCTGCTGATTCAGGCCCATAGGGCATATTTTTATTTAGAGGACGTGTAATTGAGCACCTATTGCATGGTATATCGAATGCTCTGTGAACATCTAACCATGCCTGAGAAAATCTGCAGCTTGAAGAGCCCCAAGAGTAAGATTCCAGAAATACTTCTGTAATTTTGAGTTATATGATTAGTGATATTACATTTGTATTTATCACTGCGCACTTATAAGTTGATGTACAAAGGAAGAAATATATAAATAATAGAGCTGGTCTTATCACTTCACTGTAGAACTTACTGTATCTCATATTGTTCAGTACACCATATTTTATTCGACTTTGTGCTAATTTATGTAATCTATAAGAAGCAGCTATAACACAAAAAAGGCAGAAAGACATCCACAATGGTTGTTTATAGTAGAAATGTAGATGAGCCACAGAATATGTTTGCCACGGGGCATGGGTGTGGCACTAATGGCTTGTACTCGCCTAATAAGAATTTGATTCATTTCTGCCTGGTATCTCTTGGGCGCCTTACACCCATCCTATTATCCAATAGCCCTGCTATATGAAAGGATATATGATTGTTTTGGGGAAGTATAAAGGTAAAGTACAATAGGGAGATATAAATGAACAGTGCAGTGCTGAATACAGTGGAAGAATGGGAGACACGTTCACTCTGTGCACACACTATTAGCACCATCTCTTATGGAGCATACACAGAAGGCCATGGTTTTGTAACTCAGATGTGCTGATCTCCTGCACTATTCCTTCCTCCTTGTCACGGGATAGTCAGAGGAATATTATTAATGAGCCTAAGTAAGTTCACAGGAGGGCATGGAGAGCTCCCCAGGGCAAGATAACATGGACAAGTCAGTACAGAGGATAAGGACCCTGTTAAATATCATTGCCCTTCCCCCCAATCCTTCTCTATGCTCTGCCTCTAACTTATCACTCAGCATTATTTAATATTGTAACTTGGAAAAGACTAAAGGGGTAAATTTACTAAAGGTCGACTAAAAAGCAATCAACATTGCTGTTGTGTTTTCAGGGTCTACATCGCACATTTACTAACACTTAAACATTGATGTAAAAAATAGTCTGTAAGTAAATGTGTGATTTAGCCCCTGAAACACAACATCAATGTTTTAATCAATTAAAAACCGACTTTTAGTAAATTTACCCCTAATTCTCTGAACCGTAACTTTTTTGTCCAGGAAACAACATCTTTCTTTCAAGATAAAGGCTACATATAAAAATCGATAGGTCGCCCATATCATTATGACCTATTTAAGTAATATAATTATGCCAACCACAAGCAGCATTTGTTTTCTTACTTTGTGATTGGTCCTCCTGCTCACACCACCTATTCCCTCTTACACCCCCTTTTCTGGCTGAGGCTGTAAGACAGCTCTGGTTAGGGGTAGGAGCATGTTACTAAATCTTTTCTGCAAGTAACAGTGCAGCTGTCATTTGGCTGGTTTGTATATGATGATTTAAAAGTGTATATACATAATGGGAAATATGCAACAGCTATTTAAACTGGGAGATTATATTTTTGGCACCCTATGTAATTTAATATTGCAAAACTTCTTTTATACGTTGAGGACAATTTGAATCATGAATACAAGAGACTGTAACATGCAGAGCAGATGATTTTGCTACCAGGTTAAGTGGAATTATTTCCCAAATAGCAACAGTTTTCTACAGTATATCTTTTCTAAAACCCTTGTTTGCTAATGCTGGCCATACACGCTACAATTATCGGGGCGATCCGCCTGATATCGGCGGATCGCCCCGATAATTGTGGCGACAGAGGGTTAAATATTGCTCGGTCAGGCATGCCGGATTGTCCAGCATGCCCATCCGATGCGATATTTCCCGTTAAACTGTCGGCCGCATCGGGCAGTGTATGCCCAGCCGCGGCCGACAGACAGACATTTCCTGTGTTCCTTCCTATGGAAGGATGAGGGAAATGTCTCCTCCCCTGGGGGTGGAGCGCAGATGTCTGCCGAATACACTGTGAGAGAAATCTCACAGTGTATGCCGGCGACATCTGCGGTTGGCAGCCGGCCAGATAAAATGTCTGTCGGTCTGACAGACATTTTATCTGGCCGTGTATGCCCAGCATAACATGGGATATTATGAATATACAGCAGGCTGACATTTTACTGCTGGACTGACTACTGAAATCACATAGGCCAGCCTAGCCTTAAAGAAGAACTGCAGGTTAACTTCTGCGCTCAGGATTCCGGCAGGGTTAGAATACAGACACCTGTCGGTAAGTATCCTAACCCTCCCCCTCTCACTCCCCGGTGCCTGAACCTACCTCCCCCCCCCATTGCCTAAACCTAACCTCCCAGACCCAGTGCCTAACCCTCTCCCTAGTGCCTAACCCTAAACCCTAGCCCTCCCCCCAGCCCCACCACTTACCTTCAAGATGCCGGTGCCGGGAATCTAACAAGTGTCAGGATTCCGTCGTCATTATTGTAATCGCAGGCATCCCCTGTGCCGGGATACTGAAAGTATACCCTTTCTAGGTCTCGGCAGCCGTCCAATCAGCATTATGGATTACACTGATGCAGAACACTTGTGCATTCCAGGTTTTCCAGGGTGTTGAGCCCTGGACACTGTATAGCAACCTCTATATGCAGAGACAAGGATGAGATTCTCATATACTAAGGGGCTCCCCAACATGAATATGGCATGGTAGTAACAATCTGCCAGACAAGCGCCCCAAAGGTACAAAATAATTATAAATAACTATTAATCCCCAAATTAAGCTGTGTAAGTAAAGGAAGACTTAGTCAAACCCTTCTTTAACTGCACCCCTAAATATATTGTCAGCTGTATAAAATAAAGAAATACTTACTTCTCCAGTTGCCAGTGCAACAAAATTTTTCACAGTTTTTGGCACAATTTTTCCAAATAGACCAATGACAATGCGTCCTGCATTTCTATCTCCGATCTTTATATCGAAAAAAACCTGCAATACAGAAGAATAATGTAACATAGTACTCAGATACCTACAGTATGTGTAAAAATGTTTCACACAACTGTGAGTATAGAATCCTTCCTCACATCTACATGAAAAGTTGTGTTCTCATAAGCTAGTGAATGTGACACCATGTACATAATGAGGCAAAGGCTAACAAAAAAAAACAACTTTAAGGTCAGACTATCTGCAGTCTTTGTGGTATGTGCCCCGTAGCCTACAAGCTTAGCGTGGACACTACAGGAATGAAAGCACCTCAGGATCATTGATCAAGATGGAATTTACTGAAAGACAAAATGGAAGAAAAATAGTTCATTCTCCAATCTATCAAGATTGTTATTTCTAGATTGTTAAATTAAAAAAGGCCCATAGTCCTTGTGTAAAACATACAAGCCTTCCAATAATAATATAGGTATTTATTATCTCATACTGTATTTGCAGCTAACAGAGTGAAACATTTATTTGTTTTCAAAAATCTATATCCACCCAAAACTGAAATAAGTTTTTCCTATAGCTAATTCCACCCAAAATGAAGTTTTTAGTTATAAAAAAAAATACCACTTAGCTTACGGCTTCTCTGTCTTCTCTGTGACAGTAATGCTTATGTCATCTATAGTTGGCGCTGGGGGTACAGTCCCCATTGCTGACAATAGGGACACTGCAAAGCTTTTCTAGCTTTAGCGAAGCCTTCCAGGCATTGCAGAGTCCCAGCCGGTGGAATCGCAATGCGCTTTTGCAGACCGATGTCATACATGTGCAATACTCAGCAGCCCGTAGGTTGCCAACGGATGATGCTGCCGAAGAGGTGACTGTCACTGGGCCTCATCAGAGTGGTGAGACTTGTTAAATGCCAGCGGCATATTCGTTAGGGTCACTGTGATACTCAATTAAAAATGTCACCGGCAATTACGGAGTTACGCCGGAGTTAAACTGGAGGAAAACTGAGGGAAAAGAAACTCAAAACCAGAACACTTTCTACACAACAAGCAACATACTTATGTGAATGAACAAAATCACCATCTTCTGCTGTATGCATATCCAGGCAACTACTTACTGCACTCACTGCTTTGACACTGCAAATACTTCCCTATCTGTGTACTGCTCTTGTTGATTGATCTTTGTTGATCAGAACACTTCGGACTGGATCAGCTCGGGTACATTGTAATTTTGTCCTCATTCAATTTGTATTGCCTTTTCCAATTGTGTCACATCTATCCACTTTAATCATTTGTTTATAAACTAATTCCTGCACCCACTACTCACACACCTCTCCTTTATATATCACTTTTGGAGCTGCGCTCATACATTAACAGCGCTGTTCTTTACATGTATTTTTGAACATTTAACAACTTTAATCCACACTGTCTCTATATCTCACAGCCTCCACTCCAGTTTACATCTCAATTATTACCTTGTCCACAGCATGAACACCCTTACTTCACACAACCCCCATATTCTATGTCCACATAATCCTCTACTTTATCCATCCCTCTCTTCCCCCTCCTGTCTCCTCCACTTGCTGTTCTTCCTTTTTTTCTCTCATCAGACTGCTTCTAACCCTCTGCTTCTTTCCCCCACCTCTCCTATCCCTCCACTCTCAACCACCTCCCTCCATGGTCTTGTTACCCCACTACTAAGCCCCATTCCCTCCTCGTTCTGTCTGTCACCTCCAGGGCTGCCAAGAGAAATTCTGGGCCCGGGTACTGCAACATCCTGTGGGACCACATCATGTATGGCTGCACCCATTTGTGAGTGGGTCTAGCATGTGAGATGCACCCACTCACAGGAGCATGGCATAGCACCCAGCAGCTGGGACTAAAGTAGTCACTACTGTATTAGGATGGCGGGACAGTCCCATAATAGCTGCATTTCTTGTCAGGCTGTATATAGATGCTAAAATGTAACACACAAATTAAAGTGCTTCTACTTTACTTTGTACATCTCTCATGTAAATAACACAAACAATCTATTTTCTATCATAGAGATAGATGTATGAAGGACTTAATTTTTACATAACATCAGGTCATCTTATACACACACATTCCGCAGCACATATCCTAACCCACTGCTCCATGCTCCTTCCTCACTATCTACCCCTCAGTGTCGCCCCTGTCTGTCTGCCCTTCCCCTTTAGAATGTAAGCTCTCACGAGCAGGGCCCTCATCCTCACGTGCTTCTCCTCCCCCTACTTATAGTATAATTTACTCCTAACTCCCCACAATGGCACCTAACACCTGGTTGCTCATGTCCTGCTGCTTGTGTTTTGCAGCTGAGTTTATAACCTTGTCCTTGTCCTGCATTGTTGTGTATTACTATTAACTGTTTTTCTTGTGTGCTCATTTATGTACTGTGTAAGGCGCTGCGGAACCTTTGTGGCGCCATATAAATAAAGGATAATAATAATAATAATAATAATAATAATAATAAATTAGTACCATTATAAAATGGAGCCCTCAAACTTCTGCTCATGCTGTTTTTGTTTTTTTTTTAATTGTGTTTATTTTTTAAAATTTGACAATTTACCCACAAAGAAAACTGTATACCAAGGAGACATAACGGATACAAAATAATCCAGAGATTGACAGTTAGTAATCAGATACATACAGAATAATCAAATATAAGGTAATATCACATAGGCATAGCACAGTATAAGTATAGTGCAGATCGAACGTCTCGACAGTGTCAAGTCCGGGACAAACACATACAGTAACATTATTTCAAAGAATACATATAGTCGGCAAATACAAAGACTCTTACATTGTAGTGACAGTGACGTGAGGAACCGAAGGCGCCTTTCAGTCCCACACAACACAACTCCAAAATATCAATAGAATGAGCTTAAATGTAGTTCTAGAAATGAATCAGTGTAGGGTATATCCCTTCACCAGCTTAAACCACCCAATACCAACTTGTCTTCATAAAATTGACATCTATCAATCAAATAGTAAAAATAAGAAAAATAAACTAAAAGGATATACATTAGACATTGTCTCCAAAAAATAAGCTACTGTAAATAGAGAGAAATACCCACCCCCCTATCCCCCCACCCTATATGACCATAACCCCAACTCACTCTGCTCAGGCTGTTTAGACGCATCAGGGCATATACCGAATCCTGCGATGGATGATGCACAGGTAAGTAGCTGCCCCGGTCATCCTGGGAGAATAGGCTAGTGTACTATGTATGCACCAATGAATGTACACTTCAATTAGGCTGTCACTCAGGTTGTAGTATGAACATTAGATTTTACGGAACAGTATTCAATAATGGTCTTTAAATTACACCAAAAGGACTTTTTTTTTCAGTTTTGTGAGGGGGGGGGTTGACTTTAACAAAGTCTAAGGGGCCCAGTTATCAAAATGTATTTGAGTCCCCGAAAACACCCGTTTTTTTAGGGGTTTACCTCAAATACTAAGTATCCCCCCAAATGTATTAAGGAGGGACCACAACAGATATCTCCGCTACCTGCTGTGATCCCTCCATTACCGCAGGCAACCGCCTCCCCCATAGGTTTTTATGGGGGAAGCAATGCTGCCAAATTTACCGATACGGAAAGCAATGCATTCCAGATATTGGACCCCGCAGCTAATGCCATCTGAAGGTTACATAAGCCGCTGTAGCCTATGGGCTACACCATGCACTATGGGATCCACCGGAACGCTCCCCGGCTACTCTGTTAGGGATTGTTTGGAGAGGGATCCCCAGTGTCCCCTCAGTGACACATGTGCGGCTGACTAACGTGCATGTCCACTACGCACAGAGGCCCTGATTCAGAGCCGGACGCTCTGACAGAGCGCTTGCTCTGAATCAGGCCCGGGTTTTTTGTTATTTTTAGAACGGCCTCCTGGCCGCTCGCATAGCTGTGGGTGACCACCCACAGCTACAGCGAGCGGCCATGATGATGGTCGCGATGGTTAAGACCATCGCGACCATCGGGCTTGCGACGAGACCCTTGTGGTAGGGTCTCGTGGTCGCAAGCCCCAGAGAGCTTTCGGCTCAAACAGAGCCGAAAGTTCTCCCACTGACATCACTTGTGATGTCAGTGGGGCAGCCCCCAGACGGTAGGCGTTCTCAGGGGAACGCCTCCGTCTGGGCAGCCACCCCCCCCCGGCCCGCTCACCGAAGGGGGCGTGCTGTCACTCAACATCGACAGCACGCCCCCTTTGGTGCGAGACCCGGAGCAACGGATTACCCGTCGCTATCCGGGTCTCGTGCATACGCACGATGGAGCCGGCTCCGTCGTGCGCATGCACTCTGGGCCACCATCGACCCGGTTGCGAGCGCTCAGCACTTGCGACCGGGTCTGAATCAGGCCCAGAGTGTCCGGAGCAGGAAACTTCCATCTTTTCACAGTGACGGGTTCTTGACAAAGCCTGTGTCCAGGCAAGCGCTTCTTACTAAATTCAAGTGAAAATTTAAATTTTCACGTTGCAAATTTAGGTGGAAAATATTTATCACATCCACATTTAAAATGCAGAATAATAGACTAGGGAAACCCTGCTATAGCTCGGAGTTGGTGAAAGTAAAATACACTTATGGTCCTTTCGAGTTAGGCTGTGGGCCTTATGAATTAGTTAAAAACACTGGATGGAGATGATAGAAAGATAGATAGATAGATAGATAGATAGATAGATAGATAGATAGATAGATAGATAGATAGATAGATAGATATGCATGAAGAATGCATGTGACCTATGAATAGCATTGACACATATATCCCCACCTAGAGCCTCAATTATCCTCCCAACTTTAAACACCAACTACACAGCCACTCGGAGAGTGCAGTACATGTATGTGGGTGTCCGGTTCCAGCAGGGTAAGTGTCGGTGACATCGCTGCAGCAGCAACCCCGGTACCTTATGAGTGACGGTGGGTCCTCTCTTCCTGTAACCCTCCGACAACGACAGTGTGTACAGCGTCAGGCACACTAGTAGCAGAGCCCGGACCATCTCAGCACAGCCACCGGCAGCATCTGTTTGTACTATAGTATGTGTACAGCCGCTACGTCAGCAGCAGCAGCGGCACTTGGGGCCGGGGATCTCCTCCCCACTATATACAGTAGTCCAGCCTACTGCCCGAAACCGCCCCCTGTACTTGGTGACAGCACTAGCAGCTCTCCTCACAAACTTACAGAAATGAAAAAAAATCAGGATTAGGTCAAATCTACAATCCTCCGGAGCCCGGAATGCCGGAATGGCTCGTCTCCCTGCGGGGCCACGTGCGGGGGACCATATATGGGGACGTGTCGCAGCCAGTGATTGTGTCTTCAGACTGGCCTCGGCGTCTCAGTTGCAACAGACATTCAGGACAAGTTAACAATTGGGGTGCTCATAGGTGTGATGGTCCCGATGTTTGGCCGATGCTGCATCTTCAGACGCAGGCAGCGGAATATCAGAAGACGGCTGTGGGCGTCTTTTTACAAATGACGGCTCCTGCGACATTTGGACATCTTCCCAAATCCGCTGCTACAGAAGGTGCAGTAAAGACCTGATTTGTGTCCACTCCTGAATCAGGCCCATAGTCACACACTTACATACAGTGGGGCAAAAATGTATTTGGACAGCCACCGATTGTGCAAGTTGTTGCACTTTAAAGGATGAGAGAGGTCTGTAATTTCCATCATAGGTACACTTTAACTGTGAGAGACAGAATCAGAACAAAATATTCCGGAAATCACATTGTATGATTTTTAAACAATTTATTTGTATATTCTTGCGGAAAATAAATATTTGGACAATCAAAAAGTTTAACTCAATACTTTATAAAGTAACCGGTTGGCAATTACAGATGTCAAACGTTTCCTGTAGTTCTTGACCAGGTTTGCACACACTGCAGCAGGTATTTTGGTCCACTCTTCAATGCAGATCTTCTCTAGATGTGTCATGTTTTGGGGCTGTCGCCGGGCAACACGGACTTTCAACTCCAGCCACAGATTTTCTATTGGGTTGAGGTCTGGAGACTGGCTAGGCCAATCCAGGACCTTGAAATGCTTCTTATGGAGCAACTCCTTGCCCGGGCAGTGTGTTTGGGGTCATTGTCATGCTGGAAGACCCAGCCATTTTGCATCTTCAATGCTCTTACTGAGGGAAGGAGGTTTTTCCCCAAAATGTCACGATACATGTCCCCATTCATCCTCTCCGTAATACGGATCAGTCGTCCTGTCCCCTTTGCAGAAAAGCATCCCCAAAGCATGATGTTACCACCCCCATGCTTCACAGTGGGTATGTTTTTTTTGGGATGCCACTCATCATTCTTCTCTCTCCAAACACGGCGTGTGGAGTTTATACTAAAGAGTTCTATTTTGGTCTCATCTGACTACATGACATTCTCCCAATCCTACTCTGGATCATCCATATGGTCACGGGCAAACTTTAGACGGGCCTGGACATGTGCTGGCTTAAGCAGGGGCACCTTTCGGCCGCTGCAGGATTTGAATCCATGATGGCGTAGTGTGTTACTAATGGTAACCTTTGTGACTGTGGCCCCAGCTCTCTTGAGGTCATTGACCAGGTCCCCCCGTGTAGTTCTGGGCTGATCCCTCACCGTTCTTCAGATCATTGATACCCCACGAGGTGAGATCTTGCATGGAGCCCCTGGTTGAGGGAGATTGTCAGTAATCTTGTATTTCTTCCATTTTTTACTAATTGCGCCAACAGTTGATCTCTTCTCACCAAGCTGCTTGCCTATTGCCGAGTAGCTCATCCCAGCCTTGTGCAGGTCTACAATTTTGTCCCTGGTGTCCTTAGACTGCTCTCTGGTCTTGACCATGGTGGAGAGGTTGCAGTCTGACTGTTTGAGGGTGTGGACAGGTGTCTTTTATGCAGCTAACCAGTTCAAACAGGTGCCATTAATACAGGTAACGAGTGGAGGATAGATGAGCTTCCTAAAGAAGAAGTAACAGGTCTGTGAAAGCCAGAATTTTTGCTGGTTGGTAGGTGTCCAAATATTTATTTTCCGCAAGAATATACAAATAAATTGTTTAAAAATCATACAAAGTGATTTCCGGAATATTTAGTTCTAATTCTGGACCTCATTCAGAGTCGGTCGTTGCGGCCGCCACCGATGTTCGCTATACTGCGCATGCGTAAAGTTCGCAATGCGCGTACGCAAACTAGCCGCTACGATCACAAATTTCTCTCTCCTTGAACACAGCCAGGTCGGTAGTTTGAGTGACAGATGGAGGCGTTGTGGGTGGTAACAGGGGAAGGTGCTTGAAAATGGGGGAGTGGAGATCCGAACGCAGGCGTGCCTGATTATGCGAACGGCGTTTTATGGGAATGCATACGGATTATGGGAGTGCATAATTAACAAAGTAGCGTCATGGCACATGTGACCTGGGAGGTTTTTACACTGACATGATCGTAGCGCTTAAGAGAGGGTATGGTCAACCTTAAACTCTACGACCAGTTCCGATGATTCCCGATGGTCTCGATTAATCCTTATATGCCCGGAGATTACGTGCAATGCGTACGAGAAGGGGGCGTATTTTTTGTCTTCCGACCGCTTCCTCCCCTTGGTCGGCCAACTACCGATCCGAACTTAGGGACGCAACTTGCGAGGGAATCATTTGCATTTCCGGCCCATTTTTCCGTACAACCGTGCGGCCGCTTCGACCGACTCTGAATGAGGTCCTCTGTCTCTCACAGTTGAAGTGTACCTATGATGGAAATTACAGACCTCTCTCATCTTTTAAAGTGCAACAACTTGCACAATCGGTGGCTGTCCAAATACTTTTTTGCCCCACTGTATATACATACATACAGACACACACATACTACAAATACATATAGTCAAACATAGTCACATACAGCGTACAGGCTCCAAATTTTTCGGGTAACCCCCCGCACCCCCGGAAGAGTAGGCATACCTCCCGCATCCCGCCCACTTCCTAGTGAAGTGGGCAGGATGGGGAGATTTTACCTGGAATTTTCGGGTCCATAGGGAAGGGGCGGGGCTAATTGGAGCAAATCGCTTCATTTAGCCATGTCCCCTCCTCACGGCCCCGCAAATTGCGGGGGTTTTCTGTAAAGGGGGTGGGGCTTAATGTTGTCTATCATCTTCCCCCACCCCCCGAAGATTAGAGCAGCAGGTCCCCTCTTGGTGCCCCCGGAAATTTCAATAATGTCGCCAAGTATGACATACAGTCACACACGTACATAGTAACACACACACAGGGCCGGCACCAGGGGTCGGAGCACCCTGTGTCGGCTCTTAATAGTGCCCTATAGTCGTGCGTGGCAAAGCCGCGCGCGACCGAAAATGGGGGCGTGGCCTAATTACCATAGGCCATGCTCCCTAAGGGAGTAAGTCCAGCACTCCGTCACTAGCTGGGCTTCCCCCAGCCCTCTCCTGGCACTGAATGGATGCTGTGCGAAAGCATCCATACAGTTACTCCGGGGTCCGGCAGAGGTGGGGGTCCCCAAGCTCCCAATTTGACCACGCGCGGGCCACAGGTGGGACAGTACTATCCCGCTGAAATCGGTATGTTGGGGAGGGGTGCGCCCTCCATGGGGTGGCGCCCCTATTCGACAGCACTGGTTGAACACCCCAAAAGCTGGCCTGGCACACACATATACATAATCACACATTTATGGGTCCATTTATCATTAACTATTTGCAGCATATTCCCCAAAAACATCTGTTTTCCATGGATAACAGCAAATAATTAGTATCCCCAGATGTATATCGGAGCTAAATGCTACTGTCCCTCTACTTCCAACAGCAGTCAACAACCTCCATAGTTTTCTATGGGGGATGCAATGCTGTCGTATTTACCAAGCTCCGTAATGCATGGTAAATCTAAAGATGGAGTTGTGCTGCTGTAGCCTATGGGCTAAACATACCCCCTCTTGGCAATGGCCAAGGCTCCTGCGGTGTCTGTAGACTGCGCATGCGTTTAAGTCCCGGCATAGGAGCGAAGAGACCATAGACGCGGTCACTTCACTGCAAGCACATCGCAGGGACAGGTTTTCTATCAGAGCCCCTGTCCCAGAGGTTGCAATTTAATACATCCGGGCGGTATGTTCACATACTGCAATGTGATCATGGGCTCTAATGTTGTGCCCAGATCACATTGCAAATGTGATCATTGATAAATGGGCCCCTTATACACATACATACAGACACTGCCCCCTCCCTAAGTCCTTCTTACTTTATAGGCTGGCTGCTGAATAGTGTTTATCATTCTGTGACCTGGGTCTGCAGTAGGGATAGACATCGGTGGTCGTTGTTTGTTGACCATCAATGTTTTTCTTACGATGTTAGTGTTTTTACCATTCAATAGCGGCGTTCCGATGTTTGCCCCCATCGAATGGTAATGATCTGATGGTGTTGCGATGGTTACCTTTTAAAAAAAAAATGCTGAGAGCTGCGCCGTCCCTGGCTGCAGGTGTCTGCATTGAACATCTTGATCATTGGAGGCTGTCTCTGCCTCAGAGACATGACCTGTTCTGTTCCTGCTTCAGGACCGCCCCCGGTCCCGCCCCCCGTCTCTTTACCTTTCAGTCGCACTATAGGGGTATTTTGCATGTGCAAACAGTGTTTTTGCGCATGTGCAAATCATTGGACCATTTTTTCCCATCAAATACTTTTTATGCAATGGTTACCATCTCATAGAACGTTTTGATGGTGGAAGCCCAGCCATCATTTGATGGTGATGATCTGTGGGGAACCTGCGCTTACTGCGGATACTGTACTAGCTAGCTATGGGCACTCAAAGGTAATCCAATTCTCTGTGTCTAACCAGTATAGATGATGGTGCCTGCGCTCAGCTCTCGCCTAATATGTGTGCAGTAAATAAGATGCTAATGGTCAGAGCTATGGCCCTACCTATACCTGGTTATATAATTCCCCCGAATAAATTACTACTAACCAGCTAACTCAGAGATAAGCACATCATCAATCAAGACTCATTATATCATCAGGATGAGAGGCATGTAACCAGAGGGTAGCGAGGGTGGTCTCGGTGGAGCACGTGCTCCAGGCGCCTGTTCTGACCAGGGCACTGGATGGGAGATGAGACATCCGATGGGGGAGCAGATCACCTGCTGAGCCTGCCCTGAAGCACATAGAGAGATCAGTGACTCCAGACAGGGATCATGGTGTGGACGGAGCAATCCTTGTGGCTCCGCCCAAACCACGCCCCCAGTATGGAGACATTGATCTCTCTAATCTCTATGTGTTCAGACTCAGCAGGTGATCCACCCCCCTCTCCCCCGTTGGATGTCTGAACTCCTGTGCTCTGTGAAAGTGAGGATGGATCAAAGGAGAAGAGTGAGGGAGGAGCACTGTGCATATGTTTGAAAGGAGAGGAGGTGTGTGGGGGGGAGGAGTCTGTGAGAGGAGGGAAGATCTGTTTGTGGGAGGGGATCTGACTGAGTGGGTTGAACTGTGCGTGTTCGAGGGGAGGAATTATTGTGTGAAGGAGGGAGCTAAATGAGGGAGGATCTCATTAAGTGGGGAGAGCTGTGTGTATGGGGAGGGTCTGTGTGAGGAGGGAGGATCTGTGTGTGTTTCAGAGGATGGGGTATTGTGTGAATAGGGAGCTGAGTGAGGGGGGAGAGAGCTGTGATGGGGGATCTCAGTGATGAGAAGAGCTGGGTGTGTGAAGGGCTGAGTGAGGGAGGAGCAATATGTGTGTTTGAGTAGAGCTGAGTGAAGAAGAAGAAGAGCTGTGTGTGGGTCTCTGTGAGGGGGGAGATCTGTGTGTATGGGGAGGGTCTGTGTGAGGAGGGGGGATCTGTGTGTGTTTCAGGGGATGGGGTATTGTGTGAATAGGGAGCTGAGTGAGGGGGGAGAGAGCTGTGATGGGGGATCTCAGTGATGAGAAGAGCTGGGTGTGTGAGGGGCTGAGTGAGGGAGGAGCAATATGTGTGTTTGAGTAGAGCTGAGTGAGGAAGAAGAAGAGCTGTGTGTGGGTCTCTGTGAGGGGGGAGATCTGTGTGTGGGGGGATATGTGTGAGGGGGAGATCTGATTGAGGGTGGGAGAGCTGCGTGCGGAATTTATATACTTATGTATTAATATATACATTAATATGGGACCCTAAGGTGGTACTTTGCCTATAGTCCCATGGGATCTTAATGCAGCTCTGGGACTGAGCAGAAGGCAGGAGGGGTGGAGCCATGGGCAATAACAAAGAGGGAGGAGGAGGCGGTCCCCTCCCATCATCACCCCCAACTTCTTCTCTTCGCCTCCACTGAGCTGGGTTCAACTTCCAACCCTGGTCCTGACAACAGCCGTTCCGGGTCACACAGATTGAGCATCAGTCACACAAAAGGAGAGAACATGACGGCTCTGTCTGTGTTGCTGAGGAGAGACCTAAGCCGGGTGCAGCTGCTGAGAAACCAGGTTGCAGTGCCCGTCACTGGGAGGAACCTGAGTAGTGAGCCTAGTGGGGTCACATCTGACTGCTCTGATGTCACATGCCAATAATGCCTGTGGCATATGGTGTAGAAGAGGCACTACTGTGGCGTAATGGGTATAAGCGACACTACTGTGGCATAACATGAATAAGGGGCACTACTGTGTGGCATAATGTGATTAAGGAACACTACTGTGTGGCCTAACGTGAATAGGGGCACTACTTTGTGCCACAATGTAAATAAGGGACACCTGTGGCATAATGTGATAAGCAACACTAATGTAACATAACATGAATAAGGGGCACTACTGTGTGGCATAATGTGAATAAGGGGGAGCACTACTGTGACATAATGCGAATAAGGGGCACTACTGTGTGGCATAACATGCATAAGGGGCACTACTGTGTGGCATAAGGTGCATTGTGTGCATTATTGTGTAGCATAATGTGAATTATGGGCACTATTGTGTAGCATGTGAATTTTGGGCTCTATATGTGGCTTAATGTGAATTGGGAGCATTTTATTACTTTATAATGTAACAGTGATTATATTAATGTTATATTACTTTTGTAATTTGTATATATATTATTAGTGGAAGTACTTTAGTGGGTAGGAATATATCTAGCCCTCCATGCCCCAGTGTGAAACTGAGCGAACGAAAAATGCGCTCGCTATTTTGTAAAGACGCCCCTTTGCCGTTCACAACACACGTCATCTCCGGTATTTTATTAGATTAATCAGGTACATCGAAAGGCCTCTGAACTGCTTGCAGTGCTTGTGGTAGCTTTTTCCTACCGCAATCACTGCGAGCAGTTCAGGCTAAAAGATAACCTAGTGACGTGGTCGATGACGCTCCTTTACTAATTATGCACTCCCATTAAATGCCCTTTTCACCGTTAGGCACGCCTGCGTTCGGATCTCCACTACCCCGTTTTCAAGCACCTTCCCCTGTTACCACCCACAAACGGTACATTCTGTCAATCAAATTAGCAGCCCCTCGCTGTTTTGCGAGCGCACGATTTCCGACCGCAATGACTGGTTTGCGCATGCGCATTACGTTCCATACGTATCTGCAGTTGTGCGAACATCGCTCAGAGCGAACGAGCAGCCGCTTACGAGCAGCTCTGAATCAGGCCCCACAGTTCCCATCACAATAGCTAGTTCACACACGCGCACTGCGATGCATACGCATGCGCAGAGCTAAAACATCGGCCGAGTGCGTTCCTTGCTGAATCAGGCCCTGTGTGCTGTGCACAATAGAATTATACTGCAAGTGATAATTAGAGCTGTGTGCTGTGCACAATAAAATTATACTGCAAGTGATGCTAGAGCTGTGTGCTGTGCACAATAGAATTATACTGCAAGTGATGTTAGAGCTGTGTGCTGTGCACAATAGAATTATACTGCAAGTGATGTTAGAGCTGTGTGCTGTACACAATAGAATTATACTGCAAGTGATGTTGGAACTGCATTCTGTGCACATTTGACTGCAAGTGATGTTAGAAATTCATTCTGTGACAATAGAAGTTGACTGCCATGAAATATGCTTTGAAGCAATATTAGAGCAGATTTTCTGGATAGCGCTGAACAGAATGCTGAGAAGTAGTACAGGTTTTCTAGATAGCACTGAACAGGATGCTAAGAAGCAATTATTGGAGAAGGTGTGCTAGAACATACTGAGGCAGAATGTTTATGAAGTAATTACTGAGCAGATGTTCTGGAACACATTGAGGTGGTGTGAAGCAAATACTGAAGCCTGGTAACTGGAACAAGTGCAGAATACTGTCAGCAATATGGGAAACTGATGACCAGAACAGATGTAGGATGCAAACAGAACCATGAGCAACACTGATCTCTAGGGAGAGAAATTATTTTGAGAACAGTTAGGAGTCCCTGGTTTTAACAGGGATGCTGCAGGCAGCCAACAGGGACACTGATCACAGGTGACACCGCTGGACTCAGTAATGGAGACTTGGACCCCGATATGTGACATGGGCGAGGTGCTACTCTTAGTCAATCACATGTCCACAGTACAATATGCGATCTTTGAAAAATTCACCTTTGTCTTACTCTTTATTGACTCTAAGTGCATATTTAATTTCTGTCAGTGACAATAATATAATCTAGATCAGTGGTTCTAAAACTCGGTACTCAGGGCCCCACGCAGTTCACGTTTTCCAGGTCACCTAGCAGGTGCACAGATGAATTCAGTAGTCACTGACACATTTTAAGAGATCCACAGGTGGAGCTAATTATTTCACTTGTGATTCTGTGAGGAGACCTGGAAAACAATGCCCTGTTTGGGGTCCTGAGGGCCGAATTTGAGAACCTGTGATCTAGCTAATACTGCAAATCCATCCCACCGTAGTTCTTGGATGACTGCTACTTATGTCTAGGCCCTGAACAATCGCTGATACAGGGCACTAGACCATGAGCCACCACAAATACTGGGTCCTGTGTCATGAAACTGCCCCCAAACTGTAAAAGTGAAACCTATTGTGGATGGCCTTGAGGTGAACACAATGGTCAGGTCAGTGTTCATTATACCCCAACAGTGCATATTGTATGGTATGCTTTAGCACTACTGCCTAATGTATACTATACAACAATACAGCACCTTAGCCACAAGGAGAGGTATTTCGCCCTTGAAGGCATAGACCAGGGATGGGGAACCTCAGGCCCAGGGGCCGTATAATTCCCCTGGAATCATTTGGTCAGGCCCTCTGAGCTTTATTCTGCTAGCCTGATCTGGCTAGCAGGGTGCCTAGAATGGCACCCTGCAGCCAGAATCTATGCATCCTTAGAAAGCTTCAGACGGTCACACCGCTGCCCTTACAGCTCCCCGAGGCATCCTGAGCATTGCTTTAATCACCGGTGATTGTGTCCCGGCCCCTGTGTGACATCGGGGTCGTGGCCTGCACCGGTCCCGCAAATAATATTTTATAAATCAAAATGGGCTTCAGCAGAAAAAAGTTTCCCCACCCCTGGCATAGACCAAAGCCCATTTTCTGCCAAAGTTAATTGGTTTAGGAATTTGTTTGATTGAATTGTAGCCTTGCTGCTGACCTGTGCTTTCATTGTACCTGGTTAAAATTTCTGTTATATTATTAAGGACAGTTGTTTTACTACATTACTCTCATCTAGTAGTTGTTGTTTGTACAGTTGGCCAGTTACTGTGTTATTCGACTAGGGGGTGACGTACACTAGGAAATTCAGTAGAGAGAAGCAGCCCTGTGGGAGGGCTGTGCATGTATTTTGTTGCAGGTGATCAAAACTTCAGATCTATAATCAAGGATTCAGGCAATTATTCAGTGAGTAATTTCTCTTTGTATTGTCCTTTTGTGTGTATCTCCTCACAAAGTTACCCGACCTGTATTCCAAGATTGACTGAGGAACATCCAGTATCCTGAAGGTGAGAGTGGGTGGATTAGGTAAGTGTCTCCTTGTACCCCTCTCACAAAACAAAATGCTATTACATAACAAAATATTCCAGAATTTGCAGGGATTTCACACAAGACAACAAATTGAGTACTCATCACTCATATTGACTGGTCCCTAACCAGACTTTAACCCCTACAATCTATTTTGAATGCAAAGACTGGACTATTTTTTTTGCAATAAATTCTTCTACTGTTCTCCAGTCTGTCTGCTCCCTCCCTCATTAATTGTGTCAGGTCCTTTGCTAGTATAGTACTGACTTAGGGCCTGATTCATAGATGTACAATCATCCGTTCAATAGATCTATCTCACTTGGCTTTAGGTGTTCACAATGTGTTGCAGAAAATACATAGGAGGCTGAAGAGTTTTATGCAAACTACAAGAAATCATGAGCCAACAAGCCCTGGAACTGTGAGCAATGCAATGGATTGTAGCAGTGTTATGTCAAGGAGTATTCTAGAAGATATTTCCTTCTCAAGATATAACAGACATTCTAGTCAGACACATCCCCTATTGGTGAAACCACCTGGGCATCTACAATTGACTTTACGTGTGAGCTATTATACCGCTGTCTTAAAACCCTTTTCAGACATAGCAAGATTGCAGGGTTTTTACTTGGGCTCGGCCAACCTACCCGGGTCTCACTTATGTCTGAAAGGCACCAACCCGAGAACACATTCCCGAGTCGACGCCCCTGCTATTGACTAGGGTTTTTCCCGGGACGTTAGTCTAGGGTAGACAACCCAGGTTATGTGTGAATGGTGCCACCTGGGATTTTACTCCTAGCTCACCCATATAAGTTCCTGATAGGTTGGCCACCCCTGCTTGATGAATTTAGAAGACTTAATCAGTGGCAGCCGAAGACCACACAAGGCCACATGTGGAGGAGAACATTACCATTGGTGAGAACATTGCCAGTGTCAGTGAGTGAAGGAAAATATTGCCAGTGCCAGTGGGCGCAGGAGATCAAAGCTAGTGCCAGTGGGCACAGGAGAACATTACCAGTGGTGAGAACACTGCCAGTGGGCACAGGAGACCAAAGCCAATGCCATTGGGTGCAGAAGACCAAAGCCAGTGCCAGTGGGCGCAGGAGACCAAAGCCAGTGGCAGTGGTAAGAACATTGCCAGTGAGCGCAGGAAAACATTGCCAGTTTGTTTAAGACCATGTCTCATTGGAAGGAGGAGGAGGTCCGGCAGCTATTGCATTTTATGGAGAGAAGGAAATAAAAGCCCAAATTACAGGCACCGTTAAGGATGCCATGATCTATGAGAACATTGCAAAGATCCTGTGCAGCATGGGGATTGTGAAGACACAACAGCAAATTCTTAATAAGCTTCAATCCCTTAAGAAACAGTATACAAAGGTCCATGACCACAATTGAAATTGCAGCGGAATGGGAAGGATGGGGTGGCCCCTATATGATGTGTGCAGTACCGTTTTTGGCCACACAGCACTATGCAACCCCATTGCCTTATCTTCATCCAGTGATGCTGGCACAGTGTCTGTGACACAAACAGGCACGTCTGTATCGGCTATTGTGTGCTGCCAGCAGAGCCTGGCGTCATCGCAAGTCCTATTCGATCCTAATAACACAGAGTCATCTCCCAGCATCATGGAACAGAAGTGACAGCACTATAACGGAGCCATGGATCAGAGTCCGAACCACAGACGCAGGGAAACAAGCCCACCCTATACATTAATAGTAAGTTCCCCTGTATTAACTTTACTAAAAACTGTATATGTTGCAGCGTTAAGCTATGTGCTTTGCAACTTATATTAGGAATTGTCTATAAAATGGTACTAGACACCGTTCCATATTCTGCCTATTCTTATCGTAGTCACACATAACCAGTATAGTGAAGTCCGTGACATTGGTACATTGTTCAATATTAAATGAGTGTTGCCTTGTTAATGATTAGGTGCAGGATGCTAGAATGAAACCGTATCTGTTGCAGCGTTTAACTAGAGGACAGTAACCGCAAGCACGGATACGTTGATAGCACTGCTCTTTCATTTGTAATACCTTTTACAATCATGTGTTGCATACTAGTTTGTGATGCTTATTGTTTTTATTTTTAGTTTACAGTTTTCACAGTCCCAATACAAGAGCTGGATTTGGAATGGCAGGCTCAAGAGGATGTCAGATGTTAGCTTTGCAGGAAAGGTTCTGTCATGATAACCGCAAATTTCTCAGCCAACTATGTACACAATTCCACTCACAACCAACACAGTTGCCATCCACCACCCATTATGCCTGGCACCTCATTTAGGCCTACATCCCAGTATGCACGACAAGCACAGTCTTCCCCAGTATTTGCACAGAGTAGAAGTAGGAATGACCAGAGTGGGCAACTATTTGTAGATTTATTGGCTACCACTACTACCTCACAACAACCTACTCCAAGTAATAGTTTGGAGTTTACTGAAATATTTTATTATATATACACCATAAGTTAGAAATAGCTGCTATTCAAAATTAACTGTATGTTTTAAATATAATATACATTGTTTTTTGGTGTGTTATATTAAATGTGTCCACTCATTATATGAGCAGCATATTCCATAGTCCATAGAGAAATATGGAGAGAATTTAGCACTTTTTTGTATTTTTTGGGGTGTCTTTTACCTACCTTTTTGAATAAAGGCCTTGTTATAATAACAGCCACGGGTACTTTTTATGAAACTTTTTTAAGGTACATAATGTTGTATTTTTGAGATGTGTTATGCTTTCATATCTATATATATATATATGCTCTTAACATGAGATAATAAAATAAAAATTGTTGTGGAGAGACAAATATCTTGCCTTTTATTCAGGGGTGTAACTAGAACTTTATAGACCCCATAGCAAAATTTTTAAGGGCCCCCCCCAACTCAGGTCTCAATCAGGGTGTATATATAATTGTATATTGTGTATATATATAAATATATATATTTATATATATATGAAACTCCAGGAAAGAACCGCACACACTTTGATAAGCAACACAGGGTGCCTAAACTTCTTAATAATATATATAAAAGTGAGACCAGATCCCTTTCATCAAAAAAAGGGGAAACCAACCTCTGAAGTCAGCACACCAGACAAACGGTCAATGAAAAAAAACATATATTGTGAAGTACAGCCAAATTACATCGGGGAAAAAAAACTTGCATGTCACATCTGCGATGCAGTAGATACTCAACAGTGCCTGGTGACCTAATGCAGTATGCTGGGTGAAGCGCCCGATGGCCGTTTCGGTGGTATAACCACCTTCATCATGAGCACAAGCTGAATACAGTAACCTGGCCTAGAAATAGGAGAAAAGCGCGCCGAATCAGACATATAATTAACACTCTCACCTGATGCCGGGGAGCCAAGACTCGTTCTGGGCTTCACATAACGGACATAAACGTCTGTTCATCTCAAACTGCGAGATATAGGCACCCCCCGCAAGACGTCATGCCGCAAAGAGACCCATGTCGGCGCGTGATGCGAGGGGCGTGTGGCAAGCACAAAGCCTGTGCAGTGGAAAGCCGGGGACACGTGGTGCAAATGCGTGATGTGTCCCAGTCTACAGGCAGTCTACAGGCCACGTGCAAGCCTCCTTGGGATGCCTGACCCAGAGGTGAGACTGACTCAGTCTTACACCGCATGTCATCATAGAAGCTCTGAAATCTGTGCAAAGTGACCTTAAGCCTACGTTCTGCATCCGCACAGCAATGCCACCAGTAACTAAATTGTCTTCTGGGTTACATTTCTGTGCCTGTGGATTATTTCAGATCCCATTAGGTGTAGTAGCAATAGTATCCTATTCCTAGACTGCTTTTGGTTAGGTACTAAAGTAGTGTGGTAAGGGCATATGTGTTGCCAATCAGGCAGTTTATTAATTTGGCAATGGATCAGCTCCTTTAAGGTCAGGGGTATACTTTTTATGAAGTTACTCAGACGCTATGGGTCTCAAGCATTCAGCAACATTGTTCGGGGGCTGAGGATGGAAAAGTAATTTGCGACATTGTGGACTGTAGTGCCACCTCTGCAGGAAGTTTACAGTCATTTGAACTCAAATCCATACTCCTCATTTCCATAAATGTTGAACTCACCTATCACTCAATACTAGGTGATTACTTTTAGTGCCTTCGAAATTTGTGAACCCTACTTGTATGTTGTACCCCATTTGGACTCTTGGTTTTCCATTGACTACCCCTCTGTCTGATGTGCTAAATTGTGGATTCCCTGTGTTCTGACCTGGCTCTGTTATCTGGACTTCTGCTGTGCTAACTTATGGATTCCCTGTTGTGATAGGGTTAAAAGATTTGCTATTCGAAAAAGGGACACAGTGAATAATAATAGCAACATTATTATTCATTGTGTCCATTTTTTCTAATAATCCATATAAAGACCCAGTCTTAGCAGGTGCCTGTTTTCTACACATTACTAATCTTTTTATTATTATAGGGCCATCCTTTATTGTGTGTTCAATTGTATCTCATTTCCAGATTTGTTATTCACAGTGCAGAATGTAGCCAATGCACGATCACGTGAAAATAATATATAGCTAAAGTGTATTGCATTATTAAAAATAGGTTCTCATAATCACTTTCATCCTAATGCACTGCAGAAATCTTTAGAGTTGGGATATTAAAACTCATTGAAGCAAGGCTGAGTGTTTACTTATGAATGGCTTTATTCATAGGGATGATTTCTGCAGGTGAAATCATATATATCCTGCTTGGACAAAAGACTGAACATCCATAAAAATGTTCTTTGATGTATGATCATATTAATCAAATTAACATAAACCTCCTAGTGTTTAATTGACAATAATGATACTTATGTGACAAAGCTATATATTGTCTGCAGAGTTCATGTATCTATGTTGAATGGGTCATACTGTCAATTTCTTTAGGTAATTGCTGATTTATGTGTTCCCTGAAATGCTATCATGTTGGAATGATGAGCACATCATGCACACCTATTTATGGAGATCCTGTTAGTGTATTGTCTATTTATTTATTAATACATGTTTAAGGGACTTTGGGATCTATTTACTAAGCGTTGGATGGAGATAAAGTGGACAGAGATAAAGTACCAGCCAACCAGCTCCTAACTGTAATTTTTCAAACACAGCCTGCGAAATGGCAGTTAGGAGCTGATTGGCTGGTTCTTTATCTCTGTTCACTTTATCTCCATCCAAGGCTTAGTAAATAGACCCCCTATTTATTATACAAATTTTGCAATCTATTGTACAGTCCTGTTGTTGAAAACTGACTGTTGGTTTACAAAACCTTGGATTATTTGTTAATGTATTAGTGGTTGCTCACTGCTTACTACTTAATGTGTCTCAGCTACTAGGGCCCAACTTGTGATACTGAGCATTAAATTCGTTATAATCTGAAAAATCACATTTGCAGATTAAAAACAGAATTTTGCTCTATTATTCATTTTCTGCTTATATTAGGGGTAATGAATCCTACATAAGTAGCCCTGGTACCATTGTGAAGAAATGCAATCCATTTTTTGAAATAGGAAACATATTTATGTAAATGTTCAGGCTATACAGCATATGTTTTTAAAGACAATAAAGTATTGATTATCTTTGCAATCAAAAACATATAGGGTTAAATGTAATAGCATGCCAGCAGACTTTTAAAAAACATTGTAATGTTCAAATAAATATTTTATTGTTCTGAATCACTTGTGCCCATGAATAATGTTGGTCTACCCACCTGGTTCCATGTGACCTGAGCTGTGGGGGCTGTATGAACAGAGGAAGGAGGCCTCTGTGATTGAAGCTCAGCAAGATTAGATGCGAGCAACTGTTCAGGCACTGGGGCTAAGGGTTTATTTTATTGAGTATGTTCTGTCCAAACCTTCCCATAATAACATTGCTGCAGGACCTTAATATCTTGTGTTACTGCAAGGTCTTCTTCCACTTACTCCAGGAGTTGCACAGCTGATGATGGTGCCTGGCGTGCAGACAGTGAGAAGATTGGCCTCTCTGGTGATAATCTCAAGAGTTTATTAAGTGGTTGTTTTGTACCTTTTAAAGTTAGAGACAAAAAAAAAATATATTTTTTTTTCCCTTGTTCATACTTATGAGAAAACTAAAATATAAGGAAGTTTCTTCTTTGTGAGTTTAAATTTAACTAACTATATAAAAAAATAGCAAACACGACTTGAACAGGTTATATCTTAATTATTTTCACCCACTTTTATACACTCATGACGTTTAATATAGATAATGCTAAACTTGTTCCATGTGTAGCCAGTTCCTTTGTTACGAAGGAACAAATCTTAAAACATTTGTAAATATATCCCATCATATCTGAAGATGAAATACTATGGCAGTCAAATTTTGTAGTATTTAAAGAAAACATTATTGAGATGACTAAACCGAAATTAGCAGTTTAACTATAAATATATGCTGTATCTATAAATTAAAAAAAGTTACATAATGCATTCAAAGTTAATGGCAATTAGTCACAAAATAAATTAAATCATGTGTAAAATATTAAAAAACTATCACCTTTAAAACAAGAAGCCCAGGGGGGTGGCGTGAGAATGAATAATAGTACAGGAGTATAGCCAGGTCTATGATTGTTAGAGTATGTATATTTTGTTTAAAGGAAAATAACCTAAACCTGTGTGTGGATATTATGCAACTGTAATATTTTCCACCCAACCTCTTGCGGATATATGCAGGTCAACATGGGCTACTCAAGATGTGAGTACCATCACCCCCCAAAATAAATATAATTGTGATAAGCATTTTATAAATGTGTTTTAAGGGTAAGAAAATATTACATGTTTTTGACTAACTGATATAGGATACTTTTTTCGATAATGGTTATTTTTCCTCACCACTATTATAACATTTGACCTAGGTTTTATTTCAAAGCTATGTTACAGAACAAAGAATTTGTACAAAATGTGAACTGGATGTTGTAAATGACTAACTTAATGCATTTTTTTTTTTAATTCTCTTTGAAATTGTAACCTTGGATGCAGGGCCCTCTCACCTCATTTTTTGTTTGTTCCCAAATGTAAAGTGCAATGGAAAATACTTGTGTTATATAAGTAAATGTGAATAAAGTGCTAATAATACATTACATTACTATAATATAATGTTATTTTAAAAAAATTATGATAGTTAGTTATTATACTCTTTGTATATATTTCTGGAGTGTCCGGAGTGTGATTTGCAATTTCTGCACACCATTCATGTCGACATTTGGTTGAATAAATGATTTAAAAAAATAAAAAAAAAATACAACCAACAACTTTTTTCTTCTCTGCTTCAAAATGCAGTGACAGGAACAGCAGCAGGCCACATATGCTACTCAATGTTGGCCAAGCAAAATGATTGTGTATGTGTAACCTCAGAAAGTGTATTTTCTTAGGTTTGAACTTTGCAGCAAAAGCGAATCCAAAAGCTGTATTTGCTTATAGAAACCAGTCAGCCACAAAACGATGAAATTCTACAAAAGACATGGCAAACTTGAGGCATTTTGCTCTTTTAAGAAGACCTAATTTAAATTTGCTTTTATGAATAAATTTAGATTGCATTATACAATAGCCTATAAAATCTGAAAATAATAAAAAAAAAACTGAAAAATAAATAGTAAACCCACACTCAATTGTCAACAATGATGATGTATTCTGTATTGGGGACATGTTTATTTTTTTTTTAAACGTGTTATTGCACACATATTTTACCTTTTTCTCATACACAGATGCTGCACATGAGTATATAGTCCTCAAAAAAAAATAATCATACACCCAGGTGTCCATTACCAGATGCAATGAAATACATCCAGTTACTCATTAAATCATGTCAAAAAATACATTTATAATTTCTTTGAATTTAAGTATAAGTTTCATTCTTTTTAGTTTGAAAAAAAGTTATAATCGTATGTAGTTTGTGTTGTTGTTTAAATGTCTTTCCTTCATTATATATAAATTTAATGATTATTTTTCAATTTATTTTAATTTAATGAATTATTATTAAATAGTATGATTAATGTAAGCTATTAGTGTTCCAGTGACATTAAGAATTTGGGATGTAGTCAGCATCCCGTCACACACAATACTGGTGGTCAGAAGCCCAGCACCGGAATCCGGACCGCAGTCAGAATCCTGGCTCCAGAATCCTGATGACTGTGATCCCAATGATGAGTATTAGGGATAGGGGAGGCTTGGGGTTAGGTTTAGGGTTAGTCAGAGGGTTAGGGTTAGGCCACAGTTTCTCAAACTCGGCCCTCAGGACCCCAAACAGTGTATGTTTCCCAGGTCTCTTCACTGATAATTATCTCCACCTGTGGATCTTTTAAAGTGTGTCAGTGAGTAATGACTACACCTGTGCTCCTGCTGGGTGACCTACAAAACGTGAACTGTGTGGAGTCCTGAGGACCGAGTTTGAGAACCACTGAGTTAGGCTATGGGGGAGGGGGGGCTGTTAGGGTTAGGCTGCCGAAGAGAAGCTTAGGGTTAGGCTGCAGGCGGGGAGGGGTAGGGTTAGGGGAAGGGCTAGAATACTTATCTGCATGCATCGGGAACCTTACCGTTGGCATCATCAGCACCGTGATCACGTACCCAACCCCACAATACATATACTTAATAAAATGTTAATAGTCAATGTCAAAAGTGTATATGGCTTAAAAATGGAATGTCAAAGAACATTCTTAAAGCACAAAACTGTACATAAAGATAATAAAAACATAAATATTATAAGATAGTAATAATCATGTTACAAATAAACCAAACATTGTGAATTGTTAATGTGAAATTACTGTATTCGTAGAGAATATGATGTAAGAAATCCTTTCTTAAGTGCGAGAAGTTTTAAGTCAGAAATGTGACACATGCTGTACATTTTTTTTTGCTAGCGTCTGTTTTACTGTACTTATTTTAATTTTATCCATCCTAATCTGGTTTAGCCACACAGAGGGTCTCATTCAGACCCGTTCGCAAGCTCCCGAGCACTCGCAAGCGGGTCGATGTTTGGCTGTGCGCACGCGCAGCGGCCGCACTGCGTGTGCGCAAGCCCCAGAGTGAGAGAGAAATTCTCTTGCTCCGGGGCTCGCTACAAAAGGGGCGGCTGTCGATGTTGATCGACAGCTCGCCCCATTTTGTAGGCGTGGTGGGGGATGGTTTCACAAACGGAGGCGTTCCCAAGCGAACGCTTGCCGTCTGTGGGTGTCTCTATTAGAGCCGAAAGCTCTCTGGGGCTTGCGGCACACGAGACCCTACCACAAGGGTCTCGTCGCAAGCCCCGATAGTCTTGACCATCGCGACCATCATCCTGGCCGCTCGTTAAGGCTGTGGGTGGTAACACACAGCCTAGAGAGCAGCCAGAAGGCCGGATCATTTTTTAGATGCGGCCGCCCTCATTCATAGCGAGCGCTCGCATTTTGCGAGCGGCTCTAAATGAGGTCCAGTGTCCCTAAATACCTCCTGTCTCTGGAAACATCAGAAAACTTTTTCGTGTAGAATGATCCAAAAGCATCCAGATGTTCAACATGATATTAGGAAGTTTATTTACTGAACAGCGTTTTACAAACTTGCGATTTACAGTATGGTGGGCTTGCCACGACATCTAAAGTGGTGAATTATCTGTAATTCATCTGTTTAGGACTTCCTAAGGGGGATAGAAAGTGTTAAACTTTTTTTCTACTATACTGGTATTGCATAATATTTGTACTTCACTATGCATTTTTCCCCTGGTGATAAAATAAGCAGCTAATGTTCTTATGATATAGTCAAAAGGACTAGACTATAATGTTTCTTTAGTATTTGCAAAGTTTGATATATTTATTGTTAAATGAATCCATCATAAAACTTGCTTACGTTTCAACTTTCATCTAGTATAAAGTACATTACTTCTTGGAGGAAATTATGGAGATCTTCTCATATTAAACACTGGTTAAGTATACATTCATAAGTCATAGTTTTTTCTAACAGGTGGAAAAAAATTACATATAAGTTCCAGCTTTATGCTTCTCCAAAAAGTACTTTGCATTCAAAAGCACATAAATCTTTAAGTTGTGCGGTTGGAAAGTTGTTTGGGTTTTGTGTAGTAACTAAGTCATCTATGTTTAAGATTGTGCTTATTATAGTTAAAATATGCAGGACGCCTGACCTGAAAGTAAATAAGAATTCCTCCAACTTCTGCTGGCAGATGACTACACTTTTACAGATACACTTTTTCACGTTTTATTGTGCCGATGGACTCTGAAGGATGTGTTCATCTGTAAAACAAAGGGTAATCTGGCATAAATCACTTGTGCAGTTATAGGAAGAGCTAAACAGTCGTAAATTATTAAGCCATTTTTTATCCTAGATCATGACAGTGGGATCGTACATACTTTTAGCACCACTATAGCACTAAGAAAGAGGTTGGCTTATTTAAAGAAGAGTTAAATATGGATATTAGATATCAGATATATATTATCTATCTATTCTAGACAACATACTGCACCATTAAATACTGTTCCCAGTAGATGAAGTTATGGTTTTCAATTTTAGCATCTCCCTTCCCAATGGAAATTAATGGGCTCAATCCTATTAGCTGTGAAGGAGGAGAGTTGCCGTTGCAACAGTGTAGAAACACCGACAATGGCACCACTACTCGCCCCCATTGCGGCTCGATCTCACCCCGGACTCCAAGGTTTTCGTAAGCAGTCCTATAGGCATACAGCCACACTTACTTACCCCACGAGGGGACTCTTAGCTAATAGGATTGAGCCAATGTATTCAGATGTACTTCATTGCCCTAAGGTCTTCAGCACAAAACTTTAGCTGAGTCAGAAATCGGCAGAGGCTGAAGGCAGGCAACAATGGTTTTAGAGTCAAATTATACAGCAAAGGTCAACAATAATAGTTTTAAAGAGCAATAACAAACAGGCTGAAATACAAAAACCCACAAGGTTGCCTGTGTGATGTTACACATGAGCTCTTATAAGAGCTAAGCACCAAATGAAGAGCATGATGCCTCAAGATGTCTCTATAAATGTGACTGCACCTGCTCATGCACACAGGGTGATAGGGAAGTTTAGAAGTTGCAGAGAAAGTAAGTGCAGAGGTGTAGCTTAGAGCCATAGAGCCCCCCTATAATGAAGTCTACATTGGGAGGGGGTGTGGCCTTAATGTGGGAGTAGGTTCAAGTGAAAAGAAAAACTATCAATAGCAGTGTTTGCTTGGGGCATAAAGGATCCTCAGGGGAAATGCAATGGTTGGGGCCCAAGAAACTGCACCTAAGGGAAGGGAAAAGGGCAACCTAGTGAGCAGAGATGACGCAATTGGCTCAGCCAGCCCTGCACAGCAGGGAGGCACAAGGCCTGAGAGGCACCGCTGCCACCTTCTCCATTTGCCATGAGCCCGCTGAGATTTTGTTACTAGCGGGTGCCAGCAGCTCCCTCCCTGCAGCCGGAGGCTGGAACTCACTCCTAAGCTCTGCCTTCCATCACCCACAGTGGGTGTGTCGAAAGACATCACAATGTTTCCCACAGTGCTGAGTGCAAGGAGCTGTCAGGCGGCGGCGGGCGCAGGAGCAGTGATTCAGGTGAGTACAGTGTTGTGTGTGTCTGTGTGTCTTTATGTGTGATGGGTACTACTAATGTGGGCATTGTATAAGGGGCACTACTATGGGCATTGTACAGGGGACACTACTACTGCGGGCACTGTATAACGGGCACCACTAATGTGGGCATTGTATAGGGTGCACTACTTCTTTGGGCATTGTCTAGGTGGCACTACTACTGTGAGCATTGTAAAGGGGACACTACTACTGTAGGCATTGCATAGGAGGCACTACTACTGTGGGTATTATGTGTAAGGGTCACTAATTCTGTGGGCATTATGTATAAGGGCCTACTGCTGTGGGCAATGTATAAGGGGCACTACTACTGTGGGCTTTGCATGTAAGGGACACAATCACTGTGGCCATTGCGTATAAGGGGCACTGCTACTATGGGCATTATGTGTATAAGGGGCTGTACTATGAGCATTGTGTATAAGGGGCACTATTGTGGACATTGTGTATAAGGGGCACTACTGTGTGTTGTACCGTGAATAAAGGACACAACTATGTTATGTAATGTGAATCGGGCACAATGTGCGGTGTAGTGTGAATAAAACTGCTACTGTGTGGCAAAATTTGAATTGGGGGTACAATTGTGTGGCCACGCATCTTCCTTGTGAGACTGCTCCCTTTTTTGGTGCTTGCTGATGGGCGGACGGGAAGGAGCAAATTTACAGTTTGCATGGGGGTGCTGAACACTCTAGCATCGGCCCCAAGGCCAGTTCTCCCATTACGCATGGTACATAGCTGCGTAAGGAGCCACATAGTGAAGGGCATCTTCCGGCTCCCGCAGTGGGTAATGGGGGTGACGTCATGACGTCACTCCCATAATGCAACGCGGTGGATGGAGGAGCTGATATCGGTGGCGGGACCGGGAGCAGGAGTGGGTTTCAGGTAAGTGCTTTTTTTTTGTATTTTTTATTACGTCTCTACTACGAGCGGGGGGAGGTGGATTACTACTGGGGGCACCACAAGGGGGATTACTACTGGGGGCACCACAAGGGGGTTATTACTACTGGGGGCACCACAAGGGGGGACTACTACTGGGAGCACTACAAGGGGGGCTACTACTGGGGGCACTACAAGGGGGGATTACTACTGGGGGCACTACAAGGGGGATTACTACTGGGGGCACTGCAAGGGGGGGATACTAGGGGCACTACAAGGGGATACTACTGGGGGCACTGCAAGGGGGGAATACTACTGGGGCACTACAAGGGGGAATTACTACTGGGAGCACTACAAGGGGGGATTACCACTGGGGGCACTACAAGGGGGGTGAGGAATACTACTGGGGGCACTACAAGGGGGGAATACTACTGGGAGCACTACAAGGGGGGATTACTACTGGGGGCACTACAAGGGGGGGAATACTACTGGGGGCACTACAAGAGGGGGATTACTACTGGGGGCACTACAAGGGGGGCTTCTACTGGGGGCACTACAAGAGGGAGGACTACTACTAGGGGTACTATATAAAGGGCACTGCTTAGGGGGTACCACTACTGGGGGCACTGCATGGGGGGAGGAGTACTACTGGGGCACTATATAAGGGGATTACTACTGGGGGCACAAGGGGCACTGCACAGGGGGGACCATTACCGGGGGCACTGTAAAAGGGGCACTGCATAGGGGGTACCACTACTGGGGGCACTGCATAGGGGGACTACTACTGGGGGCACTATATAAGGGGAATAGTACTGGGGGCACATGGGGCACTACATAGGGGGGCACCAAAAAATATACTCGCTTACCAAAAAATTTGGGCTAGGGCCGGCCCTGATTGGCCCTGCAAGTGAGGATGTCTGGACAGCCCATGGTGAACATGTAAGTGGGCAGAGAAAGTACGGGCAAGCCTTTGCTGATGAAAGCTGCCAAATCTTATTGCGTGGCGGTAAGATTCAATGACTCTATAGGGCAAAAATTATTAAAATCAGATTTTGTACATGTCACTTCTGATCAGCAGCCTTTGAGAAGCCACTGACTTCTGTAGAAGAGGAGGAAGATTATAAGCGAAGAATGCAGAAGTGGCAGAAAGTGTGGGTGGTGTGAAAAGAGCAAGAGAAAAAGGGGCATATTTATTAAACAAATTTTGGAGGAAATCCCTCTAATACTGATGCAAATTTTAAGCATCCACTGGATGTATTACAGGTGATCTGCTGCAGTTCCCCTGTTTCTGATCACAACAGCAGCCCCTATAGTTTGGTGCGGTAGCTGACGCCATCTTAAGATGGCATTAGCCATTGTAGCTTGTAGGCTACATACCGCAGATTTTACCAGGAGAGGGATCCTCCGTGTCCCTTCCCGGTAATAGCCACTCTCGCGTGAGTGATCAGATGAACATGCATGTGCAGTAGGCTACCTAATATCTGTGATTAGAACCTTCGTGGAGCTGGAAAAGTTATTTGAGGATATATCAATATTCCAATGATCCAGCAGTAAAAGAGTAGTCACAGCCACAGAAGTACATACATCAAAGCTCATTTGCCTGGAGATTTCTCAGCACCAGCACAGGACAGCACACAGCTGCAGGGAAGCTTTTATTCATCTGGCGATTCACCATTCCCTTTTCTATGGACTGTATATGGGGAACTAGTAAACCATCTTTTTTTGTCCATATAGGGGAACTTTATTTCCAGAAACATTTCTAACACTAATTATAAAGCCACTCAGCTCTTTGGACTCCTAGAACAAAATTTTTTTTTCTATACCACTAAATTACCTCATTTACGGAGATCTATGTATTATACTGTACATGGCTATTTCCTACCTATCTTTGGTATTAGAATCTGCATAGTAATAAATATTTTTCATTGTTATATATTCTCACACAAGTTATTTTAATATATTATTTTAATATATTTCTTTGGTAGTGTCTGCACATTGTACTGTGCTGTTATTGTTTCTGCTACACAATAGGAAGATCTGCACCCCCTGGGTAAAAGTGTGCAGGCACTTATTTACCAATGTTTCCCCTGAGGTAATAACGGCCCGATTCTGACACCCGGACCAACTGTTCCTCCGCCTCTACCCACGCTACACCCCTGGGTAAGTATATTAGTTATCAATAGAAAAATGTATAATAATAATAGACAATAACTGTATAATAATAATAATAATAGACAATAACTTTTTGCTCCAAATCATGACTTTTTGTGTTGTTTAGTGAACAATTCATATTTCAGTGCATGAAGTTGTACAACCATATATGCTTACATTTCCTGCAGTTATTTTCAGCTATTTTATGTGCACAAGCCTCTTGTAATGTCAAATGTAAAAGTAATTTTGCACTTTTCATCTTGAGACAGATTTCTGTTTGGCGAAAAAAAGAAAGCTGGTAGCATTTCACCCCTCATTAAACCATCAGCATGATACAGTCCATACACTTTTTATGTACGAGAGTTTGTTAAACACTGGCATTCCTATCATTTTACTGGGCTGGCACAAAAATGGCTTTCAGCTCACTGGATGTCTCCATAGCATTTTCCACAACTGAAAAATACATTGACATAAATAAACGACAATGAAATTAAACAAACTGATATGACATATTAAAATTCTAAGACACCATTAAGAGTTGATTAAACCAGTATAATAAACTCAATTAAGTATTCGAGTTATTGTCTAAAAGGTACTAATTTATTCATAACGTCCTCATGGAAAAAGGTATTTAAAGGATTTTACCATAACATACAGCCTATGGAGAATTAAAGGGGCAGGGACCAAGGGTCATATGTCCCAAGTTCCTTCACTCAGCTGGACCTCTGGTGCCTTCTCTCACCCTTCCACTCACCATTCTGCATAGTCGTGTATCTCAAACTGTCACAGAGATATTCTGGTCAGATGGTCACTGATGGGCAGTGGCTAGTTCTATTCAGCTAAAGTCAACCACCTACTTAATTGACGTCTTCTCCAGGAGATCCCTCACGGGAGGGCAAAGTGACAAGGGTATTGGGTAGGCACAGGATTGTGTGATTCACTTCGAATCGCCAGATCATTTGACCACTCCAGTTACATAGCTCCCACGACTTGACAATTTGCAACTTGCCAACTTGCCAATCTGAAATTTACAAAGCATAAAGGGTGGGGCAAGTTGTGTATCAATTGGGGGCTGTTTTATAATCTGTATAAATATTGGGAGGTATGTTACATAGTTTGCTGTACACTGTATAGCTAAGAGCAGTGGGGAAGAACAAAATAGAAAAATAGGTAGTGTGGAGACAAACCGATGAGAAGAGGAACATGTGAGGTAATATCTAAAAAGGATGGCACGTGTGTGGCAGAAGCAAGTAAGAATAGGGATATGTGAAAAAAAAATATGGAGGGTACAATGGTGTATCTATAATGGCTGCAGGGTATGCGGTGCACACAAGCCCCTGGGTCCAGGAGGGTGCACAACACACACCCTGTACCAATATATAGTTACACTTACCTCTCTGCAGTCTCTGGAGTACTCCATTTGCAGGTGGACCGAAGCTGTAGAAAAACAAAACACACAGGGAAAGTGGCATGGCGGCCATTTTCCAAGTGATTTACTCATGCGCACTAGAGATGTCCCCCAAGAAAAAGGCGTGGGTGCCATTTTCCCTTAGACCTGCACATAAGCAGTAGACTCTGGCACCAAGCCACGGAAGAGATGGCGACTGTCTCAGCTACTATATTAGCTAGGCTGGTGGAGTAACTGAGCTTATGCCCATGGAGAATCAAGGAAGCCATTGATGGCTTATAAAACCTACACCCAGCCATAGACATTACTTGAAGATGCTCATACCCCAAGCTGAAAAACACTGAGCTAGCCATATTTAGGATGTGCGTCATGTGCCGTCAGACACAGCAGAGGGCCCTGGGGGTGCCACCTTCACTGCCTCACGTTCCTTGCTACTGGTTAGCAGAGTGACTGGAACGGCACCATGCAGCCAATATCTCTGCTGCAGTGCTGTCCAGAGCATCTATTGGACACTCCAAACAGGCATCCTGCAGTCTGTGCAGCCGTTCAGAGTATCCTCAGGATGCCTTGGGTAGTGCTGCACTTTCCCCTGCTGGTGGTCCCGCCCCCTCTGTGCGATGTCATGGATTTGGGGCGGAGCCGACACAGGCGTAGCATTGCTGAGTGAAAGGAGAGTTATCTGATATTCAGTGGGTTCATTTTTAAGACTTTATAGTATATACTGTAATATCTGCAGAATTGTCTTTGATATAAATATACAGCAGAATAAACCAGCCAAAATATGTAACTGGTTAGCCAAAGCTTAAAAAACAAAATCAGTGACCTGTATCATTCAGCTTTCTTGTCTTGATGCTCAGTTGTTAACCTTTGTCTCATTAATCGAGTATAGACATTATATAAACTATGTTTGTGTACTTGTTTGGTCTGTCAAAACATCACAGAGCTTATGGCTAGTTAGTTAGAGGTATTGGCAAATTAATGAATATCTTCCCTTTTTTCCAGGCAGCTGTAGCAGATGCCACATCTCTGAAATTACCTGCAGAGCTGAGAACAGAAGAAAAGAACATTTCAGAGTTGAGCGAAGGGCATGCCCCGCTAGAATAAGTCTCTTTGAACTGCGTGATACAAATAAATCAATACTTTTATTTCAGTCTAAGTGGGCCTCAGGGAAATAATTATGAAAAAATCAGATACAAGCCTATTGTGTGAGTTCAGACATTTCTTGGCAGGGTGACCTGCTCATCATGCACAAGATTTGTACACAATGAAAAGGAAAATCAAGAAAATATCTGGAATATCACCATAATTTTGCAAAAGAAGAGTGTAATACATGACCGATCACGCAGTGGCAGGAGATATGGATTCCTGTTATTAGAAACAGGATTTAGACAAGACTTGGTTTTGAGAATCGTTACAATGTGCCCGCAATGTGCTAAAGAGAGTGTAGTAACTGATTCAGTAACTCACAGTCGCATAGTAGAGTTGGCACAGGAGATCAATTGTCCCATACCAGTTCTGTATTGTACAGTTATGGATGGCATAATATATGATATATGGGTGTGTTTACATTAAAACTGCAGATGATATCGTCACCAGTGCATAATTCCTATACGTACAAAGTATATACCTTTCCTTAGAAGCCTATTATTTGTAGGTAAGTACTTTTAGTGATATCATTTAAAATAGTTTCCAAGCACGTATTGCTGCGGAGTCTGTCATTTAAACACATCCTGCTGGGTTCATGTAAAAGTTACTATACCAGGGGCCTGATTCAGAGATGGCCGCAGCATTGATGTGAGAATAAGCTAATGCAGCAGGAGACGTCTAAGGAGAGAAGACACCTCCTAACAGCCTCACAGATCCGAGTGCTGCATCCAAAGGCGCAGCATCATATCACCATCACAACCATCGGTCGTCTGAGAAAGCCAAAGGCTACTCCGAATGGCTGTTTTACCTGCGTAGCCCAGACCAGGAAATCTGTGTCTTCCAACGCAGATCCTGACCTCTGCACTAGCAGAAAACAGTGGTCCCCACCCCCAAATGGATAGGCTGCAGCTGGGTGACACTGCGAGCGAACTCGCAGATGGAGGCCTGCACATATGCAGTACACATCCTGCACATGCGCAATCCATTTACCAGCAGAGATGCACGCACTCAAAGTTGCTAGCTCTCCCACACACTAAAATATAGGCAGATTCTCACCAAGCGGCCTTTGTATTTAGCCTCTTTTTACTTAATTCAAGCAAAAACTGCAAATAAAAAAAGCACAAAGACACTACCCACCACTACTAAAAGGAAAAACAATCATAATAAAAGAAAACCAGTTATAAGTGTATATAAACATAACTCGGGGCCTCACAACATGGCAACAGCTTGGAAAGTTAAACTTGCCTTAGAGAATCAGCTGTCCTCTGGTATACAGTCAGGTCCATAAATATTGGGACATTGACAGAATTTTCATATTTTGTCCTCTATTCACCACCACAATGGCTTTGAAATGAAACTAACAAGATGTGATTTAACTGCAGACTTTCAGATTTAATTTGAGGGTAATTACATCCAAATCAGGTGAACGGTGTAGGAATTACAACGGTTTCTATATGTGTCTCCCACTTTTTAAGGGGCCAAAAGTAATGGGACAAACTAAACAATCCTAAATCTAACTTTCACTTTTTAATACTTTGTTGCAAATCCTTTGCAGGCAATTACAGCCTGAAGTCTGGAACGCATAGACATCACCAGATGCTGGGTTTCATCCCTGGTGATGCTCTGCCAGGCCTCTACTGCAAATGTCTTCAGTTTCTGCTTGTTCTTGGGGCATTTTCCCTTCAGTTTTGTCTTCATCAAGTGCGATGCATGCTCAATCGGATTCAGGCCAGGGGATTGACTTGGCCATTGCATAACATTCCACTTTTTAGCCTTAAAAAACTCTTTGGTTGCTTTTGCAGTATGCTTCGGGTCATTGTCCATCTGCACTGTGAAGCGCCGTTCAATGAGTTCTGAAGCATTTGACTGAATATGAGCATATAATATTGCCCGAGACACTTCAGAATTCATTCTGCTGCTTTTGTCAGCAGCCACATCATCAATAAATACAAGGGAACCAGTTCCATTGGCAGCCATACATGCCCACGCCACGACACTACCACCACTATGCTTCACTGATGAGGTGGTATGTTTTTGATCATGAGCAGTTCCTTTCCTTCTCTTCCCATCACTCTGGTACAAGTTGATCTTTGTCTCATCTGTCAATAGGATGTATGTTCCAGAATTGTAATGACTTTTTTAGATGTTTGGCAAACTCTAATCTGGTCTTCCTGTTTTTGTGGCTCACCAATGGTTTGCATCTTGTGGTGAACCCTCTATATTCACTCTTGTGAAGTATTCTCTTGATTGTTGACTTTGACACATATACATCTACCTCCTGGAGAGTGTTCTTGATTTGGCCAACTGTTTTGAAGGGGTTTTTCTTCACCAGGGAAATAATTCTTCTGTCATCCACCACAGTTGTTTTCCATGGTCTTCCGGGTCTTTTGGTGTTGCAGAGCTCTTCGGTGCGTTCTTTCTTTTTAAGAATGTTCCAAACAATTGATTTGGCCACACCTAATGTTTTTGCTATCGCTCTGATGGGTTTGTTTTGATTTTTCAGCCTAATGATGGCTTGCTTTACTGATAGTGACAGCTCTTTGGATCTCATATTGAGAGTTGACAGCAACTGATTCCAAATGCAAATGTCACACCTAGAATCAACTCCAGACCTTTTTCCTGCTTAATTGATAATGAAATAACGAGGGAATAGCCCACACCTGTCCATGAAATAGCTTTTGAGTTGATCGTCTCATTACTTTTGGCCCCTTAAAAAGTGGGAGGCACATATTGGAACTGTTGTAATTCCTACACCGTTCACCCGATTTGGATGTAATTACCCTCAAACTAAATCTGAGTCTGCAGTTAAAGCACATCTTGTTTGTTTCATTTCAAAGCCATTGTGGTGGTGAATAGAGGCCAAAATATGAAAATTCTGTCAATGTCCCAATATTTATGGACCTGACTGTATATGATCCTCTAGTGCTGCTGAACCCATATGGGAGAGATGTGTTATACCGTGCACTATTGCTGACACATCAGCAGGAATTTTACTGACCTTGCACAATCTCCCCAAATTCATGTGGGTGCACACAAAATGCCAACTCACTTCTCACAAATTCATTGAGGGTTAAAACTGTTGAAAACAGTCCATTTGACACTTATATGGAATACTGGGCCTGATTCAGACCCGGTCGCAAGTGCTGAGCGCTCACAGCCGGGTCGATGGTGGCCCAGAGCGCATGCACATGATGGAGCCGGCTCCGTCGTGCGCATGCGCGAGACCCGGATAGCGACAGGCAATCCGTCGCTCCGGGTCTCGTACCAAAGGGGGCGTGCTGTCGATGTTGAGTGACAGCTCGCCCCCTTTGGTGGGCAGGCCGGGGGGTTGGCTGCCTAGATGGAGGCGTTCCCATGAGAACACCTAGTGATGTCAGTATTTGAGCCGAAAGCTCTCTGGGGCTTGCGGCAACGAGACCCTACCACAAGGGTCTCGTCGCAAGCCCGATGGTCGAGATGGTCTTGACCATCGTGACCATCTTCCTGGCCGCTCGCTATAGCTGTGGGTGGTCACCTACAGCTATGCGAGCGGCCAGGAGGCCGTTCTAAAAAAAAATAGCCCGGCCCTGATTCAGAGGGAGCGCTCTGTCAGAGCGTCCGGCTCTGAATCAGGGCCACTGTACTAGTGAAAAACTGTACAGTAATTGGTCTGGCATGGTTTCCGAACAGGCACTCCTTTGGCAGCTGCATGCAGGGCCAGCAACAGAAATCTCGGGGCCCGGTACACTGATTTCTCAGGGGCCCCACCTTCTCACCACCATCCCCGATCCCGCACATCCCTCCCCTGCATGTGTGATATGTGAAGCATGATAATGTTAACTAATAGATTCGCCAGACCTTAAATAAAGTAAACATACACTATGACTTACTACACTGTCTCTCTGTCACTGCTGATGCAGCCTGTAGTTCTTGTCTGCCATCTCTTGTAAGGTCTTCTTGATGACAGTGCTAACAGGGGTAGGAGGGATAGTGTATGCAGCTAGCCATCCACAGTCCTCAGTCCCTCATCACCTTCCTCAAATTCAGCCTCTAATCACCATCCTCAGCCCAGAAGCCCCCCATCACCTTTCTCCATCCCCAGACCCCTTCCTCAGTCCCCAGCCCCTATCACCTTCTGCCCCCAGCCCCCTTCATCTTCCTCTGCCCCTTTCACCTTCCTCCGTCCCCAGGCACCATCGCCTTCGTCTGCGTCCAGCCCGTCACCTTCTGCCCCCAGCCATCATCACCTTTCTCTGCCCATAGCCCCCTTTAGCTTCCACTGCCCCTTCAACTTCCTCTGCGTCCAGCCCCTTTCACCTTCCTCTGCATCCAGCCTCCTTCACATTCCTCTGCTTCCAGCCCCTGTCACCTTCCTCTGCCCCAGCCTCCTTCATCTTCCTCTGCCCACATCACTTTTCTCTGCGTCCAGCCCATCACCTTCTGCCCCAGCCCTTGTCACCTTCCTCTGCGTCCAGCCTCCTTCACCAGGCACCATCACTGTCTTCTGTGTCCAGTCTGTCACCCTCCGCTCCATCACTTTCCTCTGCATTCAGCATGTTACCTTCCTCTGCCCCAGCCCTGTCACCTTCCTCTGCGTCCTGCTTCCTTCACCAGACACCATCACCGTCCTCCGTGTCCAGCCCATCACCTTCCACCCTGTCACCTTCCTCTGCCCCTTCTTCCATCCCCAGCCCTAACAGCAGCCTCAAATACTTACTACGTGATGGCAGGCCGGCGATCCATCCACATACGCCCGGGCAGGAAAAATGTGCAGCGACGTGACTAATGACCTTACGCCGCCACTTTGCAGTCAGCTGTATGTGTAGAGTCATGCCTGACCCGGGCCGCAGCTGAGCCACCTGTAAGAGCCCAACGCTGCTTGGGCCAGATTAAAGGGACCTGGGGCTGGGTGGTGGTGGCTATGGGTCCCATCTGGACCTTGGGGTCCCTTTGCACCTCGGGGGCCCAGTACGGGTGTCCCCTTACCACCCCCCTATCGCCGGGCTTTGCTGCATGTCAGTTAAATGGAAAACAACTAGGCTTGCACTGTGCACTGTGGTGATCACCTTAAATGTAGCAGCGCCCGGACCATCGCCCCAATAAGTTAACATAAGCGCAGCGCAAATCTATTAAATATTGCACTATGCACAACTAATGGACTGTACTGTAAATAATAATTTGAAAAGAAATAGGGCGGGATGTACTAAGGTTGCGGTGACTATTCCGCCAGTCCCCGCAACCTTACTAATCGCATATTTACTAACATATGCGATTAGTATCGCAAAGGACAGCTCTTGCGATAAGAGCTGCCCTTTGCGAAATAGCTGACGCCGGGTGACGGGGTCTCCGTGGGACCCCGTCCCCTCCAAGCCCCGGGAGCTTCCTGCTGGTCACATGTGCAGGAAGCCCCGGGCTCCTCCTCCTCCCTGCACCTGGAAGAAGATTAGGAGGAGGAGGCGGATGACCCAGTAGGAGTGTGGGCCGGTGGCAATGGAGTACAGGTGAGTGGAGGACAGCGCTGGGTGACGGCGGGTGGCGGCGAACCATCGGGAGCGGGGTACGGTAAGAACCCCATAGACTTCTATAGGGTAACGCCAGGTTTTTCTGGCCTAATCAGGGAGGCATGGTCATGTCCCCTCCCTCCCAGTAATGTTAAAAAGTACTATTTGCAGTGACACAAAATGGCGCTGCATGCTGGAGAGGGGGGCAGATTTGTCTCTCTCAGCCAGGAGCAGATCCATGGAGGCAATCAGTACAATCACCCCCCATCCCGTAACACTTCTTACCTGCCCATATCTAACGCTGGCTGCTAAATAGCAGTGGCAGTGGCACATCATGCAGGGAGAGAGAGGAGACTGCTGCTGCTCAGAGACAGGAGCCTCTCTGTACTCTCCACAGCCCAACACACAGCAGCGTGTCCTGGGATGGGGAGAGACTGCTGCCATTGAGGAGTAGCAGTCTCCTTTCACTCCATGCCCAAAGTGCGACTGATTCAGGTGTCCGCCAGGACCCTCCAACATGCCCGGGCCAGGGTAAAGAATACCCCCCTCTCTGATTACCTGTAAAAAATGGCATAATATATTTATTACGTTTACACATTGACTGTATAATAAATTATTGATGCTGGATCTCTCTGATGTACTTGTCACCTGAGGCTCAGAGCCAGGGCCGACACTACCACTAGGCTAGGGGTGCCGGCCACTAGAGGGTGCTTCTGAGTCCGCCTAACTACGGATGGTGCAGGGGGTGCGGTTGCTATGGGGCCCAGCAGCTTACAGGGCTCGCCGGCCCAGCAATCGCACCCCCTCCACCCTCCAGTTGCCGGGCACCCGCTGAGACTGTGTTACCAGTGGGCGCCTAGCTCCTTCTCCCCCGCCCCCCCCGGCACCAGCAGCAGCCGGAGGACGGAGCTCACTCCTGAGCTCCGGCTTCCAGGTCCAGCAGTGCACTATGGCAGTGACGTCATGACGTCACTCCCATAGTTCCGAGGAGCGGGCGTCGGGGACGGACGGCAGCAGGCACTGGAGCGGTGTTTAAGGTGAGTATTTTTTTGTGTGTATGTGTGTGCGCGGGGGGGGGGGCTTACTACAGGGGGCACTACAGGGGCCTTACTACTGGGGGCATCATATGGGGGCACTATTGGGAGCACTACAACCTGGGGGCACTACAGGGGCCCTTACTACTGAGGGCACTTCAAGGGGCATTACTACTGTGGCACTGCAGGGAGCATTACTATTGGGGGCACTACAAGGGCATTACTACCGGGGGCACTGCAGGGAGCATTACTACTGGGTACACTGCAGGGAGCATTACTAATGGGGGCACTGCAGGGAGCATTACTACTGGGGGCACTACAGGGAGCATTACTACTGGGGCACTGCAGGGAGCATTACTACTGGGGACACTGCAGGGAGCATTACTAATGGGGGCACTGCAGGGAGCATTACTACTTGGGGCACTACAAGGGCATTACTACTGGGGGCACTGCAGGGAGCATACTACTGGGGGCACTACAGGGGTCCTTACTACTGGGGGCACTGCAGGGGGATCATCCCTTTAATTCGAGTCATGTGAATATTATTAGGGTGCTGTGTATGTGTCTGTGAGCTGGGCGGAGGGTTTATGGGAAAACAGGGGCAGCATTGTGAACCTTTGCCTAGGGCGCCCTGAAACCTTGCACCAGCCCTGCTCAGAGCTTCCTACTACTATGAATGGATCAGGGCAATTAGGGCTCCTTAAGATGGGTACACACCTGACAGATATATCTGTAGATGATGGTCGTTCATACACACTGAACGGTGATCATCTGCTTGTGCCCTCAGGTCCCAGTGGCCGGGGGCGGGACCCGGCGGCCGGTGGGCGGGTCGGGAGGGTGTCCCTCCCCCCTTCTCGTGGCTGTCACTGTGTGTGTACAGGCGGTCTGCAGACTGCCCGTACACACCTGCCAATGGACAGATATTTCTGCAGACATATCTGTCCATCGGCTGTGCAGCACAGCCAATGTGATATGTCGGTGAACGACGACGTTCACCGACATATCACGGGTACACACTGGCCCGACATCTAGCAGATATATTGGCCGATCAATTGATTGGCCAATGTATCTGTCAGTGTGTACCCAGCATTAGAGTGCACTGTGCCCTAGTCTGGAGCTTAGTTTGCCACATGGATGAGCCGGTCATCAGGGGCAAAAGCAGGATTACTGCAAAAGGATTTTCAATTGCTTACTTTTACAGCGAGTGTGGCCAGTCCTGAAGAGAGCATAATTAGCACTTAACAAGCTAAAATTTGCCACAAAGTGCAGTGTATGTAATACCTCAGACAAATACAGGGCCAGGAATCACAGTAAAGGTGCCCATACACGGTGCGATAAGCAGCCGATCTGATGGTTTGGTACAATATTGCTGCTATATCGTACCGGGTATGGGCATGATATCGAATAGTGGGGTCGTACATCGCACCTCCATATCTTAATGAAGGTTCAGTTGATCTGGGGTTGCGATGTGCAATCCCATGCAGCGCTATACAGGGGGGGGGAGGGGGGTGCCGGCATATTGGGCGGTCGGCTACCTGATCACACCGTGTGTGGGGACTGCCCAATATGTTGGCCATCAGACCCCCTGTCGTGTCGCATGGTGCATAATGCACCATGAATGGGCTGCTTTAGCCATTAGATGTGGCAGTAAGGCAAGCCTGTCTGAGCTGAATATTACTTTTTCCAGATGTAGGCACAATTCTACAATCCAACTCAATTGCTCTAAGGAGCATTGGAGCAAATCTGGTAGTCCGGGGTAGAGACAGAAGCACGGCCTCTTCACTGCGCCCTATCTGCGCGTGTGGAGAAGCCGCGTGTGACCAAAATGGGGGCGTGGCCCAATTACC
The DNA here is from genome assembly GCA_031769625.1 of Taudactylus pleione. Lineage (NCBI taxonomy): Eukaryota > Metazoa > Chordata > Amphibia > Anura > Myobatrachidae > Taudactylus > Taudactylus pleione. The sequence goes on from JAUIMM010000161.1 coordinate 4,194,209, forward strand.
ATGGGCCACGCCCCCTATGAATTGTTATTAGGAGGCGTGCCCGCCTCCAAATAACGTCAGGCTGGGGGGCGTGCAGGAACCATTCAGAGTCTCCAGGGTCCGGCACCGCCGCACACTTGTGGCGGTGGGGGTCCCCAACCTCCCAACTTGACCACCCGTGGGCCACTTCGGCCCACGGGTGGAACAGCGGGACAGTACTGTCCCGCAGAAATCAGGATGTTGGGGAGGGGTGCGCCCTCTATGGGTGGCGCCCCTATGTAACCGCACATGTCGAACACCCCTAGAGCCTGGGCAGAAGAACCTAGCGCCAGCCCTTCACAAATATATACACATTGGTCTCCTTAAACACTGGACAGTTTATGTAATACAGTATTAATAATTAACACTGTAAATGATCTATAGCAGTGATTCCCAAATTCAGTCCTCAGGAACCCATAACAGTGAACGATTTGTTTTCCAGATCTCCTAGTTGGTGCACAGGTGTATTCATTACTGGCTGACACATTTTAGAAGATCCAAAGATGATGCTTCACTGATACTGATGATAGCTGTAAAAAATGCAATGTTACGGTTCCATGGAGACCAAGTTTGGAAAAGACTGGTCAATAGTATAGGCTGCAAGGGAAAGAGTTTATAAAATGAATGTTCTGTATCAAACATATTGAACTGAGCTTTCTAAGCACACATTCTCCCACCTCATGTTAAGAGTGACGCCTATATCTTGCTGGCAGCTGCTCTCTGGTCTCTCTGTCCAAAGCTCAGATCCACAAATGCAGCAGATTTGGAGCATGTGCAGCAGCTCCAATGTCCCTTAAGCTGCATATTATGTGGCTGCAGTCCTAGTAAAATAGTATTATATACTACTGCTATTAAGGTCATGATTTGAGCCACAGGCAGGGCCAGCGGGGGTGGGGTGAGGGTTCCAGGCAGCTGGAACCCTCCTACGTTTGTCAATGGACTATGGCTGTTTATCCATATATAGCTTATTGTAAGGTGCAGAAAAAATGAGCGGCATTGTGTACATAGATAGCTTCAGGTCACAGCATGTTTTTGCAGAAGGGGTTGTCCACCATTGGAGTATTACAGGACTATTCTCCAAGAAAGTTTATCATCTGCCTATGGTGCATTGTGGTGTATTCAGCTCACACAGTTCATCATGTATAACTTAAAACTGTGATGAGAAGAATGACAAAACTTGTGATAGTGATATTTTAATATCAGATAAACGAAATGACTGTATAGGAGTGGAGAGGGTTAAACCTAGGCTGGGGGCGGACCGGAGTGGGGAATCATGTGTCATGTAGGGCCAATGGGTTTTTAGGGTGGTAGGTTTTTAGCAGGGATATTAGAGTTTGTTGGAGGCGGAGTCAGCCTCTTTTGTTCCTGTCTTTAGAGTGGGTAAGTTAAATTTGGCTGAGCCCTGTGTGCAGTTTAATTTCTATTTGCCTGTTTTCTTCTTTTTTTTTTTCTCTTCCATTTTCTTTCCTACCCCCCCCCCTCTTTTTTCTTTTCTGTGGAATTTCCTCTGCTCCCCCATTTGTAAGACCCCATCTATTTCTGTATTACCCCCCCATTGATTGCCATGCCCCGTCCCAGGCGCACAGCGCGAATTCCTGCCCGTTACCGGGTTCAGGAGGGTAGCCCAGGTACTCTTGTGGAGGCTCCTGCCTCCCATGGTGATCAGGAGGTGGCCAGCGGGGAGTCCCCGGCGTCACAGCGGCCATAGAGTTTAGGCGCGGCTGCGCTGCGCAGCCGCGAGCAGGGGTCAGGCGTGGCGGCTATTAGCCGCCGCGAGCAGGCAGAAAGGACCCTGTAGGCGGGCAGAGCCACCGCGATGAGGCCGGCGACTGCTCGCTCCCAGAGGTCAGGTGCGGCGGCTCAGAGCCACTGCGAGCAGCATTCAATGAGCCCGCGGGTGAGCGGAGCTGCCGCTGGCAGGTCAGCGGACGCTCGCCCCCCGCGGGTGCAGGGCCCACAGGGGCGCGCACGCACTGCTAGAGGGGGAATAGAGAGCAGTAGTGCCCGGAGGGGCAGTTCAGGTAGTGAGGGTGGAGAGAGACCTGGCCCTGTCAGTAGTGTAAGGGCCAGGTCAGGCAGGTAGGCTGGCGGCCATTACAGGGCAGTAGGAACAGGCATAGGAGGGGAGGGGCTAGGAGACAACATGGAGGATGATTGGCAGGCTTTACACTCTGATAGCAGCAACCTGTCAGGTCCTGTTGTACAGCCCGAATCCACTGCTGCTGGTCAGTGCTCAGAGCATAGGGGTGGGAGAAGCATTCCTGCGGTTGCAGTTTCCGGCTCTGTGGATATGCAGTCCAGTAGTGGGCTTCCTAGTCAGTCCTTTGAGCCTGCAGTTTTTGTGGCCATGATGCCGTCACTGACATCTGCTTTTGCTCCCATGGTTGCGGCATTGGCTCCTAGCCAAGCAGATAGCGAAAGGGTGGATCAGAGGCAGCGTTCAATTTCTGCTACTCTGGGGCCAGCGGTAGATCAGTTCATGCAGGCTTGCAGGGCTATGGGCTCCGCTGCAGCACAGTTGTCAAGACCAGAGGCGTCTGGGGCTAGTGCTGCTGTGTCTTCTCCTGCTGTGTCGGCCGTGCCCAGGGTTTCGGCCCAGGGGGCGGCTTCATTGTCTTTTTCAGATACTGCTGAGGGCGAGGCTATGGAACAGGATTTCAGCGTCGAGGAGGCTTCATCATCGGTCGTGTCCGGGAGGGAGCAGACCAGATCGTCAGGTGAGATGTCAGAAGATGATGATGTTGCTGACTCTGCCTCCTCTTCTTCCTCTGTCTCGGACTTGTCGTCGACCTCTTCTTCTCTGGCTTCTTCTGTCAGCAGCGCAAAAAAGACGCGGAAGAGGGCTGCTAAATATGCGCGCAAGGAGGCCGATAGGCGCGATAAGCGGGCTAAGCGGCGACGTCAGAGTAGTAGCGCGCGGAAGTCCAAGAAGCGTCAGCATCAACCAGGTGTGGTGCATTGCGACAATACAGCAGTATTGCGGGGTCTGCGCGATTGTTGCAAGAAAAAAATCAGGAAGGGCGATTATGTGGACATGTTTATTTTAACTGAGCAAGCCAAAAAAGATTTCAAAGCAGCTAAGCTTAAAGGCAGGGTGGGGTTGGAAGCTTTTCGTTCCTATGATAACTGGCTTGCTGGGTTTTGCGTATTCGCAGCATGCTACTTGAAAGATCGCCCAGGGGAGCACCTGAACATAATAAGATATATCCACCTGATCCATGGGATGCAGCGTAAATCCAGGGGCAACGCCTGGAGAACCTATGATGAGGAGTTTAGGCGCAAGCAGGACGGATCCAAACGCTTAGATTTTGGGTGCAAGGACGTGGAAGTGTGGCTTGACGTCACGCAACCACCAAAAGGTGGAGCGGAGGATTCTCGGGTAGGCGGGGATACTCATAAGAGGGGGTCAGGTGCATGGCGCCCAAGTTCTGATCCCTCCCCGGGGCGTCGCCAGACGGGCCCCGGTCGGCTTTCTGCGCAGACGCCTTTTAAAGGTAAATGTTTTGCCTTTAATAATGCCTCCTGTTCCCAGGGCCAACGGTGTCGTTTTCGACACCTTTGCTTGCGTTGCAACGGATCGCACCCCGCCTCTAATTGCTTCAGGTTGTCAGCCCAACAGGGATCCAAGTCGGGAGGAGGAGCTATTCCCAAAGCGGGAGGTAGCGCAGGCGCTAAATAGGGCACCAACCCCTATCCGTTTGGATGCTATGTCCAGGTGGCTAGGGTGGTACCTTAATAGACAGGACACTGAGTTTTTGTTTTTCGGGTTCAAGTTGGGTTTTTGTTTACCCGTTATAGGGGAAGTTCAAGTCGGTTCCCCGAGAAATTTACAATCAGCTCGACTTTTTCCTGACGTTCTTCAGTTAAAAGTTGAGAAAGAGGTTCAATTAGGACGAATGGGGGGTCCCTTTGCACATCCTCCAATGGGGATGGTGCCTAAGAAAACTCCAGGAAAATTTCGGCTGATCCAGCATCTGTCTTATCCATCGGGGTCCTCGGTTAATGACTCTATACCTCCTGAATTCTGTTCAGTGAGGTATCAGTCTTTTGATGATGCTCTCAATATCGTTAGGACATATGGATGCGGGGCCCTCATGGCTAAGATGGATGTGGAGTCAGCTTTTCGTTTGCTCCCTTTGCACCCCAAATCGTTTAGGTTCATGGGTTTTCGCATTAGGGGGGAATACTTCATAGATAAGTGCTTGCCTATGGGGTGTTCGATTTCCTGCGCATATTTTGAAAAATTTTGCACTTTCCTTCATTGGTGCGTAGAGTTTTCTTGTGGGGGTCATGGGATAGCGCACTATCTCGATGACTTCCTCTGTGTGGGGCCCGCTGGGTCAGAGCGCTGTAACGAGTTACTTGGTTCCATGAGAGCGCTGTTTTTTCATTTTGGAGTACCAGTGGCAGACGAAAAGACAGAGGGACCCCTCTCGTGTTTGTCATTTTTAGGTATCGAGATTGATACCTTGGCTGGCTCCTGTCGTCTGCCGCGCGATAAAATTGACAAATTGCGAAAATCCATTTCAGAGTGTTTGGTTGCGCGCAAAATTTCTCTCAGGCAGGCCCAATCACTGTTGGGTTGTATGAACTTTGCCTGTAGAGTTATACCGATGGGGAGGGTATTTTGCAGAAAGCTAGAGAGGGCCACAGCGGGGGTTTCCAAACCTCACCATTTCAACCGTTTATCGGCAGAAATAAAGAGAGACCTGGAAGTTTGGGTTTCCTTTTTGCCGGATTTTAATGGGATCAGGATATGGTTATCTCCTCTGGTGGACAAGGTAGATTTGCAGCTTTTCACCGACGCAGCAGGATCTTCGGGGTTCGGTTGCTACCTGAGGGGATCCTGGTGCGTCGCAACTTGGCCGGAGGAGTGGATGCGTGCAGGTTTGACAAGAGATATGCTGCTCTTAGAACTGTTCCCAATCATGGTGGCCTTGGAGGTCTGGGGCGAGCGCATCTGCAATTGCAGCATTTTGTTCAGATGTGACAATCTGGGCATGGTGCATGCGATAAACGGGCAGAGAGCAAAGTCGTTGCTGGTTTTGCGTGTGCTAGCGCAGCTGGTGCTTGCCTGTTTGCATCATAATGTGGTGTTTCCAGCTCAACACGTACCCGGAGTTGACAACGGGATTGCCGATGCGTTGTCCAGATGTCAATGGGGTCGGTTCCGTACATTGGCTCCTGATGCAGAGATTGATGGTGTGCTGTGCCCCTCTTATGTTTGGCAGGTTATCAAGCCGGACTGGAGGGGTTAGCGGAGCTGTCCATTGCACCAAGCACCCTCAAGGCTTACCGTCGGTCTTGGGAAGAATGGGAAGTTTTTTCCCGTAGTCAAGGCCTTGGAGGTAAGGGTCAGCATCAATTGATGCTTGCTTTTATTTGGCAGCTGTATGTATCTGGCAAATCGAGAGCGGTAGTTTCACGGTACCTGGCAGGTATTTTGTTTTTCTCCAAATTGAAGGGAATCCCTGACCTTACAAGGAGTTTTGTCATCACAAAGGCCTTGAAAGGTTGGGCGCGCGCTGAGCCGGTTAACCCCGATAAAAGATGGCCTATAGACATTTATCTGTTACCGTCCATTCTAGGAGCGGTTGCGGATGTGGCGGCCTCCGGTTTCTAAACGCTTTTGTTTAAGTTAGCTTTTTCCATGGCTTTCATGGTGCTTTCCGGGTGTCGGAATTGGTTGCTCCCTCCAAGTGGAGGGATTCAACTATGCTGCGTTCGGATGTGAAGGTGGGTGAGAGGTCCTTGCTGTGCAGATTGCGTCATTCTAAGACCGATCAGTTAGGCAGGGGTCGCTGGATAACATTGGTCCCCTCTGCGGATTGTCGAATTTGTCCGGTCGGCTTGGCCACTCGTTATGCATCTGTTAGACCCTCAGCGGAGGGCTCATGGCTGATGCATGGCGATGGGCTTCCACTCACAAAATTTCAGTTTAGCTGGATGCTGCGGCGATGTCTCTGCAGCGTGGGCCTCTCACCAGGGGAGTTCGGCGCGCATTCGTTTCGAATTGGTGCTGCCACTTCCGCCGCTGCTGCGGGATTTCCAGAGTCACAGATTCAGGCTCTGGGCCGGTGGAAATCGGCCAGCTATAAGCGTTACATTCGGCCAAATCGTTGAGGTTTAATGTTGTGCATGCACGTTACATATGGTTTGTTATGTTTTACGAAGTGTCATTGGTCCTGGTCTTGTTTGTTTTCCCCTGTCTTTCCTACTCGGGGACTAGCTACTCGCCATTGATTTCAGTGGGAGTCTGGAGAGTTTTGACGATTTTTTTTACCTGATCTGACGGATTTAATTCGGCTATTTGGTTTATAATTACAATTATATGTCCCTCAGCAGGTTTTACGTTTTCTCTCTGGTCGAGTTCATTTGTGTTATCCGATATCCCCCCCCCCTTCTTTTTTATTTTAACTTATCCTCTTGTGTCTTTATGTCGCTTCAAATTGGCACAGAAGCTTGTTGATCTTTAAAGATTCAAGTCAAATTTTTTTCTTTTTGGCAGATCCTCACTAATATGTGCCCTGTTAGGTATACATTATTAAATATGCTAAAATTTTACAATAACTTTAATCTTTTCTTTGTTTTTTCCTCATTATAGGAGTGGATTTTGATGATTGTACTGTATGGATAATTGGCCATTCATTTGTTTTCTGGGCAGCTAGGTTCATGCAGGCGCAGGAGGCGCCGTTGTTTCCGGGGGCTAGTGGCGTTAGATGGATAGGGGTCAGAGGTATGTTGTGGGAGAGCCTGAAGCCTAAACTCTTGCAGCAGGTTCAGCGGCATGGCTTACCGAGAGTCGTGGTTATTCATCTAGGTGGGAATGATTTGGGCAAGAGGACATCTCTGGATTTAAAGCAAGCGGTGGTGGAGGATTTAGGTCAGATTATGATGGCATGGCCAGCTTGCAGAATAGTCTGGTCTTTCATGGTCCCTAGATTGTGTTGGCGTGGTGTGGTTGACAGCAGTGCCATTGATGAAGCCCGGAAAAAAGTAAACTTTGCGGTTTCAAAATTTGTGTTGAAAAATGGCGGGGCGGTGGTCAGACATCCTACGATAAAATTTCAGTATACTTACCTTTTTTGGTCTGACGGGGTTCACTGAGCGGAGGAAGGTATGGTTATTTTTCTTGAGGATCTGTTTGAGGTTGTGGTTTCTGTGTGTTAGTTCTATGGTGGCGGTGCAAGGTTCCTTTGGCAGAACCTTGCTTTTGGCGGGAAAGAACGGCAGGTTACCTATTAGCACTGTGAATATTTGTTTACTCATTGTTTTGCTCACCTTTGTTGACTCTTAAAGTCTGCTGGACCACCCTGCCGGGGACAGCATCATCACCTTACCGGGTGGGTAGTCAAGATAGAAGGCTTGAGCTTATGTGTTGTGGTTGGAGTGTTTATAGTGTTAGGCTTGGGCTGTTGTTAGCCGTTCTTTCTTTGCCACCATATTTAAATTAATTTAATTAATATAGTAACTAATTCATTATATGTTTTTAAATAAATAGCTAACAAATTCTGCCAAATACAAGTCTCCGTGTCTTTATTTCAATTGAGTATGTGTTATTGTCACTGATTCACACGCGGGTCAATCCTCAGACGATGGGAGGTTTAATTGTTCTAAGGGTCTAAGCTGTATGCACCTAAACTCAGCTCCACAAACCGTACCACAAGCTGATGGTAAATAAATATACTGTATAACAATAATCCCTTTCCCTGTGCTCAATACACAATATAAAATGTTATATTCCAATTCAGATACAGCTGCTCCTCCTCTTTACTGTTGGTGTCTTCTCTTGGGATTTTTTCCTTTTCTTGGAATGTTATTTCTCCTGAATTATACCCCTGCACTAAAAAGGCCAACAGGCCAGTCATTGTCTAGTAAATTGGTGTTTAATAATGATAAAACAATGGAATAAACATGCTTACAATAAAAAACTTACATATCACTGAACCTTTCTCCTCGGGGTTCACAGTCATCCAACCTCACTTTGGTAGTGCTGGGAAATCTCCACAAAATGTACCAGTGAATCAATCACCACCCACATGTGTTGCTTGTGACAGGGATATATCAATCATAAATAGCAATCATAAATATCATTGTATGAAAATATCTTGCATTATCCAGCTAATTTGTAGTGGGGAACCCAGGGGAGAACTCCACCACAATAATATTATTGGTTAGCAAATTTATCTCTGAAAATTGATTTACATTGTGTTTCTATATAAATGGGCCAATGGAGAGTTTAACAGAGGGCGGGTGCAATTATTCCTGCATCAGGAGCATGGAAATAAATGCGCCTGTATGTACAGGTGCATAAGCAGGGTTTGTAACTGGAGGATTCTGCATATGTGCGTTATACCCTGTGTTTAATCAGTGAGGAGGACATATTTAATTTTGAAGGGCAACATTTTAGATGTGATGTATCACATAACTACTGTAGCTGTAGTGATACGACACGTATAACATTTTGTCCTTCAAAATTACATATATTATTATCATTTATTTATATGGCGCCACAAATGTTCCGCGGCACCTTGCAAAGTACATAAACAAATAAGTAACCAGCGACTTACAATACAATGCAGGACACAGACATGGATAATAAACATAGATATATTAGCGACCTTTACACCTACATATATAGCACATAGCAAGCAGCACTCCACAAATAGAGTAAATTCAATCAATGCAGGTGCCCTCCAACCTGACTGTTACTAAGCTGGCCAGTAATTAATAATACCAGTCCAATGGCAGCACTTGGTGCAGAAATAATTCAAACCAGTCGAAGGTGGTGACCAACGTTTCAATGTTATTCACACATTTTTGCCAGGGTAAATGTGTGAATAACATTGAAACTTTGGTCACCACCTTGGCCTGGTTTGAATTATTTAATTATTTCTGCACCGAGTGCCGCCATCGGATTGATATATATATATATATATATATATATATACTGTATATATATATATATATATATATTGTGACACAGTTAGGTTAGGGGGCCCCTCTCCTGGGTAGAGGACTCCTTCCTTACACACACACACAGCAGCAGGGAAGCAGCACACCAGTCTGGATGCAAGTACAAGCTGGTCGGCGCCAGTCTTTATTGTACAATGTCAGAAACATAAAGAAAACATAAATATAAATCCTAGCCCTGTCGGGGCACTAACTTCACAGGTAGTTCCCTCACTACCAGAACCTGGCAGGGCCTAATGCCCTCGCCAGCAACAAAAGCACAGCACAACACTCACAGTTAGGTATCCAAGTGTCTCTGAGCAAACTCCCTGTCTGCTCTCCCAGGTGAGACAATCAGCCCTCAACACACTAGGCTTATGTTGGCCACTCTCAGGTGGAAACCCTAACAACCTGTTACCAGGCTGCGAGAACCAAAACCTGGAGTGGCCGTTGGTGGAGCCCTCCCTCTCCTCTCACCCACAACCCCCAGGTCCCAAACCGGCTTTTCAAAAAGCCGAGACTCAAGCCTGCTACACTGCAGACTTTCTCCTGGGGATTTTAAACACATAGGACAGAAATCTGGGAAAAATGTCCCTGTCACAGACCACTTTACCAGTGATCCTATCACATATCCCCCCCTTTGTTTTGACCTATGGGGCGGAACAACTGAAGCCCCCAAACATTAAACGCGTGACAACGCGTCCGCTTTAGACAACAGGCCCCCTGGCCTGTGTTCCACCGAAAATTTTAAAGTTTGTAACGCCCACTTTATGGCCAACGCCTCCTTCTTCACTGTGGCACCGGGTAGGCATCGAATTTTGAAACACTGTTTAACTTTCGGAAGTCATTGCAGAAACGCACACTCCCATCGGGCTTTGGAATCAACACAATGGGACTTGACCATTCACTATGTGATACTTCAATAACCCCTAACTCTAGCATATTTTTAATTTCTTTTGACACCGATGCTCTTGGTGCTTCTGGTAACCTATAGGGCTTTAGATTAACTTTAACCCCTGGGTCAGTGATGATGTCATGTTTAACGACCAAGGTTTTCCCAGGTACGTCAGAGAACAGCACCCTATTTCTAACCAGAAACTCCTTGACCTCTTGTTGTTGAATTGCCGACAGGGTTTTTGCCACTTTCACTTCGGGAACTAAGGGCCCTGGACTTACTGGAGGGGCTCGGACGGCCAACAGTACCGTTCTATCTTTCCAGGGCTTTAACAGATTTATATGGTATATCTGTTCCGGCTTTCTTTTCCCCGGCAGGTAAACTTTGTAATTGACCTGTCCCACTCTTTCTAAGATTTCAAAGGGCCTTTGCCATTTAGCCAAAGGTTTATTTTCCACAGTGGGAACCAACACTAACACTCTGTCCCCAGGAGCAAAGCTGCGTAACCGAGCATTGCGGTTGTATACCCTCTGCTGTGCTTGTTGAGCCTGTTTCAGGTGCTCTCTCACTATTGGCACCTCTACAATAGGCAATGGAACTAGTGGACCCTTAAAACATGGTCTGGGAGCATGATACTGACACTCAGGGCAGGATAAATCCTGACACATTGCCATGTGGGGATAGGACAAAGGACTATCAGGGTCTACGGGTTTACCATCAACTACCTTTACATTCTTCCTGGCTTTTACCAAAGTAGGGTCTTTCAACTGCTCCACGGCAAAGACCTCTCTTCTGACCTCTAAATCAGGCAGACGATCAACTGGCCCAACAACACTTCCCACCTCATGGGAGGCACATCAGTTGGCGGGCCACCGTCACGCTCCGCATTCTCTAGTTCGCCAACCATAGTAGGAAAAGGGAATAACTCTGACTCAGAAGAAACTCCCTCCTCCACTATATCGACAACCTTCTCAAGTGGACCGGGGTTGTTCACTTCTGGAACAAAATGGCTTTCCCACAATTTCCAGAAGTGAGCAAAGTCTCTCCCCAATATTGCATCGTACATCAGACCAGGCACCAAACCCACAGAAACTATAGCAGAGCCACATGGTGTCTCGATGTTCACCTCGGCAGTAACATAATATCGATTATCCCCATGTATGCAGGTCACATCAACAGTTTTCCCCTTATGCCTCGAGGGGTTCACCAGCTCAGCTTTTATAAGTGTCACCAAGCTACCAGAGTCTAACAGTGCCTCTACTCGGTTGCCATCTACAGTGAGTACACACATGTGCTTATCAGTCTCAGCCTGCCGGTCAGCCGTACAGGCTGTCTGTGCAAAGAAAGACCCCCTTCGGTAGACATGAGCAGTATCACATTGCATAGGTTCAGTTGTAAGTGAACAATTAGCGGAAATATGGCCGAAGTCACCACACCGGAAACACTGAATCATATTAATGTCTAGTCGTTTATGGGGCAAGAACCTTCCTGGCCTGGCAGGCCTGTCTCCAGATTCTACACCCTCAGTCTTAGGTACATCCCACCGCCCAGCACCCTTCTCCCCTGGAACAGTCTTACCAGTGTCTGTGGGAGCTCACCGGTGCGCCATCGGGGCTTGGTGGGGCATACTCCTCAGCTCCTCAGCCGCCACGTACCTCTCCACTAGCTCAACCAACTGGTCCGCGGTCTTAGGGTCTGCATGGCTCACCCACTTGCGCAGAGTCGTGGGTAATGATCGCAGGTACCGGTCCATCACGACCCTTTCCACGATCTGTGGTCCCATCAGCGTCTCGGGCTGTAGCCATTTTGAGGACAGATGGACGAGGTCATGCATCTGTGAACGTGGAGGCTTGTCCATATGGAACTCCCAGCGGTGGACCCGTTGGGCACGAACAAAGGTGGTGACTCCCAAGCGAGTTAGGATCTCCTGTTTTAGTTTTTTATAGTCCTTGGCATCAGCCAGGCATAAGTCGAAATATGCTTTTTGTGGCTCCTACCCAACTCTCGGCGCTAATGTTATTAATACAAAATTGTCAATTGGGATCAGCTGCAACTGCTAGGAGTATACTGTGAACTCCCACTAAGATACTAATGGAACAATATGGGCAATGCGCTGTGATCACGTCTGACTATGATGAGAGTGTGTTGATACACAATGTAATACACATTGAATGAATAAAAAGAGAAAAATATTTTACTTCTAAAAATGAAATACATACATCACACACAATACATTGAACGTATTACATGAAACATAAAAATATAGATGGATCAAACTAATGAAATGCAAAAGTGTAAATGAGTTAAAAATTGCATCAATATATAAGCTTGAATCAGAAAATAAATCCTATTGAGCGAGAAAAATTGATACAGTGGAATGTAACAGATCAGATCAATTGTATCATTTCCATGGATTAGAATTGATACTGTCTCAGTTCTTTTTCACACTGTTTAGTATTACTGCCTTCTCACACCTGGAATAAATGTAGGTTATCCATATATATAAACTTTGGTTAAAAAAATATTTTGCTGGCGTCCCAGCATAAATTTGTTGTGTTTGTGATAAGCAATTGGAGTGAAGTGACTCCTATTGTAGAATGAATATTCCTGTATAGGATATGTCCATCTGCACAGTGGAGAAAAAGCAGCAGACAAAAGGTTGTCTCTCTCTCCGTGTGTATGGGGAGAGAAAGTGTGTCTTACCGCTCACCGGATAGATGCAACAGCGCTCTCCCAAATCAATGCAGTCTCTGTGGGGAGATAATGGTCAGCATACCGTGGTATCGGTAACTCCATTGGTGGCGGCTGTTCAATCAGCTCCACAATCCCACTGACAGAGTAAGTGTGGCAGTGTTCTCCCGGGTGAATATGATCGCTGTAGGGAGCTGGATGGTGATGCTCCGTGAAACTGATTTCTCCGCTGCCTGTGCGGTCAGCTCTAAAATTCTCCAAGGTGCAGGTACAGGTGTGTGATAAGCAGTGGAAGGATTGAACGACAATGATGTCAACGCGTTTCGTCTCCTTGAACTGGCTCCCCAGACAAAAAAGGTGCCACCAGACTTGCCCACTGCTCCTGGGGCCAACTCTCCCTTTCGGCCATTCTTTCAAATGCGGTGAGATAGGCCTCCACATCATCGCCCGAAGTCATCTTTTGGAGGAAGTGACTGGCTCGTACGGAGTGAGTGGTGGTGGGAGGACCAGTATTAACATCTCTGGGCCGGGCGACCAGGTGCTGTATCACCTCTTTTATGGCCTGGCTGTTTTCCGCTAAGGCCTGGCGGGTTTCCTCGATGGCGACCTGTTGTTGCCTCTGGGGTGTCTCCAAGGCCAACAGTTGCACCCTAGTGGATTCCTGCTGAGCCCTGATAGATTCCTGCTGAGCTGCTGTAGCTTCCTGCTGGGCCCTGGTAGATTCCTACTGAGCTTTGTTCGTCTCCTGCTGAACTCCTGTAGCTTGGAGCAAGGCCTTAATAATTTCCTCCATTTTGTCCTGTGGGGTAGGTTGGAAGCTGAACCTTGCCTCTCTAAGCATTGGCTGATGCCTCCTCTATGGGACTCCAAGGACACAGTGTTATTTCCACACTCACAAATTGGGTGTCTGTCCCTTTCATTTTTAAATGGAAAGTTTTCCTCTCGCTGCAACTTCAGTGTGTGTGGATGCCCGCATTCTCCACCATATTGTGACACAGTTAGGTTAGGGGGTCCCTCTCCTGGGTAGAGGACTCCTTCCTTACACACACACACAGCAGCTGCAGTGTGTGTGTATATATATATATATATATATATATACACACACATGTAGTTAGTACCCACATGCCTTTCACATATGGATACATTTTTTACACTGTAGTTTGTATATGTGTATTCCCAACCTGGACTGCAGATGGTTAAACCCACACACACAGATACATACATACAGTACATGCACCCACACTTGCCTGGGCTGCAAATTGCTCCCCAGTACACACTAATACCCCTTTTACACCTAAATTCCGGATCTGACCCGGAGTTGGAACAGGGTTCCAATCTGGATCAGACCCGGAATTTAGCCGGCGCCGACCCAGGACATTCCCGAGTCGGCGCCGTTCACACCGGAGTCAGGTCTGCATAGACCCGGCTTTTCTGGCGTTGAAGTGGACGCTTGGAGATGACGTCTTCTCCAAGCGCCACTGAAACCAGACCAATCGGCCGGCATGCGGCGCGCTCCAGGTCATCGTGACCCGGAGCACGCCGTTCACACTGCAGGGTTTCACGGGTTACTCTTCTGTTAAACCCTGCTAGTTACCTGGGTTGGATTGCCGGCGATCCAACCCTCTCACCTTTTACACCAAGGAGTTACCCGGGTTACCCCTCAATAACCCGGGTTTTAGCTCTGGTGTAAAAGGGGTATAACTTGGACAGCAGATTCTTCCACCCCCACTCAGACTGCAGACTTAACTGATTCTCCAACTGTAGCAGCTGTGTCCTGTGTGAAGTTGCAACCTCCATTCATGCACTGTCGCGGCCAGCCAAATCTTCTTTCTTCCTGAAGAAGACTACACGGAGGGAGGTAGGAAGGGATGCTCTGCCCCCTGAGGTGCTGGAGCAGAGAGCGGCATAGGAGTAGCAGAGCGTGGAGCAGGAGTAGCAGAGCACGGCGTGGCAGTAGATCTCTCATCAGGTGGGATGTACTGAGTCCTCTCTCCTCTGGCGATCAGAGCTGTCTGAGGAGCTGCTGTGCATACGCGGTAGCAAGATTCGCTGTGTAATTAAAAATGTAATGATCCTTCAGGGGTGGTTTCTGGGTACTCATAAACCCCTCCTGTGTGTGCTACTGATGTACATATCTATGAATCCTGATCGCCCCTATCCGTACACTTCATCATCAGTGCACACTTGCACCAGCCCAATCCTTCACGCAAACGAAAACAGGCTTAATTATGTGTGTGCACAATGCTGCGTAGCCTGAAATTCCATTGACATACTCAGGGCGTTTCTAGAGAGGGGGCCCGTGTGCAGTCTCCGACACGGGTACCCTCCTCTCCTCCCGGCGGCCGGCAGCGCACTGAGGTGTGCGCGGCCAGCGACGGAGTTATAGACTCTGGGCACTAGAGTGTGCCCAGAGTCTATAGTGTATGCACAGGTCACCGGGAAAATGGCCGCGGTTCCCTGCGCCGACGTGGGATTCCAGAGAGGTAAGTAATATTATGGGTGCAGGGTGTGCGGTGCGGGGCCCCCCTGGACTGAGGGGCCAATGTTCCCCACACACCTTGCACCCATTATAGATACGTCCCTGGATGGAATGAGTATGAAATACCGCCAGCCGCCATGCGGCCGGCGGTTCGATTCCCGTCAGCGGCAGCCCGACAGGAGCAGAGTGCGACGCAGCGGAAGCCCGACAGCGCTGGAAATCCCGATCGTGGATAGGTAAGTATCACCTAACCTAACCCCCCTAACCCTAACCCTCCTTAGGGGTGCCTAACCCTAACTTCCCCCCCAAGTGCCTAACCCTAACCACCCCCTTCCCCGCTACCTAAACCTAAGTCCCCCGGGGGGGTGCCTAACCCTAAGTCCCCCCCGGGGGTGCCCAACCCTAACCCTCCCTCCCCTAGCCTAACCCTCCCGGGGAGGGTACCTAACCCTAAGTCCCCCCCAGGAGCCCTAAACCTAACCATCCCCCCCGCTGCTATCCGCTCGCGGCGCCCGGCATCACTACAATCGTGATGCCGGGTGCCGGTCTCCCGGCGTCGGGGAAATGTGGGCGTCTACACCTAGACGCCCGGCATTTCACCCTTGCCGGGATAAGACAGTCGGGAAGCTGGCTGCCGGTATATAGGCAGTCGGCTTCCCGATTGCTTCCCCCCTGGACATACCCTCACTAAACTTAGGCTACAGTATTTGCGAATTCCCCATCACCACTCAGTTACGCCACTTCAGCCTTCAGTGGTGATGTCACTAATATGAAAGCTAGAAAAGTGTTGTGAGAAAATAGTTTAAAACAATGTTAGTAAAGACCATTTCTCACCATATACTGACAGGAATATTAAAAAAAAGGAAAGCAGAAACTTTCCAGTAATTCACACAGACAGCTATGTTACCAGTCACTGCCGAGCAATGTCTCCTCATGGTCTGTTTTAACTAGTACATTATGTATAGGAACCTTAAACTATTAAACTATTATGGCAGAGTCTTTGCTGCCTGTTGTTATATTGTCAAATCTTTTCTTTTCAGTATTCACCCATACAGTACTACAGTGGAAATAAATCTCACAATCTTTGCAATGGTAGCAGTGAGATCCAGATTCTTTCCCCTTTTTGAATGGCTGTATATTTATTTAAAGTTTTGCCATTTAAACATGGGAAACGTAGGATGAAACTGTACAATGGGGCAATCCCTAAAAGGAGATGGTTATACAAGCGTCAGTGCTCCTCTGTTAGTTACAAATGGCATATTCTATTTCTGTTCACCGAGAAGCTGCCTTCAGTGTTCTCTATGACCCAGAGTAGGAGATTAATATCACAGAATTTAATTAGGAAATGGGCAATTTACGTAGGTACATACGTGCACGGGCTACAATCAGATGTGTGTAATTTATAATGTGTCACATCTGAGGGTTGACTTGGGTTGGAAAAGGCATGGAAGGCTGAAAAGGAGATTTGAGAGGCGTGAATGAACTTAGGTGGCTTGAGCCAGGACCTCCTCATGTTATGTGAGGAGGTAGAGATATGGCAGTGGATGATGGGCCCGAAGGCAAGAACAGGAATAGACACACACACATTGAACAGCAGGCTAAAATGGGACCAGATATATAATACTGAAGGAATGGGCAAAAGCGGATTGGGACAGATGATGCTAGATTGAGAGCTGGATCAGTTTGAGACCAATGTTGATGAATTGAAGAACTTTACGGATTTGAATCCGATGTTGATGAATTGATGAACTCGGTCGGTTTGGGACCGATGCTGATGAACTGAAGAACTTAATTGATTTGAGTCCAATGTTAATGAATTTATGAACTTGATCAGTTAGGAACCGATGTTGATGAACTGAAGAACTTCATCAGTTTGGGACAGATGTTGGTGAATTGAAGAACTTGATCGGTTTGGTACCGATGTTTGGAGATGACAGATGGAATGAGATATGATTGGAGATATTGGATGGGACCGATGATTAAAGGTATCAGCTGGAACCGATGGAGGCAGTAAGATCAAGTCTCAGTGGTAAAACCAGACTGGACTGCAGGATGGTATTGGAGACTTGTTATATCGTATACTGTATATAACGGGATGTAGTTATGTAACTGGCGGCCCTGTCATAAATCCTGACGCCGGAATGCCAGCTTGGGATTTATGGCAGGCGTCAAGATACCAACTCCTGTCATAATCCCGACGCCGGAATGCAGAACGACGCGGGCCGACTGAGGTAAGTACAGACGCCCATCCTCTTAGCCACGGGGGAAAGGTTATGGTTAGGGCATCCCAGGGGGACTTTGGGAAAGGCACCCCTCAAGGAAGGTTAGGGTTAGGCTAGGGGAAGGGGGGTTAGGAATAGGCACCCCCGGGGGATGTTAGGGTTAGGCACCCCCGGGAGGGTAAGGTTTAGGGTGCGGGGAGGGGAGGTTATGTTTAGGCACTAAGGGGGAGGTTAGGGTTAGGCTAGGGGAAAGGGGGGTTATGGATAGGCACCCCTGGGGGGAGGTTAGGGTTAGGCACCCCCAGGAGGGTAAGGTTTAGGGTGCGGGGAGGGGGGGTTAGGTTTAGGCACTAAGGGGGAAGGTTAGGGTTAGGCACTAGGGGGGAGGTTAGGGTTAAGGCACTAGGGGGAGTTTAGGGTTAGATACCCCTAAAGGAGGGTTGGAGGGGGAGGGTTAGCTGTACTTAGCTCCACTGTCGGGATTTCCTCCCTTCGGCCAGCAACTGTCGGGATTTTAACCGGCAGCTATGCAGCCGACGGCAATACAATCCCATTCCGTATATAACAGGCTTGGACCGTTCACATACTAAGTACTTTGGAGCTCAGCACAGAGCTGTAACTTCAGCAGAAGCGACATTGTACTGGCAACAGAGGCCAGTGAGGAAATTTAATTTATAGGGGAGGATCCCCAGGGATTGGATGCGATCAGCGGGTCTGGGAGCAGCACTCTGAGTGGGGGAAGATTGTCAGATGACAGTCCAACATGGCTTGCAACTTGTGTGTCATTATGCTGGGAAGACACGCTGTGAGCAAAGAGCTGCAGAGAGCCATCTCCCTGCTCAGTGACATAACACTGAGTGGATGGAGCAGGAGCAGCACAGACAGAACTCAGCACCAGCCTGGAGTGATGTGCAGCAAGCAGACCTCAGAGCTAGCCTGGACAGACGGGAAGATAAGAAAGTGGTTTTTAAGGGCCGGAGCGTGACAGCACCCTCCCTTCACGGGTGGCTCTTGGACACCTCTTAGGTTTACGTGGAAACTTGGCATGGAATACTCAGACATCAGAGGCAAAAGTCCAGGAACATTCTTCTGGGCCACAGCCCTTCCAGTCGATCAAGTATTGGAGACGTCCATAACATATTCCAGAGTCCAGAATCTTTGCCACTTCATGCTGAATGAAACTGGTTGAGTATGAGTGGTGCTGAATGAAACTGGTTGAATATGAGTGGTTTCAATGAAGAAATATAAAAGAAATTTTGTATCCTCAGGAAGGGAGGTAGCTTGAGTTTAAATGAAACTGGTTTGATGACATGCTCGATGGCGAATGGCCCAATGTAGGGGGCCCAAATTTAATGAATGGAACTCTTAACGGCAGGTTTCATGTAGAGAGCAAAACTTGATCTCCTTGCTTGAGACTGGGAACTGCTCTCC
Source organism: Taudactylus pleione (assembly GCA_031769625.1). Classification (NCBI taxonomy): domain Eukaryota; kingdom Metazoa; phylum Chordata; class Amphibia; order Anura; family Myobatrachidae; genus Taudactylus; species Taudactylus pleione. Next base: position 4,212,897 of record JAUIMM010000161.1, read on the forward strand.
TCTTCCTGTCAGCGAACCTCTTGTACCACTCAGAAGCCTTCTTCTGATCCAATGACTTACTACCTAAGGATATTAGTCTGACTCCAGGAACAGGAAGCTGCTGTTCATCTTCACTTTCCCAAGTGACTTTTATGCCAGTATTTGTTCTAGGCTCTCGATTACTTTCATAGCATATTCCACAGCTAGTCTGTGTCTGACTATTTAGTACTATTGGAGCCAGCTCACGTTTCTATCACCTGTGCCATTCCGAGCATATCCGCATCTGGATTCCTAGTGACTTACTTTTGTTTAACCTCAAGTTTTGCTTCAGTTATTCCTCTTGTGTTTACCTAGCTCTGGTTCATTTACCAGTTTTCTATGCATCATCCTGTACTATTCCCAACCACTAGTTTCAGTAGCATTCCTTGCATCTGGATTCACAAAGCACTTTCCGTTACCTTATGACTGGATCTACAGTGTATCAAGTTCACTAACCTGCGTCTGAGTTCCCTGCACAATTATTTGTATTCCATGACTGGATCTACAGTGTATCAAGTTCACTAACCTGCGTCTGAGTTCCCTGCGCAGTTATTTGTATTCCATGACTGGATCTACAGAGTGTCTATACACAAACCTGTGTCTGAGTCCTCTGCACAGTTATTTCTATTCCACAACTGGATCTACAGAGTGTCTATACACTATCCTGTGCCTGTATCCACTGTGCACTTAGTATCATTCTGGATCACTGTGCTTACTTTTCACTACCCTGCGTCCTGTTCTTCCTAGTTACCCAAAGCATCTGGTATATGACCTTCCATTACTGCTCTTATAACTAGTCTGTGCCTGGATCTCCTGTGTCACTTCCTGGTGTATTCTGCTTCTGAATCACCTGCAACGAACCGCTGGGTTCCAGGATAAAGCGGGTTTTCAAGACCTATTCCTTCGTATGTGTGTGCAAGAGGCAGCCCAGCAACTCATGGGTCAACAGCTGCAAGAAATTTTCTCTCAATTAGGATCCATTAATTCTGTTGTTGCCACTTTGTTTCCAGCTTCACTTCAAGTTCCGCCTGTAAACCCTCTTGTGCCCCTTCCTCCAGAGCCATATTCTCAAGTAACTTCGACTCCAACTGCAGATTTTTTTTCTGATTGTAGAACTCAACCTCCCAGTAGTCCTTTGGCTTATCAGTCCCCAAATATCTGCAGTTTACTAGTTTCTACCAGCTTCTAGTACAATATGAAGATCTTCTCCCTAAATTTTTTCACATTTTTCCAAAGTTTTCCAGTGTCGCACCTGTTTCAACTGAGCCTCCTTTCACGCAAGATAAAGTGAGACATCATAGCTTCCCACGCCCTAAACTGACTGACACCGGGAACTTTTTCTCTGCTTATAATGTGGGAAGGCGGATCACCTTATTAATGACTGTCTCCTACGTCAGCCCAGAAGAGAGAGCAAGTGTAAGTCTTCCAATGATCATGTTCTTAGTTCTTGCCCCCAACCATCTGCAGCTTCAATCCCTTCAGCTTGGGGCAAGGAAGTATCTTCTACCATACAGGACAGATTTCAAGTTTATGATTGGGAACATGTTTCAAGGTGCTTCTACCCTCGACTAAGGAATCTATAGAGAATATTTCAACCACTAAAATGTAGGTTCTACCAATTCAAGTTTCATGCCCCAGGAAGGGACTTTAAGTGTTTTTGAGTGTTATACCCCAGAAGTGGTCTAATACCCCAGAGGGGATTTTGAAGTGTCATACCCCAGGAAGGGTCTTCTGGTGTTATACCCCAGGAGGGGTTTTAGAGTGTCATACCCCAGGAGAGGGTCTTAAGCTTCACACCCCAGAAGGGGCTTTCTAGTTTCATACCCCAGGAGGGGGTCTCTAGTTTCTCACCCCAGGATGGGTTTTCTGGTGTTGTACCCCAGGAGGGGTTTTCGAGTATTATACCCCAGGAGGGGTCTTCTGGTGTTATACCCCAGGAGGGGTTTTCGAGTGTCATACCCAGGAGTCGTCCTCTGATGTTATATCCCAGGAGGGGTTTTCAAGTGTTATACCCCAGGAGGGGTCTTTTGGTGTTATAGCCCAGGAGGGATTTTTGATTGTCATACCCCAGGAGGGGTCTTCTGGTGTCATACCGCAGGAGGGGTTTTTGAGTGTTATACCCCAGAAGTGGTCTAATACCCCAGAGGGGATTTTGAAGTGTCATACCCCAGGAAGGGTCTTCTGGTGTTATACCCCAGGAGGGGTTTTAGAGTGTCATACCCCAGGAGGGGTCCTCTGGTGTTATACCCCAGGAGGGGTTTCGAGTGTTATACCCCAGGAGGGTTTTTCAGGTGTTATGCCCCAGGAGGGGGTTCCCAGTGTTACACCCTCAAGAGGAAGCTTCGAGAGGTCTGCCCATTCCAGTTCGGGACTTTCCTTTGTTTACTGTTGTATGTGCTTCACAAGCTTCAATTCTCAAAAGTTCAGTCCTAAAGTTTTTTGTACCAAGCAAATTCCCCAGGTAGCAGATAATTGCATGGAAGGTCTAACATTCGTGATTACAGGAGATTTAGGGTCCATGAAGAAAAATGAAGCTAAAGTATTAATAGAAAGCTATGGAGGCAAAGCTTTTGAGAATATTAGCAGTAAGATCAATTACCTTATCATGGGCCGTGATGGTAGAGAGTCCAAACGAGAAAAAGCCTTGGGACTAAGATTATTGATGAAGATGGCCTGTTAAAATTAATAAATACCTTACTCAACAGGAAGTCATCTTCTGAGCTTTTCTTCTCAGTGGACAACAGCTTGTCTGATACTAATTCTACCTTTGTCACTGGATTCTACCCATTCTGGTGCTCTTCAAGGTTCACTTTCTCTAGTTCCAACAACTCCTAGTGTTTCCAGTTCCAATTCTGCTCTGTTCAGTTGTTCAAGGGCCTCTTCAACTATTGTCAATTTAAAGTCTTCTGAAATTCATTCAGGTGCATCTGTTGATTCATATAAAGAACATCAATTTGTGCCAGTTATGTCATCTTGTCATCAGTTTGAAAATTCTACTACTCTGGATTCTTCAGATGCTTTAGAGCCCATTATTTTCAATGAAGATTTCACCCGATATACCGCTTTACTCCCTTCCCAAGACTATATGGTACAGGATCAAGCAGTCCGGCAGAAGAAGTCTCGAAGAACTATTATTAACCAAAAACCTGATACCATCAGAATTGGTTATGCTTCTCTCTGCTCATCTCAGAAATCCTCTGGGTTTTCAAGTCAGTTATTCCTCTTGTTTTTACCCAGCTCTGGTTCATTTGCCAGTTTCTTATGTATCATCCTGTACTATTCCCAAGCACTAATTTCAGTAGCATTCCCTGCATCTGGATTCACAAAGCACTTTCCGTTACCCTATGACTGGATCTACAGTGTATCAAGTTCACTAACCTGCGTCTGAGTTCCCTGCACAGTTATTTGTATTCCATGACTGGATCTACAGTGTATCAAGTTCACTAAGCTGCATCTGAGTTCCCTGCACAGTTATTTGTATTCTGTGACTGGCTCTACAGTGTATCAAGTTCACTAACCTGCCTCTGAGTTCCCTGCACAGTTATTTGTATTCCATGACTGGATCTACAATGTATTAAGTTCATTAACCTGCCTCTGAGTTCCCTGCACAGGTATTTGTATTCCATGACTAGATCTACAGTGTATCAAGTTCACTAACCTGCATCTGAGTTCCCTGCACAGTTATTTGTATTCCGTGACTAGATCTACAGAGAGTCTATAAACAAACCTGTTTCTGGGTCCATTGTGCACTTAATATCATTCTGTGTCTGGATCACTGTGCTTATTTTGCACTACCCTGTGTCCAGATCTTCTGAGTTACCCAAAGCATCCAGTATCTGACTTTCCATTACCGCTCTTATAACTAATTTGTGCCTGGATCTCCTGTGTCACTTCCTTGTGTATCCTGCTTCTGAATCACCTGCAACGTTTCATAGAGCATACCAGCACATCATTCCACATAATAGATTGCATCCATTATCCTACATACTCCTGTGCATTTTTTAACTCTACTTTGTATACACAGTCTTCCACTCATCTTATTAGTGACATCCCCTAGTCTTCTTGTCACTCCCAGGTATCTAACAAGAGGGCTGTGACCTGCTCACTCGGTGTGGCGAAACCCAAATCCCATAGCAGGGGTCACTGGTGAAGATCACCGAGTGGGTTAGACTCCGCGCCTCAGGTTAGGTCTAGCCAACTTCTGGGTTTGACCTTTATTGAGGACACTACTACTGTCACTTCTCTAGCTGTTTTCTAGCCAACCTGAACCCCCGGCTCCCTGTCCTCCACAGAGGAATTCCTTGTACTGGATCGTGATACCTTTTCTACCTCTGACCAAATGGATTGGCACATTTCCTGGTGAGAGCGGTCCAATGATGGTGGAAAAGTTCTTTATGAATTTGCGTTAGTAGTTCACAAACCCAAGGAAGCGCTGAACAGCCCTGAGAGTATTAGGAAGCGGCCATTCCTGAATTGCTTGGAATATTTCTGGGTCCTTTTTGAGACCAGAACCTGAAATTATATATCCCAGGCAGGGAATGCACTTGACTTCGAAAAAACATTTCTCCAATTTGCAGTAAAGATGATTGGAACGGAGACGTGTCTGAACCTCCTTTACTTGACGGCGATGTTCCTCCAGGTCATTGGTGAATATTAGAATATCGTCAAGATAGACAGCAACATGTTTGTACAACAGATCATGGAAGATCTCATTGATACAGTCTTGGAAAACTGTGGGAGCATTGCTGAGACTGAATGGTATAATGAGGTACTCATAGTGACCGTTGTGGGTGTTAAATGCGGTCTTCCACTAGCCTCCTTCCCAAATTTGTATGAGATTATATGCTCCTCCCAAGTCCAATTTGGTGAAGATGGTGGCTCTACTGACTCGGTAAAAAATCTCCGTGATCAGAGGGAGAGGATTGCAGTTTTTAATGATGACGTCATTTAGACCCCTGTAGTTGATGCAGGAGCGCAATCCTCCATCCTTATTGTTTACGAATAAGAAGCCTGCACCATCCGGAGAGGTGGAGGTGGATGAACCTTTCTTCCAAATTCTCTTGGATATAGTCAGTCATGGTCTTTTTTTCTGGGAACGATAGCGGAGAAGTTCGCCCTCTGGGAGGAGATTTCCCAGGTATTAAATCAATTGTACAATCCCATTCATGGTGCGAAGGAAGTACATCAGCACCAGCTTTACTGAAGACATCAGTGAATTCAAGATAAGGAGGAAGAGGAGGAATATCCAGATAAGATGGCAAGGCAGAGCATACTGGAAGAACTTATGAAGGCAAGAACCGAAGCAGGAAGGTCCCCAAGTGGTGATTTGTGAGGTGATTTGGGGATTACGCCGATGCCCTGGGTATGACAAGAAAACTTAAAAGTTCATAGTGCAGAGCACCAATCTAGACTTGCAGAGGTCAAATCTGAAGGGTATTAGTACCCCCTAGGATGCGACTTCCATCAACCGCTGTCAGGTAGATAGGATAAAGCAGACTCTCAGTTGGTAATACCCATCGCTGAACCAATTTAATTTTGCTGGATAAGCCATTCCAGAAGGCTACATAGAATGCTCCATCATTCCACGAGAGTTCTGATGCCAGTATTTGAAACTACACCAGATACTGAAGTACAGAATTTAAACCCTGGCACAGACGTAGAAGGTCTGAAGATGCAGATGACACTCTTCCAGGCTCGTTGAAGATTCGTCGGAATGCCGTGATGAATTCCTTATAAGATGTTAGGATGGAATCCAAACTTTCCCATAAGGGTGAAGCCCAGTCTAAGATAGATCCAGATAAAATATGATATAGATGATATATGCCACATGGGTATGATCTGTAGGAAATTTGTATTTCACATTGATTTAGGAAACCCCTGCAATTTTTGGGTTCCAATCAAATTTTGCAGGAGTAGGAATGTGCAGACAAACTGTTGAGGAAACTGGAACCGGAGAAATCGGAATCGATTAAGCGGCAGCTCCTAAGCCTCTAAGAGTGGTTGAATGTTATCCAGCTGGTTAGTTCTTGTAGGAACTGAATCACCTGACCCTGTGCTGCCTCTTGGTGTTCTAGGCGAGCAACAAAATCAGGTGTAAACCTAGCAGCTTGTGCCTGATTCTCGGCTGGATCCGTAGTGCCAGTACAAACTGTCATGCCTGAGGGTTGGTTTGGGTTGACCTGACCTTACTTAGAAATTACTAACCTTGTTGCACGTAGTGAGTGCTCAAGCTGCGTATGCAATCACAATTTATGCACACCAATGCAACAGTTTTCAAATGGTCAGACACGCCTATGTTTCTCCAACCTCCCCTTCCCTGTCACCACCCCCAAACGCTCACTGCCTGTCCATCACTCTGCGATAGCTCTGTATGGTCTGCTTGATCGCAGTGGTGCCTTCGCGCATGCACACTGTGGTGCATATGCATGCGCAGTATGCAACAATCGGCCAACTGTGAGTGCTGTTGAAGTTGCAATCCTTAATGAATTAGGCCTTGAGACCGTTTAGATACTGAATACCTAGGAGCTCAGCACAGAGCTGTACCTTCAGCTAGTAGCGACTTTGTACTGGCAACAGAGGCCAGTCAGGAAATGGAATTTATAGGGAAGGATCCCCAGAGATTGGATGCTGCAATCAGGTGATCTGGGAGCAGCGCTCTGAGTGGACGAAGAGTGTCAGGTGACAGTGTCCCACATGGCTGCGCCCATACTGTGGATTAGGAGGGAACTCTGGTGTGCAGCTTGTGTACCATCATGCTGGGAAGACATGCTGTGAGCAAGGGGCTGCAGAGAGCCATCTCCATGCTCAGTGACAGGACATTGAACCGACAGGGCAGGAGCAGCACAGACAGACCTCAGCACCAGCCGGGAGCGATGTGCAGCATGAACAGACCTCTGTGCTATCCGGGAGTGATACACAGCACAAGTGGACCTCAGCGCTAGCCTGGACAGACATTGGAGAGGTAAGAAAGTGGTTTTTAATGGCCAGAGCGTGACATAATGTAATTCTCATTATTATGAGCAGACATCAAGGCATTCATTAATAAACATACTCTGTTATCCTATCCCAGGCCCTGACATTGGTAGGATGCAGTGTAATAACAGCTCTTCTTCCAACCTAAGATGGTCTGGAAAACATGAACTGTTAGAGGTGCAGAGAACTGGGGTTGAGAAACATTGCTCTATTTAATCAGCGATCTGACTAGGCAGCCAATTGCTGTGACTTTGGCTATGGTGATAGGATTGGAGGTGGAGCCGTGTAGTGATCCGAAGCTGGGTGCTGAATACTGAATGGGATAATCTGGTATCTGCAGGAGCAGGTCTGTGACCTAAAATATCCCACCTCACTGGATAGTGAGCACAGGGCAGGAACATTTATTATTGCAGCAGCATCGCTCTGTGGCCAATTCTGACAGAGGCTGCTTTCCAATAGCTACAGTTAAGAGTGAGAGAGACACTCACCTAGCCTTTTGTAACTATTATCTAATTGTGATCACTGTGCTCAGTACTTTTATCAGCTTACATCCACAGTGACTGTAGATAGGGAGTTTTGTCCTGATGCTTTCTTGGTCTTATAGGTGTGTATAAATAATATAACTTCCTCCCAGCAGGGTGGCTATAAAATGAAAAGAAAAGAAAACGGGATAATAGCATATTCTGCTGTACGTGTATGGTGGAATATAAACACTCACCATATAAATGGTGAAGGTGAACACTGGATAATCTTAACACTGTTGCCCTGTAGTGGTTGCTAAGCAACGGAGGGTCCTCTTTACATATGGGTTTTCAGTGTTGTGGTTCCAGTGCTCAGGAGATGGGAAAAAAGGGTCTCAAAAATCCAAAGGCTAAATATAGTATTAATGGCACTATACTGGAAATTACAGAGGAGGAAAGGATCTAGGAGTCACTATTTCAGGTGACTTAAAGGCAAGCAAACATTGTAACTAGGGATGTGCGCCGGACCATTTTTGCCAGATTTGGATTTGGTTCTAATTCGTCGTCCGGCTTTGGATTTGGATTTGCCAAACTGCGGTGACTGGCTTTGGATTTGGATTTGGATTTTTTTACAAAAATTGACAAAAAAAGCTAAAATCACATAAATTGGTCTTTTTTTTCTTCCTAGAGTATTATTAACCTCAATAACATTAATTTCCAGTCAATTTAGACCATATCACAGCTTATAATATTGTTTTCAACATTATTGGCCAAAGGTTGCAGTGAGCTGACTGGTTACTAAGCGACAAAGCAGCGGCACAACGACACAGACACCACAGTATAAAGCACATCTATGACACATGGCCACACAGCAGTGGCAGAAATGAAAAGTAGTGCACCCACCCAGTGGGGTACGGCCAGCAGAGTCACAGTACTTGTTTACAAAGTGGGCTACGGCCCTAGGAGTCACAGTGCACAATCTTATTAGCATTACACCGCACATATGGCCTGATTCACATTACACCATAAAGTAGTGTCTCTTATTTATGTTACGACACACAGTAGTGCCCCTTTTACACAATGCCCACAGTAGTGACCCTTTTACACAATGCCCACAGTAGCGGTGTCCCTTACACAATGTCCCCCAGCAGTGGTGCCCCCTATGCAGTCCCCTTAGTAGTAGGGTCCACTATGCAGTGCCCCCAGTAGAATGCCCCCCATTAGCAGGCCCCCCCCAGTAATATGCCCCCCATTAGCAGGCCCCCCCAGTAGTATGCCCCCCATTAGCATGCCACCCAGTAGTATGCCCCCCCAGTAGTATGGCTGCCCCAGTAGCAGGCCCCCCCAGTAGTAGGCCGCCCCAGTAGTAGCCCCCCCTGTAGTATGGGCCCCCCTGTAGTATGGGCCCCCCCTGTAGTATGGGCCCCCCCTGTAGTATGGGCCCCCCCCTGTAGTATGGGCCCCCCCTGTAGTAGGCTGCCCCAGTAGCAGCCCCCCCCAGTAGTAGTAAGCCCCCCCAGTAGTATGGCCCCCCCCAGTAGCAGGCCCCTCAGTAGTATGGCCCCCCCAGTAGCAGACCCCCCCCAGTAGTATAGCCCCGCCCAGTAGCAGACCCCCCCAGTAGTGCAGACCCCCCCAGTAGTATGGCCCCCCAATAGTGCAGATCCCCCCCAGTAGCAGGCCCCTCTGTAGTATGGCCCCCCAATAGTGCAGATCCCCCCCAGTAGTATGGCCCCCCCAGTAGTATAGCCCCGCCCAGTAGCAGACCCCCCCCAGTAGTGCAGATCCCCCCCAGTAGTATGGCCCCCCCAGTAGTATAGCCCCGCCCAGTAGCAGACCCCCCCAGTAGTGCAGACCCCCCCAGTAGTATAGCCCCCCCCAGTAGCAGGCCCCTCTGTAGTATGGCCCCCCAATAGTGCAGATCCCCCCCAGTAGTATGGCCCCCCCAGTAGCAGACCCCCCCCCAGTAGTATAGCCCCCCAGTAGCAGGCCCCTCTGTAGTATGGCCCCCCCAGTAGTATTGCCCCCCCCAGTAGCAGACCCACCCCCAGTAGTGCAGACCCCCCCCCAGTAGTATAGCCCCCCCCAGTAGCAGGCCCCTCTGTAGTATGGCCCCCCCAGTAGTATAGCCCCCCCAGTAGCAGACCCCCCCCCCAGTAGCGCCCCCGGACCTTTGACAAGTAAAAAAATAAAAAAAATAAAACTTACCTGATTCCCCGCTCCCGCGCCGTCCGCTCTGTCACATGCTGAGGAGGGAGCCGGAAGACGGAGCTCATGTGTGAGCTCCAGCCGGCTCCCTCCGTGCAGCAGCCAATGAGAGTCTGTGTGACTCTCATTGGCTGCTGTAACAAACACACAGCTGCCGCTGGCGGCTGTGTGTCTGTGTAGGGCAGAGCGCTATCACTGCGCTCTGCCCTACACGCGAGGAGACCTGATGTCGGATTCTCTAGTGAGAATCCGACATCAGGCGGCCGCCGTTCGGCCCCGAACGGGGATCCGAGTCAGGCGGTGAACACCCGAACAGGGTTCGGGTGGACTTGGATCCCCAATGTTCGGAGCAGTTCGGATTCCACAGGATCCGAACCGCTCATCTCTAATTGTAACAAAGCAATGAGGAAGGCAAGTCAGATGCTTGGTTGCATAGGGAGAGGAATCAGTAGCAGAAAGAAAGAAGTGATAATCCCACTGTATAGATCATTGGCATGGCTGGATTAAGGGGGGGGCAGGAGCGGTCGTCCCTGGACCCCCACACACGGAGGGGCCCCCACTAGCAGCGGTGCAGCCGGTGGCTTGCATCGGGGTCCGCTGTCTGCACCCACCACTAGTGTCCCCGCCGCTAGTGTAGTTTAGACCACAGTGAGCGTGGTCCACACTACACAGTGACAAACACACAGCTACCGCTGGCAGATGTGTGTTTGTTACAGTGGCCGATGAGAGTCAGACAGACAAAATGGTGCAAGGACTACACCACAAACCGTACCAGGAAAGACTAAAAGATCTTAATATGTATAGTTTGGAGCAGAGAAGTGAAAGGAGGGACATGATAGAAATGTTCAAATATATAAAAGGTTTTAACAAGGTAAAGGAAGGAGACATTCTTCAAAGAGAAGTATTAGAACAAGAGGACATGTTCTAAAACTGGAGGGTGGTAGGTTCAGGGGAAATTTGAGGAAAAATTACTTCACAGAAAGGGTAGTAGATAAGTGGAATAGCCTCCCATCAGAGGTGGTAGAGGCTAAGACAGTAGAGCAATTTAAACATGCATGGGATAGACATAAGGATATCCTTCAGAAGAAGTAAGGATCAATAAGGGTTGAGGTAACAATATGTTTAAAAAGGTGCAGACTAGATGGACCAAGTGGTTCGTATCTGCCATCAAAGTCTATGTTTCTATAAACAACATAGTATATATCCTCCAAACCCATGATGGATACAGATGCTCATAATGGTTCAACTCAGCTTTAGGGAATAATTATGGAGCTTTGGACATTCATTTGTCCATCCCAATGTCAGTGGGTGTGATGAAAAATATTTACTATGAACATCTCATAAATCCAGAACTATAATAAGTCCCAATAAATGAAAGTGTTCAGTCATATAGAGAAATTAAAATAGAGCTGTATTAGGGAAATTCAAAACTGTACATTTGGTCTATACAAACATAGTTGTTTTATGCAATATAAATTCTGATAAACCACAACCTAGGCAAAATGTTGCAGCAAAAAAATTAATATCAAGGTAAAAAAGTTGTGAAAAAATAATATAAATAAAAATAGTTTGATAACTTAAAATAAGGGATAAGGGAATCAGAGTCCTGTTCCAGAAGACATACCCAGTGAAAAATAGCCACATATTTCGTGGTCATCTGACTAATTCCACAGCCTGAAGAAGTGGTCAGATGACCACAAACGTGTTGCTATTTATCAAGTATAGTAGCACACCTGATTATATGTGGATGTGATGTAAAATTAGCATTTTTTCTTTTCAGCACTGTATATATATATATATATAGATTTTTCATATATTTCTTATTCCTGACGAAGGTTTAAATACCGAAACGTTGAAAAGCATTGGGGCTTCTGTCCTTATTTCTTAAAAAGAACCGTGAGTGCCGCCGTGTCTCTGCTCGTGTATACTTCTCCAATCTTGTCGGAGGGCACCCGGTGAGTTTAATGAACGTTAGAGCAGTGGAGTGCCAAACTATCACAGACTATATATATATATATATATATATATTTGCTCCAGACATATGTATACACTACACATTACAATTCATGTTGCATGTATATGTCCTTCTACAACCACACAAATTCACATGCAATGTTACCTGATTATTAGTATCATCATATGTCATTTTTAACAGGAAAAGCCAAAAGTGGGGTAGCATTGACAAGTGGCAAAGATGATTGACTGAGCCGGTGTCAGCAAAAGGCTTCAGCATAATGTTTGGAACATTTGGAATGAAAAATTGTTATGTAACTGAGAAGTGACAACAATGACTGTCAAAGCCAGGTATCAATGTCAAGTATCAGGTCTTATCTGAAATGAAAAATTGGGTTGATGCTGACAAGTGTAAATGATGTCTAACAAGGTCAGGTTTCAGTGCCAGTCAGTTGTATTGAAAATAAAGTGACTCTGATGTTTGATTATGAAATCTGACGATGTCCTAAAATGCACACTGTACATAATACAATGTCCCCAGGTATTACTTGCTATTGACCTTATGTTCAAAGGGAACTGAGCGCATCCAAGTCATGTCAGAAATATATGCCTCACACCATTGAAAACATCACAGTTAACCTCCATTGTTATAAAAAGGCCATGCAATATGTTTTATATAATTATATAACACTTATTTACTAACTGTAAACACAGAGTTATAACTTATTATACTGATTCTAGAAAGCATACTAATTCCAGACCAGTCTCTTGCTTCCGTTAATACCACTACTTTGTTATCTCCAGATTCTAACCCTTTAAATACCAGTACTGATTGCTCCTTTGAAACCTTTTATGTAAATTGGTGAATGTAGGGATTATGGGAATGTTAGGGTATATTGCGAGTTATGTTCTTTTGAAGTACTGTTAAAATGCTGGCCATAAAGATAAATAGGAGTTATTCACATTCAGGAAACCAAAGGGGGGTAGTGTTTTTTTCTTTAAAATATAAATCCTTTATGGTAACCCATTAGGAGGAAAAAGCAATAACCTGGATAGGACATTGGTAAACAAGCACTTTGCCTATGTCTGCATATAAATTACTTAAGAATGCGTACCTGGCACTAAATACAGCAGGAGTATGCAAACAGCAGTTTGCAAGCCAGATGTGGCTGAACATAGGCATAGATAAAAGGCCTCACCATATTTAACTAGTTTTTGTCTAAAAATGTTTATCTGCACCACAGCTAGGAGTTCCCAAAATTCATAGAAGTATACCTGAAGTCTGTACTCAGAGCTGGTGTGATTTGAGGGCACCTAGGGTGTTTGATGTATGACAATTGAGGTACCTAACCGAACACACAATTCACTGAAGTGTTGTTTACACTCATTTTATAGCTTAAATAATAGAGCTAAATGTGAGCATATCATATTTTATGTGGCTACTACACAGAGGAAATTATGTATAGTTATTTGTACTTAAAGTAGATTAAAAAATACATGGGTGGTTCTGGTATGTTCCCTGTGTTAATTAATAAGCCAGCCAGTCACCATGGACTTGGTCATGACATCTCTATGGGGAGAGGGGGGCAGCTGATATAAGGTATGGGAGCATTTTGCTTTTTGTCAGACTTGGGGGATCAATTCTAAGTTGAAACCTGGACCTGCATTATCCTGCCATTCTCCTCAGCCCAGAATAAGCTGAGTATAATACTGTGAAAGATTTTTCCTTTTTATGTCTAAATTGCCACGTTTGTCTATGTAATTGGGTAACCCTTTATATATATATATCATTTCTGTAAATAAGCATTGAACTTTCATTCGTAAATAAAGTGTTCCTTTAATAGTCTATTTTCCTAATTGATATGCTCCAGAACCCAGTCTTTGAAGAAGCTTTTGGATCGCTAAGGTTACGTTATAACTGCTTCTTTTTTTTTTTACTAGAAGCAGGGGGAGACCAAATAACTGAGTGCTAGTTTATGTCACAGAGACTGCACAATTGTAATAGAGTCACAGGGGCGTAACTACCATAGGTGCAAGGTCAGTGCCAAACCAAGGATACCTATTGGGGTCCCTGACAATGAACATCAGAGTTTGGGACAATTATTCTGCTACAATACACCTGCTTGCCACTAGAGAGAAGGGGACCAAGTATAATGACTGGTTTTCATAATTGCAATTGGGCAAAGATCAGCACATAGACTCAAATATGCTGGTGAAAACCGTACAATTTGCAGGTGGTCAAGGACAGGTGCAAATACACGATGATGAGGGCGCTAGCACTTCTTCATGGCTTCTGATTGGCTAATTCCTCTGATACTGCTTGTGCATATATTATATTAGTTTTGTGCATGTGCTTTAGAAAAATAAATATTTGGCTCATAGGGGTATATTTATGGGTTTTTAGAAGGTGTTGTTGCCAATAGCAACCAATCAGAGTCTAGGGGGTAAATTTAATAAGAATCGAGATAGGTCCAGATGACCATCTCGGGTGATTTATTCATTTTTTTCCTGCTTGCAAATTTACTAAAGGTAAAACTCGGGTGAGATGCCAATCTCAAATCAAATCACCATCAGGCCAAATCGGAAGTACTTTTCACCTAAAACATACATCTCTCAAATTTACCAAGAATCAAGATGACAAGCTCGGGAGAGATTGGAGCAAACTCTGTGTCAAAATCACTTTTCAAACTCTCAACCCCCTGAGCTGCGAGATGATCAGAAACATACACAAATCATTGTGATTTGTGTATATTTCTTTGTGTAAATGGTTAAAATAGGGTTAATTAAAAAAATAATAATGTGAAGTCACCCCCCAAAACACTAACCAGCCCCGGACTTGGCAGCTAGTCCTGGTTCTTAACATTACAGGGAACAAAAAGTGTAGAGTTCCACTGTAAGTTAAGAACCAGCACCAGGGACAGAGCTGGTTTTAAATATACGGAGAAAAAAATTGACGTGAGGTACCCCGTATATTTAAAACCAGCCCTGGACCCTTTCTAAAGGGGGACTGCTGCCACAGCCAGGGATGCCCTTTCACCGGGCCTCCCAGCAGCAGCATCAGCCCTGATCGTTAGTCAGCCCAGGCTAGGGATCACTGGGGAGTTGGGGACCCCTCCAATAAAGGAGTCCCCCTCTCTAGGGCAACCTTGGCCTGGGCTGATAGACCGGGCCTATCCCTGCAACACCTGGGTGGTGGGTGGCGGGTTCATAGTGTTAGGTGTAGTGTAAAAATTTCATCATTGTCTTTACAGTGGAACTACAGGTCCCAGCAAGCCTCCCCCGCATGCTGGTACTTGGAGAACCACAAGTACCAGCATGCGGGACATTAAGGGCCCACTGGTACCTGTAGTTCACCTGTAAATAAATGGTTAATAAAACACACAACACACTGTGAAACTAAAGCTTTATTGCATCCATAAACACATTTAAGATGCATACACACACAACGATTTAGTAAATGAACGATTTTAGTAAACGATTTTCGTTCATCTTTTCAAGGGAAAAATGAATGAAAATCGTTTACTGAAATCGTTCATTTACTAAATGTAATGAATGATTTTTTTGAACTACAAACGATTTTTTCATATTCCCTTACTGAAAATCGTTGAGTTGGTCAGTCTGACTGAACTAAAAACTACAAACTACAAACGTGAACGCGCATGAACAATAATCGTTCATCGTTTTAACTCAGAAAGTGAACGATTTTTTCAACGATTGAATGATAAATATCGTTATCGATAATCGTTAAAAAAATCGTTGTGTGTGTATGCACCTTAACACATACTCACCTGTTTCCAGATGTTCCCATCCACTTGTCAACGTAAAGTATCCCAACTAATTACCTGTTAAAAAAGATACAATACTCACCTTTATTTCCCTCGATGTTCTCCACAGAAATCCAATACGTGTCCCGGATACAGTGTAACAACACGTTTCTGCATGTTGTTACAGTGCGCTTTTGACAGCTCGTGGGAAAGAGTTGTCTTTAGTCCCGGGCCGCCAGCCAATCAGCGGCGGCAAACATAAGCGGCCGCTCATTGGCTGGGACCCACGTGAGCGGCTCCTCCACGTGAGTCTCAGCCAATGAGCGGCTGCTAATGTTAGCCGCCGCTGATTGGCTGGCGGCCCGGGACTGAAGACAACTCTTTCCCATGAGCTGACATTAGCGTAGTGTAACAGCATGCAGAAACATGTTGTTACACTGTATCCGGGACACGTATTGGATTTCTGCAGAGAAGATCGTGGGACATAAAGGTGAGTATTGGATCTTGTTTAACAGGTACTTTGTTGGGATACTTTACGTTGACAAGGGGACATGAACATCTGGAAACAGGTGAGTATGTGTAAGTGTGTTTATGGATGCAATAAAGCTTTATTTTCACGGTGTGTTGTGTATTTTATTAACCATTTCTGTACAGGTGAACTACAGGTACCAGTGGGTCCTTAATGCCCCGCATGCTGGTACTTGTGGTTCTCCAAGTGCCAGCATGTGGGGGAGGCTTGCTGGGACCTGTAGTTCCACTGTAAAGACAATGATGAAAATTAAAATTTTTACACTACACCTAACACTATCAACCCGCCACCCACTACCCAGGGGTGCCCTACTCCCCAGGGGTCCCCAACTCCCCAGGGATCCCTGTCCTGGGCTGACTAACGGTCAGGGCTGATGCTGCGGCTGGTGGGCCCGGTGAAAGGGCACCCCTGGCTGTGGCATCAGTCCCCCATTAGAAAGGGTCCTGGGCTGGTTTTAAATATACGGAGTACCTCACGTCAATTTTTTTCTCCATATGTTTAAAACCAGCTCTGTCCCTGCTGCCTGGTGCTGGTTCTTAAATTACAGTGGAACCCTACACTATTTTTTCCCTGTAATGTTAAGAACCAGGACTAGCTGGCATGTCCAGGGCTGGTTAGTGTTTTTTGGGGGGAACTCACGTCATTTAAAAAAAAAAAACATTTATCTATTTTTAACAAGTCTTAACACACAAGCAGCCAACACATATCTCACTGATATGTGCTGGCTGCTAGCTCGGGAGAGATTTGCAGAGAGAAAACACTGCAATCTCGGGTGAGTAATCTCCTGTGGGAGAGATATCTCGTTCTGCTTCACCATTGACAAACTCGTTTAGCCTCAAATCGCCTGCTGGTAAATTTGGAATAAAAAAAGGGATTAAATCACCCGAGTTTTGGCGAGTTCCAGCGAGATAAATCACTTTGAAAATCGGGACCATCTCAGTAAATTTACCCCCAGCTGTCATATTCTAGAAGGTGCTTAGATAATGATAAGTACTGTAGAATCTGATTGGTTGCTATGAGCAACACCTCCACTTCTATAAACTTGCTCTTTAGTAAATATACCCCATAGGGTCAAGAGTTGGAGTTGAATTCTAGTTGTGAATGTATATTTGCAAGCAAAATAAATATTTCAAAACATAGATGTAAATGTTCTGTATGTGAAGGATGGTTAACGCAAACTGAGTGCAAATGTTGTATGTAGAGGGAGATCACGTAGATCTGTTTCTCGGCGCTCACTGTAGGTACTAGAAGCAATTGATGTGAGTGCTGCAGATCCCTATGTTTAGATGCCCCAATCTAAACTAGTGTGATAAATGACCAATTGAACATAAATGTAAACACAATTTATGTTATAGTGGGGATCGCGCTCTCTTTAGTGAATGTTGCAGATGTTGTAGATTGGACCCCACTTGCAGAAACACTGTGAGTGAAATAATGCAGACTGGATATATACCAAGGGGGATGTACAGAGTAATTTATTGATGTCACTCGCAGTATAGTGAGAACTAACTGTTTAAAATACATGCATGTGGTAGCTAATAATCTGCGTGGTTTATGCAGGTGAACATATGCAGGTGGTGGGGAGAGATGGGGGGGAGGGGGAATGGACAGGCACTGGACAGATGGATCGTGCAGGGGACAGTCCAGTGATGTGACTAAGTGTGCAGGGGGAGGGCGTCCCGCACCCCACTGTACTGAGCAGCTGATGGTAGTTATGAGCTGTTAGTATCACAAAGTCAGGGTTGAAGTATAACAAGTCTAGATGACAGTCTTGGTGAGGCCTCACCTTATCTTCTTTCTTGGTCCGGGCCCTGGTATCTTCTTTTGGCAGTCTTCATCCACTCCTGCTATAGCCATTGGTCAGACCGTGTTCCAGCGTGCGCCTTCAGTGTGGCTGCTGGTTTGGTCTCCACAGTATGTCAGGTGCTGAATCCCGTCCGGACCCGCGATCTCGCAAGATCTTGCGGGCTGGACGGGAAGAGCAGGCTCCAGACTACTGTGCGCTCAACTCTGCTGGGAGGAGACTTGGGCAAGCGGAGGGACGTGTGATAGATGTGTGTGATGAGAAGCTCCTAGGCATGTCGGCTAACCTCTAGCCTTCCTCAGGGAGTTGTGAATAGCACCATCTTAGAAATGGGAATATATAGAGTCCTGTGGGCGGGAAGTCTGTAATTAGTCACTGGGCTGTTAGGGGTTGTCATGGTAACGATCGGGCTGCACTGCTGTCCAGAGTGAGAATGACAGGTGATTTGGATTGTCTGAATAAGGTAAGGTCACCAGGGCAACTGAATAATGTGAATGAACCTGCATGGTGCTTAAGCATAATATAAAACAGCGAACATTTTGTGACGTTAGGGAAATAAAGGCGGTTGCCCTTTAGTTAATTGAATGAAAATAATAAAAAAAATAAAAAATAAAAACATGGGTAAACTGAAGTTTAAAAAGGAATGGAAATGGGTGCAGTCCATACTTGTTGATGGCTATAGAATTGGCAATGTATAGGAAAGACGTTTATATATATATGAATACAGTAAGAGGGCCCTCCCCCTGCACACCTAGTCACGTCACTAGGCTGTCCCCTGCACGATCCATCTGTCCAGTGCCTGTCCATTCCCCCTCCCCCCCATCTCTCCCCACCACCTGCATATGTTCACCTGCATAAACCACGCAGATTATTAGCTGCCACATGCATGTATTTTAAACAGTTAGTCCTCACTATACTGCGAGTGACATCAATAAATTACTCTGTACATCCCCCTTGGTATATATCCAGTCTGCATTATTTCACTCACAGTGTTTCTGCAAGTGGGGTCCAATCTACAACATCTACAACATTCACTAAAGAGAGCGCGATCCCTACTATAACATAAATTGTGTTTACATTTATGTTCAATGGGTGCAAATGTTACTGGTGCAGACCAGCACGCATCTTGTGATAGTTGCACATTTTTATATTCTTACAGTGGCTCTTTTTAGTAAATGCATTTTACAACTGTAAAACTGTACAACTGGGCCGCAATTCTGTCCAGCTCAACACCTGGCCCATTGGTTTTATTACATCTATTATTTATTCTCTCTCTAGAATGTATAAAAGTGTTTCTTAGTGTTAATGAAGGCAGCAATATACAATGTCAGCAGCAGCTGACACATAGGGCCTGATACAGAAATGTACGTTCATCTGATGATGAACGTACATCTCCGATATTTCCGCATCTGCACCTGCGCAGGACCCGTTATGTGCATGTGCAGAACAGGTCCTGCGATTATGCAACCAGACCCCTCCCCCAAGCAGCAGCATGATTGACATGCTGCGGCATGTGAAGACAGAGCGGAGGCATGCCTCTTCACCGTTCCCGGAAACGGGGGCAAGGCCAGCAACTGATCAGGCTGCTGGAAGTTTCAGCTCCTGCAGCCTGAATAGAGGAGCAACCATCATGACCATCGGTCATGGTAACGATGGAGATCCAAGCCTGCGAAGTCGGTTGCAGTGCTGGGATCGCAAATGCAGCAAGGTTCATATCGATTGAATAATATGTATACCTGAATCCTGTCAATATATGTATGTCCAGTTCATATACTCCTATATATATATATATAGTTATCTTTTAGTACATTATAGATTTATCACTGTATACATCTGAATAACTCTCTATCATAGATATGTAGAGAACTCCTTTTCATCATTATATATTTTTTTATCTGTCCCATCAGGAACATAAATGGTTAATTGAAATGGTTTAATTATCTCATGTGCTAATGTTTAACTAACCAGTGTTAGTATAAATAGAGTATGTGTCAGCACACCAGTTACCTCTGATGAAACGGCCTTTCTCATTGGCCAAGAAACGCGTCAGGTGATTTCCTGTGTTTCCCAGATCTAGAGAGCACCGATCAGGTGCTTCAGCCGCTGCCAGCCCATCTGCATTCCAGCACACCAGCCACTCAACACTGCTGCATCCTACCTGTCCGGATCTCCACAGACCCACACGCTGTCTGCACTTCCTCTCTCCGGCCACCCTCCCACCGGACTTGAGTGAGACAGCGCCACTGCTCATTCCATTCGGAGCAGTTCTCTGCCGGGACTTTTGCAGGCACAGACGCCGACATCTTCATCCTCTCTACAGCCACCACCTGCTTGACTCCGGTGTTAGCGGGGTGGCTCGCCGCCTTTCCACGCGGCTCAGCCACCGCCCACCATTTGGATCTCCCAAGAGTCATGCCAGTTGTCACAGAGCTGTGTTTGCCGGGATGCCGGCTCACAGCTGTATTTCCATACAGGCGTCATTATTCATCACTGCCTGTTATCTCCACAAGCTGGTTGTGCTATACCAACTACTAATATCCATCTGGAATTCAGATTATTACTAACATCTTTAACTTGCTTTATTAACGCTGGCTGAGCTGGATGTATGAAATGCTTTGCAGCTAATCATATGCATTTTATTAACCCCTCATTGCATGCTACTATGGTGCTTAATTATGTTTTATTATCATTTAAGGTGTTATATTAATATCATCTAGTCTGGCCATTATTTTATTTAATTCAGTGCACATGTTATTGCATGATATTAAGATTTTATTATATGTTGCTTAATAGTGACTTTTTTGAATAATAAATTATTTACTACTGCCCAGCGCTCTTCACTGTGTTTTTTACCTGGTATCTGATGCCTCCTTCTGCACGTGCATCTGAGATGGACGGATTTGCACAGCCGCTTGTGTGCGGATCTGCATATCCATCCATTTCTGAATCCGGACCATAATGTATTGTATGACTTGTCTTACCGTGTAGAACATGTACTGCCAAGAAAATATGGCTCCAATTTATGTAATAAATAACTACTTATTAAACTTAGGTGTGAATGTTCTAATGGGCACTTTGAAGAAATGTACTGATTGCGTAATTCAAATCATATTGCACATAGATTAGCCTATTTATCACTTATTGGTCCATACCTCTACTAGCAATAAATATTATTTATTTCTAGTTCTTTTTCAATCTATTTAGTAGTTTGTATGTGACATTACACCAGAGAAAAAAGTTACAAGTCACAAATGTACTTCAATACATACTGATACTGTAATTACTGTATTAACCCGTCCCCAACATTGCTGAATAGAGAAAGGAGTGCCCTCTAGTGTTACAGTTGTGTAAATGCTTAGTCAAACCAACCAGACAGCTGTAGTGATAACAAGAGACAGAAAATGTGAACATATGATATTACTAGTGGAAAAAAAGAAGATAGGGTTAATTGATTTTCAAATACTAGATAGAAAGAGAAGTTTATAAAATGTATTTTTGATCACTGTTAAGCTGCTACAAATAACTGATTTTAACAACTCATGGAGTTTTGCCATCTGCTAGCAGTGGCCAGGTCCCAGTGTGTAGCTGATAATAAGACTCGCAATGAAGCATGGTAAATGTTCTGACTTGCTTAGTTTAGTTTTTGTTGCTGCCCATTTTATTTCTCTCCTCCTGGTGTCCCTGACAACCTTTCCTTTTGCTGGAATGGGGAAGCCACAATTTTAATGGTACCAGAGACCCAAGTGATAGGTTTCCTGACGTACCATATCATGGGTCACTATTAAGGAGTTTCCAATTTAGTATTTTGCTATTTTGTTGAAAATGGCTACACATTTTGACACCCATTATATAGAGGAGTTAATTATGCAGCTAAAAAGTAGAATGGCCTTTCTATATAAGATCTATCCTAATCTTTTTGGCAGATATATTATTACATGGCTCTTGGATAAAGATTGAAACATTTTAATGTATAATTGTCTAATTTCAAAGCAGTGCATATTTTTTGTTTTGTTAAATATCTTTCTGTTCTTGATAGGATGCAGTCTAGCCCACATATCGAGTGTGTCTCTATTATCTACTCTCCCTCCCCCTTCCCCACCATTATCTTTGTTTATTATTATTATTATTATTATTATTATTATTATTATTATTATTATTATTATTATTATCAAAGCATACCCTTCCACCACATAACTGTGTCACCAGGTCGCTGTCCCTCCTGCCTCTGCCATCTCTACCTTGCCTACTTCCTGCACTCAGGTCCCCATCTACACATTCATGCCACGTGTCAGCTGTCTGTCTCCCCTCTCCCCTAGATTGTAAGCTCCTAGGAGCAGGGTCCTCCTCCCCACTGTCTCACAGCCTTCTTCTCTAGCACTTCTATGACAGCATTCAGTTTCCCAGTTGTATTGTGTATGGAGAATTGTGTTGCTAATTGTTACTTGTGCTGTGTTTATATTTTGGTTACTGTATTGTAATGTAATGTTCTGTGTACTGTACTGTATGTACGGCACTGCGGACCACTTGTGGCGCCCTATAAATAAAATGTAATAAAATAATAATAATAATTATGTTATTATTATTATGGTGATGATGATGATGATTAGGATGCTATGGTTAACCTATATATTTTTGCAATATCTATTTTTGTTATCATTGCAAAGTGCAGTGGACACCTTGTGTGGTGACTTCTATATGGCCCCTTTCCCTTTAATAGACCATAGCCAGGTATCATCTACACAATTCCATAGTCCCGACAGATAGTGTTCACGGAATTTCACACATTTTACCTAATAGAAGTCATTACAAATCCCCCACCTCTAAGATTGTACAGTTCCTTTGAAGCATTATCTTGGCCAAAGCTCCCAGAATTCTCCCATGGAGACCTGATAATGTGACTACAGAGGAAGAAGTCAACAGAACAATTAAATATTTTAAGAATTCAAAGATGTCCTAACTGCTCCGAATTCTAAGAAGTTCTAAGTCATTCCAATGCCATGCTTTATCTTTCTAATCAACTATCTACTTCATGGCGGCACTGTTCTTCCAGACCTTTCAGACTAAAATTTCAGTAATCCCTAAAATTGATGTGGGTCTGGACTAGGAGTTGGACATGTGTAAATGGCAAAAGTGTGGTCTAGTTTTCTACCATATCTTGAAAATGCTGCAAAGCTGCTACTGTCCTAAAACAACAGTACAGAACCTAAGTATTGGTTCCTTTTATCATACCTGGTGGCTTTGGCCATTTTAGCTGTTATTTTGTGGGTTGTGTGGCTGGAGCATCCTTGCTGCCTGACCCCCAGACATCTTTGTTATTTATTAGACTGTCGCCTGACTTATGCCCAGACTTTGTGGAAAAGTGCCTCACATAGAATTTTGGTTGCTGGGTTAGTCCTGCCCATATCTTGCCTTTCATTGAAGATAACATGCTGTTTGGCTAGGAATAAGTAGACCTACAGTATATAATGGTCAATGAAGATCTGAATACTTTACTTTTTGAAACACAACATATATTTGCTAGAACTTAAAGCCAATAGTAACTGTAATCTTATATAACTGTTATCCGATCTCCTCATGCTGGGGGCATGTTTACCCAATTTAGGTGCCAACCGGTCTTTGCACCATCTTGGCGGCCGATTGATAAGTTATGCAGACTTACCAATCAGCTACTCGATATTTCTGGTCAGACATCACAACTGGGTGGGCATTTAAATCTGCCTGCCCAGTTGTGATGTCAGTGTCGGCGGTCCCTGGCGCTCGGCGGGTCACCCGTACACACATGCAGATGCACCTATATATCTGCATGATATATTGGTATCGGCAGTGCTGCAGGGCCAATTTGATATGTCTGTGAACTATGTTGTTCACAGACACACCAGACAATGCACTACCAATATATCGCTCGTCGTTCGATCGAACTATATATATCTTCTAGTCTGTGCCCAGCTTTCCAGTCCATATATATCCCTCCAGGAGCAGTCCATCATTTGTTACCTCTTTTCATATTATTATTGTTTATTTACACAGAGCCACCAATTGTGCTGCACTGTATAGATATTATATGTATATTGTTTACTATTTCACTGATAAATTATCCTCACCCCTGTGCAGGACCTCATCACAGTTTGAGGTAATAGCTATGGCTTTTCATGTTCTTCTCTTTTCCTTTCCCAATTTGATGGTGTTTCTGTTTGTCTTACTTGTATTAATACTCATGTTAATGTTATCTGTTAACTATCTTCTAGATTTATTATACTGCTTTATTTATTTCTTATGTATTATTTTATTTACATATTTATTACCTTATGTGTAACTTTACTCCAGTAAAACCTTTGTGATAAAATAAAATAAAATGAAAATTGCTAGGTATCTATATCTGTCAGTATATCTGTATATAGACACCTACACACATGGAACAAACACCCAATAGGTAAAGAAATTCTGAACGTACACACAGAAACAATAAGCACAAGCTCAGCTCACACACGTGACAATTATTCCTGATCTGTGCCCATGATTGATTGCAAGCTCCTCTTCTCTACTAGTTTCTGACATAACGGGACAGCCCAGGAAGGACCTGTTTGTCCTGCACACAGCCAGCTACAAGCCCTGGTGATGGGGTAGGACGGTGGGCTGAGGTCCCTGCTCTCCCATAAGAATAATTGTCTATAATATTAATGAATTATTAACTCTGCCGTCCATGACCTTCTAACTATAATGACGAAACGCCGTAAGTACGGAGAAAAGCTGATGAATTCTGTATCGGTCTCCTGTCATACTACAGCAAAACCATTAGTCTTTGGTGGGATCAAGATAATGAATTAATATGACATGCAAACTTTTTTAATTCATTATCAAAGGGAATGAGATGTGATGGGACCCTATAAGGTGGAGGCAGCTCCCCTCCCCCAGTATTACATTCTCTCCTAGAAAATGATACATTTGGATACTTAATTTATTGATTTCAGCTGCTCTGCTTGCTGGATTTATGTTATAGGTCATTAATCAAAGGAGAAAAACATCCCCAGGTCTCCCCATTATTCCTACCTTCATGCACTTCCACTCCTTGTTTCTGCAAAATAAAATTTCCGACTTGTTTCCCCAATCGATTAGTCTGAGATGTCTGTTGGTTTAAGGGGTTGATCGTCTATTGAGCAGCCCAGGGAAGGGTGGAATGTAATGGCTGTGACATGGTATAACATGTCATTAGCAGCTCAGATGTCTCTATCTTATATAATAAGTAATAACAAGAAATACACAAGACAATATTATCATCATGTAAAGAAAACCATGGTATAAGACAAGCCAGCAGTTAGGAGGCTGATAGGAATAAATGTGAGTAGTGTGCAGTGTGGAAGTAACCTGAGATAGACTCCCTGTATAAATGTTATTCTGCCCTGTAATATGAGTGCAATTAGTAACTTCACCCTATACACTACTGAGCATAACTGAGCATAACGAGCCTGTAATGACACAAGTGCAATATATTAAAATATTGTCTGCCTACTGTATATGTAGACAAAGAATGGTGTATTGCACGAACTACATATATATATATATATATATATCTATATAATGTAGCCACTTGAATGCACACATACATATATTAACTGCTATTACTATGTAGAAATGATACTGTATATATAATAATATCGTTGCAGACACGTAACAGCTGTTTCTCCACCGGACAAGACAGCATAAATCAGGGGGTGGGTCACTGAGGATTGGTACAAATAGTGGGAGATGTCTGCAGCTATTATTCCTGTTATTCCTAAATTACATAAAAGGGAGAAGTAGCGATAATTATCGTGGAAAGCACAAGGTAAAAGAAACGACTGGGATGAAAGACTCCTAAACTTTTAAATATTACATAATTTAAGCCGTTAAAGCGGAAACAACAAACTGATGCCAATGAAGTTTCTGTAATGTAAATTAAAATTAAATTCATTGTGTCATCCCATTTCCATGACACCAAGTTATTTACCAACTACTGTGATATAAAGTTTAGTATTAAGCAAATTTAATATAAAAAGATCGATTAAAAAATGTAGTGATACAATATATAAAGTTACAAGATAGTAACATATTGTAACCAGGATCGGAAGGGTTAATCTGTCTCATTAAACTCAAATCTATATCAATGCTAATATAGAAATACACTAGACTATCTAATAAATGTATGTATTGATGGCCAGCATATTCTTTTGATCTGATTGATCCTGATTGCCATAATGATCAGGACTCTGCAGTGCTGAAAGCTGGGATTATTAGGGGACATTTTATTGCTGAGTGGATATATCAGATTTTCCTGTGATTGTACCTGATGCTGATGGAAGGGGCATATAAATGCTTTGGTACCTGACACTATCAAGTTGATCAAAAGTTATTAGGCTGCTTTTACTCCTACAAATCAGTCTTTTCCTGGCTGGCCGTGTTTTCTTTGGCCATAGGTGTTATCAATCTACACTGAGGATGACTAATTCCCCTGCCAGAAAGAACCCAGGACTGCTATGTCCTTATGTGTGCGGACATCACAGCAACACAACCCTTCCACATGCTGGGCTGCTCTCGGGGCTACTCAGGCTCTAGGTCTAGGGGGTCATGGTGTGGCTAATATCTTCAGAGCTGGGCAACTTCAAATAGGAGTCAAGGGAATTATACTACTGATATATTCTGGGCTGCCTACAGTATATCACAGGTTTTATTGGCACACAATTCTCCAATAAAACGCTTACATATACATGTATCCAAAATCAAATATATAATGTAACCCTTTATTTTATTTTTATTTATGTGTTATTAATGTTAGATACAATACCCACCTACTTAAAGCAGAAATTGCCATCTCAGATGCTGTGGAGCTGCAGGGCTCCCAATGCCAACAAGAATATGCTGGAACTTGTGGTTCCACAGTAGCTAATGATTAAGCCATCAAAAAAAGGATAACATTTCATTGCATTCATATGTAACATTCATATCACCATCGTAGTCGTGTTGAACGTATCTAGATAAACAAAATAATATATATATATATATATATATATATATATATACACACACACAAAAACATTTTAAACAGAAATTATTAAACTCATGTACTGTCTAGTAATATGTGAAATTGGTTTTATTGCAATTTTTCCAGGATTTGTTTCACTGTAAGTGTGTTCTAATTACTTGTTCAGCTCATATTCATAAGCCATATTTCACCGAGTACATATTGATGATAGGGAAGAGTGAATGGTCATATAAGATGTACTGTCTGCAATTTAGGTATATGCAACACTGTAACATAATCAGCAATCTCTAGATTTATAGAAATACCCCACAAATGACCTAGAACTTATTAACATACATCATGTCATTCATTCATTAACTAAAAGAAAAGGTTATTGTTTTTCATATCTGGTCTAGCGGAAATGAATAGATATAAATTATCTTTACGATTTTTCGTTTATTGTTAAATGTAAATATCACTTTTTTTAATCTATTCGCCTATGATAATTTTTTTAATGTAAATGATTATAAAATTAAAATGAAATGTAGCTCCGCAATCTATAATGAGAGAATAACTGATTTTCTCTATAGCAGTGGATTATGGTGATTATATATAATAAACACTGGTTGTCATTTATTGCTTAAACCTCTATAGAACATAAAAAACCTCAAGCTAATAAAATACATAACGATGCAGAAACACAGCTCTGTACAGTGAATATAGGTGTTTCTGCAGTTGATAATATTTAAATATGTTTGAATTCCTCAACGAACACATTACCAAAGCAAAATAAAAATAAAATATTTTGTATGTATCTGCGATCTTATGGGACAGATGATTCTCCTGACAATCTATATGGCTGAAATATAGCAGTGGCAGAAAAAAAGACACCTGGGCTGTGGTCTGCATGCATCAGCTGGAGCACAGAATGAAGGGTTAATACCCCCTCCCCAGCAGAACTCTCAGAGTGACACAGACACACGAGTGTTTGGTGCTGTGCAGCCCACGTGTGCTGCAGGAGTGGGGCCAGTGCC
Organism: Taudactylus pleione; assembly: GCA_031769625.1. NCBI lineage: Eukaryota > Metazoa > Chordata > Amphibia > Anura > Myobatrachidae > Taudactylus > Taudactylus pleione. Next base: position 4,240,635 of record JAUIMM010000161.1, read on the forward strand.
CAGCGCAGCTCCCTACCCAGCTCAGTGTGATCAGACCCTTCCCAGCACTCACACTGCTGCTCCCACACACAGCTCAGTGTGATCAGAGCCTGCACAGCACTCACATTGCTGCTCCCACACTCAGCTCAGTGTGATCAGAGCCTGCCCAGCACTCACACTGCTGCTCCCACACTCAGCTCTGGAGATCCCCGGCACAGACCTGGACTGGTTCACCCTCCTCGGAGAGGTTACTTGGAGGGATCACACCCAGGTGAGTGCTGGAGGTGGAAGGGACATTTGTGTATGTTGTGACAGTGCATGAAGTAAATCATAGTACATCTTGTGCACACACTCCTCCATAGCATTTATGTGTTTGTGTGTTATTGTAGTTTTATATGGGGTATTGGTAGCAACAACTTACAGAGAGAGATGCGAGTGCATGTACATAGTGATCAGATTGGTGCTGAGTGTGTATACATGACAGGTCATTGCTTGGAATGATGGTCACTGTGGAACACACTTTACAGAGTGTTGTCTGGTAGGTAGCATTGGGCTGGTGATGGGGATAACAGGGTGATGCCGGATGTCTCCTGTCTGACTGATGCTTTGTGTGCAGGTCCTGAGCATGCTGAAGCCAGGGGAGGCTGCTGGATCTGCCTTCCTGAAGGTGGACCCGGTATATCTGCAGCACTGGCAGCAGCTCTTCCCCCAGAGCCATGTGAAGGCTGGAGTCCTGAGTCATGTCACCCTCCCTGAGCCTCCAGCAGAAAACCTCCGCCTGCGGCCAGCCTCCCTGTCCTCCAGCTCATCCACCTCCTCCACTCCGACCTCTGCACCTCCTGCCCCTACTTCCCTGGCCGGGATCACCCCAATGCCCACTGTCATCGGGGCACTGCCCAGCAGAGAGGTCACAGGCCCACAGAGGAAAGAGCTGCTGGTCTCCAGTTGCCAAGAGGGGCCATCTGGCCGCTTCAAGTGCAGTCCTGAGGAGTTGGACTATTACCTGTATGGACAACAAAGGATGGAGATCATTCCACTCAGCAACCCCACCAGTGACCCCAACAACCGTATGTACCCCTTCAAACACCACACAGCACCACACACACACAGCACATCATAATATACCGTATAATATGTTACCAGGATAAAGATCACCATTCCCCTCGCCTGTCACCCCACAGGAGTCTGTATTATTGCATAAAGTGATTACATCCAAATACAGTAACTCTTAGACTTACTAACTAACTAACAACAAAGTGCAGAGAGCATGGTAAGGCACTTATATTCAATATTGATATAAAAAATGTAGTTTTAGATATATGGAGCCTTTTTAAACTACAGCCCAGTTTGAACACCGAATAAAATACAGGAACAGGGACGTGATTGCTGGTATATGTACACTAGTATGTGTGGTGTATGCTGCTTTGTGTATACAGCTACTGTATGTGTATACTGCTATGTGTATACAGCTACTATATGTGTATACTGCTATGTGTATACAGCTACTGTATGTGTATACAGTTACTGTATGTGTATACAGCTACTGTATGTGTATACTGCTATGTGTATACAGCTACTGTATGTGTATACTGCTATGTGTATACAGCTACTGTATGTGTATACAGCTACTATATGTGTATACTGCTATGTGTATACAGCTACTGTATGTGTATACTGCTATGTGTATACAGCTACTGTATGTGTATACAGTTACTGTATGTGTATACAGCTACTGTATGTGTATACTGCTATGTGTATACAGCTACTGTATGTGTATGCAGCTACTGTATGTATATACTGCTATGTGTAAACAGCTACTGTATGTATATACTGCAATGTGTAAGCAGCTACTGTATGTGTATACTGCTATGTGTATACAGCTACTGTATGTGTATACAGCTACTGTATGTGTATACTGCTATGTGTATACAGTTACTGTATGTGTATACTGGTATGTGTTTACTGGTGTGTATATACTAGTATGTATATAGTTTGTGTATAATGATGAGAATGGCCAAATATTCTCTGTAAAGCGCTGCGGTATATGTGTGCGCTATATAAGTAACTGGTAATAAATAAAGAAACTGCTATGTATATACTGGTATGTGTACACTGCTATGTGTATCATGGTATGTGTATACTGCTATGTGTAGGTTGGTGTGTGTATACTGGTATGTATATACTGGTATGTGTAGGTTGGTGTGTATATACTAGTATGTATATAATTTGTGTATACTGATGAGAATGGCCACATATTCTCTGTAAAGCGCTGCGGAATATATGTGTGCTTTATAAGTAATTGGTAATAAATAAATAATCTGCTATGTATATACTGGTATGTGTACACTGGTAAATGTATCATGGTATGTGTAGGTTGGTGTGTGTATACTGGAATGTATATACTGCTATGTGTATACTGGTGGATGTGTATATAATGGTAAGTGTATACTGGAATGTATATACTGTTGTGTGTATACTGCTAGGTCTATACTAGAAAGTGTATACTGCTATGTGTACACTGGTATGTATATACTGTTATGTGTATACTGCTATGTGTAGATTGGTATGTGTAGAACGGTATTTCTATACTGGTATGTATCCTGGTATATATATATATATATATATTGTACCCAAAAACATAGGCGGCACTCGGAGACTAGTGACGTAAAACCCTCAAAAGAGGGACTTTATTCAGTCAGACTGTCGACGTTTCGGGGTCTTCCACCCCTTCCTCAGGAAAACAAGATGTGTATACTACTACATGTATACTGGTAAGTGTATACTGCTATGTGTTTACTGGAGGGATGATTCCGTCAGTCTTATCTACTATTAGCTGACTATTCTACTACAAGCGTTACCAGGTGCAACATTTTGAATACAAATGAATTAGGAAACGTCTACAACATGCAGAAAATATTGTTTAATAATCACGGAAAATAGAATATGTACAATCTGCAACACAGTTACCACCATCAGAAAACACTGAGATACATTATATAAACTTCTAGCCATAGAAATATAGTAACCGCTGTTAGCACATTGCAATAAGTAAACTTGTGCTTTTTATTTGAGAACACCTTCATATATGAAAGTATTTGTTTTACTAACAGGAGACACATTTTATATGCTTTATATATTGCTAAATATTTTATTTATTTCTAATAACCTCTTCTTTTTTAACATGTAAGGACTGGGGTTATTTGCTATCAGCAATCAGCCATTTAACTTCACTATGATTTTTATGGTATTTTGCTTCTACATGAAGTATAGATTATCACCGTTATAGACACATTATTCATACAAGCGTTCAGATTATTCATACAAGCGTTCAGATAATACGTACGGACTGCCAGAAGACACATTCGTGTACTGAACAACATTTGATATGTTCTATTGTGGTGCGACATATAAAAATATACAGTAAATGTGATAAATATATTACATAACGGACTCCGCAATCACTGACACTTTCATACAATGCTGCAATGCTTCATTCTGCATTTACTAAGGGTCTGAGGATGGTGTCACGAAAAGTTTTAAAAGTTATATATATATACATATATATTATTATATATAAGTGACCCTATATATATATTATATATATAAACAAGTATATATCTAACTTTTAAAACTTTCTTATATATAAGTGACTATATATATATATATATATATATATATATATATATATATACAGATATACATACAATTATCACGTCGCTTTGTTACGCTTGTTGTGCGGCGGTTGTATATACCATGAAAGACAATCACCCCAACCTGTAGGCACGTTAAATGATAGGGAGACGACTGCTCATTATTTTAATACCAAGCCATATTATTGCTTTATCAATGCATAAGATACTGAGTTATTAGTGTAAATACATTGGAATATTATAGTGGCCCTATAGGTCTGCACGAATAAAAGACAAGTAAATGGAATTATATATTTCCTATAATAACTGTCAACGATCGATGAATTTCTACCTTTAATAGCTTCAGCTGATATAATATATTTATATTACATTATTTTGTAAAACGACTGAATAAATGATACAATATTTATAGGTGCAGGACAAAATTAAAGTACAGAAGGATAATAAAGAAACGGGAACTCACATATAATTTCAAACTTGTGTTGTATGCACCTCGGCGGGACATATCATACTACAAGAACCCGTGGCTTAGGAGACATACCATACCTTTCCAAACAATGGGTGAAACTTGCTTCAACTTTAGCAAAGTTATTCCAACTTTATTTAATGGAAGCAGTAAATATGTACAAAATGCCCTTTGTCTCCCCTAGCTACTATCCGCTGCCCAATAAACAAAAGTTACCTTTATAGTTACAGTATGAATGATGTTATCTGCTAGTATACAGGCTACCCACATGTTACCTGCCTGGGCACAAGTACAGAAATTTGGGGAATAACCTGGAGTAAATGTCACTATAAGAATGAAGCTAGACCAGAAGCTGCAGTACTGTCCTCAGCCTCTCCGGTCATTCAAATAGTGACCAGACACCTGCAAAGTAAGTGTGTCACTATATATATATATATATACACACATGTATATATATATATATATATATATATATATATATATATATATTTTAGCTTTTTTTCTATGAGACGTGTTAATCAATTGTGCCCATTACTGTGTGCATTGTTTTTACTTTGCATAAAAGTGTGATGCACTTAAGGGTCTCGTTAATTGCAAATAAAACACAATCATTGTTATTACATGCAATGTAGAATGCATTCCTTATACTGCTACCAATTTAAAATTATTTTAAAAATATATATTTAATGGTTAAAGAAATAAAAATAACATCAACCCTGAATGATATTATGAAAACACAGCAGAACATCATTACAATAGGTCTCACTCCCTGTAGTTGATGCAGAGACACTGGCTGTCCCTATATTAGTGTAATGGGACTAGTTCCCTAGCAATGCAATCACAGGTTACGATGCACACAGAAAAGGTGACGGCATCCCCGTGCACCCATCATATACAGTATATATGCGGGATAGTGAATCTCTGTATGTATACATCTCTTTAGCTTTCCCCATAAACACCCTCCTCTGAGGTGCAGACACTGTTGACAATATACAGTAGATGGAACCATCCTGAACATGTAATTTGCAGCATGTTTCCCGACTGTACAATTAGCGCATTTATATCAAGGCTTTTGGATGAGGCATTTGGTGCTGCCAAGGTGGCACTGGGTATATGGCTATTCACCAGCCCATTGCCACTGGCTCTCCCATCCTCTCCCCCTCCCATGTACACAGAATATGCAGTCATATATTAGATTGAGGTTAGAAAAGGTGGTGGCTGTTTATTTAGGGTGATAAAATGGTCCATCAGCAGTAATCTCCATCGATATATGCCACAAGGAGATGAAGGATGAGGGGACAAGCCACAATTAATTGCCCTATAGTTTTGTAGGAGAGAGTGGAGCCAGCACAGAGACAGCATCGATCCCAGCTCCCAGCTCCTATTCATCATCTGTACATTGTATATGGGGGTCTCTCTGGGGCAGGGGTGCTGGGTTTATACACACAATATTCTCCTTTCAACCTTCTCTCACCGACAACAAACATTTAATTCACTAATCCAATCAATTCTAAGGGAATATATCAACACATCTGCTGTAAAAACGTATTGTATTTTCCTGACCAGTGGAAACAGAAGTGACAGAAAAAGTATCTAATGAAAAGGTAAAATAGGATCCTTAATGCCCCACTAAAGCTAAAATAAATGTAGCTCCAAGCTGTAAACACATACACATATAATACTGAGATATCAAATGTGTGGCACTGTATGTAACACTACTATCTACAACACTGCAAGATATTATCCTCTTTTATCAGCCATATTAGGCTCAATATTGACAGGAAGTCTAATGTGCATTAAGAAACGTTTTCCTCCTCTAAATAATTATGTAAAATAGCTTTAATGCTGATAAAAACATTTTTTTTTAGTGAATTATTTTGGTAGCTCATTTACATAAAGCAATTAGCATGATATTTTCACTAACCATCTAAAACATATATTTGAAGCAGGTGATAAGATAATATAGATATACATTTTTGTAGGGCTTCAAAACATTTGGATACTGTGTTATTGTAGAAATATTACACCAGGCCACACAGTTACTTTATGACTGTATTGTTCAAATATTTAGTAATGTCTGTGTAAACTAACCGGATATAATTTTACAAGTAAAGTGCAGTTGTTTTCTTTACAGGGGGGCAACCACTGTAATTTAGTGGAAAGTTTAAAACCTGTCAGGATTGTAGGTATGTTTCAGTCTATATACTGAAAGTTTTTCAGTTTAGCAAGAAACTTTTTACCATTTTCACCTCAATCCAGTTAGGGTTCTGTGTGTATTTATTGGTTGAATAATGGTAAAAAGCGAGGTGTTGTCATGTCAAGGTAATTTGTAGCTTTAGTAAATCACCCCATAAGATCGTACGAATATGATAACATATACAGTGATTTAATTGAGGGAATGAAACAGCATAGCTGCATTTGTTAAAAGATTTGGGGATTTACTATAGGAATCACATTTATAACAATGCTTATGGCAAGTTTGTGTGTGCATGTTTAAAAATTGATTTGCCTTATAATTGTGTTGTGGCACATGTTTAACATGCATTTATATTTCTAATTTATTATTATTTATTTATTTAAATAATGCCACATTATCATGCAGTGCTGCACAGTGAATATTTAATTATCTGTATCTGCCCCATTGGGACGTACAGCCTAAATTCCCCCTACAAACAACAAAAAAAATTAATGTTCACCTTTGTCTACAGTCAATTAGCCTATGTATGTTTTTGGACTGTGAGGGTTAAACTAGTGCGCCTAGGGAAAACCTATGCAAACACAGTGAGAACATACAAATTGCACACAGATAGGGCTCTGGTGCATGCTCATATAGGTACCCACACCCACTAGTATGTCAGCTATATACATATCTAAATATTTTTCCTGAATTAATATCTGTGTAACCCTTATGCAATTAGAATTATACATTAGATATTGAAGCTCTCAAAACCTCTGATAGTTTGCCTTGCAATATACAGTTGATATGTAATAGATATTTTATAACATCTATAGTGATAATATAAGATGTGAAAAACATATTTTAAATCTCAGTATTTCATTCAAGACAGTTGTGAAATTGAATTCCCTGTAGACACTGGGCCCTGAGATAACCAGATGAGCCAGACCATCTTTTGGAGGGCAGGAGGGCTGAGTCAGGAAAGGCTGACCCCTGATTGGCAGATCTGTGTTCACATTCAACCACCAGATTAATTTGGAAATTTCTTCCTAAACTAATTGACAGGTTGAATTCACACACAGATAAACCTGATTAGACTGTATTTCTGCACCAAATCACCTAGGTATAAATATGCACATACTGTCTCTGGTATTAAAGAACATGTACTTCTTGCGGCCAATGTATTTCACCTGACTAGGTAAACGTGCAGATACAAGCCAGGATAAAATGTATTATATATGTCACCTCACTAGTTGTGCTATCTTTAAGTTTCACAGAGCAAAAGTGGACTGATCCTTTCTCATAAATTGTTATAGTACATTCGGACTGACTTTCTTTAGAATTTACCATGCGTTCCTTAGAGTCCCTTTATTCAATTGAATTTAATTATTTAAAAAAATCCCTAAGCACATATTTGTTTTAGGGACATGTGTTGAAAATGAGGACTGCATCATTGTACTTACTCCTGAAGGCAGTGAAGGGCAGAGTGCTTTTTTAATAGCAGAAGGATACAACAGTCTGTGTGTAACATTAATGTCTTTATTTGTTACCAATCCAATGTGCAGTAGGTTTGGTGGCAATGCATGACATATATGTTTAATTAATCTATATTTTAGAAAGTGCCAAGAACGTAGATATGCCAAAACTATAAAGGAAATGTTATTTTAGTTAAGTGTACCTGGATAATATCAAATAAAATAAAGTCTAAAGGCACTGGTCAGGATATTTCTAGTCCCAGAGAGAGAGCTCCTGCAGTTAATTCTGGTGACAGAATTGGGTTATAATTGTAATCCCCAATTAGTGACTAGCAATTTTGCTGAATCAAATAGAACATATAGATTCCCATTGAGCTCCAACCCTGATATGTGCTCCTGCTATAACTCTTTTACAGTAAACAATTATTAAAAGGCTTGCATAGAGAAAGAGAGATCAGGTATAGGACAAATACATAAATGGAAATCAGATTACAGAGATTATTTAGCAGATGTATAATGTATTTGCTACCATATAATTGTTCTTTCTGAAGACGTCATGATAGTTTTATTTCAAAATTCCCACCCATATAATAATTACACTTAGTGATGTCTTTCATGTATTATTATAACATATCAATTACTGTAGATTATCCGGATTTAAGCCGTCATCCTTAAACTGCATGCATGATCTAATAATCCTTGCAATGTGGCCATGAACCTTTATATGAGTAATATATTTTGCTAGTGGGTACATTATACTGTTTGTCTCAGGACATTTGGCCAGCTGTATGGTGATTGTGCTGCAGAATGTACTGAGTTCTGGAGAAAGCTGAGGTGTGAATATAATTTAGTGCAAAACGCTGGCTAACTTTCCTCTCATCATCAATGCTGGAATGACATCTGTAGTGTGAAGGCCACCAACTGCACATATATATTTTATTGTACATATACTCAGATATATATACGTGTGTATATATATATATATATATATATTACTGGTACTTATTTTGTATAAGGCAATTTGCATTACACTGTTTACTGTTTGTAAATGTGACAATGTTCATTTGGTACTGTACACTTTTGTTGGGCTCTGATTTAGAAGAAATACTGGAAACCACTTATGATGTGATAAAGGGAGATACTAGGTTAAATCAAAGACAACAGGAATCAATTGCTTTGTGCATCACAGAACATTAACTCAGTCATTGCTCGGGCAAACTGCTTCTTAATAAGCCACTCATTGCCAGAGAGAACTACTTTATAACCCCATTCACTGATTTTGCATTATTCTATATACTGTCAAAAGACAGTCATATACTAACCTAGTTAGTGTGAGCGAACCTGTGCTAATAATAATATTAGTACTAATAATAATAATAATAATAATAATAAATGAACAATGAGTCGACAATCCACAGTGACAGAATTGTTGGGTATATAACAAGGGCTACCTTGGCACAATTCTGATACATCCGGTGCTATAGAATTCTTAAGTCTCCTGTCTGTTATAGTCAGTGTTTTGTAAAGTTCTTCCCTTATAGAACTTTCCTTATAGAACTTTACAAAGCACTGACTATTATATATCTATTTGAGGTAGGGAATGCCTCTACACTGTCCCTAAGGCAGCCTCATGCTCCATAACAACCAGCACCTTCAGTATCATTCTGCCTGTATTTAGCTTTATTGCTAGTATGCCAACGTCTACGCTCATTTTCAGCAATCATTGCACTAATATAGAACCCCTATATGAATCAGTGCTTTTGTTAAATTCTGAAAGCTCAATTTATTATTGAGATACTTGTCTTTATCTCTTTCACCCATTTAAATTAATCAAATAGGTATATTTAATAATAATAATAATAATAATAATAATAATAATAATAATAATAACATGACCATTGTGTCTGAGCCTTGGACCCCTGTGACCTCACAAGTGAGCATTTTTAAGCAGTTTGAAGCAGCATTACTACATTATTACAGTAGTTCATGTACATTTTAGCTTTTTTGCTTGTTTTTATTCAAAACCCATAATATTTTTGGTTATCTGCATGTTAGTCAGAAGCCAGCTGGTGTGGATGGTTAGGTATAAATTAGTGGGCAGATAACTCATTAAGTGCAAATAGATTGAACAGGATATTATTAAATACAATACATTGAGTTTGTATGGGATAATAAATAGCTGTTTATAAGGTGCTTGGAACGTGCTACCTGATGGTCTTTTCAGTGCAGGGTAATAGCAATAGGATCCACATGTAAAAACATTAGTTTTTCATACACTATTTTCTTCTTAAATTGTTATTTGCAATGTGATATAGTATCTACTTATGTAATATTAATTAAATTCAGGTAGCATATTACTGAAGTATGATTAATTTAGTTCTGTCTGGTAAAATGAAGGAAATATTTCTTATTTTGCTCGACATGCTTATAAATGTCACTAAACCTAACAGATAAATTGAGCCAATATGAAAAGAAGTCTTGTATTGTTTACAAATGTATATCTGAACATGTGATAGAGTTCAAACTGTTATCCAAGTTTTAGTTTCTGTCCTGACGTAATGACAGGCAGGAAATCTTATGTGCATAGGAAAGAAAGTGTCACTTTTCATCTCAATGTTATGTCAATTATTCAAATATCTATAGTCCTCATATTTTCCCTACATGGGCTGTGTAGCCCCTGGTTCTCAATATAGGATACTGAGCCAAAATGTTCAATTTAGTTTTACAACGTACCATGTAATACATGCATAACCCACTACCGCTATCTACGTATCCAACATAACTATTCCAAACTGTACTGACGGATATATTTCTGAAATGCATTAAATATTCTGTAAGGATTATTTGATTGCTGCAATAAAACTGTTACTGTAGGGTTGTAAATATTAATTGCATTATTTCATTAATTTTAGTGAGTGGATAGTAAACTACAGATTATATGTGTTACATATTTACATTTTTTTCAAATAACATCTGTCTGTTTTGTATTTATGTTACGGGAAATATCTCTTATAGTTCCATATCTCATGTAGAGCTTCCTGTACTGTGGCCAATGTAATGCTCACAGATAATAATTCAATGGATTATAGTTATAAAGAAAAATAGGCCTGTAACGTGGAATTTAGAAGCCTAAGTGCTTTTCTTATAATAAATCCACATGCACATTAAAAGTAATAAGCGCTAACTTCAATACCTTTGTCCATGGCAAAGAGTAGAGTTTATATCTACAAGGGTTATCCCAACAAGCTCCTCGCCTCAGGGCACACATGTGGGGAAACTGCTCTTGAATCAGCACTCTATATTTGCCCTTCAGGATGACTTGTCCAAAAGTAAACAGGAAAATAGATGCCCAACCTGAATAGCAATACAGTAAAGCAGAATTGGATTTACATATGTGTATCTCTAACCTACCTCCACTATTCATTCAGTTTTCCTAACTTAGTAATTTAAAAAAAAATTAATGTGTCAAATCCACACAATGTAGTCAGCCATTTTTTGTTCTAAACAAATGTTATGACTATTATCTGCATTATTTATACCAGCCCTGTCCTTAGTGTGGTAGATCCATTGGCAGTCTAACGGATTTCTGCATACACACACCTCTGAATAGCCCACAACTCTGTATGGGGTCTATGTGCTAAGTCTTGGAGAAAGATTAAGTGGACATAGATAAAGTACCAGCCAATCAGCTCCTAACTATAATTTTTAAAACACAGCAAGTAAAGGGACAGTTAAGAGCTGATTGGTTGGTACCTTATCTCCATCCACCTTATCACTCTCCAATGCTTAGTACATAGATTCCCGTATGCCTACACATTCCCACGGTACACTTATCTTACATGCGAGCTAACCGAGATCTGCATGAATCACCTTTAAGTTACCTATTCAGGGTACGACGCATGCGCAGTTAGTTTTAAATTAAGAGATCCATCTGCATTTGGAAATGTATGCAACTCTATATAAAAACCAATGTGTGTATAGGAACTTTAGCCTCGTTGTGTCACTAATACTCAGTGAACTGTCAGGCTGCATTTTCATTAGGATTGTTTAAATGCACAAAATGGCCGCCTCTATGTGTATTGATGAAAAAAGTCTGAATATTGTAAATAGCATAATAAATCCTAATTATAAGAGCACAGTTGTGCCTGTATATGAAGGTTAGATCTAGAAAAATTGTATTCAACCATGTTCATTTTGCATGGGGGCCATGGAGATTTTTAAGGCAAAATCATGATAAATGTTAAAGCTGAAATGCAAATGGAGAACCATCTGTGGATGCTGTATGCCAAAGAGATGACTAAAATAATTTGATATTTTGGAATATTTTAAAGTTGGAACGGTTTGGAAAGATTATCATTAGAATGCTATTATTTGGGAGTAGTATCTCTGGGAGATGTTTTATTGGTTTACATTTTTTTTTTAAATCTGCCCCATTGTAAAGATGAAGAATTTTGTAATGTTGGCATGTCAGCTAGAGGTCTCTTATGGGTGTACTGTCAGTGGCTTCCCAAGTCTGGGACAATATGGCTGACTATCTCCATTTACAGTTTATTATCTGTGAGGAGGAGATAAATTGATCATATTTGCAGGGTACACGGGGGCTGGATAGTGTCTTTGGATTACAGAGGCATCATCTATATTATTAGCATGCATTAAAAACTTTAATCCATGCAGTACAGATGTATTGATCAGTGCATAAAACAGCAGCTGCCAGTTTCTGCTAGGCCTTGGTGTTATAAAAATCTCATTGTGGATGTTGTCATATTTTAATAAAATGCCTCTTATGAAGCCAAAGGAATACAAGGGAACAATGGGATAAAACAGCGGGGGCAGAATGTGTGGGTCCTATAATGAAATTGTAGTTAGACTTTGATGTTATATTTTTTGTAAAATGAACTTTATTGGAGTATTGTACAGATATTAAGTATCAAAATCAAGACAATGGTTACAAACGAGACAAAGTTTGTAGCATAAAAAGCGATACAGTGATATACAATTGAATTTTCACTGTCGATATTAATAACCCCCCCCCCCCCCCCTCCAACAGTAGTAGTGTCTGGTGTATAACAATTCTGTGAGAAACCTGTTTTATAATAACTTCCCCCAATAACTGTTGCTATGATGAGACCTGGTGAAGATGGGACTGTTTGGCGCTGTTGAAGGATGTACAAAATGGTGGACAGAGAGGTGAATGTGTACATTCAGATTCCAGTCACCTGAAGGTTCCAAGGTGGCCAGAATTGGCAAAGTGCAGGTGGTGAGGGGGCTGCAGTCCACTGATCAAATGAGAAGATGTGTAAGAGGGAGAAGGGTGGAGAGAGAGGGAAAAGGGAACAATTACTGGGAGATTATGGGAAGAAGGGGGTATGTGGGCTGCAAACTGGAGGACAGGGAGTGATATGGGACATACTAAAAGCAAATGAGTGTCATGAAGAACCAATATAAATAGGGGTGATGTAGAGTACTAAGGGTATTATGAGGGTCTTATAGTGGAGATATGATGAAGGGCTCAGTAAAGACTGGTGGTAGAGAGTGATAGGATATGAATGAAGGGCAGACTGGGGCCCAGGGAGTAATAGAGATGTGGTGTGGATATGTTGGGTGGCTCAGCACAGACTGAAGGACAGATATGGATCTGTAAAAAGGCACAGGGGTGGTAGGGGTCAAAGGTAGCAATGGGGCTTATGATGTGGCTATGATGAGGGGATAAGTAGAGACTGGGAGCAACATGTGACAGAATCTGATGGAGGACACTAGGTAGACTATAGTCCTAAGAGTAATATGCTTGTGATGGGGTATGTACCTTAGTAAATACTTAGCAAATCCTGTGGACAGAGAGTTAAGGGGACTGATGAAAGATGCAGGGTTATTCCAGTAAGTAATAGGGGTGTGGTGAGGGTAAGATGAAGGCTCGGTACAGACTGAGGGCAGCGAGTGGTGGGATCCAATGAAGGGGAAAAACTAATGGTCCAGGAGTAATGAGAGTAAAGTGGGGTTATGGTGAGGGGCTCAGTATATCCAACCCATTCAGTCCCCACAACCACTCCACAGTCACAACATTCATCACACTCAGTCCCCTGATACTATCAGTCAATACTCACATCTTATCTGCCATTCTGTTTTTTCTCTATCTACCCAGCCCACACATCTTACTGCATCTTGAAGTCACCCCTTATATCCCTCATCCCCCATACACACATAATCTCCCAATCTTCCTCAACTTCTCATATTCTAGTAATTTCCAGCGACCCACTCATGCCCCACTTCCCACTCATTTCTCATCTACCGGTCTGTCCCTACAATCCGGTGTCACCCCATCATACTCGATTTCCACATCCCAGCTGCACATTCCAACACACACCCTGCATCCATACAATACACTTACCTCTCTGGCATCGGCACCACAAAATCACCCAGAATATGGAGCATCCGCCATTTTCCTGAACATCTGCACATGTGCAGTAGACCCCGTACCAATGAGAAGGTGGGGGGCACAGAAACTGCACACAGGCCCCCTCCTCTCTTAAGTCGCCCCCTTGATTCTAAGACCCTCCATTGCATAGACTGCATGTGTTTGTGTGAATGAGCAGCTCCACTTGTTTGTAAATGACAGAAATCTCACCCCATTATAGCGCCACAGTATGTGATGACATCCCATGTCTATCTATTTGCTCTTCCCTCCTATAGATCATATGCTCATTTATAAATCTTTGCATGGATACATCACTTACTTGACATGACAGATTTGTTCTTATCTCCACCAAAAGGACAAGAAGTTTTAGTTTGCCTGATAATTTCCTTGTGAATATTAACATTTTGTTCCCAACATTTGAAATAACGTTGCTGCTACCTGCAAACACAAAGGCAGCAATGGAGCCAGGAGAGCTAGCAATGGCCTGAGCCCACAAAGAGGCAAAAAGGGTCAACTTACAATAAACAAAGAAGGAGTGAAGCATAGAGGAGCGGGATGGCTTTGCACAAATTGGGGCACAGCTTATATTTCCTGATTTTACTGGTCTAAATGTTGAAAGGCATGATAATGTTCTAACCATTGTTGTTGAAAAATAAATTATACTGTTTATATTAAAATGTAAGTGTTTGGAACTAGGTGCTTTCGAAATATAATAAAATGCTAAATATGATTCGTTTATTAACTGGTAGTGAGTAACTAATACAATAGTTTTCCCAACAGAGAATCATCATGGTGACGTACCTTAAACAGCATAGATGCCCATGTTTAATTCTACAGCCAATTAGCGTTAATAGTCCTTTTTATAGTGGTTACTCAGTTACATTGATAATATACTTACTTAGGCTTAATATAGTTTTTGAGAAAACAAAGGGGTGGGAGAACAGAAGTGGCGCTACTGAAAGACTTCAGCCTATCCACACCTGAATGTCCTATCCCTCTAGGTCTAGCAGAAAGTCATACAAAAATACAATAGGTGTGAACAAATGGTGCTATCTTTTGTGTAACAAGGGAAGTGTTCAAGGAAAAAATACTTATCTCCTGTTGTTTATGGATAGTATTATATCCTTGTGTTGTGGGTGTTCTAGTCGGTGTCTTTCTTTAGTTTCCTCCAAATTGGGTTGTTCGTACATAAAAAATAGACATAATACAAGAGTATTGTTTTTCAAGATCAAATCTCTTATTCTTATTTTCAAAGATATAAAATGATAGTCAAAGGGAGATTTCAATCCTTTAGTCCCCTTGAGATGTAAATATATTCTATATGGGTATACGTTAAACTCTTCAAGGGAGGTGAGTAATTTCTTTATTCCCCTATAATTGATGGGGGACGCACCTAACTCACGTATAATAGGTGCACTCTAAACTCGTAGCGGTATCTTTAAGTGGAAAAGTACTGGTTTATACCCCACGAAATCCTTCAGATGTACGCACAAGCATATATCTTGTTCTATATAGACCCAGTTCTTCACCTGAGTTTGATACACATAAAATAAAGAAACCTTTACAAGTTTCCGCTTGCACCGCATGTGTGTAAATTTGGTGCGTTATTTTGACATCTGGAGGATTTTGTGGGGTATAAACCAGTACTTTTCCACTTAAAGATACCTCTACGAGTTTAGAGTGCACCTTTTATACATGAGTTAGGTGTGTTCCCCATCAATTATAGGGGAAAAAAGAAATTACTCACCTCCCTTGAAGAGTTTAACATATACACATATAGAATATATTTACATCTCAAGGGGATTAAAGGATTGAAATCTCCCTTTGACTATCATTTTGCATCTTTGAAAATAAGAATAAGAGATTTGCAGGGGTATTCAATATGGGAGCGAAAACATAGTTTTTGCGTTAATATCGGAGGTATTACGTCATTATCGCAGGTTTTACTTTTACACCGTATTCAATTTCAAAGAGTTATCGCAGTTTTGAAAAGTCTTTGATAAAAAACGGGGATAACTTTTCACCATTAAATAGGTGTCGAAAAAAAGTGCAGAATTGGGGTTTAGAGGTGCAGGCTTTAAAAAAATAGCCTGCACCCCTGGGAATGACATTTAAAAAAGAACTGTGTCAAAAAAAGTTTTTTAAAAAAATAGGGACACCCCAAAAAATGAATTTAAAAATTGGGGTGAAAAAAAAAAATGGGAAAAAATTATTTAACAATAGGGAAATAGGTTCAGGGCTATTCTGCAAGTATGCGGCAGGTGTTTTGAAGAATAGAATTATAGCGGCAGGTGCACAAATGCAGAATTTTTAAAACTTACTTTAGGGACATCAAAATATGCTAGTACCCATTTTCATGTACCCCAAATTTGATGGGACCACTTAAAAAAATGAAAAAAATAACCTAAGTGCTCTTCTGCATCACTTATTCAATGTCGGGAAAAATCCCCGACTTTCAATTAAAGGCTAAAACGGTGGTACCCATAGTGTTCCCCCATGTTTTTACAACTTTAGGGGGGTCTTACAATTTTTTTAAGGAAAAATTCGTAACTTTACGCAAATCCAACTTCGGAGTTTCCCGTTCTCGTTAATTTTATATTGAATACGGGGATAAGCGGGAGCGCGCCCGATACTTTAACGCAGGTAAAAACTCCGATATGAAACGTTAACTTCAACAGTGAAGTTAACGTTTCATATTGAATACCCCTCTTGATCTTGAAAAACAATACTCTTGTATTATGTCTATTTTTTATGTATGAACAACCCAATTTGGAGGAAACTAAAGAAAGACACCGAATAGAACACCCACAACACAAGGATATAATACTATCCATAAACAACAGGAGATAAGTATTTTTCTATGAACAATTCCCTTGTTACACAAAAGATAGCGCCATTTATTCACACCTATTGTATTTTTGTATTATTAGTTTTTGACTACTGCATTGAAATGTGTATTTTTCTCTGGTACAGTAGAATAATCATTGGTTGCTGGAGGTGACATGAGGCAACATCCATTTAACATGAACTATTTACTGTATTGAGTTCCAGCAAACAGGAGTTCATATAATCGTCATCTATGGATAGAGAAACTATTTCCATACGTGATGTCTGTTTATATTATTTCAGACCTATTCTTGTAAGAAATTCAGAGTAATGGAAAAAGCTGTGACGGATACATGTAAAGAAACAATCTATTTCCATACCTCATTTTTGGCCTTTTACCCAGACTACCAGCAAGTCCCCAATTATAGCAGTTTTTGTATGTGGACACCTGTCACTAACAGGCACTTTGAGAAGAGCAATGGATTTCACCAAGAGCGCTCAACGGGCCTCAGGGGAAGGACACTGACATTTGATCACTATTGACCTGTGTTGGATTGAACAAAAGTGCTTTCATTTGCCATACAAGTTGTCAGGAGAAGCCATTATTTTAAGTCATTACAACAAAAGTTCTGCATATGAGGTTTTAAGATCATTACAACATAACAGTAGATCCCATAAGTATTAATGCTAGCAAACAGAATTACACACACATTCGCACATGCAAAATAAAAGTTTATTGTTATTATATTTGCCTAGTATATACAGTAGTTATACTGTCATAAGAAAGCACTAATGCCAGAGAGAAAAAAAACTGTTATTATGTTTTATCAAAGGCGCCAACATATTATTCAGCAATCTGTGCTGTCTACCTGTAACTATTTAGATACAACACTCACTCACTCACTTGCTTACTCGCTCGCTCACTCGCTCACTCACTTGCTTACTCACTCATTTGCTCACTCACTCACTTGCTTGCTCACTCACTTGCTCACTCACTCACTTGCTCCCTCACTCACTTGCTCACTCACTCATTCACTCACTCGCTCACTCACTTGCTTACTCATTAATTCACTCACTCACTCACTTGTTCGCTCGCTCACTCATTCGCTCACTCACTTGCTTACTCATTAATTCGCTCACTCACTCACTTGCTTGCTCACTCACTTGCTCACTCACTCACAAAGTTACTCACCAAAACAGATTGCCAAATCCATCAGAATTTCCATGACGTTATAGTATTGTGCTAATGGTAGATTTATACATTATAGATAAATACTTTATGCTTCCTTCTTTGAGTATGTAAGCACAGATGAGAAAGATTAATGCTAATCTCCAGAAGATGATAATCAAGACATATTTAATTTTTGGTGTAAATAAACCACTATTATACAGTCAGGTGCATAAATATTGGGACATTGACAGAATTTTCATATTTTGGCCTCTATTCACCACCACAATGGCTTTGAAATGAAACAAACAAGATGTGCTTTAACTGCAGACTTTCAGATTTAATTTGAGGGTAATTACATCCAAATCAGGTGAACGGTGTAGGAATTACAATGGTTTCTATATGTGCCTCCCACTTTTTAAGGGGCCAAAAGTAATGGGACTATCAACTCAAAAGCTATTTCATGGACAGGTGTGGGCTATTCCCTCGTTATTTCATTATCAATTAAGCAAGTAACAGGTCTGGAGTTGATTCTAGGTGTGACATTTGCTTTTGGAATCAGTTGCTGTCGACTCTCAATATGAGATCCAAAGAGCTGTCACTATCAGTGAAGCAAGCCATCATTAGGCTGAAAAATCAAAACAAACCCATCAGGGAGATAGCAAAAACATTAGGTGGGGCCAAATCAACTGTTTGGAACATTCATAAAAAGAAAGAATGCACCGGAGAGCTCAGCAACACCAAAAGACCCAGAAGACCAAGGAAAACAACTGTGGTGGATAACAGAAGAATTATTTCACTGGTGAAGAAAAACCCCTTCACAACAGTTGGCCGAATCAAGAACACTTTCCAGGAGGTAGGTGTATATGTGTCAAAGACAACAATCAAGAGAAGACTTCACAAGAGTGAATATAGAGGATTCACCACAAGATGTAAACCATTGGTGAGCCTCAAAAACAGGAAGACCAGATTAGAGTTTGCCAAACAACATCTAAAAAGCCATTACAGTTCTGGAACAACATCCTAGAGAAGAGTATGGAGAAGGAAAGGAACTGCTCATGATCCAAAACATACCACCTCATCAGTGAAGCATGGTGGTGGTAGTGTCATGGCGTGGGCATGTATGGCTGCCAATGGAACTGGTTCCCTTGTATTTATTGATGATGTGACTGCTTACAAAAGCAGCAGAATGAATTCTGAAGTGTTTCGGGCAATATTATATGCTCATATTCAGTCAAATGCTTCAGAACTCATTGGACAGCGCTTCACAGTGCAGATGGACAATGACCCGAAGCATACTGCAAAAGCAACCAAAGAGTTTTTTAAGGCTAAAAAGTGGAATGTTATGCAATGGCCAAGTCAATCCCCTGACCTGAATCCGATTGAGCATGCATTTCACTTGATGAAGACAAAACTGAAGGGAAAATGCCCCATGAACAAGCAGGAACTGAAGACATTTGCAGTAGAGGCCTGGCAGAGCATCACCAGGGATGAAACCCAGCGTCTGCTGATGTCTATGCGTTCCAGACTTCAGGCTGTAATTGCCTGCAAAGGATTTGCAACAAAGTATTAAAAAGTGAAAGTTAGATTTAGGATTGTTTAGTTTGTCCCATTACTTTTGGCCCCTTAAAAAGTGGGAGGCACATATAGAAACCGTTGTAATTCCTACACCGTTCACCTGATTTGGATATAATTACCCTCAAATTAAATCTGAAAGTCTGCAGTTAAAGCACATCTTGTTAGTGTCATTTCAAAGCCATTGTGGTGGTGACTAGAGGCCAAAATATGAAAATTCTGTCAATGTCCCAATATTTTTGCACCTGACTGTACATTCCTTAATCTCAATTTGTTTAATCGGAAAAAATACTTAATTTCTATCATGCCGATTGCTTAATTTTTAATAGTCTCTTTAATATTTTAGATATTATGTTTTGCCTGTTCTTCATTGCTGTTCATTAGCACATGTCTGCAGAGAGCGGGATTTATCTATTGACCACATGAAATTTTGTTAGCTATGCAGGCAGATAAATAGATTACAAATCCAAGCCATGATGGAGCCAAATTAACAATAGCCAAAGGTCACCCAGCAACTACTAAGAAACTCCCAGTTCCACAGCCGAGTCTACTTCCCCTTCACAAAATTGAGGCTTTTGCCTAGGTTGTTTTATGAATAATCCAGGCCAGATCTCAGATGTCTGGTCCTATTAATATGGTTAGTGGTTGTTAAATCTGTAAATTTGCCACATGAGATCTTAACTTGACTACTTTTTGGACCACCTATCCATCATCACAACCCTGCACTACCCTGCACAATGGCACAGTCTACTTCACAAAACAGAGAAGTGGGATCCAGGAGGTGGCCTACTCTGCCAGGAGTCAAGAAAGACTCTGCAAAATAATGGAGTCTCCTGTGCCTTCCGGGAGAACCCTCTGGCAAGTGCATGAGACGTAAACCTGGCTCTTCTGAATATGGTTCCATTTTCCTTTAAATCACTTTCTATCTTTCAACAGATCTCATTGTTTTTCAGGTAATCTTACAAAGCAATTGATTTCAGTCAGTACGTCTGTGTTTCCAAGAGCTTCTGCTACTACAGTTTACTAGTCAATACCAACTTTATTTATTCTTACATCCATCACTATATAAACCTCCTACAACATTCTTCTAAAAACGAATATGAGCGCAGAGGGGCCAGTAGTGACAGAAAGTAGACTTCTCAAATACAAAATCACTGTCTGCAGAGATTTGCGGGATGGATGACTTTTATATTACATGTGTAGACAACATGTCTCCAGGAAAACCATCAATAACCAGGAATTTATACAGTAGGAACCTAATTAAATTCAGTAGAACCTCATTCTTTATAGAACTCTACTCCTTTTTGTCTGTAAAATGCTGCTACAACCTGAACGTTACTTTTCAGCATCAGATTTATTATGTTACATAATATCATGCCCCAATACTATGCGTACTCTATTTTTCTGAGAATCTCAGTCATAATAATACATTAAATATTTAGTCTGGGATTACTTAAAATGACTGAAACGCAATTGTATATAGGCAAATTGAAAAATATTTGACAATTCTTTTTGGTGTCATGTACAGACAAGTTCCATTAATATACGGTCGCACATATTCAATACTATTTAAATGCTTTCACTGAAAATCCCCTCTTTAAATTGAGTTACACTGACCTCAATACATGACTTGGTTAGTTTTTGAACATTTAAAAGTTAGAAAAAACAAATCTTTTATAATAGACTATAACTTGATGCATTTTCCTTTATATTCAAACTACAGTATGGAAATATTTCTATGAAATACATAAGGATTTTGCTTTTGGCAAAAAACACCTAAAAACTGTACCATAAAAACAAATGACAATCCACTTCAACCGCATTCCAATGTACTATTGTAATTTTAGGCATGAATGGTTCCTTAGTCCTCACCCATTGTTTGTTCAATAGTCATATTCCATTCAAACTATTAATAAGAACCTTTTTGTAAGATAATAATGTTTATATGGCAGAGGTAGAAATGACAGCTGGCCTGCGATTGGTGGAATGTCATAGCCATTTAACTTAGTGTCAGCTACCCTTTCTATTAATGGACTGGGGACCTTATATTATTACAGAAATCTTCTAGCAGATTTCAGTATTTGCAGTAAGTATGGAACTTCCAATTCTGAGCACATGCTGGAGAATCCATGAGAAGGAAATCAGGGGCAACAATTCGAATAGGACTCTTGCTTAACAAAAGAATATATGTGACTTTTGTTGCTTAGGTACTGTAGGATTGTCAGTCACCTAGAGGTAGTCACTTTCAAGAAAGGAAGTAAGTTGTTGCAGTATAAGCTACAACAATTATAGATGTTGCAATATTTGGCCTTCATGTGTATACAGTTCAAAATTCCTGGTTGATGAGAGGCAGAATATCCCATTGAATCTTCACAGACCACATGACACTTAAGGGCTCGTTTCCATATACTATATGGTTTCTGCATTTTCTTTACCAGTTACTTCAAGGAAGGAATTTTATTATTTATGGAACTTTGCAGTGAAATGTGTTTATATGTTTCTTACAAAGAATACAATTTTGTCACGTTGCTTATCCAGACTGATATGTTTTCTTTATCTGTTTATTCAGGGTGTGACATGTGTGCTGATAATCGGAATGGAGAATGCCCCATGCATGGACCCTTGCATTCTCTGCGGCGCTTAGTGGGTACTAGTAGCACAGCATCAGCGGCCCCACCACCTGAGATACCTGAATGGTTGCGTGACCTCCCACGGGAGGTGTGTCTGTGTACCAGTACTGTGCCAGGTCTGGCATATGGCATCTGTGCAGCTCAAAGAATCCAGCAGGGCACATGGATTGGGCCCTTCCAGGGGATTCTCGTCTCTCCAGATAAAGTTCAAGCAGGAGCTCTGCGAAATACACAACACCTCTGGGAAGTAAGTGTCTGTTACTTCATTATATGATTAATTCGTTATATGACATTTTCAGTTATTATAATCGTGTTTGACACATTTGTCCATGATTAGATGTAGTTGATTACAAGTGCGATAACATTGCAGGTTTCTTCTTTCTCTTATATAATTTTCTTTATTGTACATTTAATTTTTTTATGTGAAGAATCATGAAAAGTGTTTATTTTTCTAGACAATAACGGTTTGAGGATCAATGAAAATATAAAAAGCATGGATTGCTCCATTGCAAGAAAACAGTCCCAAGACTGCATTTTCTAGTTTGTATCCATTGTCAGCTATTGTAGCAGCTCAATGCAGTTATATAAATAAAAGTAACATAAATCTCTTACACAGGGTCCACTAGGTAAATAGGGTGTCCGCTGTACAGAGTATTGGAATAGGGCATGACGCCCCTTTGGGCTGTAGTGTATCCTAATCGATTTATAGATTATAACTAATGAATACTGACCGCGATAAATGTCCACAACTGTTTAATATGGGATCTATATTAAATATGACACATTATTGTACATGAGAACGGTAATGTGCTGCTACCACGCATATGCTTGGAGGCTGACGCATAATGTAGTGAAGTCATTCTTCGCTTCATATAGCATATAAAAGGAATAGTTTTCCTTGTTATTTAATCAATTGTAGTGTGCGGCTCTCTGCATTGAGCAATAGTGATATCTGTGCTGAGTTGAAATCCCAGGACACTGAATTAAGCTAGTTTGCCAAGTTGACGAGACAGCTTCTTTCTGTGTTCCCTGGAGTCAGGCATTGAACTCTGATGCCACTCAGTGGAAAGCTATCTGTTTATCAGACATGCTAACAAGTTCTTTATTGCTTTCTACTACTGCCTTTCTAATGTGTCCTTTCTGTGTTTCAGAAGGAATACATTAGATAAACTGTTTCCTAGCAATAAATGTATCTGAACCTTATGAAATACGCGTCATACCTGTAAAATACCTAGTACATCATTGAGATCAGATGAAACATCAGGTTGTTTGTTGTAGCATATAGTCAATACAACTGACATGTGCATTTGGATTACTATTACCACCACGGCTATTGCTTACTTCAAATGGGATTTATTGGAATTCATTTGTTACCAATATATAGACTCATACCTATGTATTTATAAATAAATATTACATTTATAATAGTTCTTATTCATTTAGTGACAGTCTATAAGAGTATTGTGTTGTGAATGGTGTCAATAGGTTTTTAAATTTAAACGAATGTTTACACTTTTGTAATAAAGTGCTTTTGTTGATTAAAAGACAAGTACGCCACCATATCTGACAGACCAGATGTAGGTTCAGGATGGCAACATTTTGAAACAAGAACATATTAGTTTGGCAGCATGTTTACTGCCAAATCGGATAGTCTTAACTATTCGGTGATTGGTTGTAATAACTGGATCACTTGTGGCTCAGTTAATGTGCCCAGCTGATGACAATATGGAAACACCCATAGGTATCATTGCTCATTTTTTCACCAGGGACAATAACAATCTTTATATTGTTCTAGAATGATGATCATAGAAGTCAACAAACATATTGGCCTTTTGCTTACTTGGCCATAGTGCCATGTATGCCTGAATTAAAGCTTGGATTGCTAATGAATGTGCATTTCTATATGCCACATGTAAGGAATGATCTTTCATTGGTATTTATTAAAAGTCTCTTGCCAGAACAGTGAAATGATAGCTATCACTATTGCTTCACTTCAATTTATGACACTGCATATGCCCGGCCATAATGTCACGTATGTGCAGCGCCATTTTGCTAAAAGGGTAGCATAAGTGGATGGACATCCTTCTCATAGGTTAATGTCCATAGGGACAAAGCAGCTAATGCCATCTTCTAATGGCATTCTCCAATGGGGCCAAGCTTTGCATAGCTTTTCAGAGCTTGTTAAATAGTGCTATATGGCAATCCCCATTGAGAAATGTCCCGTTAGCCTAACGCATGAAATATATCTGACATCTCCTGGGTTAATATATGCTTAAACAGACCTGATTCCTGAATCATGTTGGAATACAAAGATAAATAGGTCCCTGAGGGGCCCCTGAGAGAGACCTAGTCAGTATGGTAAGACATGCTGATGTTTTTGGCGTAAGGGGTAAAAATAAATGCAGCTTCCTAATATGCATATTAACTAAAGGCATGGTAGTATTTGCTGTGAAATTTATGTTTTAGCATTTTTCCTGCTGTGTGATCATTGTCTACAGGCCTTAAAAACTCTCCTGATGCAACACTTTGTAATTTTTGTAAATATTAGTCTAGTTACTAGCACTCATCAACTGTCATTTTATGCTCTGTGGACATTTCTGACTTTGGAACATTGTTTGTCTAGGGTGAGGGAAGTGTAATGCTCGCTACACACTGGCTGACATATTGGCCGTTCAATTGAATGGCTGATATTTCGTGGGTGCACCGGCCAAGTTCTACAGACGATATGTCTGTGAACAACTGCCCGTACACTTGCTGCAGAGGCGGCCGGCCAGCAGGACCCGCGCCCATAGGCAGTGATGGTTGTTCAATGATTAGGAACAACCATTATCTGCTGATATATCTGTAGATATGCCGATATATCTGTAGATCAGTCAATCTGCAGATATATCTTTCCAGTGTGTACCCTCCTTAAATTGAAGTCGGGATGGTCTCATGATGTATCAAGAAGTCTATGTAATCAATCTTGAGCAAATCAGTGTGGTGTTGCCTGTAGACAATCCCCCAATTTAAATTCAAATGTTCTCATGCATAGATAATGTTACTTCTGAGCTTACCTCTAGATTCAACCACATCTCCAATCTGACTTTATCCAGCTTTAATGCTAGGAACTTACCTTCTCCCCTTGGTTGCCATGGGGGAGGAAATTAGTGTACCAGCCCCAGTCTAGTTGCTCTACCCTAGTGGAGGAATGAAATTACAATCCACAGGGACGATCTTTCCATACTCGATACCATAAGCACAGTGGTTCCAAAGTGTGCACCACCACCAACTTCCATGGGTGCGCTGGGACATTTCAAATTGCAACAATAGATGGCACTACATTCATTTTAATAAGGTTATGGAATGTTAGAGATATGTGTTTGTATATAAATACCTGTAAATTCAATGAAAAAGAAGAAGCGTGTTGTGCTTTGTGTGAAGTCTAGCCAGGGTCAGCGAATTCAGTGGTCACCAAGCTGTGGTTGCAGGTGCAATGGAAAAAGCTTTGAACATTAATAAGAAATGCTGGAGTTTGAGCCACAGACCAGTAGTGATGTTGTGAGGAAACAGAAATCTGAGATGATAGTGATGTAGAGATTTTACTCAAGCATGAAGAACTTTTGAGGTATTTTTTTTTGGCCTAGGGATGCTGTGAAAACACTAAGGGAGCCATGAAAGTGTAGGAATTGCTGCATTAGTGTGAGTGTGTGGGGGCTTACACCACGTGTGGCTTTCCAAAAACAAGTCTAAATAAATACAAATACACATACTGTATACTCATCTCTCGTTAAAAACAAAATCTTGGATATCCTGTACTTACAGAACCTTGTTCTAATAATTTCTTCTTCCTAAATCCAACTAGAATTAAGGTAAAAAAACAATTAAATTAGAGAGTGATGGGGAAAATTCTAATATTTGTACCACCAATACTTACATATTCAGTTGGGAGCTTATATTATTATGTTTTGGGGTTGAAGGGTTTGGATTTTTCTCTTTCTATTTTTCAATGTATTTAGTTCAGTGGAGCATGCTGTGACTCAGGGTTCCACAACGGACGAGGAGCCCACACATGCCCCAACAACATGGGGGAAGATGAGAACCATGGAACCTTAAGTAAAACTACAGCAGAGACTGTTGGAAAATCCACCACCTCTGGGGGGGGGCGGGGGCGGAAAAACATAGGGCACAGCCAATGTTCCCCTGGCACCACGCCACCATTTCAAACAGGACAGCAACAGTAATTACCACTACATAAGAAAATAACAAGATATTATAGATCCCTTTCTGTTCCTTTAGGAGAAAGAGTTAATTATGAGTAAATTTTAGTCCATACTAGAAATCAATTTTACTAACTACAGAAACAGTTGTTTCCAACTTACATTCTCTTATTGTGGAAACCGTGATTGCGGTTATGTTAAGTACCTCACTTTTATGCCAACGAATGTCAGAGATGTAAAATTATGATGGTAGTTCTCTTAAAAGTAAATACACTATGATAAAAATTTATTTACACATAGTTAAAGGTGGAGCAAATTTCTTTGAGATCAACATCACATTTGTACACCTTCCACTCAACTATGAACAAACTATTCCTCTCTAAGGGGTATATTTACTAGAAGTGCAGTTGTTGCCCATAGCAACCAAATCAGATTCTACTTATAATTTATCTACCACCTTCTAGAATATAACAGTATATAACGCTAGACTCTGATTGGTTGCTATTGGCAACAACTCCACTTCTAAAAACCCGCATTTTAGTAAATATACCCCTAACTGTGTTGTGCTGCCACTGTATTATAATGGATTGTGTATTCTATGTGGTTTATTGCAACACAGTCTTCTCAGTTCAGGAGACAGTGCACCATATGTGCAGACAAAACACAATCTACCTTTATTTCATTTGAAATATATGTATAATTATAATGTATTTGTAAGAGATATGTACATTCAGGCAGTTTATTTTTGCTGTTTGTTCTGCAAATGAATGCAGCAATTGTTGAAATGTATGGCTGTCCCATAGTCCCAGTAGTTACAGTAACATTAGTGAGAGTGACTATTAGGATACATAAACTTATGATTTATGCAACTTGTTTAAGAACCCAAGAGACCAGTTTTCATCTTATTACACTTTATTGCAACTAACATGGGTTATGTATAAGAGCTATAGTTACATCTGAGCTTACAAAAACACTTTGCAAAGTGCTCTGTTGGTAGAACAAAAGCAGTAAAATCTGATACAAAATATCTGAAAACTGCATTTATCCATGAGATGCTGATTATATGTATATTATACATTACAATTTCCAGATTAATAGATCTTTGGTGATATGTGTAGGACATGAAGGTGCTGATTTTGAGCTGGGAGTAAAGCAAAATAGAGCAACTTTGCACCTTGGCAAAACCATGTTGCACTGCAGGTCGGGCAGATGTAAAATGTGCAGATAGATTTGGATGTGAGCGACGTGTGTCCAACTGACATCTAAATTTCAGTTTAAAAATAAAGCTGCCCAGTATTTGTGGACTACATGCAACAGCGACAGTATTCACCCTGCATGCAAAAATAAAAAAAAGTGTTTGCATGCATTGCAACATGGTTTGCTCCAGTTACTTGCTCTTTTTGCTTTGCTCACAGCACAGAATCATCCACGAAATGTGCAACCTGCTTGATAAGATATACTCTCCCAAACCATCCCTAAATGCCATATTTCATGTGTAGTGTCATTTGTGAGAACTTTAGGCCTGATTCAGACCCGCTCGCGAGCGCACAGCGCTCGCAAGCAAGTCGATGGTCCTTGACTGCGCATGCGCCACCTCCGGTGTGCGCATGCGCGAGACCGGTACTGCGATGGCAGTTCTGTTGCAACGGGTCTTGCTACAAGACGGGGCGGCTGTCGATGTTGATTGACAGCTCGCCTCGTTTTGTAGGCGGGGAAGGAGGGGTGGCTGCACAAACGCAGACGTTCCCTTAGGATGCCTGGCGTTTGTGGGCGGCCCTACTGACATCACTCGTGATGTCAGTAGTGGACTTCCTGCTCTTAGAGCAGGAAGCCCACTCGGGCTTGCGAGAACTGAGACCCTACCACAGGGTTTCTTCGCAAGCCCGATGGTCGCGATAATCGCAATCATCGCCAGGCCGCTCGCAAAAGCTGTGGGTGGTCACCCACAGCTTAGCGAGCGGCCTGGAGGCCGAAAAAAAAAAATCCCTGCCCTGATTCAGAGCGAGCTCTCGCAAACAGCGAGCGGCTCTGAATCAGGCCCTTTGTTAGAATAAAGCTTATTATTATGTTTCAGCTTCTAGTATCAGTGTTCTAGTATATTCTACATTAAGAAGCCTTATGTAGCCTTGTGAGAGACACCTTCATCCCATTTATTATGGGTCATATTGAAGCTACAGACATTTAAAAAATATTAAAATATGAATTTCACTATAAATTCCGCCAGTGCCATAACAGCTTGACAGTCCACCCTGTGCCGCCCCATCCCCTGAGCGCATCACATCATGACATTGCTCAGAGAGGTCAGCGCCATTAACACTGGGATTTTCAGTACTGCCCAGAGCGTCCTAAGGACATGCTGGGTGGCATGGCCGCAGTGATAGTGGCTTCAAGAAGCAAGGTCTTGGGGAAGCAATGGTGCTACCCACCCAGCCCCACGCTCTGTGCTGCGGCACTGTTTGCACACTGTTTGCCCTGAATTTAATAACCAAATATACAGAGTTGTTTTAAGTCACGAGGGAACCTGTGTGCTAATGTATGGACCTCCCTCCTGAAAATATGGTACATGTATAAAAGCACATATGAAAATGGTAACAAAGACTTAGCTGTCATCTATGCAGAAAACCGCAGGAGACATAGTGCAGACGGCCGTCCTGTAAGACATAATGGGTGCAGAGTGGGCAGCGCTGGAACATCATGCACCCATCATAGATACATCACAGCAAACACAACCAAAGGAGGAACTTTATCAGTCAGATATGGTCATCAGACCCAAAATAGAGACAGTTTTGAATGAAATTGGGATTTGTGTCTAAAAAAAGTATCATAATTCAAAATGGGGAACCTTACAATGAACAAGGCTATTCAAGATGGATTGTCCTTCACCTGCTCATAGTATTTTATTTAAGTGTATATTCTAGCTGTAAATTGGTAGAAAGAAAGAAAAGAAAGTATACTTAGTTTATGAAAAAAATAGCAAAATCAGAACCTTTTGGAAAAAAAAGAGGGAGTGAGACTGGGAACATGTGATATCAACTGTACACTAGGCCAAATATATTACTCACATTGTTAATGTTCCGTACAGGGCAGACTGAAAGATTCATGTGTTATATGCTAGCACAATGCAACTTTGATTTGTTTCAAGGAAAAACAGTGTGAGGCGCTTTAAGCAAACACTTGCTCTGGGTACGTTACATGTATGCCAACAAAAGTTTTTATGCCTTATGAAAATTCCTCTTTATTTACATTTTTTAAGTACTGGGAACGATACCACTATAATGTTTGTGCAATGGAAGCCTAAAACTTTCTCAGCAATTAGGTATTATGGATGAGTGTGAGATAATTTTCCCCTCATGTGCTTGCTAATAAAGAATTGAAAAGGCACATTTGATTCCAGCATGTAGGAAAACATTATCTCAGTTATTAATGTGTCTATATTCCCAGGAGATAAATTAATCTATACGCACATGGTTTCCCTTTCTGCTTAACATCACAGTTTTATAGGACTAGACTTCAGGAATGCATGCACTCTGTAAGCTAACCTTTCTATGGGGGAAAATACACGGAAGTTTGAAAAGAAAAACAACTTTTCGTAATTGAACAGTTTTTGCAAACTTTATATATTAATTTCCATTGTATTTAGTTTTACTCAAAATATGTTGTTATAGTACAATCAGAGAAATGCAACTGTAATAATGTGATGTATAGTAAGTAAGAAAAATAGTTTTGTATACTAGTTGTACATTATGGGCCTGATTCTACGTCAAATGGATCTCTGTACACAGACGTAAATGGAGAGTTTTTGCATACGGTACATATATGCAAAACTAAATATGCAGATATGTATATGCTCATTTTTGAGTAAGTCTGTCCTATTCGCACGAAAGATGGCCAGATCTGGCATTTCAAGGGGGCAATAGGGCACCGACAATGGGAGCGCACTGAACCACCCTGACTTGTGGGAGTGTCATGGGAGTGTCGTGGGTGTGTGTCTAAAGTGATTGTGAGTCATGAAGGGAAGCCTATCTCTGACAGAGCTCTTGTACCTAGTTTGCGGCTGGTGCACGTGTTGATAATAATGATGACAATTGTGGTAGCTGGTGTAAAATGAATGTTGGTGCGCCTTTCCGCATGCAGGTGCACGCACTCCTGCATTAGCCCTACTGCTTATAGCTTTAGATAAAGTAGTAAATCTGGCTTTAGCGGTTGTCTGAATCTACTGAGAATCATCATCGTAGCTATGGTTGTGCGTGTGTGCAGCACTATTGCTCACCCATGGTTCCTGCATCTGGCTAGCTGGGTGCCTGGAACGACACCCTGCTGCCTGAAGCATCCTTGGGACACAGGGTCTCAGTGCTGCTCAAAACGTGATGAAATCACCGGGAAAATGCCGGCTGCTTCATTTCCCCAGCGATCTGCGCATGCGCGGTAGACTGGGCACACTCTAGTGCCCAGACTCTACAGATGCTGCGGTGTCCGGCAAGCCATATCAGTCAGCTGCTGGCTGCCGGGGAAAGAGGAGGAGGCCCCGGATGGGGAATGCACACGGGCCCCCTCCTCTCTTAAGACGCCCCTGACTTGGAGCTTCTTGCACTCCAAGAAGTGGATAAGAGGTATACATGTGCAATTGGAATGACTAAGGCTGTTACAATGTAATCTAAGCATGCTCCTTTGAGATGCATTATATTTTGGGTACCAAGCAGATTTTAAGCTGATAATGATGGATGATAATTGCTGCATATTTCTTTGCTAGATCAAAGGTAGCATGTTAGTCAAGATGCATATAGCTTCTATACTTCCAGGATGACTTTGCATTAGAATTTGGAACATGCCTGCGGGGATTAGTATCCATTCAGCCATAAGAGTATTAGTGAAGTGGGGCATTAATGTTAGGTGATAATGCCTGGCCTGCAGCTGAAGTTTCATTTTGGTATGCGTTCGGCATCCCGGTGGTTGGAATGCCAACACTTACATTACCGGATGACAAAGGTAAGTAGAGGGGTGGGGGGGAGTGGGTTAGGAACTAGGGGGAGGGTTAGGCACTGAGGGGGGAGGGTTAGGTTTAGGGTGTGGGGAGGGGGAGGTTAGGTTCAGGCACTAGAAGGGGGAGGTTGGGGTTAGGCACCAAAGAGGGAGGTTAGGGTTAGGATACGGAGAGGGGGAGGGTTAGCATACCGACCAACAAGTGTCGGTATGTTAACTCTATCGGGATCCCGGCATCGGGATTCTGACCGCCAGGATCCAGACTGTCGGTATTTCATGTTTCCTTTCACTTCATATCTAAGGTGTTCAATGGGGTTGAGGTCAGTAAAGTTCTTTCACCCCAAGCTCCGCAAACCATTTTTTAATGTACCATGCTTTGTGAATGCTGAAACAGGAGATGGTCTTCCTCGGTCTGAAGCCACAAAACATCAGTGCAGAGGCATCACAATGGGTGGTGACACCCGGTGCGGCACCCCTAAACCCCTTGCTGTGCAAAAGGTACGTGACTTCGTGCCCAGTGGCGTATCTATAATGGGTGCAGTGTGTGCGGGGCACACGGGCCCTGCACCGCACACCCTGCATATTAGTTTAAACCTACCTGTCTGTGGTCCCGCTTCGGGTGTCAGCACTGCTCAGAACACCAGAAAATGGCCGCCGTGGCCATTTTTCTGGTGTTCTGCACAAGCGCAGTAGACTCTGGGCACACTCTAGTGCCTGGAGTCTACTAATGCTCCGGTGGCTGGCTAGCCGCGTCAGTCGGCTGTGGGCCACCGGGAAGAGAGGAGGGGGCTCCCCACGGGGAGAGCACACAGGCCCCCTCCTCTCTTAAGATGCCCCTGCTCGTGACCGTGAGGCCATGCTCCTGTTTTGTACCATTTCGTGGATGTGACCACAGTGCTCCAGGAGCTGCAGGGAAGCCATCAGCCCCTCCAGATACAGGAGGTGTGGAATGGATGATGCGCGCAAGCACGCATGATCTTACATGAACAGGTAAATCTCTTATCTGATGCTGGTTTCAACACCTATATTCATTGAAGTATTACTCACTTACTGTATATGATGGAAATCACCGTAAGTGTTCTTTATTAATAGCTGGCAAAAGTTGTCGAAATCATATTAAAAATCTGTGAACTCATCCTGGAGTCATTGCTGCATATGCTGTATATGTATTCCATTTTACATTCTTCTAAAACAGAAAGAAACTTGTGCCAAGCATTCACAAATGTTAGAATTGTATTCCTGAGCAATCTGTCATCTCTTGAAAGTTCTGTTTTCAATTTAACTGATCTCTATATTTACTTAAAATATCCATTGACATTTGTAGTGCAATTTGTGAAAATGTTTACTTGATGGTGAGTTGGCAGGTCTTTGTGCTAGACATTTACTAATACAATTTATTTGGTTTTCACTAGCACTAAAGAACCTCCTTTGTACCTTTCTTGCTCCAAACAGAAAGATATTTAAGGCCCCAATTAACAATGAACCTAAATATCAGCGGCATATTTTGTTTAGTATCGCAGTGATACAAACTAATATGCCAGTGGTCTTCATCAATACTTACCTCACCAGCGAGGACCAGCAAAGTCCTCCTTGTCTGCTGGGTCCTCTGCTCAGCTGCTGGCAGCCTAACGTTGCCAGTGACGGGCTACTCTGTCATACGCATTCACGACAGTTAGTCTGCACATGTGAACCCGCAGTGCCTGGAAGGCTTTTTGCTGAAGCCAGAAAGGCTGCTGCCAAGTCCCTATTGCCGGCAATGGGGACCGCATCACCG
Source organism: Taudactylus pleione (assembly GCA_031769625.1). Lineage (NCBI taxonomy): Eukaryota > Metazoa > Chordata > Amphibia > Anura > Myobatrachidae > Taudactylus > Taudactylus pleione. Next base: position 4,273,945 of record JAUIMM010000161.1, read on the forward strand.
TCGCCATGCATTGACAAACCCCATCACAGTGACAAACCGCGTCGCTCTCACCATGCAGTGACAAATAGCGGTAATCTTAGATTACCACGGCGCTGTTTGTTAAATGCAGAAATACAGAAAGGATGACTTAACCCCTTTAGCGAGTGCATCGTTGTTAAATGGGGTCCAAAATTCATTCATTAATTGTTCTCATTCTCTCTTTAAAGAGGTGGCAGACATTTTGTGAGCTGAATTAATAATCATTAGAATGCAGCCTATCAATTTACTCAGTGAAGTCAGCTATTCCTTGTGAATTGATAGGCTGAATTTTATCGCACAAAATGGCCACCCCAACCTTATTCAGATGACAAAAAGACTTTAAAGGTTGAGCTCAGTTTCTGACTTCAATGTTGAAATCTATTAAAATAATGTAATGGAAAAGGGACCAATGTATCAAACCTTCTAAAGCAGACCAGTGGAGAAGATTCCCATAGTAACCATCCAGATTTTATAGAACCCACTAGATCAATGATAGCTAGAATCTGAGGTGTTGCTATGGGTAACTTCCCTACTTGTCCACTTGAGACAGTTTGATACATCAGCTGCATAATATGTGCTCTAACTGTTATAATGATGGCATTACCACAAAAAAAAAATTGTGGAGCTTTGTAAATCACCTGCGGACATTATGTAAGTTTGTGGAAAACTTATAATCGAGTGTCCCATATGACTGTTTATGTTATGTTTATTTAAAATTGGATCAACTTGGTATAGTTGATTATTATACTTATATAAGAGACACTATCATTCCTCAACTATTACACATTATGATATTAATTCAATTGCGCTATTCATAATATATATATATATATATATATATATATACCTTGCGGCTTCTCATCTTTTTAAACGCATTACTGTGAATTCTATAAAAATGGAGATAGTAGTTGGAGGTAAACTGTCTATAAAATGGTGGTAAATTCACTTCATATTCTAAGAAAGAATTCCAACACTTATTTAATTTAACAGAGAATTAATTATCTCCATTTACAGAAAAAATTATCTTTACGTTCTGTTTACTCTAATTTTATATAATATCCTATTGATTAATTTTATCCAGCAGCTGTCAATTTGTATTGTTGTGTTATTAATAAATATATTGATATTGTAATTGACAAAGAGAGTGTAATATAGAAGTTATGTTTAACAAATTAACAAACTGATTTTACTTTTATTATTATCAGTCTTAAGGGGCCTATCCATTTATAGACTCGAAGGTCTGAACGTCTAGCGTTCAGACCTTCAAGTCGCCGGGTGCTGAGCGGCACTGAAAGACGTTCACTGAACGTCTTTTCAGTGCTGCCGCACGTCCGGCTTCCTATCTCCTAACATGCCGAACCTGACGACTGTCGTCAGGTTGACCGGCATGTTGGAGAGATAGTCGGGGTCGGCAAGGACCCAACGTGAAGGCGCATCGCTGGTCCTTGCCGGTTATCCATTACTCGACTTTGTGAACAATGCGACCAAAACCTCCTGGTTTTGGTCGGATTGTTCACAAAGTCGGGTAATGGATACGCCCCATTATTTGTATTATTTCTACAAAGCAAACTGAAAGCACTGTAACCTTTATAGCATTCGTAATGAGATATAGTTATTATTAGGATGCCGATGCTGGAATCCCAACACAGTCAGAATCCCGGTGCCGGCATCCGGATGGTAAGTAGTGGGGTTAGGGGGAGGATTAGGGTTAGGGGTTAGGTTTAGGCACTAGGGGGAGGGTTAGGAACTATGGAGGGATGGTTAGTCACTAGGGAGGGATGTTTAAGTAGAAGGGGTTGAGGTTAGGTTTAGGGTGCGGGGATATAGGGTTAGGGTTAGGGGTAGGGTTAGGATACTTACCAACAGGTGTCTGTATTCTCAGCCTGTTGGGATTCCGTTCTCGGGATTCCCGAGTGCCGGCATCCTGTACCCAACCCTTTGCAATGGCTAGGTACTTAAACCAAGCCTCTCACAATAAAACCCATCCTTCTCACTTGTAGATTTTTTATACAGTATGCACAATGTATGAAATCACGAAATACATTATTCCTACTGTGTTAATGTGGTTTCTCCAAGTGTTCCAGAGAGCACACCATTTTTAATACATTATAGCTGGGTGAGTAATGACTATTAGTTGCTTTCCAGTCCTCTAGAATACAGAGATAACAGAGAATATAATAAAAAGTAAATTGGTTGCCAACCCCTCTCATCTTGTATCTCCTCAACCCCCGTCTGAGAGATTATCCTATTAATTCCAGGTATAGCTCACTGATTTCATATTTGGTAAGGGACAAGGAATTATTTAGAACTTCAGATTCTACTATTGGTAAAAAACTGACATGGTGTATTTGGACTTTTACGATTATTACATACTGCACTTATCTGAATCTGAATGCGGCATGTCTGACCAGGGATTAATCACAACATAATTACATAGTTTGTCGAAAAATGAGTAAAATCCCACCAATTCTCTTTCACTCACTATTTGCTAATGTATCTGAAAGCAATACAGGTTGAGTCTCCCATATCCAAATATTCTGAAATACGGAATATTCTGAAATACGGAATTTTTTTAGCATGCCTGAGATGGTGAAACCTTTATTTTTTGATGGTTCAATGCACACAAACTTTGTTTAAGCCACAAAATTATTAAAAATAAAGTATAAAATTACTTTTAGGCTGTGTGCATAAGGTGTATATGAAACAAATGAATTTTATGTATGTACACAAACTTTGTTTGAGCCACACAATTATTGAAAATATTGTATAAAATTACATACAGGCAGCGTGTATATGGTGTATATGAACATAAATGCATTCTGTGTTTAGATTTGGGTCCCATTTCCAAGATATTTCAACATGGTATGCAAATATTCCAAAATCCGGCATATTCCGATATCCAAAATACCCCTGGTCCCAAACAATTTGGATATGAGAGACTCAACCTGTATAAGTTTCAAGATCTGACTCTTAAATGAATTATTTGAATACTTTCTGATTTATACATCATTACATTCCAAACTTAAATTAACCAGTTATCATAAACCAAACAATCTCCTGTAAATCAGTTAAGTAGCTTCTTAGTTAACCTATTTAGAACCTAAATGCCTTGAAAGACAAAACATTATTAAATTTAATTTATTATGACAAAAAATGTCACAATGTTTAAGGTGTTAAAAAGATAATAATAATTGTGCATACAGTAAATTATGCAAAAAAGTTTCTTTAATAGAAACCAGGATAAAAAAAACAACAACAGAAAACTCATGTATCATCATGTCATGTGTCTGGGGGATGGCAAGACTCCTCAATCAGAAACAAGAACCAAGGATCCTAACAATACAGTCAACATTTTAAAACTATTTCCCCCCTCCACTCAATGCCTTTTGAGATCACTGGAAGAGGGATATGCATATGCTAATGGAGTTTACAACCAAAATCTCTTTCCTCGCACACTTTTAGTAATATATTCGTAATACTGTAAATATCTTTTCACCAAAATATTATGATCAGTCTATCAGTCTATTCAACTAATCCCAGTTTACCGCACAAATACATATAATACATTAATTATCAAATATAGGGTGATTCATGATTTCCCTTCTTTCATTTCTGGCTGGTAATTATGTCTGACATATTCTATGCTTCTAGTTGCCCTGACAATAAATAGGTACAGAGACTTTCTCAAATATGAATGTTAACATAAATAGTTTTCATGTATTAAGTTCACTGAATCGGTATAATAATAAGACCTGTGATTACCCTGTTGCCCTTTTGTAATTTTAAAGGGATCTTACACCTCAGGTAGTTCTTTGAGTTGAGTAAAATGTTATTTCACAAGGTGATTCTAGCTCGGAGAGATATTCAGTCTATCTAAGTATAAACAATCCCTTTTATATCAGGACTCCGGCCACAGCAATGTGCCTAGATAGAACAAATGTACTGGTGATATGTCAGGGAAAGTTATATTAACCCCTGCTTGGCTTACACATGGAATACGCCATTCATGTTACAACAGTTCATATTTTGAGTGCTTGATTATCACAATAAGGAGCATGTGGAAAATACACTTTCAATTGGGTTATAACCTTCAGGAACAAGTGGACATTTGGACATGTCCTTCTAAAACATTTATTAAACACAGTCCTTTATTTGTTTGTCCATATTACTTAACAAGGCCTGCATAAATACCAGGCATCATTGTATATTTATTTTATTACCCTATGATTCATCTCTGCATTGGATTCAATGCTACTGTTAGTAACTGTCACTTTCTTAGGTGTCTTTATATCTCTGTACAGGCTGATTTACCCTTGCTATAATTAGGGATAAGCGATTTGGTATTACTCGGATCTTAAATAGAGTATCTTATCGGTTATAACGCTCTCACGTGTTTTAGAAAGCCAATGGGATACATCAAAAGTCAAAACCAAACCGCTCATCTGTATTATTTATTATTTATTTATGAACAGTTTCTTATATAGTGCAGCATATTCCGTTGCGCTTTACAATTGGAAACATTAATAGAACAAAACTGGGTAATAACAGACAGACATAGAGGTAGGAAGGCCCTGCTCGTAAGCTTACAGCCTATAGTTATAATGCATTGATTGTGCATATTTGTCCTTGTTATGGCGCTACAGACACTTGGTGGCACCAAATAAATAAAACATCACCATTATAATAATAATAATAATAATAATAAAAGTAAGAAGAAGAAGAATGTGTAGTCATATTCATTATTTCAGATGTATTGTTTAGCCCTTCAATGCATCCACGTTAAATGTCCTAATGGGGGTTTTAGTTGTTTTTAAGCAAAACTGACTGGTACTTACAGAAGCATAGTTATGGATATTATATTGTACATTTATGCAGGTAATGAGAAACAATAAGAAGTAGTAGGTTGTTTAGAATTACATATAACAAAAGTACAGAGCCATAACTAGACTTTTTGGTGCCCTGTGCCAGAGAGATCATTGGTGCCCTCCATAGGGGCGCTGAGAGTGGGGGGAGCAGGTACTATTTACACGGGCCTGGGCTTTCAGTGGGGCCCGGCGCCGCCTCCCTCCCTCCTCCCACCCACACAGCAGCCCAGCACACAGCGTGTCCTGGGCTGCAGTGGGAGACTGCTCGTGGCTGCTGATCAGCAGCCGCAGCAGTCTCCTATGCCTCCTGATCGCGCCCCTCTCTGGCTTTGCACCAGGCTGAGGGGCTCACAGTGCCCCCCAGTGGCGCTGCAAAAGTGTTATTTATTTATCTTTACCTCAAGGGGGCGTGGCCACGTCTCCCGCAATTAGGTCACCCCCCCTCTTCACCTGGGCCTGGCAGTGCTCTCTATGCCCCTGCCCCCCTACCCATTTTTTAAACAGGAATATAAGATAGTGCACCTGAAAAAGGGCCATGGCCTCATGGGGAAGGGCCAGGGAAGAGATAGTGGTACTCCTGGGGCAGCCATGGCCTCATGGGGAAGGGCCAGGGAAGAGATAGTGGTACTCCTGGGGCAGCCAGGAGAAGCTGGGGATAAAAGAAGAGGAAGCTACAAGTGAGAATGATAATAAACAGGAAAATTGACAGGCCATGACAGGTCGCACTACAATAGTTACGGCTCTGCTAAAGTATAGTGAAGAAGTTAAATGGGATAAAACATAAAAGGTATTTGAAGAATGCAAAGATTGGAGTAGGGCCAGGAACCATTATTGCCAGTTATTGAAGGGCTATCCCTGGAATATTTATATAAACATTATTTATATAGAATGATAAGGTATGCAGTCCCTTACACAATCACAAGGAGCAGCCAATATAAAATAAGGTAACAAGTGATTGACTTCTTAGGATGATCTGCGTCTTTGACCAACGGAGTTAAGGCGGCAGCAGAAATAAATGCTAAACCATTTGAACAAATCGCAGATAGTTAATCTACCACCTTGTCTCTAAATGCTCTAGATACTGAAAGTTTAAGAGAAATGTTTAATTTGTTTTCTAGATGGAAAACTTTTATTAGAAATCTGTTGCACATAGAAACGCTTTAGAAATTTCATTTTTTTATGTTGATTCGGGTAAAATGTAATTCCACCCTTAATCAATGATGTTATACTTTATCTCAGCAATTATAATTATCAGTCCATTTAATTTAACATCACATTTCTCATTAACCAGCAGCAAACATCTAACTGTCTAATTGTACAAGTCAATTATTGTTTAAGCTGGGACAGTTAGGCTTTCCAAAAATCTCAAATATTATGTATTACAGAAATCAAACCTCTGAACCCATCAGCAAAGAAACTTACCCACAGTTGCATTATATACACACTAAAGGAATACATTTGTTTTTCACCTTTAATATACGTACATAAGAGATAGGTAAATCTGGTGATGTATAGCGTTTGATTGCTTGCACAAAGCTAGTTAGAGCTAATGGCTTACCATACCTACCAGACACCATCCAGCCTATAATTGTACAATGTCACCAGTGCTGGCGTAATTTTTAGAGGTGCAGAGTGAGCACTGCACATGGGCCATGGATCCATGCGCACACAGCACTGGTTGCACCCATTCAATATACTTACTTTCTGCAGCGGCTGCTATTATTACAGATATATGTGCATGTGCGGTAGACTCTGGCACAGTGCTATAGTTTACACTGTGCATTGGCACAAGGGGGTGTTCTCTATACAGGATGTATGGATTTGTAGATGGCCACATAGGCTCAGGTCTAGGATGTTAAGGTTCCAAAGGAGGCGCCTCTCTGTTCACTTTGCAGATCATTTTTTTAATATAGCTTTATCTGAGATATAAATCATTTAATGATTGCATATTCTAAACATTTAACTATGGGCTGAACCCCTAAAGCCTGGAATGTCCCTGGGAATAACAGGTAGTAGAAAAGTAATTTGTTATACGAATAGATTGATGTATCATAAAGTTTGACTAAAAGAAATAAATGTCTAGATGCTCTGTTTTCATGCAAGTAACAACTTTTGTTTAACCCACTTGTGTGACAGGGTATGATCTAGAGCAGGGGTGGGCAATAAGCATCCCTCCTGCTCTGTGTAAGCCTTAAGCTGGCCACACACTAGACCAACTTACATCCAACCAGCCAACTAGTTGATTGGTTGGAATGAAAATCTGGTAACGTATGAACGCAAATGACAATCAGCAATTTGCTCCCAAAGCCGGAAAATGAACAAAAACCGTTGTTTAACAAACTTGTCTGACGACCATTTTCATCTGTTTTCTGGCATTTAGGAGCAAATTGCTGATCATCAATTACTCCCATACGTTACCAGATTTTCATTCCAACCAATCAACTAGTTGGCTGGTTGGATGAAAGTTGGTCTAGTGTGTGGCCAGCTTTAGCTGCAATGCTATTGGTACATCCTGATTTATTTGCTAAAATAAGGGTAGAGGGTGAAGTCATGGCCAGCAAGCCTGCAGCAGTCTTCATGCTGAATGTTTGAAGGCTGTTTAACAGAGCTTTTCAAAAGGGATTTACAGCCTGTACTACTGACTTAGGCCAATCAGCGCACTATAAATGTCAGGTTACAGAGATTGAGCGTTAATGAAAATAAACTGACAGTTCCCCACTCACTCCAATCAATTTTTAAAGGCATAGAACCTGTCGCCCTTCTTTCTTTCTTTCTTTTCTTTCTTTTTTTTTAAATTCAATTGGTAATCAGTAAGTCTCCTGATAAGAACATCTATCAAGAAATAGATATTTCTTTTCTAACAATCCATTTTATATATCATCGTTTTTTTTTCAGACTGGAAGTTTGTTATAGAATAAAAGACATATATATATTTTTTTTTTTCTTAAAGTCAACTTTGTTTAGTGACTATTGTCTTCTGAGGATATTAAGCACATTAGGTAAAGTTACATAACTGTAACATGTGATGTCACATTGAGTATAATTCTGGTCTTTTTTATCCATGTATAGTTAGCTACAAGTTTGAAAATGTTTAATGAATTTGCAGATATTACCAACATATTCTGGATCTCCTTTTATTTCTGGTGTAATGCTGAACTCTCATACCCAACCTTTTTGTCTGGGACTAAGGTTAGGTCTGTTAATTAGTATATGGACCAGAATTTAGTTCTTCATTAATTAAGCACTTTTGTTTAAGTCACAAACAACAATAATAATAATAATAATAATAATAATAATAATAATAATAATAATAAGTTATTAACTAACTTAAGAATTATTAGAACATAAAAAATGTACAATTAGATAATATTGTATTAATAGCAACCCATGTTTTGTGCTATTACCAATAGATTATAAAACTAATCCATTGTCATAAAGTATACTAAACTATTTTATTTATTTTAATTTAAACCTTATCCACAAGTGTAACAAATACTACACTGCTTCATTTACTGTAGAATTGAATAACTTTTTAAAAATAATTTAAAAAGGCTTTGCTTGACTGTATTACATTCTTTGCCTAGCCTTAAAGTCATACATTAGCAGTGTCAGTACAGTGGCTAATCAAGATAAATTAAGATAATGCCTCTTCATCTTCACCTTACATTCTGTGACATGAGTCAGGGGTAATTGTCAATGAAAGACCAGAACATGCTCCTCATGTTATCGTATAAGTCAAACTGATTGGCTTCTATCTATCAATGTACTTTACTATGCTGTCTGCTATCACAGTGTGCTGAGAGGGAACTTGTACAGGAGAAGTACTTGAGGATGGGATTAAAGCACAGTGACCTTTTGATTGACATGCTGACTTCTATTTACAGTTCTTAAGAAAGACATGAACTAATGACACATACGAGTGCCAGAATTTTTAATTGTTAGTTCTCTTGGTTGATCGAAACATGTCTAAAATTAAGTAGATAGTGCTAGCCCTGCAGCCAGCAACCTTCTTATATATTTCCAGGCCTGGCCACCATGATAATTATTTGGCCCGGTGAGGGTTTAGTGATGCATGTGAAGTGATGGCCATAACACATTGCGAATCTCTGGCCCAATCCATAGAGGCTCGTTGAAAGGCACCATATTGGCTGTGTGGCTATGCCTCCATTGCAGGCCCGGGCCCCGGTACTTGCACTCCACTCACAGTACCCCTATTACCATGGAAGAGAGAAGATTCCGATTCAGCATAATGTAAATTAGGACTCGCTGTGTCTATGGGTAGAGTGAGATACAATCTTACCCTGCAAAACATAATTCATTACTTAAATTAGATAATTAACTGATGAGGTATTTACAAAGGTGGGGAACTGTTCAACCGAGAGCAGGTGGGGTTATTGGATGGGTGAGCAAGCTTGGAAATCATTACATAAATTTGAAAGGTTGACTTCTGTTCCAAAAATAGGAGATACTTGATCATTTTAAAATAAATTGGTTTGAAATTCAATCAAATTTCACCAGTTTGATGGCCACAAATCATTAATTCACTCCAATTTGAATATAAGGTTCAAAATGTGCAGCTTGGTTTTCAGTGCACAGTTTGTTTCTACATAGTTAGACTCACTGCTTTGGCTATGTTAGAAATGTGCAATGTTGCGGACAGGGATATAAGCAAATAGAGCCCCCTAGTGGGTATATTTACTAAAGGTCGATTTTAATCAATTTAAAATAGATGACAATCGATCAACATCCATGTTGTTTTTCTGGCGCTATTCACACAATTAATAATGTTTGAAAAACAAATAAAACTGTTAGTAAATGTGTTAAATATAGCCACAAAAACACAACATTAAAATCGACCTTTAGCAAATATATCCCTAGGTGTCTTTCAGCTATAAAGAAGGATGCTTCCCCTATGCAACCAGAGTTTCTCTAGCAGTTGTCTAATTGGTGTAAATGCCCTGTAGTGCGTCACATCTGTCACTCCACAGTGTGGGTGTGGTGTGGATAGAACCAGGTAATCTTTTTTTATTGCTGTAGTTGGAGACAGACAATTGATCATCCTGTTTATGTGTTCTTGCTCTGAATCATGATACTTTATGGTGAACATGACCAGTACTGTGAGTCCGTTTATGCTAGAACTAAAGGTACCTTAGACTAAGACAATGCAAATGGGAACAACAAAGCCTGGACCAGATGACAGTGTCCTCGTGTTTCAAGTACAGTTAATAAATCAACCTTTATAAATATGGTGTCAAAAATGACATGATTCATAGGAGTATATAATCTATCTAAATTCTCAATCAGCAGCTAACTCCTTCCACATTGTGATGAAATTCTTAACAAATGTAATGACAGCACTGAACATACCGACTTCATTTATCTCAACGGACTTATCCAAGCAAAAAAATGTGTAGTGAGTACTTTTAATTAGAGTCAATTTCGGACAATCACTAGGGTAAAGCAGGTGACTTATTTGATCTCCCACCAGCTTTGGGCATTGTAAAGCAGAGTGCCAGGAGATAGTTATTGTAAGGAATAGGAGGGGCGGCGTAAAAAATGAAAATTGTAGTAATAGAAGTATTAGGAGTAACATTTGGGAAATTAAACCACATTCTTTTATTTATAGATGTGAAAAGGAATATGCTGCCATCTATTGCCAAATAACGAGATTTCAGTCTATTATTTTCACCTTATTTCAGCTATATATATATATATATATATATATATATATATATAAAATAAGTGATTACATTCCTGTGAGAAGTCTTCTTCTAACATCATATAATTCACAGTAGGAAGTGCATTAACACATATCTAATATATTTAGTTATGCTACAGGATAAAGTTCAAAATATAGAGAGATTAGTCAAATATATGCACATTTTGCCTTTTTAACCCATACATTTGCAATTTCCACCTTTGCATTAACAGTAACATATCTACTGACTTGCAGATTATTGTTATTATTGCTCATTTTGCTTATAAAAAGTAATTTAAATCATAGTTCAGTCTGCCGAGCTTTAACTTAGTGCTATCATCTCATCCCCAATCCCCTGTGTTTAAATAGTTTTTGGCTGGAAAAGTTTGAATGGGCGAGAGCATGTACTGTAATACCACAGAAGGCAACATATGATTGGTTGTCACTCCCAACCAATCCTTACGTTGCTGTTTCAGGCACTGACAACTGTGGATGTCACTGCGCCACAGCTAAGTGTATCAAATCAAAACAGTGAGTGACATGCTCACTAATTGGCTGTTCTATATATATATATATATATATATATATATATAAAGGTGGCACTGAAGGATTTGGTACTGTAGTTCAATAACAAGAATACTACTACCTTAGTACTGTTTTTATTATTGAACTACTAAGTCCTTGAGTGCCACCCTGCCATATTTGAGTATTCATCTGATTACGGTAAGGCACCTTGGCCCATTGATTATATATACAGTAGCAAAACATGAACCAAATGTATTTTTCTTTTTCGTCAAACAATTTTAAAGAAGATTGGTGACCGATTCCAGCAAATACGTAACAGCCAAATGAGAGCCATTCACCAATCAAAACAGTTTTCCAGAATGAACACCCACACCACCGCAAACTTCAATATGGGCCTATCCTAACAATTAATTTCAAAATAATTGTATTAAACTAAAATTGCAAATGACAAAACAGAGAAAAACAGATTGAAAATGCACAAACATGATTCATTTTCAGAGCGATTTGGAAATACATAAATAATAATAGCTATTAATTGAAGTTTTATCCAAATGTTGGCAACTCTGTAGAGCTACTATTAAAGAATTATGAAATGTGGAAAACATTAAGGGGTCTATTTATTAATGTGAAAAAAACATGTAGTTTCAGCATGATTGAAGTATTCCTCTTATGTAAGAAGAGCCCAATGCAGGAGAGATAGCTCCTGCTGCATTAAGCAAACTGAAGCTGCAGCCCGCAGTCCTTATTATTCTCAATATTCCAGCTCTCCAAAAATTTCAGATGGCATTAGCCACACTATCAAGCATCAACAAAGAGGGTTCTTTTTATCCCTTCCTGGCAGCCTCCATGCGCCTGCCCTCCCACTGACGGCATAATGATTCTGTGCAAATAATACTGGCTACACATGTGCAAATTCACAGCCAATACCAAAGTGACAGCGATAGATATCATTTTACTCCTAAGCTCTTGCTGGGACAGGATTCTGTCAGAGCTTCTGTCCCGGAAAAAGTTTTAAAGTTAAATTCCTAAAATCAATTCCTATTGCTGTGATAACCAGCACAAAGAATTATACTTTTTAACTGTCACCAATGTTAAATATAACCCTATAAGTAAGTAAGCCACCAAAGATCCAGTTGTCTCCTGGATGTGCAGAGAGAGTAGGTAAGTATGATACACACTAGGGTTACGTTGTCAGAGCCCAAATAACCTACCAATATGTTTTCGGAATGAAACCTAGGCAAACATGGGTTGTATACGCAAACACCCCACAGCTAGTATCTTAGTCAGGAATCAAATACCTGTAGTCAGGGTGGTAATGCAGTAATGCTAGCCACTACACCAACCATGCTGCCTATTTTGTTCACAAACCACGTCGTTCACCATCACAAAGTATAGTTACTTTATCCTGTTTTCAGCACAATATAAATGCACAGATTTTCCATACTTTATACTGTATTGGGACTTCCTTTGTGCATTTGCATCAGTCTTTTTTACTTAGATGGCATCTTTGTGTGTCTCTTTAATTGGGGAACTTGCACAAGCATAGGCTGTATAATTGACTGGTCTGGGAGGTTGTTAAGTGTCCAAAAAGGGGCCTTATCATCATACAAAGCCAAAATGAAGTGATCTGGGTAGTTTGACCGTCCTACTGTATATTTAGCTCCATAGAGTATGGACTTTCATAATCCAAAAATAGGCAGCAGACAACAATGGGGCATATTGTGCTTAGTGCTATATAACACTAGCATACATAAATGATTATCATAAATTCCTTTTCATTTCTAAGACCTTCACATATAAGCATATTATGAGCAAATATTTTATGATGTTTATTCATATTGTTTTACAATTCATATAAACAAAGCAAAAAAACAAAAACACACTTCATTAAAGACAACATGTAAATGCTCAGTCATTTTACAAATGAGCTCCTGCTTGTTTCCAGCTTATTGTTGACCTAGGGTTAAGAGTCTTGTCCAAGACTGAAGAGCTGCTAACTTGTGCTTATGTACCACTTAGAACTGTCACACAAGCTGAATGAAACAATACCAGTGCTATGGGATCTCTCACTTCCAGCTGCATATCAGGAGCTGCATAAGTACTTAACAGAAAGGTCCATTGCACATGTAATACAGAACTGTTTTTAAAAGGTAATAATAATAATAATTATAATAATAATAAATTAATGTACATATAATGAGACAATCAACAGGTGGTCAGGTTGTCATCACAATTACTGTATGTGAATTACCATGGTCGCTCTTATTAAGTACATGCTATCTGTTACCCTGCACTGCATTCACTTGAACTTTATCACAGTCTCATCTAGCTGGCATATATAGTGCATCTTTTGTTATTTATTTCCAGTTGTTTCCTATATAAAGCTCATAAAATAACACTATAACACTATATATGTATTCCAAAATGTTGCAAAAAGAAAGCCCTGTCCCCAAACAAACCAAAACCAGAATGGTGACAAAATGGTCTTATATTCCTGACAGTTTCAATAACCGTCAGACTATGAATGTGAAAGCTGCATTATAAACATCCTAGCATTTTGTTAGTGCTGTATAGAAACAGAATTAGTCATACTGATCTACTGATCAATGTTTATGTTTTCACAAGTTAAGCTGTGTGCTATGTACCATGGGATGATGTAAGTACAGTATACATTATTTTTTGGGGGAAAGAATAAATCTGTTTATTCATTTATTTGTTTAAAGATGTACAATTATATCTGTACACACAAAGACACGAGCCTATGTTTTTATGCATTAATATGAGATGTTTAATATATATACTTATTTAAATTTGATGCTACCTGTATTGCACTAAGACGGCTTTTAAAAACAATATTTTAATATTAGTTACATTTAAAATAAGCATGTGGTCCAATTTGACTATGCAACAATTCATAGGGGTCAAGAGCTTATCTCTTATATTCTACAAGATAATATCCTTGCTATTTTTGTTGCAGTGATGGACGTGGGGAGGTATACACCGGCATGCTATACTACCACTTCTACTGCTCAACTAGCAAATCTCATTCATTTACATTTTCAAAATTATAATAGCTAGATTTCCGTTTGCACCACTATCTAATTATGTATGACAGCTTGCAGCTCCTTCCAAATGATAAAGTACTATATGATCATACTGTCCCAAATACACTCAGAGCCAAATCTCAGGCTGTTCTAAAGGAGCAGCCACACAAGGGTGCCACCTGATTGGGCAAACAAAGAGACCACCAACGGGGCCCTGGACTGATGACTGGTGCCAGTGTGTGTGGGTTTTATTTTTTTCCCGTGGGGGCCATTGTGTGTGTTTAGGGAAGGAGGGAGGGAACCAAAATTTCTTGCATAGGGTTCAAGTAGATTTGGGACTGGCCCTGAATGCTCCTGTTAGGAGACTGGAAACTTGCAGTTTATGAAGTGATGAACAAAGGCATGAAGGAAGGCATCTAATTGGCTGATTTTAAACCCTCCCACTCCTTAAATAAAAAATGTTGTGACTAAAACGTTATCATATATTTATAAGAATTTGTTAAGACTGGGAAGACATTAGGTGTTTGTTTCTAATTTCCATAACAACGGTGCATATACTAGAGATGTGTGCTGCTGTAACACAGGCGCATATACTACTGATGTGTAATGCTGTAACACAGGCGCATATACTAGAGATGTGTGCTGCTGTAACACAGGCGCATATACTACTGATGTGTAATGCTGTAACACAGGCGCATATACTACTGATGTGTAATGCTGTAACACAGGCGCATGTACTACTGATGTGTAATGCCGTAACACAGGCACATATACTGCTGATGTGTAATGCTGTAACATAGGCACATATACTGCTGATGTGTAATGCTGTAACATAGGCACATATACTACTGATGTGTAATGCTGTAACATAGGCACATATACTGCTGATGTGTAATGCTGTAACACAGGCACATATACTACAGATGTGTAATGCTGTAACACAGGCACATATACTACTGATGTGTGCTGCTGTAACACAGGCGCACATGTACTACTGATGTGTGCTGCTGTAACACAGGCGCATGTACTACTGATGTGTGCTGCTGTAACACAGGTGCATGTACTACTGATGTGTAATGCTGTAACACAGGCGCATATACTGCTGATGTGTAATGCTGTAACACAGGCGCATATACTAGAGATGTGTAATGCTGTAACACAGGCGCATGTACTACTGATGTGTAATGCTGTAACACAGGCGCATGTACTACTGATGTGTAATGCTGTAACACAGGCGCATATACTACTGATGTGTAATGCCGTAACACAGGCGCATGTACTACTGATGTGTAATGCTGTAACACAGGCGCGTATACTACTGATGTGTAATGCCGTAACACAGGCGCATGTACTACTGAAGTGTAATGCCGTAACACAGGCGCATATACTACTGATGTGTAATGCCGTAACACAGGCACATATACTACTGATGTGTGCTGCTGTAACACAGGCGCATGTACTACTGATGTGTAATGCCGTAACACAGGCACATGTACTACTGATGTGTAATGCCGTAACACAGGCGCATGTACTACTGATGTTTAATACCGTAACACAGGCACATGTACTACTGATGTGTAATGCCGTAACACAGGCACATATACTACAGATGTGTAATGCCGTAACACAGTCACATATACTACTGATGTGTAATGCCGTAACAGAGGCACATATACTACTGATGTGTAATGCCGTAACACAGGCGCATATACTACTGATGTGTAATGCCGTAACACAGTCACATATACTACTGATGTGTAATGCCGTAACACAGGCACATATACTACTGATGTGTAATTCCGTAACACAGGCACATATACTACTGATGTGTAATGCCGTAACAGAGGCACATATACTACTGATGTGTAATGCCGTAACACAGGCACATATACTACTGATGTGTAATGCTGTAACACGGGCGCATAATCTACTGATGTGTAATGCCATAACACAGGCGCATATACTACTGATGTGTAATGCGTAACACAGGCGCATATACTACTGATGTGTCATGCCATAACACAGGCGCATATACTACTGATGTGTAATGCCGTAACACAGGTACATATACTACTGATGTGTAATGCCGTAACACAGGCGCATATACTACTGATGTGTCATGCCATAACACAGGCGCATATACTAATGATGTGTAATGCCGTAACACAGGTGCATATACTACTAATGCTCACTGACTGTCAATAACACTGCGAATAAAGACTCGCAGTGTGTGACTACGATAATGTACCTTCACACATGTGCAGTGCATCTCAGACACATGCGCAGTGGCAAAAAATTGCCCCATTTGCATAAGAAACTGCATAGACTATAACTCTTATTCAGGCCCATTGTCAGAATGTAGATAATAGGTTTAGGATGCGGGCAGGAGGCATAGGCTGGAGGAAGGGGGTAGGATTAGGCTGCAGGAGGGGGGATTAGGGGAGAAATACTCCTTGAAATGTCAGAGGATCACGGCCCTGACTCAGAAGTCACAGTCACAGACCCTCACATGTCGACAGTGTCTACGTATACTACGGATGTGCTGATTGTATAACATCATTATGTGTACATGCTCTTTAAGAAATAGTCTGTAGCTTTTTAATGTCACTGGCCCTTTAATTGGTAAATTGCAAAATGAAACACCAGATGAGATTGTACAGAATACATTATACTGAACCCTCTTATTTCTGTTTCTGCATTTTCCCTTTTTGTGGCCAACCTTCCACAGGCACGCCCAACGCCACCACGCTTGGCTTATTAATATACATGTTTGAATATCACATATCTCTTTATATTAATCCAAAGTAAGCACATATATCATCACTGCTGCCACATGCAGCTGCGACATTCGGGATCAGACAGGATTGCTGGCAGGGAGGTGAAACTTTCATAAGCAAACGCTTTGGAAAAAATATGACCTGAATTATGTGTATGTTATATAATGTGATAGATTTTAATATTTATGACAACACATTTCCTTGTAATAACACATTTATATATTTGCCTTTTAGAAGCATTTTCCACAGTTAAAAGGCATCTATTTCAAGGGCTGTATTTTTGTGTGTGGAAGTTTAGTTTAAGACGGGAGGAGAGGGGCTCTATAGAGAAAGGCTCAGTTCTCTAAACATTATCCATATCTAATATTTCTGTTTCCATTAATATCAAGAGAAGGTTTTTATTTTTGCATATAAATGTGTGTGTTACAAATACAATGCAGTTTTAGAAGTCTATAAGGTGTTTCCATATATCTCAATGTGCAGTAAAATGTAACCCCTTGATGTTTGAAAGTATTTTTTAGGGATTAGACAATGAGCCTATGGAGTATATTTACTAAAGTGCAGGTTTTTAGAAGTGGAGATGTTGCCTATAGCAACCAATCAGATTCTACTTAACATCTATCTAGCACCTTTTAGAAGATAATAGCTAGAATCTGATTGGTTGCTATGGCAACATCTCCACTTCCAAAAACCCGCATTTTAGTACATTTACCCCTATGTGTTTTTCATATGGCAAGTAGGTTTTCCTTTAGGTTACATCATAAAATGTCTTCAGTTTTATTCAGTGACAAATACTTGTAGTTTACAGGTACTTGCCCTAAGCTTGTGGGGGCGGAATATTCTGTACATGTCTCATTTATTTATTTAATATTATTTTCTTTATTTATGTTTACAACCCTTTGTTCATGCTAGAGATTACATATCAGTTCCACTTTACTCCACTTTTAAGATCACCATTTCTTATTTCTAATGAGTGAGAACTAATCTGACCAGACCCAGAAGCTTCCCGTGTTGAAGAGGGGGATGCCGCAGATGATGTCACCCGGATACAGGACACTTAGAAGCATTCTTTTGAACGCTAGGCAGCTGTGAACATAGATTTTTGTGCTATATTTAAAGTAGGAAGAATGTGAATACCTTAAGTATTCTTTTATTATGGTTTACTGTCAGTGAAGGCTTTTTTTACTTATTTTAGCAAATTGCTAACATTAATTATTGTTCTGTGTAAGGGCTGAAGTCAAAACTCATTAACCTGAGCCATTTACCCGGTGATTTTACTAAAGTGTCCCAATATTGCACCATTTGTACACCCAACATGTTCATTCTGTATGAACAACATGGAATCTGATTCAATGGACATTTGATTTGAGTTGAAATCCTGTAGCTTATATGTAATCCGCTCCATACTACCCAATATTTTATTGGTTTACCAAAATACAGGTATAGCCTACACATTTTATACTTAATGGTTCTATTGTTCTGACTGATGTTGATGCTAATCTCATTCATCTCATTGCCTTATTCAAATTTCAAAATCAAATTACATTCAAATAAAACTTAAAAAAAAGCAACACATATTCTTAAGTATTGAAGTCTATTGATCTTTGTAAAGATTTATTTTGGAAATCATTTTCTAAACATGGCACGTGAGAGCATGCCAAGCTGCTGGGAGCAGTTTATTTTACAGAGCCATAACAAGAACTTCAGAGTTATTTCTCCCCCTCTGACCTCTATGTGTCTTCGATCTGCAAACCTTTGCCTAACACCAAGATATTACTCGCACCAGCTTCATCTGAGCAGAAAACACTGCAACTAAAGTTCTACAAAGATATACAATGATAAGAAAATGCAAACATAAGACCAGGCTTGGATAGGAGTCCTGCTAATTCAGCTGTGATTATTAGAAAGCTTTATTGGGTTGATCCAAAGAATGCAATTGGCAGGGGTCAGGTCATTTTTTTTTTCCGCAGCAAGGGTACATCATCACATGCCTGACTGGGGTTCTGCTTTGTTTTTCTCTGTATGGACACATATAAAGTAGTATGTACTCCATATCACAATATCAAATATATCTATATTGTATATGAGCATGTGTTTATGGCATAAGCTATGTTCTGCATAAAATATATTACTTTCACCTCTACTAGGGATCCCTGTACCTGCACTGATTGGAGCTCCCTACAGGATATATTCCAGTCTGTTACTGGAAAGTAACCAATGCCATTGCCTTCTTGCCATCGCATTGACGTGTGGGGGCTGGCTATGCCCCATTGGGGCACCTCTTTAGGATCTGCACATGAAGGGGTGGGCATGGCCATGCCGACTTGGGGATGTGGTCACAGTTCCCCTACACTACTGGGCCTGCAAAGGAACCGGTGCCCGGGTACTTTGCACCTACACATCTTAGCGCACCTGCCTAGAGATTGCCCAAACTAGACTGCACTGTACATAAACATGAGTACACAGTACACAACTGGACACAAACAATAAAATACAACAAGCTTTCAGATTCCTTCATAGATATAATATAGCTTGAGTCTCCCATATCCAAAATGCTTGGGACCAGAAGTATGTTAGATATCGGATATTTGCATACCATAATGAGATATCTTGGGAATGGAACCCAAAGATAAAAACAGAATCCTCTTTTGTTTCATATACACCTGATATACATAGCCTGAAGGTATTTTTATACAATATTTGTAATAATTTTGTACATCAAACAAAGTTTATGTAAGTACACAAAATTAATTTATGTTTCATATACACCTTATACACACAGCCTGAAGATAATGTTATACAATATTTGTAATCATTTTGTGTTTTAAACAAAGTTTGTTTACACTGAACCATTGAAAAGCAAAGGTGTCACCATCTCAGTCATGCTCAAAATATTCTGTATTTCTGAATATTTGGATATGGGAAACTCAACCTGTTAATGTATTTTACTGATACTTCCAAAAACAAAATTGATCTTCAATTACAAACAATAATGAACATGATTACAGAGACTATGAAAAGTGCCTGCTAGATGTTCCCAAAAATATTTTTGTATTTTGCTGTGGTCAGTCCATATACCACATGCAATCGCAAAGGTTTATTCCCTCTGACATGCTTGTGCCTGCTCCTGTACTTACTGTAAGACTGCTAGCTACACGCCAAGCTTCCCTTATACATTCTGAGACTGCCATCTGCAAAGTAACGGAGGAGTAGTGTTTGATATTGGGCAGTGTTGTTAATCAGCATGAAGTTACACTTTGTAGAAAGTATGTGTTTCATAGCAGAGTCAGTTTATGTGTTATAAAAAGATTCTTTATTCAGTAGTAGAATTGCACCTGGCAGGTACAATTGGGACTTAGGGGTTTATTTGCAAAGTGTTGGTTTGTAAAAGCCGACACTTCTGTTCGTGTTTATGTCTGATATTTAAAAAGGCAATACTTTAACTAGCAAGACACGGCTAGTAAAAGCATTGCCCTTTTAATATCAGGCATAAACACGAACAGAAGTGTAGGGTTGTAACTTTGTAAATAAACTTAGTGTCAATGTCACTATTAGGATACAAATATGAAGTATGTATGTTTTGTTTTTGTTTGTTTTTGTTTTGACAATGTGGCAACCTTAGGTGTAGAATCTATACTAATGTAGTAAGACCGTTGTGTCTGTCTGTGTGTTCCAAGTTGACGCAAAAACTACTGAACAGATTTTCATGAAAACTGCATCATTGTGTAGTGGAAGCTCCTAAAAATAACCTTCACTTTGTTTCATCTCGATCCGTCAAGTTGAAGCTGAGCAGTAACAAATATACAATTTATTAACATCATCAATGCAAGAGATAGGTGTGCACCATGCAATGCCCTCAATCCACCACACTCCTCCCTTTGGCGGGTGAAACCTTTGCAGCCTGTTGATGCTTCCTCCTTGGCTCACACGTCCATAAAGCTAAGGAGGTACGTGTTTTTGTAGTTAGCTAATGACCCTCACTATCCTGAGGATCATCTTATTTTTAAATTAATGAATGTTCTATATAGTTCTCCGTGATTTAGAAAACAAAAATACTTTAATGTTAAATGTTATCATCATTTATTTATATGGCACTACAAAGGATATGTTGCACTGTACAGGGTAATTATAATAAAACAATCAGCAGGCAGGAGCTGAGCATGGACGCGCTATTTATTCAGGTAACTAGGCATGTGCCGAGTCCGTATTACCAGTTATGCAATATTTCCAAACAGACTGTAAATGGGCAAAATTCAAACTGTAGGGGATATATTTACTGAAGTGAGAGTGAGAGTTTTTACAAGTGGAGATATTTCCCATAGCAACCAATCAGATTCTACTTAACATTAACTAGCACCTTCTACACGATAATAGCTAGAATCTGATTGGTTGCTAAGGGCAACATCTCCACTTTTAAAAACTCTCACTTTAGTAAATTTATCTCAAAGACTGCTACTAATGGAACATATTCAATTGTGTGCGAGAATATAAAAAATCCCGCACCTGTGAGGTTTTCCTTGCGGGTGCGGGATTTTTGCTACTCAATTAGGTGTGCGTTTTTTTGGGGGGTAGAGCCGGGAGCTTTTTTTCCTCGCACCTCCAGAGCAAGTGTGATTTTTCCTAAAAATGTTTTATCCCGTTCTATCTACCCAAAAAAATCCCCTCTAAAACTTATTGTTTCAAAAACTAAGCCAGCTGTCTAACATTTTGTCCATGCAATTAGTCACATGAGCGAATTTACATTGGAGTATATGATACTTTCATTTATATCAGAATTTATTATGACAGCTGTTTCTTATGTGAATAGGTGTAAATATACCTGCACAATTAAGTGGCCTTTTTCATTAAATAAAACATATTTATTAATAGATATAATTCAGGTTACATTTCTACAGTCTGCAGCCAGTCACCATTGTCCTCCCTTTCTAGCTTTTCCAGATGTCTAGATCATTTCCATTCCTATTCTATGAAGATGGACTCCATCCAGAATTACATGATTGTTACCTGCAGATTGAAGTTACGTTTTGGCAATTTTGTCCAGAGCCCCCCTGAGCTGTCACTACCGTGAACTTTGTGATAGATTTTAAAACGATATCTGGTAGTAGATCTGATAAACCATAAACTGTCATATGTTTATTTCTATTTTGACAGGATGATCTACATCACACGGGTCAGGGGGGAGTTGCACTGTTATTGCGTTCTTGTCAACTAAAAGTCATTTGTATCCATATCTTGAATGCAATAATAGACAAAGTAAAAATAAAACACTCATGCTCAAAATGTTTCCAGTTGTCTGAGCAGACAGGCACATTTAGGAAATATTCCTCATGACACAGCACTGGGGGAACTACATACCTCCTCTATGGGTGATTTGACCTGAGTTAGTAATTCCTGAGAAGGTTTCCTCCTCAGCAGACAATAAACAAACATCTAGCCATAAATCTGACTGTATCCTAACAGAATAGGGTAATTATCAGAACCTTTCTGACAATGCTAATGGATTGCATGCTGAAGTATACATGGCATGCACAAATAAAAATGTGTATGTATAACACCCATAAAGTGTAATACAGCAAAATTAATCAGCACTGTAAAGATGTTTATTTTTTTCTTAAATGTGGTTGTGTCATTTCTTCATTTGAATCTCCCTGTAGTTCCATTAGCCCTTCACTGCAGTATGCAAAAGACCAGCATTTGTTCTAATGGGACTGTCACCTCCATCCCCATATTCTGTGACCCTTCTTGTAAACAGAGTGGTATCACCCACAGCGGTTATGTTTTTAATATTTTACTTTCTCACACCCAATTTAATAAATAATATTGCTATACTGGTATTCCTGTACACAGACAGGTTTGCACACTTACATCTATATTAAAACAAAGTTACATACCATTGTGTAACTATTAGGAGTGGAATGGATTCAACCAACACACTTATAATCCAAAATATGCAATTCTCCCTAACACATTGTATCACTATATATTGCTAAATGATGCTTATGTCATGTTATGCTGTTCTTAGCAATAATACACTTTTGAACTATGCTAAAGTTATGTCAGTGGACTCAAAGTATAACATAAATCAAGTAAAACAGCATTTGCAGAAATACAGACCTTTTATTGTTCTTTCTGCCGTTGCTATCTCCAATGATTATAGCCACAATGGTAGAGCTTATTTCCCCTTCTTGCTAGGGACCTGGAAGTGATGTGAGTGAGGGCAGAAGTGCAGTTCATGCCTATGAAGGCCAGCTAAACAAGTAAGTTGTCCCTACTTAAACAAGAAAGTTGTCCCCTTGCGGTTTCCTGCGCTCGCCATGCTTGGGGCTCGGTAGCTCGCTATGCTCGCCACATGGTTATATTCCCCCTCTCTGCCCACTTGGATGGTAGGGAATGAGGCTGGGCACTAGCTGATGACGTCAGGGTCCTCTCTGTGAAGGGGATTTAGGACCTAATTCAGAGCCGGACGCTATTTGCGCTCGCTCGTTCAGAAAAAAGGGGTGGCTATTCAAATGAACCGTTCGCTCTTTGCAGTCTGTTCACGCCTCTAGGTCTGAACGAGCGAACAAAACATGCGGTCGTTTTTTGGAAAACTACGCCCCCTGGCCGCTCGCATCCTACGTCATGTCCGCTATTTATTAGATTAATCGAGTACATCGACCAGCGTATGAACTGCTCGCTATTCTTGTGGTTGGTTTTTCCTACCGCAATCCTGCGAGCAGTTCTGACTATAAAATAACCCAGTGACGTGGTCAGTGACGCTACTGTGTTAATTATGCACACCCTTAAAACGCCCGTTTTGACCTTTAAGCACGCCTGCGTTCGGATCTCCACTCCCATTTTCAAGCACCTTCCCCTGTTACCACCCACATACGCCTCCTCATGTCACTCAAAATAGCAGGCATTCACTATTTAGCGAACAAACGATTTTCGGCCGCACTGACTGGCTTGCGCATGCATATTACGATCCATATGCATGCGCAGTTGTGCAAACATCGCTCGGAACGAACGAGCGGCCGCTTACGAGCGGCTCTGAATCAGGCCCTTAGACACTACCTAGCTGCAATAGGCAAATAGTGGTTATTGCTAATCCCTCATTTGAGCTATGGTTCATGTCAAGAGAATCCTGTCTGTGTTTATGGAGATATTATACCCAAAAGTAGTGCCACCTTGTTTGGAAACAATGGGCATGATGGCCACAATGTCCATCACTGCTGTGATCACGTTCGCATGCAAAAATATGCACAATCTTGTGCCCGAGGCGCCGGAGATTTACAATCTCCATTGCAAATGCACAGACCACGCAGCCTGAAAGTGAGCGTCTCACCGCTCGTACATTTCAGTGCACCAACCAGCACAAAAGGAAGGCTGAGAATAGCCTGTGCGTATTCCTGCAACCGATATTGCCAGAGAGTCTGTAAACATGTCTGTATTACCAACTATCTCTGCATCAGGCCCTGTGTCACTCAAAACCTGCAACAGCTTTTAAAGTTAAATAGACAATTTATAAATATGTAAGATTCTGTAGCCCAAATTAATAATTGGCAGCACTTATAGATTCAGGTACTGAGTTGCACAGATCTCTGTTCGCAGATGCAATCGGCATTTTTCTGCATACAGTGCATGCGCAAATGTGACTTTATGCATCTGAGCGTGTGTCTGTCCTATTCTGAGTCTTTCCGTGAAATAGGGTGTTTGCATTAACAATACGATCGCACGTAACCACCCTGCTTGTGGGTGTGTCATGAGAGTTTCATGGGAGTGTCGTGGGCGTGTATCAAAAGTTGTGTGAGATTCTGAGTGGTGCATAAGGGGAAGGGAGGCCTGTATCTGACATATCTCTTGTACCTAGCACAGGGCTGGTGTAAGTGCAGACACTATGATGATGTTGCGGAGAGCAGCGTTAAATCAATAGGTGGCACTGGTTTCTGCTTGCACGCGCACAAACCCCTACATTCATTGATCGTATGCTTGCATTAGCATAAGGTATTGTAGGCCTGACAACATAGCAACATTTCAAAAAGGCCCCCACTATAATGCTTCTAGAGAGACACCTTTATCTGCAGCAGTTGTTCATTTTATGCCCCATAGTAATGTCCTGGTTAATGTTATGCCCCATTGTAGTGCCATAGTTAATTTTATGTCCCATAGTAATCAGAGGTGTCACCAGGTGTGGTGACACCCAGTGCGGCACTCACAGACCTCATGCACATACTGAAGACACGTGCGCTCGATCATGGGCACGTGTCTCGCCCTGTCCTTGTCACCAGTGTTCCATCATTCATTAGCTCATTCCAATGTGTATGGCAATCCCTGTTCAATGCATTCGTTCTGATGTTGGAACGAATGCCCATTGCTATAGTATGTACCCAGCTTTCGTCTTTTGCTAGGGTTTTTTTTATTGCAGTCAGCTGGAACATTATGTGTAATAATCCCAAGGTTGGGAACATAACAGCACTGGGAATTATTTATTATAAAGAAACCCATTTAAAGAAAATGGATATACAATAACAGCGCTTTTTGAGGAAAGGATGAAACTATTATAACATAATTGGTTAAAATTAATATATTTATTAAAAAATTCACATAGATACAGTAAAAATTACTAGATAAATCCAGCAAGCTTCAATTATAGAATGAGCAATAAATAACATCACCCCTAATCAATCCACTATGTAGTATAATAATTGACTGGTGAAGTGAGTTCTGTTCCTATAATAACCTCCAATACGTATAGTGTAGCCTTTAGAGAGAATGTCCAACATTTGATGGTTATAATTACCGTCCGTTAAGCATAGGGTCCTGTATGTTAGCGGAAAGCATCAAACCCAGTTAAAGGGTGCAGTTTATATATGGAAAGGGTGCAGGGAAACATAGCCTGCTTGTACATGTAGTACACCAATAGTGGTCAGTTTTATTCCAACTCCGCAACATGGTTTTATCAAGATGCAAACTTACATCTGTGACTGGATTTACCCCTAATCCTATTGATAACAGCTCCAGCACTGTAACACTGGGTTGTCATGGACAGTCAGTATCCGGAGATTGTAGTGCATTAAGAAGGATATTATTGCCATCTGACATAATGCGTCTTCAGACATAGTGTGTCTTCAGAAACCAATAGGATTGGGATACTTTTGCCTTGATCACTTTTTAGGGCTCATTAGAACATCGTCATGTATACTTCCTGACAATGATATATTTTGGAGAACTTCTCGTACTACTAAATAAATGTTATTGCCAATTAAGCTTTATTTCAACCAGTATCTCCGTTCCTGAAGATAATTTCTTACAGAAACTCAATGACTGTTTCTTTTTACTTGCGCAGCTACATAAAAGTAACTTAAGAAGAGAGGAAAACCATTTACTTATGGCTTATATGACTTAATGGGTGCAATATACTGTAGTAGTGAAAGTAAATGTCTGTGCCTGGTCCTAATTACTAGACCATGTAAGAAATATACCAAAAACTATTTATTGCATCTTTTATACTAAAATGAACTGAATATGAACTGCTTCACAGAACATTAAGTGTAATGAAATATTAATAGGCATTGCTACCACTAATGAACATTATATTTCTTGACAGAAAAATACATAATACCTGTCATTATTGGTAACTGTTACTTTATTAATTATGTTTCCCATAATAAACTTTACTGGTATTCCTAACTCCAATCCTTGTTTTCTCATGTGAAGCCTTTATCCATATAAAGATCACATAAAGTTCAGCATGACATGGTGAACTACAATTATTTGTTTAGAAATATGATACGAACATTGTGGTTTTGCTTCTACACTACACTCCATGCCGGTACCAGATTTGAAACACATGTAGCCGCATAAAAACTTTGCTTGAAGACAGACTTTGATCTTTGAAAATTTCATATTCAGAAAATGTTACATGAAAATAGATGTAACCCAAAGAAAACAGAGATTTATAGCAGCTGTGCTGGCCCAGAGAAAGGTGCCGGGTTTGCATCATCACACTCATTTATTTTCACTTTTCTAAACCTTTTCTTAAAGCTCCACAATCACCAAGTATATTATTGTTTAATTAGGTGCCCTCTAGGCAGAACCTTGGGTACTTTTCCAGGGGCCTTCTTACAGCCTGGCCATAAATTAGGGGGCTGGGTGACTTTTCAGCTTCTGATTGGTCTTCCTGCTCATACACCCTCTACTGCCATTTGAAGATATGTAGCTTAATACATATGCCATGGGGGTAGAGGCACCTTAGAAATATATTTTACCTAGGTGGCAGTGCAGCTATAATCTACCCCTCCTCTTTTGAATAGTAAATTGGTTCTGAGGTCTGGGTCTTCTAAATCCAAAAATCACTGCAAAGACAACACGTACATTGCAGACCAATCAGGTGTGGTATGATTGTCGACATTCCCAAGGTCGACTTTCAGTATGTTGACACCAGAATGTCAATATAGACAACAAGCTGACGACCAATATGTCAACACCAGAATGTCGACAAGGTTATTTGCTTATTTTAGCCTAAACCTAACCTTAACCCTAAAAATCAACAAAAGACTATCTGTCGACCTTCTGGTATTGACATGTTAAAAGGCAACATTTTGAATGTTCAAATATTTTAACCACGTTGACCTAATTGTATGTTTGACATTCTGACTGTCGACATTAAGAACCTGGTGACATTCTGGTGTCGATATTTTGACTGTCAACCTTCTGAATGCCAACTACCTGACCATGTACTGGCCATTCATAGCTCTACAATGAAGCTCTATAAAGGGCTTATAAAACATCTATTATGAGCTCTAGACTTCAGGTAACGGTAGGGCATTTGGTATACATCATGGTAAGGAATATGAAGGGTTTATCTAAAAGGTTTAGATGACAAAGGTAAGACTATTTTCTTTATGTGAGTGTGTACATTCAGGAGCTGATGCAGAGTTGGGAACAAAGCAATAAAGGAGTAACTTTGCACCTTAGTAAAACCATGTTGCAGTTGCACTGCAGTTGGGGCAGATTTAAAATGTGCAGAGGGCTTTAGACAGGGCCGGCTCAAGGCACGTTCAACCAGTGTGGTCTTCCAACCATTCCCAATTTCAGCGGGACAGTCCCATTTTTCAAGTACTGCCCGCTGCTCCACCCATGGGGCTAAGTGTCTCGCGGGTGGTCGGGAGGTTGGGCACCTCCAACGCTGCAACTGCGCGGCGGTGCCAGCCCCGGAGAAGAGGAATGGATGCCGCGCACATGCGCGAGGCATCCATTCAGTGCAGGAAGTGGGCTGGGGGCAGCCTAGCTACTGACGTAGTGCTGGGCTTGCCCCCAGCTTGACGTTAATAGATGTGCCATATGAACACGCCCCCAAATAACGTCATAACGCGGCTCCCCTTGGAGCTGGCCCTGGCTTTAGATTTGGGAGGGGTGTGTCCAAACTCAAATCTAAGTGCAAAAATAAAGCCGTCCAACATTTGTGGGCTACATGCAAAAGCAGCCAAGATTTACCCTGCATCCCAAAAAAAAAAGTATTTGCACCCCTTGCATTGGTTTGTCCAGGTGCAAAGTCACTTTTTGGGGGGCTATTTGGAACTCTAAATCAGCCCTAGAGTCCACAGCCAGATGATAGAACCATTTCTGTTAAATACTTACATTTTGTTGCCATCATCTGTATCTCTAATGCTGCGTATAGATGGTACGATAAACTGTCAGACTATCGTTATCATTAAAATCTGACAGTTTCTGGCCCATGCAAATGACCATACGATGGTTGATGCGCGGCCACATATGGTCGTTATCGACCAACTACCGTCGTCTGTGCAAGCAGGCAGATCTGGTCGATATCGACAAGGTTAGCCAGCTTACTATAGGGACCCGCGAACATACTTCGCAGGTCGTTATAGTTGTTAAGGGGTTACTGCATGTGTTGGATGAACATCCAACACATGCAGGACGATCAGACAATGATCGTCTGATTGTTATCTGATCGTTGCCATCGTACCGTGTGTACATAGCATTACTGATATATAAGCCTGGATCTGTTAGATGAATATATAAATTGGGACTGACATACTTTGTGAAATAGATATCTGATGCGGAGTTGGTCTACATTACAAATTGGTTTATTTGTTAAAGGATATCAAAATGAAGAAAAAAAATAGCTTTACAATGTTTCTTTGCATAGGTATCTGACATTGATGCATACATTTTTGCAATTTGCTTTAAAATAAAAACGAACTGAATTATCATTTGGGCAATAGCAGAGAAATATTATTATAGTTATATCTCTTTATCACGTAGTCCCCATGTGTTCCAGATGAAACCTCGGTGAACTCATTTTTCCAAGTCTTGAAAAAATATTATTACAATAGTCACATACCATGAATATGGAGTTGGAATTGGCCCAGTGGTAATGAAGTTACTTTATCTCACTTTATTCAAGCAAATAAACCAGATTCCCAGTTCTATAGCATTGGGATTAATGTAAATTTAGGTGGCTATCTCAGACTAGCCTCTCTGATCACTTCATTGTGAAAGTGTGCGATTCGGGGACTTGACAATGCCTTTCACATTTAATTACATCATCATGGTCCTGTGTCTGCTGCACAAATTATGTACAGGTTGAGTCTCCCATATCCAAATATTCCGAAATACGAAATATTCCGAAATACGGAATTTTTTTGGCTTGACTGAGAAAATGAAACCTTTGATTTTTGATGGTTCAATGTACACAAACTTTGTCTAAGGCATAAATTATATCAAATATTGTATAAAATTACCTTCAGGCTGTGTGTATAGGGTGTATATGAAACATAACTGAATTTTATGTATGTACACAAACTTTGTTTGAGCCACAAAATTATTGAAAATATTGTATAAAATTACCTGCAGGCTGTGTGTATAAGGTGTATATAACACATAAATGCATTGTGTGTATATTTGAGTCCCATTCCCAAGATATTTCATTATGATTTGCAATTATTCCAAACATCGGAAAATTCCGTTATCCAAAATACCCCTGGTCCCAAGCATTTTGGATATCGGAGACTCAACCTGTATTGTGCAGAAGGGGTGGGCCAAAAATACATCACATGTCACCTACTCCTACTACTTATACCTGCCCTCTGAGAGTTCCTGGAGGGGAGCGTGCAAATGTAAGCATGGTCTATAGCTAAAGCTGACTAAAGACTCAGCAGATCATTATGTGTTGCCCCATTCTTTGGGGGAGATATATCAAACCTTCTAAACAGGACAAGTGGAGAAGTTGCCTATATCAACCAATCAGCTTCTAGCTATAATTTATCTAGTACATACTACTGTATACAATCAATCTGATTGGGGGTATGACCACAGCATAGTGGGAGCACGGCCACAGCTTAGTGGGAGCATAACCACAGCTTAGATGGGGCATGGCCACAGTTTAGTGGGGGCATTACCCACACCCCTGGGTTCAAGATTATTTTTCCCTGGGGCTAGAGATCCCTGCATGCCCAGCCACCTTTAAGTGATTCCAGCATACCCATGTGTTCCAGAGCATCCTATCACTTGAGTAACCACAACTGTCAGCATGTGTTAGCATTCAATGCCCTTTGGTATATGCAGAGCATCTAGAAGAAATCAGTTAAATGAAACAGCCCACACATACTCATGTCCTCCAATTTATTGCTCACTTAAGTCTGGGGTCCAGCATCTCCTCTTTGAGACATGTAGGTATCCATGGCTTAGTAAAAGGGCGAGTTTAAATCTTAATCTAAATTGGGGTACCTTCACCCACTGCAGGAGATCTGGTCTTTCTCCTAGTACACACCTCCCAACAGCCCTTATTTAAGGACCTTGAATTTTCCATGGCCTCTTGTTAAGATGGGTGTAATTTATATGGATCTGAGCATAGTTTGGGTGGTCTGAGCGGATCTGACAAGGTTTGAACATGAACAGTTTGTGGTAAAAATTTGTGTCACAATTTTGCTTTTTAAAATGTTGAGAACAATTCTAGTTGGACAGTGATACATGTACAAGTAAATAGGATATTCTCTTCCCAGAGGTGGCTCCTAGTGCACTAATGCTCTGCAATGCAGTCTTTGATTGGTAGTGATTCAATCTCTCGATTATGTGCGAAATTATAAAAACCCACTTAAAAATGCTTAAGAATAACTGGGTTACTTTTTAATATCGTTGAATTTTAATATATCTAATCTGTTCCTGTTAGGGAAGGCTAGACCCTGCATCTACTGAGGGAAAACACTATCTCCCGATATTAATTGTATGCAAATAAAACTGGGGCCTGTTCAAGAACAGAAGTTACCCAGCCCCCCCTCCTTTCCTACCAGGGGATCCAAGGAGACAGCTACTATCTAGCTTTCTAGTACCATGACAATTCTTTTTTTTATTAAACTTGCTCTATTTTAATTAGTTTAAGTGAATGTATTGGGTTACTGCATTGTTATAGTTATTTCTTATTCACACTTTTAGATATATAATTTTTTCTAGCACTCTGCATTTGATTATTGGTTTTACAACTTCTAATTTAGTGTTTCAAAAGCAAACAAATCCAACATTCCATTTCATTTTTAACTACCAAAGCTGAGTTGAGTCTCTGATCATCAAGGAATGTTTTAACTAATAGCTTTAAATATTGAAATTGTATTTCATCTGAGCCTCTATGCAAGAGGTCACTTAGCCAAAGTACAGAGTGTCTGAGTGTCTGAGAATGGTGCTTTCTTATACGGGTGAGAGAAAGAATGCAGTATACTTAGAAAAACATAATAATTTAGAAAGTGGCGCTCCATTGGAGATATAAAACTATAAGCAATTCTGGAAAGACGTAAAACCACAGGAGACCATTACTTCAATAAAATAAACATTTTCCGCAACTTTTGTTCATCCATGTAAGAGCAGTTGTTCCCAGCCATTCTTTGTCGTCTGACTATAGCTTCATCAGATTGGAAACAGGAAACAGTTATTCTGCCATCACTTGTCAAAATCTCCCAATATGCTTTGTCTGTTAAATGATCCTGTGTTTATGTAGCTGTTATGTTCTGAAAATATTCGCATGGATTGTAGTATGTTCTTCTCTGGTTCTCTAAACTGAGAGTTCTACTTTAACGCTCACAAAATTTGCATTATTTGTGTACTTTGCATGGTATAAACTGTGAGTGATTACAGGAATGCTTTTTAGCTAGTGCCACAAATGCTGTGACAAGGCATGAGAAGTGAGTAAAATGCGAAGGCATAAGTGTAAATGTATGCTATGTATGGTTGGCGGACATTACATCATGCCAACCACTCCTTGTTCAGGAAGTGTCCTGTTAGCAATGATGGTTATGAATTCAGAGAGTAAAGACACACTTCTGCCGTGCTCCCGCATTCTGTTGTGTGGTGCAGAGCAGCACTCTGGAGAATACGGACAGGTAAGTATAACAATATATGGATGCAGGGTGTGCGGTGTGTGCACCCCACTAGACCCAGGGGCCCATGTGCACCCATGCTGTCAGAAGTTTGCCTTTGATGGCATGTACAGACTTGCAGTAAGATCGGAGGCAGTGGATAAGGTTGATACTTTTGTCTATTTGGGGGGGGAGGACAATGAGAATCAAGAAGTTTGATAAAATATGCTTTCTGGTAAAAAACATTATCATGGACAGGCATACTTTCAATACAATTAAGTATATACATAAAATGGGCGCTAGTGTTGCCAAAAACCTGAGTATATACAGCAAGTAAATTAAGTATTGAACATATCAACATTTTTCTCAGTAAATATATTTATAATGGGGCTATTGTAATGAAATGTTCACCAAATGTTAGCAACAACCCATGCAATCCACACATGCAAAGACATCAAACCACAGATGTCCATAAATTAAGTTATGTGTAATAATGTGAAATGACCCAGGTAAAAAGAATTGAACACATTTAATGAAATTTATTTAATACTTTGTACAAAAGTCTTTGTTGGTAATTACAGCTTCAAGACACCTCCTGTATGGAGAAACTAGTCACATGCATTGCTCAGGTTTGATTTTGGCCCATTCTTCCACACAGTCTTCAAATCTTGAAGGTTCCGTGGGCCTCTTCTATGAACTCTGATCTTTAGTTCTCTCCATAGATTTTCAATCAATTGGATTTGATCAGGTTATTTGGGCCATTCTAGCAGCTTTATTTTCTTTCTCTGAAACCAATTGAGAGTATCCTTGGCTGTGTGTTTGGGATCATTGTCTAGCTGAAATGTCCACCCTCGTTTCATCTTCAGCATCCTGGTAGATGGCAGCAAATTTTTATCAAGAATGTCTCCGTACATTTTTCCATTCATCCTTCCTTCAACCATATGAAGTATACCAGTACCGTATGCTAAATAACATCCCCACACCATGATGTCCCCACCTCCAAACCTCACTGTTGGTATGGTGTTTTTGGGGTGAAGTGTAGTGCCATTTCTACTCCAAACATGGTGTGTATTATGGCATCCAAAGAGTTCAATTTTGGTCTCATCTGACCAGACTATATTCTCCCAGTATTTCACAAGCTTGGCCAAATGTTGTGCAGCCAGCTTTAAACAAGCTTCAACATGCTTTTTCTTCAGCAATGGAGTCTTGCGTGGTGAGTGTGCATATAGGACATGGCGGTTGAGTGCATTACTTATTGTTTTCTTTGAAACAATTGTACCTGCTAATTCCAGGTCTTTCTGAAGCTCTCCACAAGTGGTCCTTGGCTCTTGGACAACTCTTCCGGTAATTCTTTTCACTCCTCTGTCAGAAATCTTGCATGGAGCACCTGGTCGTGGCCGGTTTATGGTGAAATGATGTTCTTTCCACTTCCGGATTATGGGCCCAACAATGCTCACTGGAACATTCAGAAGTTTAGAAATCCTTCTGTAACTAATGTGATCAGTATGTTTTGCAACATTAAGTTGCAAAGGTCTTGAGAGAGCTCTTTGCTTTTACCCATTTTGAGATGTTTCTTGTGTGATACCTTGGTAATGAGACACCTTTTTATAAGCCATCATTTGGGACTGAATTAGCTTATATTAATTTGCACTGACAAGGGGCAGGATTGATTTCTAATTACTGATAGATGGTGTCTTGGCTTTCTATGCCTTTTTGCACCTCCCTTTCCCTGTGTCATTTCACATTATTACACATCTATGGTTTAATTTCTTTGCATGCGTGGTTTGCATGGGTTGTTGCTGGCATTTGGTGAATATATCATTACAATAGCCCCATTACAAATATATTTACTGAAATTTTTTTTGATATGTCCAATACTTATTTTACCTGCTGTAAATTGATCACCAGCTGTAATGGACTGCAGCTATTTAAAAAATTAGGAGCTGACGCTCGTCAAACCAAGCTAACAAGCAATAACAGAAAGAAGCGCTGTACAATAACAGTCAATACATATTTAATAATAAACAATGTAAAATACACAATAATTGAATAAAAAATATATAAATATTGTATTTTGTCTGCAGATGTAAAACAGATAGACAGCGCTGCTTTCTGTTTTTGCAAAGCCCTGCAAGAGTATTTAGTCCATACTTGCCTACTTTTGAAAAAGCATTTCAGGGAGATTGTGGAAGTAGCACCTATAAGCACAGTGGTAAAGTGGGCGTGTACTGGTACATCTGAGAGGCGTCTCATAAAATTGACTTACTTCCAAATGTTAACAAGCCCCAAAGCAGTTAGTAAGATCTATTTGTTGATGAAAACACACTGAAATGTATGTAGCCATAGAGATCATTGTGTCTTGTAACCAATGCAGGGAAATAATACTAATGATCCCATTTGAATGTAAATATATCTCTGTTTTTTTAAGTATATAACAGCTTCATAATGGGGGTAAGGTGCAATCAGAGAGATTGCTAGACTCTTCAGGCAGTCAGGGAGATTGCTGCTATTTCAGGAAGTTTCCCTGACAATCATGGGGAGTCATATGCTGCTAGGTTTAAATTGCTGGCCAAGAAATGTGATTATGGTGCACTCACAAGAGAGCTTATCAGAGACAGGTTTGTCTGTGGTATTTTCGATGACACAACATACACACACCTACTGCATGAGAAGGGGTTAACTCTAGAGACTGCCCTCAAACATATGCATGCTACACGAATTGTCTGTAACAGACACCTCCTTGCTGCATCTGCGATCCCAGCACTGTGACCGAGGTAGCTGAAGACTACCGTAGCCTGACCAGGTCCAGGCAGCAGCGAGGCCAGAAAATCTTCATCCACTAATGCAGAGCCTGGCCTTGTCCCTCCATGAAAACAGGGGCGACCCCGCCCTTGTTTCCGGGAAAGGTGTCCAGTCACGCCCCCATCTCACCCTCCAAATGTAGCATGTTAAGCATGTTGTGGCTTTGTAAGGTCTGCGGGAGAGATCGCAGGACCCATTCTGCACATGCAGAGATGTATGCTAACCATCAAGACGGCAGGACATTTAAGAAATAAGGGACTTTGCAGATTTGTTTCACGGGTAACACTATAGAGTAATTACCACTGACATACTACCTGCCTCTGGATGAATGTGGCCACTCACATTGTGTGCTCCCAGATTCATACCACTTGCCATTAAAAACAAGGGGATAGCTGAGCTCAACCTCATAATGGTACTAGGGTTTATTGCTCCTGTGGATTAAATATCTCAGTAGGTATAGGCCATGGTGGCTGCAGGGAAGGGCGGCGCTGTGCACATCTTTATCAACCCAATAAGGCTCTCTTAAAACCAAATTACTCTCTCAAGACTGTGGAGCAAGTGATTGTTGTCTTCAGTTGTGCATGGACAATCTCTTTGAGGGAAACCCTTGTGAGATCACTGTGGATGACATTCTGCTATGAGGTCGCACCATGGTGGAACATGATCTGCGCCTTACAGAAGTGTAGCAAAGAATTTGTGATATCAACATGAAATGAAGTCCTTACAAGTGCAGGTTCAGAGTACCGGCCACTGCGATCGGTATTGCGATCGCAGCGGCTACACAGACCCATCGCAGAGTGAATGACAGGAATTGCTGTTTGTGGGTGGTGACGGGGGGCGGTTGGGCGAACGCAGGCGTGCCAGTGCGTTTGAACACCATTGCATGGGCGTGCATAAATTATCCACTGCGTAGCCATACGCAGCCTGAAGTCTCATAGTGTGCGCTGAAGTAAGCAATACCTGAGTGAGGTCTGACCTGCCTTAACTGTGCGTATGGGTCCGATGGTAGTCGATTGTTCTGATGTTTTCTTGATAACCATTACGTATGTGCGTGTAGGTGAAGTGGGCGTCCTTATGTAGTGGTGCGGCGGCATTACGATCCTTGTGGATTAGCATACTATTGCAGTTGAACTGGAGTATTGTTGGGAGGAACGTTATGATACTGCTGTCTCTTGTCTTAAGTCCATGTTGACCAGTAGTACTGTTCTTCAGTATTTTGATGTTCACCTCCTTATGTTTGCAGATGCCTCCCAACACAGTTTGGGTGCTTTTTGCATGCAACAGAACAAGCTTGTCACTTGCCAGAGAGAACTGTTGCCATTGGTATTTGCCTGCTAGACATTCCACATATTATTCATGGCCGGTCTGTACTTGTTGAAACGTGTCATTAGCCCATGATACCATTTCTGTAAACCTCTGCATTTAACTTCTGCTTAAATCCACTTTGACATGGTGTACAAGCATGGCAAAGAACTTCATGTTGCTGATGCTCCTGTTCCATGCTCACCTGCCTCACCAATCTTATTTGTAATGGCAATCTTGAAGTACTAGAGTTGGTTGCTCTATCATCCAGACATCTGGAGTAGCTCTTTGAGGCCACACTCAATGATGTGTCTCAAGTTGTCCTAAATGGTTGGCCTTCCTCATCCACGGAGCTGTCTCATGACCTGAAGTCAATCTTCTCCATGCATGATGAACTAACCCTCTCTGATAGGATTCAATTGTGAGGTCAATGGTATGTCATTCCTCATGCTTTGTAGAATCTCTATGCCAATCAGGGGCAGCCACTAAGCGTAGAGCTGAGGGTGCCCTAGTCTGGTCTTCTATATCTTATGATATTGTGCGGGTTGTTGCTGCTTGTGTTCATTGCATTGCTCTCAGTGTTTACCATGCCAAAGAACCTCTAACTCATAATGTGCAGGACCTTCCCTGTTCCATAGATCCTGTTGTCATCTTCAATTGGAGGGGCTAGAACATTTGTTATTTGTAGATTTGTACTCTGGCTGGTTCTAAATGGATTCTCTGACTAATCTGACAAGTTCCAAGACACCTCTATGTACACAGCATACCATAACAGCTGTTCACAGTCAATGGGACAATATACACACCACCAGCAGTCCTTGCTACCCAAAATCAGATGGGTTGGCTGAGAGAGCTGTCCTCTCTGCAAAACACTTGCTGGAAAAATGTTAAAGAGATTGTTTAGATGTGTTGTAGGGGGATATAGTTGAGATTCCGATAGTCCGGATGCTGGTGCTCAGAATACTGGCGCCGGAATCTTAGTCACAAGTCAGAATCGCGACGCCAGCATCCTGACTTCTGGCATCCCATCGGTAAGTATTGTGGTTAGAGGGAGGTTTAAGATTAGGGTTAGGGAGAGGGTTAGGCTGTGGGGGGAAGTTAGGGTTAGGCTGTGGGGGGGGGAGGCTAGGGTTAGGCTGCAGGGGGGAGGGTTAGGATTAGGATTAGGGTACTTACCATCAGGTGTCTGTATCCTAACCCTGTCGGGATTCCGGCATCGGGATTCTGACTGCCAGGATCCTGTGTGCCGACATCCCATACCCAACCTATTGTAGGAACTCCTTAACTCAAGGAACACTCTAAGAGATGGACTTCCCTCCCTCAATATCTTCTTTTAAGGCACATTTGCACCATCATTCCTACCACTAAACCCAAGCTCAAACCACAGATGAGAACCATGTACAAGATGCATTACTGAATTCCAGATTATGACTCAAGGCCAGTTATGACTCCTCCTCTCACTGCTTGAGTCCTTTGCATCCTGGACAAACCATTTGCATTCAAACGACTGTGGGATTTAATAAAGTAGGTACCATGCAAATATGTTCCAACAGGCCCAACAGTTAAGTCATGGAACCAGATGGTAGTGTGTATGAGCATAATAGGCACCACTTCTTGGGGTATCTGATCCTTCAGTCTCTCCTGTTTCAGCAACTACTGAAAGTGTAAGGGCACTGATTGTTATCTACATCCTGATAAAGGCACACACTGGATTCTTGGTGAAAGCAAAATGCCTCTGTGTGAACTCAAAATATTTTTTTATACTAAAAACTGAAAGTATTAGGGGTATATGTACTAAAGTGCGGGTTTTTAGGAGAGGAGATGTTGCCCATAGCAACCAATCAGATTCTACTTATCATATATCTAGCACCTTCTAGAAGATAATAGCTACAATTAGGGATGTGCAGGCTCGGATAGGTTCGAGTTTGCACGTGGAGTTCGGATTTTTCCCTCCAAAAAAACGGAACTCAGAACGAGGCAAAACGTCATCTTACATGGACGAACATCATCATTCCTGGACAAAAGACCAGGAATGATGATGTTCGTCCATGTAAGATGACGTTTTGCCTCGTTCTGAGTTCCGTTTTTTTGGCGGGAAAAATCCGAACTCCACGTGCAAACTCGAACCTATCCGAGCCTGCACATCCCTAGCTACAATCTGATTGCTATCGGCAACATCTCCAATTATATAAAACCTGCACCATAATAAATATACCCCTTAGTGTTTAATACAAAAGCATTACGACTGAAAGAAAAATGTAACTGAGGTCTCTAGAACATGAAGGATGATTAAAAAAATGATCAAATAATTGTTGTTTAGGAATCTTATGGCAGGAGATTTCACTGCTGGGAAACTTGCACTTCATAAATAGAAGTTGATAGAGATTTCCTTGATTAGTTTAAACTAACTGTTTACTCAAAGCCTTCATGAGAAGCTAAACTTTAAACAGAGCTAGCCATGTTCAACAAATACTCTTTTGTCAATATACTCAATTAAGTATCCTTTGTACAGTCAGCATTCATTTCAAGTAAGCATAGAAAACCTAAGGCTAGCCACAAACTATTCCATATGGCTAATCAGCCAGATCTGTAGCCAGTTTGGCCAGACAATTTAGTGCCAAGTTGTAGACATCCAGGTCTTCAGAAATAAGAATAGAGCCCGATCTCGTTTCTCCTTGCTAATGAGCCTACAGCTGGCTATCTGATGCCTTGTCTGCCTAATGCCATCTGGGATTGCTTGAAGCTCTATTAGTTTAAGCTAATATTAATTTTGAGCTTTGTGGTTTTTTTTTTACTGTTTAACATCAGAGATGTGGTCCTGTGTTTTGGTTTTGGATCTGGATTCATCTTCGTGTTTTGGATTTGGTTGTGTAAAACCGCCCTCAAGTGTTTCAATCATGTAATTTTTGGAACCCAAAGCCCGAAATTTGGATTTAAAATGCGAATTCCAGACTTCGGGAAGATCAGAACCGCGACTCAGATCTGTCCGGATCAGAAAAGTGACTTGGATTTGTCTAGATTCTTGAATTTGGGTGGATTCGGATTTCTGGAAAACTGAATCGAACATCTCTATTTAACACATTTAAAACTTACAGAACCTGGACTAGTAATAATAACACATGTGAAATCTCTTATCTTATTCAGTTTGTGACTTTATGCCCTTTAGTTAATTAAGATATATGTGGAATATTGTCCAGTTGTTGACTCCAGTATTCTGGGGTTTTTTAGCCCCACCCCTTTTAGTAAATTACATAACATTTTAAATTAAATTATAATAATAATAATAATTTTATTTATATAACGCTTTTCTCCTAAAGGACTCAAAGTGCTTTACATATGCCTTTACAGGCCTATTACAGGCATATGCCTTTATATATGAAATGTAAGGATAATAGAAGTCACCAAGGATTTTCGTGACCAAATAAAAGAGCAAATGCTTCTATACAGGTCATCTGATGCGCAGGGCAAGTGCTGAATGTTTTTGTGGTCAGTAAGTAAAGACAGAGTATGAACAGATGTAAAGTATATTGTCATTGTTACTTCCTGGCAGGGATTAGGAATGTTCTAACATTGTAGTGAAAAGTATTATTAACATTGATGACTAGTGATGTCAGAGGTTGGCAGTAATTACTCTCACAGATGTTTATTCAAGAATTCACACCACTCAAGTATTATATAATTTTTACTCAAAATGGAGCCATGTGAGGCTTTAAATTCTGAGTGTACATGAGTATGCATGAAGTACAGATGTACGTTCCTCTAATATAATCTAAAACTTGAAAAGCCAAGTAAATCATAAAGTACAGAACATCAGGTAGAGGATTCTAGAATGTAAATGTAAGCACCTCACACAAGTCTCTGCAGGCATGTAAACAGGGGCACCTATGCCAGGACCGAAACTAGGGGGGGGGATAAGGGGGCACGTGACCTGGGTGCCGGACTTGATGGGGTGCCGGGGAGAGGCTGCCGTGAGACCAAGTTGCTGGGTTTGCATCCCGGCCTTGAGAGGCACAGAGACACCGTCAGTCTAATGTGTGCCGGTCGCAAGCCAATCGGTGCTCGCGGTCCGGCAGCCAATCAACAGAGGCTGCCAGTCCATGAGCTCCATTTGGTTCACGAGCGGCGCCACATTACAATGATTGCAGTACTGACAGTTCCCCAGCGTGTGGCAGCCCCGTCCCGCGCCACCCCGAGCTCACCCACCGCATGACCCTGGCAGGTAAGAGAAGGGTGTTGGGGCCTTACTGTGGCTTAATGTAAAAAGGCCTTAGTGTGGCATAATACATAAGGAGCCTTACTGTGGCATAATGTGTAAGAGGCCTTACTGTGACATAATGTAAAAGGAGCCTTACTGTGGTATAATGTATATGGGGCATTACTGTGACATAAATGTATAAGGGGCATTACTGTGGCATAATGTATAAGGGGCATTACTGTGGCTTAATAAATAAGTGGCATTACTGTAGCTTAATGTACATGGGGCATTACTGTGGCATAATGTGTTGTAAGGGGCATTACTGTGTTGCAAAATGTGTTGTAAGGGACATTACTGTGGCATAGGGCTCTATTTACTACAACCCGCATTAAAATTCAGATTGTAGTGTGATATTTCCGACTGAATTTGTATCGCTAATTTAGGAAATATCACAGGGATTTATTAAAAGTCCCTTGCAGGGACAGAGCTTGCGATAAAGCTCTGTCCCTGCGAATCCTCTCTGCAGGTGCCGACCGGCCGCCGCTACACCACCCCCGCACACACCCATTTCGTCCTCTATGTTGTATTTTTTTGGGGGTTGGTGACAAAATTATGGCCTTGCCCCGGGTGACAATAATCCTAGTTTCAGCCCTGCCCATGCTATACTTACCCGACTACAGTAAATTATGTTCCACAAGTTATAAACAGCACTGCCTGTATACTGCTATTAGTTACCAGACCCTAGGGAAACATTGGGCATGAGGGACATTTCTTATTTTTTTATTTAGTTTCCATTAACATTGTCCCCTGTACCTTTCGTGTCAGGTTTTCTTTTATAATTATTTAATTTGGTTGTGCTTATGTCAAGCAATTGGCTTTCACTATTTTGTATTTAGGTATGCAGGGTGTCTGTGCCCTGGGCTGTGACCCCCCCTGAGCATTGGAAGCAGGAAAACGGCTGCCAGGCCCATAAATACGTGCCCTACTCTTTTCTATGTAACAAAGTGCCATTTTACGGTACTGTTGAGGCAGCGACTGAACCGCACCATCGGCCTTGCGCCCTGGGTAGTAGCATCGATAGCATACCCCTTGTTGTCCATCACTATGGGCACCACATGCAAAGATTCATGGGACAGTGTCCATCCATAGTTAAAGTTTTACCAGTGAAGGCTAGCACTGAGAGACTGACAGGGCTTTATTCTGTGCTGCATGTAATGAAATTCAGCTGCTCATGGTCACTGTATATAGAAATTGTGTAGCCAGTCAGTGTACCAGTCAGAAAATGGCCGCTGGTTGTGAACATATGGGTGTGGTTTAGTCTAATCTGGGTATAGTGTTGGATGATCAGAGCGTCGTTGCTTTAGTCTAATTTTTTCAAAAATATTGTTGGTATGTGGTATTTATCCACTTACTATACCTTTTTATGACTATAGCGCAATGCCTTTCATTCCATACACGTCTTTTACAGACACCCAGCAGTGATATTTACTTGTGTTTGCCAAGAACTTCATAGTGAAAAGTAAGGTCCTGGTGTGTTTTATGAGTTATACTTATGTAATTCAAATAACATGTTCCATGATTTCATTCTAGCTGATATTTTTAAGTAAACACTGCAGATCTAGCACCAATAGTCCTATGATTAATTAATGTTAGTATTTTTCTATGCTGCCCTGTAGTTATGTAGTCATTACTATGGCTTCAGTACATTGTGCACATTGCTGCTGTGAGAGAGACACAGTACATATAGGTGCACATCACTCAGAGGAAGTTGGCACATATCCAATGCCTTGAAAAATGGCCGGCATGTCACACTTAACAGCTGGGTGTAGAGATATTTCACTTTAATTTAGAAGAATAAAATGTTCTTCCCAGCAGGGTATTCTTGAACTAGGGTAACATCAAAGACGGCTGGTCTCACCAGTCAAACTTCATCTGGCTCCAGAGCTGCTAAATGACTGAACCATCGCAACCCCTATTTTTTTCCATGCACATTTTTTGCCAGTAAAAAAAGGAAAGGTTTAGAGACACGTTCCGATCACAGACTAAAGCCAGATAATAGAAAGTTAATCCTCTAACATTAACTTCTGTCAAATGAAGACCACAAGATTGACTGAATGACCCACTTTGTTTCGGTGGTGTCTGACCACCTAAAAGATAAGTAAGATTCAGTATGTGACAGAAAAGTGGGAGGTCTCTTTTAGCAATTAGTGGCATATACGTTACTATATGTAGGAGATACTCACAGAGGAATTCCAATGATAAAGCCTGAGAGTTTACATTATATTGTACTCTGGACTTTGTGTTTGCATTTAGTGTAACTATTTTAATTGTTATGTCTTTTCTAAGCCAAGTATGTCTGAAACAGTAGCTGACAAAGTCATTAACATATAATTAGGAAACTAATGCAGCTGTGTTGAACTGTAGGTTGGGGAACAGCAAAATATAGGGAATAACCGTAAAAATGCAAACTATTTTGCTGCTATGGTATGAGGTATTGGTTTTATCTGCTAATAGTCCAATCAGAATTATAAAGTTCAGACCTGTTAACTGTTCTGATACTAATGACCACCTAGGATTAAAAATTAAACTGCTGTATCTTAAGGAGATATAAGCAGCCGGGAGGCCAGCACTCAAAATGCCAGAACCCATACACCAGTCAGAATCCTGGTGCCAGCATCCCGACCGCCGGCATCCTGATAATAAGTATTCGGGTTATGGGGAGGGTTAGGGTTAGACACTAGGGGGAGGGTTTGGGTTAGACACTAGGGGGAGGGTTAGGGTTAGGCTGCGGGGGGTGGGCGTGGGGAGGGTTAGGCTGCTGGGTGGGGAGGGTTAGGTTTATTAGGCTGCGGGGGGGAGGTTTAGGGTTAATGTTAGGATACTTACCTACGGGTGTCAACATTCTCACCTAGTGGAGATTACGGCATCAGGATTCTGAGCACCGGGATCCTCAGCGCTGGCATCCCATACCCAACTCATCTTCTGGGTACTTACCTTTGCGATCACTCCACTTCACTCCAGATCAGAAGTACCGACCAAAGTGGCGATATGCGCGTACACACCTATACAATCTTCAATCCTCAACTGCCAAAATACCGAAAGAAAATGAGCAGCGCCACTGCTGCTGGTGTAGAATAACAAGAACGGTCGTGTCTATCTACAATGTAAGTGCCGTGCTTCCGAGCACTTTTCATTCATTGCCAGAATCCAGTTCTAAAGGCAGTTTCCATCATCAATTTCCCTGGGAATACAGAGAGCTTGTTTCTGATTACACACAGACTAGCCCAGCTCTACACCTTGGCACCTGCAAAGCAGGTACAGATCCAGGTATCCTAGCCGAAATCGCCCACATGCTGCTAAGTGCATGGACAATAGTTGTTTATAAATATGCTGGTTCCCCTAAATGTCTGTCTGTACCCCAAAATAACCAGATGAAAGTTTGTAGCTTCAGAAACAATTCCTTTTCTTATGTGCGAAATCATCCCATGAAAATTTGATCTGATCTGCTAAATTAAAATTGTTGTGTGTGAAGGGTATCGGGCATGTTAATCTAAACTGTGCTAAGGGGTCTATTTATTAAGCAGTGTTAGGAGACAGAGTGAAAAGTGATAAGAAAGTGATAAGGTGCCAGCCAATCTGCTCCCAACTGTCATCTCACAGGCTGTGTTTGAAAAATGACAGTTGGGAGCTGATTGGCTGGAACCTTATCACTTTCTTATCACTTTTCACTCTGTCTCC
The DNA here is from genome assembly GCA_031769625.1 of Taudactylus pleione. Classification (NCBI taxonomy): domain Eukaryota; kingdom Metazoa; phylum Chordata; class Amphibia; order Anura; family Myobatrachidae; genus Taudactylus; species Taudactylus pleione. Next base: position 4,318,259 of record JAUIMM010000161.1, read on the forward strand.
TAACACTGCTTAGTAAATAGACTCCTAATAAATGTTATATGCATGTCTGTTGTAACGGACGAGCGGAAACGGATGTTTTATATAGAGAAACACGACTAGATATGTACTGTAAAGTGTAACTATCCCATGACTTAGTATTCCTGTTTTTTCAGAAATATTAAATAATTCAGAAATTGAAAGAGTGCTGTAATTAGCCACCATAACACACCATTAACCTCTTGCACTGACAACACAAGTATAGCTGTTACATATGCCTCACAGCACTGAGGTCGTGGGTTCAATTCCCACCACGGCCCTACCTGTGCGATGTTGTATAGTCTCCCTGTGCTTGCGTAGGTTTCCCTCGGGTACTCCGGTTTCCTCCCACACTCCAAAAATATACTGGTAGGTTAATTGGCTCCCACCAAAAATTAACCCTAGTGTGCATGTGATAGGGAATATAGGCCCTGATTCAGAGCCGGACGCTCTGACCAGAGCGCTCGCTCTGAATCAGGGCCCTCCTCCATTAAAATTGAGCGTCCTCCTGGACGCTCGTATAGCTGTGGGTCACCACCCACAGCATATACGAGCGTCCAACAAGATGGTCGCGATGGTCTTGACCATCGCGACCATTGGACTTGCGAGTGAAACCTGTGGTCGGGTTTCTCAACCACAAGCCCTGGAGTGATTTTGGCTCTATCAGAGCCAAAATCACTCCCACTGACATCACTAGTGATGTCAGTGGGGCCGGCTTCAGACGGTAGGCGTTCCCATGGGAACGCCTCCGTCTGGCAGGCACGCCCACCAAAGGGGGCGTGCTGTCAATCAACATCGACAGCACGCCCCCTTTGGTGCGAGACCCGGAGCGATGAAAAGTCCTTCGCTCGCCGGGTCTCGCGCATGCGCAGTGGGGAACATCGACCCACTTGCGAGTGAACTGCCGCTCGCGAGTGGGTCAGAATGACCCCCATAGATTGTAAGCTCCACTGGGGCAGGGACTGATGTGAATGGCCAACTATTCTCTTTAAAGTGCTGCGGAATATGTGTGCGCTATATAAATAACTGGTAATAAATAAATAAATAATATGTACACAAAGATTGTTACACCTTCCGAATCTACACAGAATAGAATGTCTGCAGTGGAAGGATTTCTTTTACAAGAAGCAGAACCTAGGCTGGTAATCCACCAAGATGCCAGGCTCAGACAGGGGGTTTAAATATTTAACATTAGGGAATTATGTTTATCAGGTTTAGAGTAATTTATAGGACATTACCGTTATATATAGACACAATTATTAATCATTTCTAACTGTCATGGAGAGAGAGAGACATTGTGTAAACTATTTCTTGTACTTTTTTTGTTTCTATTAAATACATTCATATGTATATACTTCCCTGACTGCCATAAATAATATATGTCTGTGCTGCTAAGTGTAACCACCTTCACTATGGATATCAGTGTTAGCTTTATTGGTTTGCAGTGCTTGTGGCTGCTACAGTATGATGTGTTGTATTTTATACGTGTTTTGTGATTGTTCTATGTATGAATGTAAATCATGCAAGTCATGCTGCACAGTTATTAAGTAGGTTTGCTCATAAGAATTTTTGGCAGACATGAATTGCATGTAAATATGGATAGCTGCTCTATTAGTGATTTACACAGACTTTGGGCATGATTCTGAGTTGAATGCAAAGCAGCTGCAAGTGCAGATGGCTGCAGCAGACAGATTAAGGCCCTCATTCAGAGACGGTCGCAAGAAGCGAGCGCTCGCTCTGAATGAGGGCGGCCGCTTGACTGTTCTAGTGCGGCCTCCTGGTCGCTAGCAAAGCTGTGGGTCACCACCCATAGCTTTGGCGACCGACCAGGTTGATGGTCGCGATGGTCAAGACCATCGTGACCATCGGGGCTTGCGACGAGACCCTAAGGTTGGGTCTCAGCAGCCGCAAGCCCCAGGGAGCTTCCTGCTCTGATCGAGCAGGAAGCTCGCCACTGCCATCACTGCTGATGTCAGTGCGGCTGCCCACAAAATGGAACGCCTCCGTTTGTGAAACCACCCCCAAAGCCTCGCCTACAAAACAGGCCGAGCTGTCGATCAACATCAACAGCTGTCCCTTTCGTAGTGAGCTCTGGAGCGAGAGAATTTCTGTCTCGCTCCGGGGCTTGCGCACACGCAGTGCGACAGCTGCGCGTGCGCAGGGCTTAAACATTGACCCGGTTGCGAGCGCTCAGCACTTGTGACCGGGTCTGAATGAGGGCCTAAGTGCCTTTGTCTAATGGTCTAATGGGAGCATTCACATAGTTGAATATGTATAGTTGAACCAGCTATTGTTTTTTCACACGCAGACGCAGCCATTAACATTAGCATTGGCATGTAGACGTAATGCCATAACTGGAGTGGTACTGCACCTTGTGCCAGCCACGCCCCCTGAATGCATGAACTTAATGCCAAGGGGGACAGGGCCACCTGCGCACGTAAGAACAACAGTGCTCAGTGCATCCTCAGGATGCTCTGGGGGGCTGTATAGGGTGCAGTGTCCATGACTAGAGCGTCCAAAGGATGCTCTAGGCTGCACTGCAGCAGCGATTATGGCAGCAGGGTGCTGTTCCAGGCACCCTGCTAGCCAGATGCAGGAGCTGTGTGTCAATGATGCTGCAGCGGGCCCTGTGCTCTGTGTGGCTGGACACTGCTCATAGCCCTGGCTATGACACTCCCATGAAATGTATGTCTTGAATGCGTTTGCAAGGTAGCCGCTCAGTTGACATCAACACTCCAAAAACATACTAGGATTGACTCTGGGTCAGACTCCTCTCTTGGCACGGATGCCAATAGCACGTTTGTGAACATGTGCAGAAGCCATTGTACTTATTTTATGTATCTCTGAATGACTCTCTGTTGGGTGGATCTTGGACGACTCTCTCTTTGCGTGAAATGGGTGTTTCAGGACGGGAAATGGGCGGCAACTATGTGATTGCACAGAACTTGTGGGAGCGTCATCAGAGTGTTGTGTAAGTGTCCACATCAGGACGGTGTAATGAAAGATGGAACGAGCCCTCATTCTGTCCTTCATTAACTTGCACAGCACCGCATGCGATAACGTCAAGTTGATCGTGCAGCACGGCTGACCAGAATATATTGCTAACGACCGTGGAAGCACACAGATTGGGGGTACACACTGAACAATCCGGTCGATATGACGTTCCCATTCGCCCGGAAACTACATATCGGGCTGATATCGCTTCAGCACGTACCCAACATAAGATAGTCAATCTGGCTTCCACGACATCACACAAACACTGCCACTTTGTGTCTGACTCAGCCCCACTAACAGGTTAATTGGTTGCTATTATCATATGTTCGCTTGTGAGGTATATAATATAGATTGTGAGCTCCAAAGGAGCAGGAACTGACATGAATGATGACATATACAGCTCTATGTAATACAGTGGTGCTATATAAATAATAGGGGTGTGCACCGGCCACTTTTTGTGTTTTGGTTTTGGATCTGGATCTTTCTTCGTGTTTTGGATCTGGATTGGTTTTGCCAAAACCACCCTTCCGTGTTTTGGGTTCTGGGTTTTGTGTTTTGGATCTGTATTTTTTTTTTTTTTAAAAAGCATAAAAACAGCTAAAATCACAGAATTTGTGTGTTTTTCTGCTCCTATGCTATTATTAACCTCAATAACCTTAATTTCCACTCATTTCCAGTCTATTCTGAACACCTCACAATAGTGTTTTTATATCCAAAAGGTTGCACCGAGGTAGCTGGATGACTATGCTAAGAGATACGAGTGGGCGGCACAAACACGTGATCCATCTAGGAGTGACACTGCAGTGGCAGACAGGATGGCAGTTTGAAAAACTAGGCCCCAAACAGTACTTAATTCAAAGAAAAAAAAGAGGTGCAAGATGGAATTGTCCTTGGGCCCTCCCAACCACCCTTATGTTGTATAAACAGGACATGCACACTTTAACAAACCAATCATTTCAGCGCCAGGGTCTGCCACACGACTGTGGCTGAAATGATTGGTTCGTTTGGGCCCCCACAAAACAAGCTGGCAATTAATCTGTCCCTGCACAAACTGGCTCTACGGAGGCAAGATGTCGTCCTCATCCTCCTCATCCACCGATTCCTCACCCTCTTCAGTGTTGTGTACATCCTCATCCTCACAGAGTATTAATTCGTCCCTGCTGGAATCCACAACCACAGGTCCCTCTGTACGTTCTGGAGGCTGGTCTCCCTGGAAGAGTTGATAATTCATTTTTATGAACATCATCTTCTCCACATTTTGTGGAAGCAACCTCCTACGCCTTTCGCTGACAAGGTTCCCGGCTGTACTAAACACTCTTTCGGAGTACACACTGGAGGGGGGGCAACTCAGATAAAATAGAGCCAGTTTGTACAGGGACCTCCAAATTGCTTCTTTTTCCTGCCAGTACAGGTACGGACTGTCTGACATGCCTACTTGGATGCTGTCACCGATGTAATCCTTTAACAGACAGACGCACGCTTGTCGCTGCTGCTTTGAGGACAGTATCATATGCAGTGACAGTAGACTTGTCAGAAATTGTTGGCACGTCCTTCAGTCCGGACCAGATGTCCAAACCGGCCCTTGACTTATGACACAGGCGCACGCTTGGCACTACTTTTTGATGCATGTGCGGCTACTGCGCACACAATTCACAAACACAGAAAATAATTTTTTATTTGGTTTGGTCTGGAGAGTACTTTGGGGGTTACAGCACCCTTTAATGGTCAAGCCAGTCGGCCCTTTACTTATGACACAGGCGCACGCTTGGCACTACTATGTTGATGCACGTGCGGCTACTGCGCACACAATTCACAAACACAGAAAATATTTTGTTATTTGGTTTGGACTGGAGTGTACTTTGGGGGTTACAGCACCCTTTAATGGTCAAGCCAGCCGGCCCTTTACTTATGACACAGGCGCACGCTTGGCACTACTTTGTTGATGCACGTGCGGCTACTGCGCACACAATTCACAAACACAGAAAATATTTTGTTATTTGGTTTGGACTGGAGTGTACTTTGGGGGTTACAGCACCCTTTAACGGTCAAGCCAGCCGGCCCTTTACTTATGACACAGGCGCACGCTTGGCACTACTTTGTTGATGCACGTGCGGCTACTGCGCACACAATTCACAAACACAGAAAATATTTTGTTATTTGGTTTGGAGTGTACTTTGGGGGTTACAGCACCCTTTAACGGTCAAGCCAACCGGCCCTTTACTTATGACACAGGCGCACGCTTGGCACTACTTTGTTGATGCACGTGCGGCTACTGCGCACACAATTCACAAACACAGAAAATATTTTGTTATTTGGTTTGGAGTGTACTTTGGGGGTTACAGCACCCTTTAACGGTCAAGCCAGCCGGTCCTTTACTTATGACACAGGCACACGCTTGGCACTACTTTGTTGATGCACGTGCGGCTACTGCGCACACAATTCACAAACACTGAAAAAATATTTTTTTTTTTAGCACTTGGGGGGAGCACCCCTGACGGACAGAGCACCCCCTGGACAACACTACAGCACCCCTTTAGGACTGGGACACTGTACAGGACTTTGCAGTGGACACAGCCCCTATGGACAACTGACTGCACAACACAGTCCAGCCAGCCCCTATGGACTTTGAAGTAGTGGACACAGCCCCTATTAACAACAGCAGCACAGCACAACACAGCACAGCACAACACTACTCTGCACTACACTACACTACACAGCCCAGCTAGCCCTAACTCCCACCCTCCCTCTTCACTGTCCACAGCCGAGTGAGAAAATGGCGCCGACGCGGGTACCTTATATAGGATCCAAAACCCGCGAGACTCGGAAGGCGGGATGATGACGTTTTGCCTCGATTTCAGAATCCGAGTCAGGCGGGAAAAGTCGAGCCTGACTCGGATCTGCCTCGGATCGGGGGGGCTCGGGGGGGGTTCGGATTTCAGAAATCCGAACCCGCTCACCCCTAATAAATAATAGTTTGAAAAAGTCCTAATGTTAACCCAACTCCTATGCTTTGTTCAAAAATTAATAAAGTATTTTTAAATACTAGCACTAGTGGGGCTTTCCCATTGAAGTATTTATAGATTCACATTTATAATTATAAGATACTAATTACAAGACATTGAGGAAAATAAGAAATTAAGATATTGTACACAAAACCTACTCTCTAACGTGGTTATTATGTGTGTTTATCTGATTTTATTCATGCTTTATGTGTCATTGCTATCTGTATGAATGACAACTGCATAGCAACATAGGGGTCAATTATCTTCTTGCCTGCAATATCCCCCCACCTCCCCCAATGTCTGTTCCTTTTGGGTTCAACAGAGATAAATTAAATGCACTCAATAAACTACTTTGGAAAGTTGGTCAGTACAAATTCCTTTGCCAGAATCTTTTCACTAGCTTGTCTATCTGCATTCTACAGTAAGATAGTAACTACCACAATCTTATTTAGACGCCAAATCTAATTTTAGTCAACGGTAAGTTATGCTAATAATGTATCTGTAAACTACAACATCAAAAGTACAAGATGTTTGTTTACCAAGTGATCAGTAACTCCTACACAGAGACCCATCTCTGGTCAGCATCCAAAACTGCTTGTCATGATAACACAAGTGCATCCAATAGTGTTTCTTATCTGCATACTGATACATTGATGTTACAATGAAATGATAGGAATCAAACTTTTACAAACTGTCATCATGTTTTTGTCCTGAAATACTACTAATTCAAACAGTCTGTAATGTAATGTTATACTGTACTGAATTTTGGATAACAGGTTAGATATAGATATAGATACAGTATACAGTAATATGTGGTTATACAGCCTAATCTAAAGCTAATCCCAATTTATAAAAACGCTGGGATTTTCTAAATTATACCCCTTTTATACCGGAGCTAAAACCCGGGTTTTTGAAGGGTTAACCCGGGCAGCTCCCTGGTGTAAAAGGGGAGAGAGTTGGATCACCGGGTCGAGTGACCCGGCAATCCAACTCAGGTAACTAGCAGGGTTTAACACGGGCGTAGCCCGTGAAACCCTGCCGCGAGAACAGCGCACTCCGGGTCACGATGACCTGGAGTGCGCTGCTAGCCGGCCAATTGGTCCGGCTTCAGTGGCGCTTGGAGATGACATCATCTCCACGCGACCACTTTCACTCCGCAAAAGCCGGGTCTATGCAGACCCGACTGCGGTGTGATCGGCGCCGGCAAAATTCCAGGTCTGATCCGGATAGGAACTTGGGCCCTCATTCATAGCCGTACGCTCTGAGCAGAGCGCACGCTCTGAATGAGGCCGCCCTCCATAATTATGGAGCGTCCTCCTGGACGCTCGTATAGCTGTGGGTCACCACCCACAGCCTATACGAGCGTGCAGTTTGATGGCCGCGATGGTCTTGACCATCGCCACTGCGATCCGGAGCCTGCGGTTGAGTTTTTCAACCGCAAGGCCCGGAGTGATTTTGGCTCTATCAGAGCCAAAATCACTCCCACTGACATCACTAGTGATGTCAGTGGGCCGGCTTCTGACGGTAGGCGTTCCCTTGGGAACGCCCCCGTCAGGGAGGCACGCCCCCGGCACACCCACCAAAGGGGGCGTGCTGTCAATCAACATCGACAGCACGCCCCCTTTGATCACACACAACGAGCGAAGGAAAGTCCTTCGCTCGTCGCGTCTGGCGCATGCGCACGACGGAGCTCCCGCCGTCGTGCGCATGCTCAGTGCACAACATCGACCCACTTGCGAGCGGACAGCCGCTTGCGAGTGGGTCCGAATCAGGCCCTTTGTTCCAACTCCGGGTCAGACCCGGAATTTAGGTGGAAAAGGGGTATAAGTAGCTACACTAGTGGTTCCTAAACTTTCTTAAATCACGGCGCCCTAGAGTACCAGCGTTCTTTTTATTACATCCCTAAGCCAAAAGTTTTTTGATAAATTCAGAAAAAATTATTACATTAAGTAATTTTTTTGTTTTCCTGCCTTCCTTAGGGTCAGTTATATGGTGGTAGACAGGGTTGCACTTCTGTTTTTCCACATATTTTATGATTGACAGCTGCTATCACTAGTTTTGCCTATCAAGTTGAACATAGATATCTTTATTTGGTCATGGACCACCAACCTGTGGCATCCCTGCTAGTGCCCAGAGGCACCCCAGGGAATCACTGAGCTACAATAAGAGGGGTGCATAAATGTTATTACTAAGGGCTTGTGGACCAAATCTTATTAAAACAAATGAGTGACATACAATAGAGACTACTGGGGTTATCAGAGAAGATGGTGGTGGTGGGGCACAGAAAAGGCTCAGTGGATGACAAGATACCCCCTGCTTTTCAGCTGGATTATCCTATTCTAAACAAAACTTGCATAACAATAAGGTCTTTATGGTGAAATAGTGCTTAGCATTGCTGACTCACAGAACTAGAGTCACGGGTTCAAATCTAACCAGTTCCCTATCTGTGTGGTGTCTGTATCTTCTCCCGGTGTTTGCGTAGTATTTCACTGAGTTGACTGGTAACCAGGGAACCCAATATGTCCTGGGAGTGTGGGAGACATATTCCATAGCCTGGCAGGTTAATTGCTTTCTTCTAAATGTGAACCCTAGCGTGTATCCATGTAGTAGGTAGGGAATATAGAGGGAGATGTAGCAAATCTTCTAAAAAGGAGAAGTTGCCCATAGCAACCAATGAGATTTAAGTTATCATTTATCTAGCATTCTATAAAATGCTAGCTAGTATCTGATGGATTGCTATGGGCAACTGCTTCCAGGGCCAGCACCACCACTAGACAGCTTTAGGCAGCTGCCTAGGGCGTGGGCCACTAGTGGGCACTGCTGAGCACGCCAAAATAAAGAGTGAAGGATGTCTCTGATAGAGACGTCCTTCTTTTCACACTGGCAGCCGCTCCAAGGCTGTGTAGTCAGCCGCAGCTAATGCTTTCACCCCACACATGAGTAGAGACGGCCATCAGTGGGGTGTCCATCGTTGGTTACCATCGATGGGTCCATCAGTGATAACCATCAAGGGCACACAAACCATCTATGGTGAACCATCGATGGTTTGCACCGCTCCTGGGGAATGTCGAGCCACGGGCCAATGGTCGCCGGGGGCAGGGCTAAGCTCCGTCCTGTAAAGAGGAAAAAAAAACATCGGCTCCCAGTCATCCATCGATGTCAGAGAACCATTGGTTCTCTGCCATCGATGGCAAAACTAGTTAACATTTGCCAGCAACCATCGATCTTTTGAAAACATCGATTGTCGATGACCATCCCTACACATGAGATCACTGCACTGGTCACTGCCAGGCTGCAGTGTCCGCTTGGGTTATCATTGCCGGTGACGTCCGCTGTTCACAAGCATTGGTGCCCTCCCCCTGGCCGGCTGGGCTTTCTCCTCCCCTTATCTCCTCCACTTCTTTTGGTCCTTTGGAGAACATAACGAGCAGCCTGCCAGGTACTGTAGGCATCATAATCTCATTATATATATATATATATATATACCTATATATAGAGTGTCAATTTTGTTGGCACTCCAAGAGAAGAAAAGTACATGTGCTCCGGTGCTCAGACAATATATCTTCATATATCCAGGAGAAACGATCGGCACTCAGAGACTTAAATCAGTACAAAAACGTGTATTAACGGAAACGTTTCGGGGTGCAACCCCCTTTATCAAGCCAATACAGACAATGAAACGTTTCCAATGAATAGAGAGAGTCGGCACTCAGAGACTTTTTCTCAAACAGTGAACATTATGCCAGGGTAATTTATTGGTCAATGTTTCGGGGACCGAATCCCCTTCCTCAGGACAACAACAGTGACAAAACATGTGAACAAACAGTGTTAAATAGATAGCTTAAATGTCACTTACCCCCATCTCCCAATGAGAATTACTGCAACCAGGTCCCGTCGGCTGTCAACTGCCCTCCGTGTCCCCCTGGCTGGGGGACACGGAGGATAGTTGACATCAGACGGGACAGGTCAATGCCATGGCACAGGTCGCACCACCCTAGTTATGGCTCTAAGTGTGTAAGTTTCACCAGAGCAGGACTGAAAGACTAAGGCTGTACTAAGCCTTGGAGAGAGATAAAGCGGAGAGAGATAAAGTACCAGCCAATCAGCTCGAGTCCTAACTGTCTTCTTACAGGCTTTGTTTGATAAATGACTTTTAGGAGCTGATTAGTTGGTACTTTGGGGTCTATTTACTAAGCCTTGGAAGGAGATAAAGTGAACAGAGATAAAATCCCAACCAATCAGCACCTAACTGCCATGTTACAGGCTGTGTTTGAAAAATTAAAGTTAGGAGCTGATTGGTTGGGACTTTATCTCCGTTCACTTTATCTCCATCCAAGGCTTAGTAAATAGACCCTAAAGTCTCTCTCCAATTTAGCACTATCCAATGCTTGATACATCTCCCCCTATATAGCATGATGTTGATAAATGAGCCCTTTGATGATGATATGCCTTTATAGAATGACTGTGGTGAAAGTATAATCATTGGAAGGGTGTATACACTAAAATTCCAATGTTATGTTTGGGGTCCACTATATGATGTTAAGGTCTTAACTAGGGGTGTGCACCGGCCACTTTTCGTGTTTTGTGTTTTGGTTTTGGATCTGGATCTTTCTTCGTGTTTTGGATCTGGATTGGTTTTGCCAAAACCACCCTTCCGTGTTTTGGGTTCTGGGTTTTGTGTTTTGGATCTGTATTTTTTTGAAAAAAAACATAAAAACAGCTAAAATCACAGAATTTGTGGGTTTTTCTGCTCCTATGCTATTATTAACCTCAATAACCTTAATTTCCACTCATTTCCAGTCTATTCTGAATACCTCACACCTCACAATAGTGTTTTTATGTCCAAAAGGTTGCACCGAGGTAGCTGGATGACTATGCTAAGCGACACGAGTGGGCGGCACAAACACGTGATCCATCTAGGCGTGAAACTGCAGTGGCAGACAGGATGGCATTGAAAAACTAGGCCCCAAACTGTACATAATGCAAAGAAAAAAAAGAGGTGCAAGATGGAATTGTCCTTGGGCCCTCCCACCCACCCTTATGTTGTATAAACAGGACATGCACACTTTAACAAACCAATCATTTCAGCGCCAGGGTCTGCCACACAACTGTGGCTGAAATGCTTGGTTCGTTTGGGCCCCCACAAAACAAGCTGGCAATTAATCTGTCCCTGCACAAACTGGCTCTACGGAGGCAAGATGTCATCCTCATCCTCCTCATCCACCGATTCCTCACCCTCTTCAGTGTGTACATCCTCATCCTCACAGAGTATTAATTCGTCCCTGCTGGAACCACAGGTCCCTCTGTACGTTCTGGAGGCTGGTCTCCCTGGAAGAGTTGATAATTCATTTTATGAACATCATCTTCTCCACATTTTGTGGAAGCAACCTCCTACGCCTTTCGCTGATAAGGTTCCCGGCTGCACTAAACACTCTTTCGGAGTACACAATGGAGGGGGGGCAACTCAGGTAAAATAGAGCCAGTTTGTACAGGGACCTCCAAATTGCTTCTTTTTCCTGCCAGTACAGGTACGGACTGTCTGACATGCCTACTTGGATGCTGTCACCGATGTAATCCTTTAACAGACAGACGCACGCTTGTCGCTGCTGCTTTGAGGATTCAAGTGCGGCTACAGTCCACACAATTCACAAAGACAGAAAAAAAAAAAGAACATTTTTATTGTTTGTGGAGCACACTTTGAGGGTTACACCACCCTTTAACAGACAGACGCACGCTTGTCGCTGCTGCTTTGAGGATGCAAGTGCGGCTACAGCCCACACAATTCACAAAGACAGAAAAAAGAAAATTTTTATTGTTTGTGGAGCACACTTTGAGGGTTACACCACCCTTTAACAGACAGACGCACGCTTGTCGCTGCTGCTTTGAGGATGCAAGTGCGGCTACAGCCCACACAATTCACAAAGACAGAAAAAAGAATATTTTTATTGTTTGTGTAGCACACTTTGAGGGTTACACAACCCTTTAACAGACAGACGCACGCTTGTCGCTGCTGCTTTGAGGATGCAAGTGCGGCTACAGCCCACACAATTCACAAAGACAGAAAAAAGAATATTTTTATTGTTTGTGTAGCACACTTTGAGGGTGTCACCACCCTTTAACAGACAGACGCACGCTTGTCGCTGCTGCTTTAAGGATGCAGGTGCGGCTACAGCCCACACATTTCACAAAGACAGAAAAAAAAAGAACAATATTTTAATTGTTTGTGTAGCACACTTTGAGGGTGTCACCACCCTTTAACAGACAGACGCTGCTGCTTTGAGGATGCAGGTGGAATCTAGACGGGATTTGGAACCGAGGACACACTACCTCCATCAATTGTCTAAATCCCACTGCACTAATGTCGGATACCGGACGCAACTCTAACACCAACATAGCAGTCAAGGCCTCAGTTATACGTTTTGCTTCAGGATGACTGCTGTCGTACTTCATCCTCATCGCTAGGGACTGTTGGAGGGTCAATTGTTTAGTAAAAGTAGTGATGTTCCTACTTCCTCTCTGGGATGATGAACAACTCCCAGCAGCAGCAACAGCACTAGGAGGAAGTGGTTCTTGATCTTTCCCTATTTTATTTTTATCGGAGAAAGTTTGGTCCTCCATTTATGTTATATTGATATATAATATACGTGCGGCTAAAGCGCACACAAACACAGAAAATATTTTTTTATATTTGCTGGAGAGTAGTGCACTTTGTGGGTTACACCACCCTTTAAGAAATGAGCCAGCCGGCTCTTTACTTATGGGACACAGGCGCACGCTTGGCGCTGCTCCTTTGTTGATGCACGTGCAGCCACAGTGCACACAAGTCACAAACACAGAAAATATATATTTTTTTGGTTTGGACTGGAGTGTACTTTCGGGGGTTACAGCACCCTTTAACGGTCAAGCCAGCCGGCCCTTTACTTATGACACAGGCGCACGCTTGGCACTACTTTGTTGATGCACGTGCGGCTACTGCGAACACAATTCACAAACACAGAAAATATATTATTTTTTTTAGCACTTGGGGGGGAGCACCCCTGATGGACAGAGCACCCCCTGGACAACACTACAGCACCCCTTTAGGACTGGGACACTGCACAGGACTTTGGAGTGGACACAGCCCCTATGGAGAACTGACTGCACAACACAGTCCAGCCAGCCCCTATGGACTTTGAAGTAGTGGACACAGCCCCTATTAACAACAGCAGCACAGCACAACACAGCCAGCCCCTATGGACTTTGAAGTAGTGGACAACAGCAGCACTACACTACACAGCCCTAACTCCCACCCTCCCTCTTCACTGTCCACAGCCGAGTGAGAAAATGGCGCCGACGCGGGTACCTTATATAGGATCCAAAACCCGCGAGACTCGGAAGGCGGGATGATGACGTTTTGCCTCGATTTCAGATCCGAGTCAGGCGGGAAAAGTCGAGCCTGATTCGGATCGGACTCGGATCGGGGGGCTCGGGGGGGTTCGGATTTCAGAAATCCGAACCCGCTCACCCCTAGTCTTAACCCCGTTTAATTATTTGCTTAAATCGACTGTAGAATAGTTAGTGGATATTTGCACCTAGGTGCAATGCCATCACCTGTGAACATGTGTACATCATCATCATATACAACATAACTGCTACAGCACAAGCATACCATTGTTTACTCAATAAATAAAAGGGTAACAGCACAGTGTTTATCATTCACACAGATTGTCATGGTGAAATAAGCATGCACAATGCAGTACCTAGTATACATACCCGAAGAGACACATAGACAGTCTGTGGAAGCCTCAAACTCCCTAGCATTAAACTCCCTAGCATTAAACTCCCTAGCATTAAAGTACACGTGGTTACTAGAGTTTTTCTTTCTAATATTAACAGGGGTGCTGAGAGGGGAGGGTGGGTACTGAGTACCCGTGCCCGAACCTGTTGGAGAGGCCAGACGTAGACCCAGGCCGCCTTTGCAAGCACGTAGTGCCGCATATAGTATTTTTCTTTTTTACAATGGGGTGTGGTCACGCCTTCTGTATTATGGCCACACTCCCCAGTACCTGTTGATCTCCCTAAGGCCCTGCGTATTAACATATAAATGAGTCTGACAATGGGTCATACTATTTACAATGTCAGCATACCCACTTGTATTTTAGATTGCTTTTTAGTCGCTTTTGCTTTGCAGTGCAATGTCCTTTTCTGAATGCTTCTTCCTCCAGTAAATGCGTTTAACACAAGTTAAATTGAAGATTATGGAATGTACACTAATTTTCCCCCAGACACTTTTATTTGCATTTCATCATTTATAAAAGTACAAAAACCAACCGTTTGCCACCATTTAACTGCCTCCAATACTGTGTGTATAGCCACTAACAGATTGTAAGCTTCACTTTAGCACAGACTTAGAGCCATATTCAATATCAGCCGAGCCGCATTAAGTTAATGCGGCTCGGACTTAATGCTGACTCCGCCTGTTTGACAAGCGGCAAAGTATTGCACGCATGCACGATACTCTCCATATTCAATTTGAAAGTAGACGAAAATGGCACCGGGCGATACTTGGATCGGCGAAAACAAACGGGAATTTTTGGGAAATAATTGTAGGATCCCCCTAAAGATGTCTAGACCTCGGGGATCACTATGGGTACCCCGTTTTTGCCTGCAGAAGAAAGTCGGGGTTTTTAATTCGCTGCGGCTGGTGTTTTTTTACCAACTTTGAAGAAGTGATGCAGAAGAGCATTTAGCTTTTTTTTTTTCGCTTTTAAAAGTGGTCCCATCAAATTTGGGGTACTTGAAAATGGGTACTAGCATATTTTTAAGTCCCTAAAGGTAGTTTTATAAATTCTGCAAAAATGCACCTGCCGCTACTCTGCGCAATAAAAAAAACACCTGCCACATACTTGGGGACCCCACCAGTATTCATTTCCTTAGTTTGGCTTTTGTTTGACAATTTTTTTTTTGTGACCCCCAAATTTTTTTTTTTTTTTTGGGGTGTCCTGATTTTTTTTTTTTGGAACATTTCGTTTTAAGGAGGCATTCCAAAAAGTACAGGTTATTTTTTATAAGCCTGCACCCCTAAACCCCAAATCTAAACTTTATTTCACTTGCTATAGTTAATTAAAAAATTATCCCTGTTTTTTTAAAATGACCCTTGACCCCATTTACTAAAAAAAAAGGGAATTTTCGGGAAATATGCCTGGGACCCCCCTAAAGATGTCCAGACATGGGGAATCACTATGGGTACCCCTGTTTTTGCCTGCAAAAGAAAGTCAGGTTTTTAAATAGCTTTTTTCCTGCAGTGCCTATTAGAAATCCCGACTTCCTTCAGGAGATAAAAATGGGGGTACCCATAGTGATCCCCCATGTCTACATATCTTTAGGTGGGTCCCTAGAATATTTTCCGAAAATTCCCATTTTTTTTAACCTGTAAAAAAAAAAAATTACATAAGGTCCCCCCCCTTAAAAACCAAAACCAGCTCCAGGCTTAACAGCCAGTGGTGGTTTCTAATAATACGGGGAACAAAATGTGTAGGGTTCCACCGTATTTTAGAAACCAACACCGGGCTGCAGGGACTAGTGCTGGTTTTAAATATAGGGGGCAAAAAAGAGGTGGGGTACCCCCTATATTTAAGACCAGCACCAGACCCAACTGACTGGGGTGTAATGCCACAGCCCAGAGACCCAATCACCGGGGCTCCAGGTCCAAAGCATTACACCCCAAGTCGGTCAGCGCAAGCCAGTGATCTCGGGGGAGTCGGGGACCCCCCTCTCCCGAGCACCACAGGCTTACGTTGAAGCCTGGGGCTCATCCCCATACCCCTGGAGCGGTGGGTATGGGTGTAATAGGGGGGCCAAATAATGTAACACTATTGTACTTTACAGTGGAACTACAAGTGCCAGCATGCCTGCCATTTTGCACTTGTGGAACAACAAGTGCCAGCACACATGTGGCACCTGTAATTTCACTGTAAAATAAATAGTTAAAAAAAGACAAAACACACACAATGTGACAGTATAACTTTATTACACACACCTACCCATTCACGCATACTTACCTAGACCAGATGAATCTGTCCCCTTCTCCAGTAGAATATCCAACAAACATGGCTCTGCAAATAAAAAATCATACTCACCTATATCCTGGCGCTGGTCGCCGCAGTAATCCATGTACTTGGCAAAAAAACAAACCGACTACACGTCCCACTAACTAGCTATGAGTATGTGTGTTGCCACAGATACTCATAGCTCCCCAATGCCAGCTGATGGCACATCCACAGAGCTGGCAGTCCCGAGAGCCAATCAACGACCGCGCTGACTGTAGAGCGGCCGCTGATTGGCTCCGGCTACTGACAGTTCCCACGTGGGTGAGTCAAATTTGGGGTACTTGAAAATGGGGTTCAGCATATTTGAAAGTTGCTAAAATGACTTAAAAAAATCATGAAAAACCCACCTGCCGCAAACACCTTCAATCAAAAAAACACTTGGGGCATACTTGGGGACCTCCCCAGAGTCAAGTTCGCTATTTTTTAAGTTTGTACCCCAATTTTTTTTTTTCACCCCCTTTTTCAAAGTAAATTTTTGGGGTGCACTTAATTTTTTTTTGACGCAGATTACCTTTTGGGGACTGTCTGAAGGCTGCAACAGGCGATAATGACGTCATCGGCGGTAAATTACCGCGAATCCGGACTTAACGCCTCAAATTGAATACGGCCCTAAGGTTCTTTAGTAATGTGCCGATCATTGAACACTGCTGTGAGATCTTTTGACACTGTGTAATAAAGAATAATAATAACCCATATTATTTGATACACATACTGTATATACATAAAGAAAGCAAGAACATGCTCATGTGTAAATGGATATTATATATAAAGTATACATACTGAGTAGAAGAGAGAAAATACTGTTCCTTTAGATAAAGACAAACTATGCAAAATGATAACATTGTAACAATGCATATAAACTTTACATTACGGTTTCATGTTAGTTCTCCATCTGCAAACAATTGTGCAGCTGCATACTATTAAAATAGGAGAAATAAGTATGTCAGCATTGCAGCCTTCATACCAAACAATCTAACTCATTTTATAGTCCACAGCTATGAGTCCTGCTTATACAACTAACATTCATCATAGCGATAAGTGTCATTTTTATTGCTGCAATTTCACATTGTTGCTTTATTGTTGTGGCTACTGAGCAATACTGAGCTGCAATGGTGACAACTATCCAGATCGATCTGGGGGCTGATTCACCAGTGGATGCAGTGTCGGTTTTGGACGCAAGCGACCAATGTTTTTAGTCTGTGCATGTTTCTCAGTGGTTACCGCTTAGGGACCCAGAACAAATCTGGAAGCAGAGAGACAATTTCCTGGGTGGTGGCCAGTGGCGTAACTAGGGTCTTCAGAGCCCAGGGCAAGTTTCAGATTGGTGCCCCCCCATTAAACAGCTATATATATAATAATAATAAATACAATTTACACACCGTGATCACCTGATCTTCACTAGAGCTCCATATACACCTTTTTTCACATTCCATATGCACCTTACCTTTGCGGTAGTTTCTCACAATGTGGAACCTCTGAAGAAATGTATCCTCCCTGGAACGATGGCGTCTTCAGTCGGTATTCACTATTCATGTAGGTCACTTCGTCCGGAAGATGCCTGTTTATGTGTTAAAAAAGTAATCATAAAACAGCGATTCAACCAGACTCGTTCCCCCTGTGTAACTTCCTTCCCCTGCGCCTCTCAGCCACACCATCATCTCACTGCATCCTCTCTTAGCCACACCATCATCTCCCTCCCTGTGTCATCTCTTCTTAGCTACACCATCCCCTCCTCTTGCGTTGTCTCTCAGCACACCATCACCGCCCCCCCCTGCGTCAATTCTCAGCACACCAACAACTCCCCACCTAGTCGTCTTTCAGCACACCATCACCGCCCCCCCTGCATTGTCTCTCAGTCAGGCGATCAGCTCCCCCCCTGCATCGTCTGTATATACATACACACACAGACATATACACATACACACACTGACATATATATACACATACACACACTGACATATATATATATATTATATATATATATATACACACACACATACTGACACATACACACACTGATACATACACACTCTGACATATACACATACACACACTGACATATACAGTACACTGACACATATATACATACACACACTGACATATACAGTACACTGACACATATACAGTGACACATATACAGTACACTGACACATATATACATACACACACTGACATATACAGTACACTGACACATATATACATACACACACTGACACATATACAGTGACACATGTACAGTACACTGACACATATATACATACACACACTAACATATACAGTACACTGACACATATACAGTACACTGACACATATATGCATGCACACACTGACATATACAGTACACTGACACATATATACATGCACACACTGACATATACAGTACACTGACACACTGACACATATACAGTACACTGACATATACAGTACACTGACACATATACAGTACACTGACACATATATACATACACACACTGACATATACAGTACACTGACACATATACATACACACACTGACATATACAGTACACTGACACATATATACATGCACACACTGACATATACAGTACACTGACACATATACAGTACACTGACACATATACATACACACACTGACATATACAGTACACTGACACATATATACATACACACACTGACATACACAGTACACTGACACATATATACATACACACACTGACATACAGTACACTGACACATATAAACATGCACACACTGACATATACAGTACACTGACACATATATACATACACAGACTGACATATACAGTACACTGACACATATATACATACACACACTGACATATATATATACAGTACACTGACATATATATACATACACACACTGACATATACAGTACACTGACACATATATACATACACACAATGACATACACAGTACACTGACACATATATACATGCACACACTGACATATACAGTACACTGACACATATACAGTACATTGACACATATACAGTACACACACTGACATATACAGTACACTGACACACACAGTACACTGACACATATATACATGCACACACTGACATATACAGTACACTGACACATATACAGTACACTGACACATATATATACATACAAAGACTTACACATATATTTTATTTATTTATTACCAGTTATTTATATAGCGCACACATATTCCGCAGCGCTTTACAGAGAGAATATTTGGCCATTCACATCTGTCCCTGCCCCAGTGGAGCTTGCAATCTATATTCCCTACCACATGCTCACACACACACACACTTATGGTCAATTTTGAGGGGAGCCAATTAACCTACCAGTATATTTTTGGAGTGTGGGAGGAAACCGGAGTACCCGGAGGAAACCCACGCAAGCACAGGGAGAATATACAAACTCCACACAGTTAGGGCCATGGTGGGAATTGAACCCATGACCTCATTGCTGTGAGGCAGTAACGCTAACCATTACACCGTCTGTGCTGCTATATATACATACACACACTGACATATACAGTACACTGACACATACACACACTGACATATACAGTACACTGACACATATACAGTACACTGACATATACAGTACACTGACACATATATACATACACACACTGACATACACAGTACACTGACACACTGAAACATATACCGTACACTGACACATATACAGTACACTGACACATATATACATACACAGACTGACATATACAGTACACTGACACATATATACATACACACACTGACATATACAGTACACTGACACATATATACATACACAGACTGACATATACAGTACACTGACACATATATACATACACACACTGACATATATATATACAGTACACTGACATATATATACATACACACACTGACATATACAGTACACTGACACATATATACATACACACAATGACATACACAGTACACTGACACATATATACATGCACACACTGACATATACAGTACACTGACACATATACAGTACATTGACACATATACAGTACACACACTGACATATACAGTACACTGACACACACAGTACACTGACACATATATACATGCACACACTGACATATACAGTACACTGACACATATACAGTACACTGACACATATATATACATACAAAGACTTACACATATATTTTATTTATTTATTACCAGTTATTTATATAGCGCACACATATTCCGCAGCGCTTTACAGAGAGAATATTTGGCCATTCACATCTGTCCCTGCCCCAGTGGAGCTTGCAATCTATATTCCCTACCACATGCTCACACACACACACACTTATGGTCAATTTTGAGGGGAGCCAATTAACCTACCAGTATATTTTTGGAGTGTGGGAGGAAACCGGAGTACCCGGAGGAAACCCACGCAAGCACAGGGAGAATATACAAACTCCACACAGTTAGGGCCATGGTGGGAATTGAACCCATGACCTCATTGCTGTGAGGCAGTAACGCTAACCATTACACCGTCTGTGCTGCTATATATACATACACACACTGACATATACAGTACACTGACACATACACACACTGACATATACAGTACACTGACACATATACAGTACACTGACATATACAGTACACTGACACATATATACATACACACACTGACATACACAGTACACTGACACACTGAAACATATACCGTACACTGACACATATACAGTACACTGACACATATATACATACACAGACTGACATATACAGTACACTGACTCATATATACATACACAGACTGACATATACAGTACACTGACACATATATACATACACACACTGACATATACAGTACACTGACACATATATATATACACACACTGACATATACAGTACACTGACACATATATACATACACACACTGACATATACAGTCACACTGACACATATATACATACACACACTGACATACACAGTACACTGACACATATATACATACACACACTGACATATACAGTTATATACATACACACACTGACATATACAGTACACTGACACATATATACATACACACACTGACATATAAAGTACACTGACACATATATACATACACACACTGACAGCCTACTCAGACACAGATATCTCTTTCACACAAATGCAACCAGCAGCCCCCTCTCCACACATAACACACACCAACCTCCACCCCCTCCAATTACCCACCTGCAGTGAGCACAGAGAGCTGGGGAAGGAAGAATCACTCCTCACCTGGTACCCGGAGTCAGACAGCAGCGTGTTTCAGGCAGGTCAGGAAACAGGAAGAGCTCTCACTCTCTCATCAACAAGACTGCCCGTGAGGGGCTGCATGCTTCCACTGCAGCTCCCCCTAGAGGCAGCCCAATTAGCAGCAGGCTAGCAGGCACAGCACACTGACCTGCTCGTTATTAGTCAGGATACAATGATGGCGGGAGGGGGAAGGGCAGGTGTGCGCGCAGGTATGATGCCCTGCCGGCGCCCCCTCTGCTGGGCTTGTCAGGGCGCCCAGGGCATGTGCCCCGCTCGACCCCCCTAGTTACGCCACTGGTGGTGGCTACTGAGAGCAGGTGTGCCGCGGACGTGTCCATTCCAGCAACTGTGTGTTTTTCTGCAGTTGTGCTGGCTCTGGCAGCCATGTTATTATGCAAAGTGGTGGATTTCAGTCACATTGTTGGGCGTCTCTATGCTAATGCCACAGCCGATGTGATTCATACAGAGACACAGTCACGGCTCTTGTTACCACCCACCGCTGACTCAGGCCCTGAGTTACTTGGGGCTCATTCTGCTATATTGAGCATGTGTCATGGGCTGGTGCAAGTGTGGAGCTGGTGGTTCAGGTTGAGCTTCCAGTTCCACCACTGGTACAAAAAAATATATATAAGTGGTTTAAAATTGTATATTATAAAGTTATACAGTAGATCTAATATATATCTTTACCTTACATATACAGATCATTATTTTTCCGGAAAAATAAATGTTATTTTCTGGGGGTTGGGACAATATCCCTATTGAAAAGTCATTTCCTGATATGTAGTTTAAAGAACAGAACACTTGATAACACTGTACAACAAATTAGGCGTGTGCACCGGCCACTTTTCGTGTTTTGGTTTTGGATCTGGATCTTTCTTCGTGTTTTGGATCTGGATTGGTTTTGCCAAAACCACCCTTCCGTATTTTGGGTTCTGGGTTTTGTGTTTTGGATCTGTATTTTTTTTTAAAAAAGTATAAAAACAGCTTAAATCACAGAATTTGTGGGTTTTTCTGCTCCTATGCAATTATTAACCTCAATAACCTTCATTTCCACTCATTTCCATTCTATTCTGAACACCTCACACCTCACAATATTATTTTTATGGCCAAAAGATTGCACCGAGGTAGCTGGATGACTATGCTAAGCGACACGAGTGGGCGGCACAAACACGTGGCCCATCTAGGAGTGACACTGCAGTGGCAGACAGGATGGCAGTTTGAAAAACTAGGCCCCAAACAGTACATACTGCAAAGAAAAAAAAGAGGTGCAAGATGGAATTATCCTTGGGCCCTCCCACCCACCCTTATGTTGTATAAACAGGACATGCACACTTTAACAAAGCAATCATTTCAGCGCCAGGGTCTGCCACATGACTGTGGCTGAAATGATTGGTTCGTTTGGGCCCCCACAAAACAAGCTGGCAATTAATGTGTCCCTGCACAAACTGGCTCTACGGAGGCAAGATGTCGTCCTCATCCTCCTCATCCACCGATTCCTTGGATAAAACAGGAAAAAGGGATTTAGGTGTCCCTGGACTGCTTACGGTCTTAGCCAAAGTTTCTGAACTTGACAGTAACTTTTTATGAACGCGCTGCAGGTGCCGTATAAGGGAGGATGTTCCTAGGTGGTTAACGTCCCTACCCCTACTTATTTCACCTTTACATATGGTACATATGGCAAGACAGTTGTTGTCCGGATTTGGATAGAAATATTGCCAGACCAAAGAGGTGGAATGTTTGGTCTTCTGCCCAGGCATGACCGTGATGGACTTTTTCATCCCACGGACAACAACTGTCTCCCCCGGAGCCTGATTTAAACAAACCACATCACCATCAGAATCCTCCTCGCCAACTTCCTCCTCAGTGCCAGCTACACCAGTATCCTCATCCTGTTGTACTTCAACAGTGACATCTTCAATTTGCATATCAGCAAGTGGACTGTGGGTGCTCCTTTCAGCACTTGCAGGGGGCGTGCAAATGGTGGAAAGAGCCACCTCTTCCCGTCCAGTGCTGGGAAGGTCAGGCATCGCAACCGCCACCACACTTGGACTCTCCTTGGGGATTTGTGATATCTTCTTAGAAAGCACAGTTCTTCGCTGTGCTTTTGCCAGCTTAACTCGTTTGATTTTTTTAGCGGGAGGAGGGCTTCCATCGTCATGTGAAGCTGAACCACTAGTCATGAACTTAGGGAAAGACCTTAGCCGTTCCTTGCCACTCCGTGTCGTAAATGGCATATTGGCAAGTTTACGTTTCTCTTCAGATGATTGAAATGTTTTTTTCAAGGTCATTTTCCTGAACTTTGTCATTTGGGATTGTATGTGCCCTCTACTATGACATTGGGCATCGGCCTTGGCAGACGACGTTGATGGCATGTTATCGTCCATGTCATGACTAGTGGCAGCAGCTTCAGCACTAGGAGGAAGTGGTTCTTGATCTTTCCCTATTTTATTTTTATCGGAGAAAGTTTGGTCCTCCATTTATGTTATATTGATATATACATGCGGCTAAGGCGCACACAAACACAGAAAATAATTTTCTATTTTTGTTGGAGACTAGTGCACTTTGTGGGTTACACCACCCTTTAAGAAATGAGCCAGCCGGCCCTTTACTTATGGGACACAGGCGCACGCTTGGCGCTGCTCCTTTGTTGATGCACGTGCAGCTACAGCCCACACAATTCACAAACACGGAATTTTTTTTTTTAATTTTGTTTGGAGTGCCCTTTGGGGGTTACAGCACCCTTTAGCGGTCAATCCAGCCGGCCCTTTATTTATGGGACACAGGCGCACGATTGGCACTACTTTGTTGATGCACGTGCGGCTACTGCGCACACAATTCACAAACACAAAAAAATATATTTTTTTATTTTGTTTGGAATGCCCTTTGGGGGTTACAGCACCCTTTAATGGACAAGCCAGCCAGCCTTTTACTTATGGGACACAGGCGCACGCTTGGCGCTGCTCCTTCGTTGATGCACGTGCAGCCACAGTGCACACAATTCACAAACACAGAAAACATTTTTTTATTTTGTTTGGAGTGCCCTTTGGGGGTTACAGCACCCTTTAGCGGTCAATCTAGCCGGCCCTTTATTTATGGGACACAGGCGCACGCTTGGCACTACTTTGTTGATGCACGTGCGGCTACTGCGCACACAATTCACAAACACAAAAAAATATATATTTTTATTTTGTTTGGAGTGCCCTTTGGGGGTTACAGCACCCTTTAACGGACAAGCCAGCCGGCCTTTTACTTATGGGACACAGGCGCACGCTTGGCACTGCTCCTTTGTTGATGCACGTGCAGCCACAGTGCACACAATTCACAAACACAGAAAAAATATTTATTTTTTTTTGCACTTGGGGGGAGCACCCCTGATGGACAGAGCACCCCCTGGACAACACTACAGCACCCCTTTAGGACTGGGACACTGCACAGGACTTTGGAGTGGACACAGCCCCTATGGACAACTGACTGCACAACACAGTCCAGCCAGCCCCTATGGACTTTAAAGGAGTGGACACAGCCCCTATGGACAACAGCAGCACAGCGCAGCACAGCACAACACTACACTGCACTACACTACACTACACAGCCCAGCCAGCCCTAACTCCCACCCTCCCTCTTCACTGTCCACAGCCGAGTGAGAAAATGGCGCCGATGCGGGTACCTTATATAGGATCCAAAACCCGCGAGACCTGGAAGGCGGGATGATGACGTTTTTACCTCGATTTCAGATCCGAGTCAGGCGGGAAAAGTCGAGCCTGACTCGGATCGGCCTCGGATCGGGGGGGCTCGGGGGGTTCGGATTTCAGAAATCCGAAACCGCTCACCCCTACAACAAATTAATACTTTTAATTTGTTTCCTTTCTAAAAATAGTCATACATTACTAATTTGAGGTCAAGAAAAACTAAAATGATTTCAGAATGTTTTTACTAGCTCTATTTTTTGAGCTACACTACTTGCACTATACTGTATGTACATTAGTAATATAGTCATAGTGAAAAGCTATTTTAAAATAATCTGATATTTTCTTGACAGAAAATAAATAAAGTTGTTTTAATTCAATCAATCACAAATAAGAACACAAAATGAAACAAACATACAGCATACTAAACAAACATAGAGCATACGAAAGTACTATCTAATATAGTGGCCTATGCATGGTGGTGCTTTCTCTTTGCTTGTCGCTTGTACTCCTCTTCTGGGGCATCTCTTGTCACTGTCCAACAGTAGTGATTCACCTACCCTGATATCTTTGTTCCATTGCTGAAATGTCTTGGTGGAATCGCTCACTATGTTTGTTACTCAGTGCACCACAGTTATCTTGTGTGGGTAATCCAATGAATCCCATATATTTGAATAGGGGAGGGGACAAATCACTGATTCATTTAATTGGGTCATTGGGCCCCACCCCCTCTGCGCGTAACGCAGATTGCTGGTAAGATTCTCTCCATTCTGCCCACTTCACTAAGAATACCCCTACATCGTCATAAATGGGCTATATCTCGGAACTCAGAGCTAACTGAGAGTTTTAAATGCCATATTCATTCTTTGCATGCTGAAATCAATTAGAAGTAACTATTTTCACATCGGAAACTTTTTCATTGTTGTGCAGTGTAAATAGCCGTTATCATGTAAAATCATTGATTGGATGAAGAGGAAAAAGCCCCTATGCAAACACAAAACCCTGCTCTGTGATAAGTTAGCCCGATAGCTTTTGCCATGGGACAGACAGATTAGACTGACTTAGTAATGGCCTTTCTGAGACTAGAAAACATTTCTGGGTGAAATCACAGCCATGTGATTATTTTTTTTAAAGTTATTAGTGGCTTTTGCTATCCGTATAGTAACTGCCCATTAGGACAAAACTCTTGTCTGGCAGTTCATTACATAGTTGTCAAGCCAAAATGATTGTGTGGGAAGCATGGTGTCATTTAGGACATTTTCTGAATATGTTTATTATACGACAGATTGGATTGATAAGACAGGATAAATTTATAGTACATCACAATGTGTTTCCTTCTCAAGTCAAACTACTCTTAAGATCCATCCATAAACTGGTGACAAATCTCAGGGTAATAAATTCCTACAAAAGATATATCAAGGTCCCGGCTACACAGTGAAAAACGATTGCTGATTTATTTATTAATTTTATTTATACAAGTTATTGAACTTGCAACCTCTTATCCTCCAGATATATGACCAGGATGGGACACTACAGCACTTTATTGATGGAGGAGAGCCCAGTAAGTCAAGCTGGATGAGGTACGTCCGATGTGCCAGACACTGCGGGGAGCAGAATTTGACAGTGGTTCAGTACAGGTAATGTGTTAAAAAAAATGATTTAAATTAGTTTCAAAAATGAATGTTCAAACCACAATATATTTGAAATAGGGTTGTAGAATCTTTAAACAGACCCTGTTTTAGATGGTGCCTAGCAATGCAGTAATATTTATATTATAAACCATAAGAAAACAAGTTGTTACTTGAAACAGAAATTGGGATGCGTTAAAATACTGACACTTATTACCTGCCCACCACAGGCACTACAATATGGATTAAGGGCCTGGTTCAGCAGTGCCCCTGACCCGTTCTGCACATGCGTAGAACGGGTCTCCGATCCCGCACGCAGACTGGCAGCAGACCGTTTATGGTCAGGGAGGGGGCGGCGACGGCCTTCGTTTCCCGAAAAGGAGGCATGTCGCCGCCGTTCGGTGGGAGAGAAGAGGCCAGGATCTCCGTCTGCTGACAGAGATTTCACGGCCTCTTTCTCTCATCTCTTTCTCTGGCGGCTGGCTTGTGTGACCCCATGGATCACTTAGCCGGCCGATGTTCCTGCAGATTATCCAATGCTGCGTTGTACAACGCAGATCGAATAAGTAACGCATGCAGAGGGTGTGATGCCTCCTGCTGCATTACCATATTTAAAAGGACGAAATTGCAAAGCTGCCTGCGTGCATACATCACATATCTATAGCCTGTGTGCAGCTTTGCAATTCCGTCCCAAGCTGAATCACTCCCTAAGAACAGTGTAGTGTGAAGAGCGCACTCACTTTCCAAGGCCTCAGCCCCTGATGCTACTTTCACTTTTTGCTTGATGCTGGAAATGCTGGTTCGCAGGAAAATGTATATAACACTTATTATCGTGTTGTACGTCACTGAAGCATAGTCCAAGGCATACTTCACATTATATGGTCCAGATGATTTTGACAGATGCACAGTGATTGGTGACTCACATTGTGCCTTTGGGCCTGATTCTGAGTCAGACGCCGCAGTGTCCTATTGTGCATCTTTGGCGGATAATTGTTCATGCGACTTTATGCAAATACCACTACAAGACCTTCCCCATCAATACCTGCACTGGGACGTGCAGGTATTGAAGGGGAAGGTCTTGTCCCTGTCACCCTTCAGTACATTTATAAACCACTTCTGACACCGGGCTTCTCCCGTGCATCCTAATAGCGATTCGAGCTCTGTGTATGGAACATGGGAACTGACACCATCATCAGATGGCGTTACGTACTGTAGCCAATAGGAAGGATGTCTTGATTGCGAAAATGGACCCACCCCCTCCATGCGCACATGTGAACTCACTTCACTCATATGGTACATGCACACATACACTGCCCAGCAGTGAAAACTTTTGCCACTACATATGAGAGATCGCAGGACACAGGGGCGTCTTTAGAGAGGAGGGGGCCCGTGTGCATTCACCGTGCAGGGCCCCCTCCTCTCTTCCCTGTGGCCGGCAGTTGACTAACGTGGCTGGCCGGCCACCGGAGCATTAGTAGACTCTGGGCACTAGAGTGTGCCCGGAGTCTACTGCGCACAGGGGCTGGCTGGCAACTTTCATCCTGGGGGGGAAGCATAAGCATGTGGCCCCAGCCATTCTACCAGTGACTTCTATAAAATTACAGACAGGCTCGCCAAGGGCCTTGGCGGGCCCTGGTAATAGGGGGCGTGGCCTAACCGCGCAAAGCCGGGGGGGGCGCGATCAGTGTGATCGCTCCCCCACACAGGCATAGGAGACTGCTGTGGCTGCTGCTCAGCAGCCACGAGCGGTCTCCAACTGCAGCTCAGCACACGCTGTGTGCTGGGCTGCTGTGAGGGGGGGAGTGGCGCCGGACCCGGGCCCCTCAGGAAGCCCAGGCCCGGGTAATCTGTACCCGCCCCCCCCTCTCGGCGCCCCTGATTACAGATAGCATTACAATAATCTCCACACAATCCACAAAGTATTCTAGTGAGAGAACAGAGAACATTATGAGTAACCCATGCATATTAAAGAGAACATTCTAGTGACTTATATAAAATTCAGACTGTATTATTTCAGCTTTTGGTGACTTTTACAATTAACCATTCCTATGGTTTGGATGATAATACTCTCATCAGACATAAATGTGACAGAGAGAAGCAGTGGGTGATGCCAGAAATAGGCTGTCAGGGAGAAGCAGTGGGTGACGCCAGGTAGAGGGTGGTAGACAGTGGGTGACAGGTAGAGGATAATGGGGAGAGGCAGCGTGTGGTATATAGGGGGGTACTGGGTTGGATGGAAAGAGGGCAGAGATGGTGGTTGGAAAGGGGAACACTAGGCTGAATTTGGGGTACGCTGGGTTGAATAATGGAGGGACACTGAATGGACTGGCTGGGGGGCTTCTTGTTGAGGGGCAGTGTGCTGGTTGGGGAGGAAAGTGGTTAGACACTGGGATGGGGGAGTCAGTGAGCTGGTGGGGGACACTGGGCAAGTGAGAAAGACATGGGAGGGGGGGGATCACTGTAACTGGACTGTGCATAGTTCCTGTGCCAAATAGAATTGCACATAGTACATGTGCTGGGGTTTAAGAATTGCGGAGAGAGAACAGAGCAATGATCTGCAACACAAAAGATGTCATCTGTGGAGTTGCTTTTACACATCTTTTGTTTTTCAGCTCATTGTACTATCTCTCTGCAATTCCAAAACCCTGGCACATGTACTAGGTATACAATCGGGAAACCGGCTGCTGGCTTCCCGACTGTCATATCCCGGCGAGGGTGAAATGCCGGGCATCTAGTTGTAGACGCCTGACATTTCCCCGACGCCAGGAGACCGGCGCCCAGCATCCCGATCGAAGGGGTGACGGGCGCCGCGAGCGGACAGCCGTGGGGGGGGAGGGTTAGGTTTAGGGCACCCGGGGGGGACTTAGGGTTAGGCACCCGTGGGGGGAGGGTTAGGGTTAGGCTAGGGTGAGGGAGGGTTAGGGTTAGCCACCCCCGGGGGGAGGTTAGGGTTAGGCACCCTCGGGGGGAAGGTTAGGGTTAGGCACCCCCCCCTGGGGGACTTAGGTTTAGGCAGCAGGGAAGGGGGGGTTAGGGTTAAGCACTTAGAGGGGGGATTAGGGTTAGGCACTTGGGGGGGAGGTTAGGGTTAGGCACCCCTAAGGAGGGTTAGGGTTAGGGGGTTAGGTTAAGTTAGTATATACTTACCTTAGCGACAATCAGGATTTCCAGTGCTGTCGGGCTTCCGATGCTGGGCTCTGCTCATCTGTCGGCCAGGCGCTGCCAGGAATCGAATCATACCGATTCCATGTACTATGTGCAATTCTAATATATTTGGCACAGGAACAGCATGTGAATACGAAATAAAAATACACCTGACCTTACCTATTTGGTGGTTTCTATGCGATGTGGAACCTCTGAAGAAATTGATCCTCTCTGGGCAGACGGTGTCTTCACTATTCATGTTGGAAATCCCCTTGTCCAGAAGATGCCTGTTTGTGTAGGAATATAACTAGTGTCAGTATCATGCAACAGAGGTTCAACCAGATTCGCCACCTGTGTTCCCTCCGGCCTCCTGCTTCATGTCTCATCTCTCCCCGTCTCTTTCCAGCTACATGTCCCATGTCATCTTCAGCGTCCTGCTCCCTGTGTCACCTCCAGGTCCCTGCAACATTCCAGCTTCCTGCCCTTTCTCTTCCAGCCTCCTGCTCGCTGTGTCACATCCAGATCCCTATGCCATTCCAGCTTCCTGCTCCTTGTGACACCTACTGCCTCATGTCCCCTCCATCCACCTGTGTCTCTCCAGCCTCCTGTCCGGTATCATCTTCAGCTCCCTATGTCATCTCCAGCCCCATATCCCCTCTAGCCTCCTGTATCTCTCCTGCCCCTGCCCTGTGTTGCCTCCAGCTCAGTTTCACCTCAAGCTTGCCATGTCATTCAAGCTTACTACTCCATGTCATTCTTGCCTACTGATCCCTGTGTCATCTCCTGTCCCATGTCACCTGAGCTTCCTACTTATGGCACTCCAGTCTCCTTATCTTTCCAGCCCCCTGCCCCCTTATCTTTCCAGTGGAATCAGTTTGGGATGCCGGCAGTTGGGATCCTGGCTGTCAGAAACCTGGCACCGGCATCCCGACAGAGCTAGCATACTGATACTTGTTGAGCAGTATGCTAACCCTCCCTCTTTGGTGCCTAACCCCAACCTTTCCCCCCAGCGCCTGAACCTAATCTTCCCCTCCCCACACCCTAAACCTAACCCTCCTCCCATAGTGCCTAATCCTAACCCTCCCCCTAGTGCCTAACCCTGCACCCTAACCCTCCCCCCCACCCCGCTACTTACCTTTGGTATCCCGGTGGTCAGGATGGCGGTGCCGGGATTGTAATATGTGTTGGGGGTTCTGGCGCTGGTAATATCAGTGCCGGCATCGCAGCTGCCGGGATATTGATGGCATCCCTTTCCAGCTACCTTCCCCCCTATCTTTCCAGCCTCCTGCTCCCCTAGATATCCAGCCTCCTGCTGACACCTAAACATCAGGAAAAACATTGAGTGAGCTCTTTCCAGAGCGTGATATGCCCTGTGGTAACAACACCTCTGCCTGTTATTACATAAGCACTGAAACAGGAGTAAAATAGGTGAAGCACTTGAGAAGGGGGGAAGTGGTATTTGTGCTAACTGGCGGTACAGGTACAATAGGAGCAGCTGGGTCATCTGTAAAGGGCTTATGCTCGCGCCCTAATTTTTGTGACATGTGCCCTACTTATTCTCCCCATGTCACATATACTCTATTGTCGTTCTCTCCTTGTTGCATGTGCCCCAACCTCCACCTCACCCAACAATTCCCTGCCAAGCTCTCCATGACTCCAGCCTTCTGCCCCCTTGTCTTTCCAGCCTTCCGCCCTCTTGTCTTTCCAGCCTTACACCCTCTTGTCTTTCTAGCCTCCTGCCCCTTGTCTTTCCAGCCTCCTGCACCCATGTATTCCAGCCACCTGCCCCCTCTCTTTCCAACCTCCTGCCCCCTCTCTTTCCAACCCAACAATTCCCAACAATTCCCTGCCAAGCTCTCCATGACTCCAGCCTTCTGCCCCCTTGTCTTTCCAGCCTTCCGCCCTCTTGTCTTTCTAGCCTCCTGCCCCTTGTCTTTCCAGCCTCCTGCACCCATGTATTCTAGCCACCTGCCCCCTCTCTTTCCAACCTCCTGCCCCCTCTCTTTCCAGCCTCCTGCCCCCTCTCTTTCCAACCTCCTGGCCCCTCTCTTTCCAACCTCCTGCCCCCTCTCTTTCCAGCCTCCTGCCCCCTCTCTTTCCAGCCTCCTGCCCCCCCTCTTTCCAGCCTCCTGCCCCCCTTTTTCCAGCCTCCTGTCCCCCTTACTTTCCAGCCTCCTGACTTTACAGACTCTGTCCCCCTCTCTGAGTTTTACAATTTAAATGGTCCTCTGGTAGCTGATACTCTCAAGGGTGGCTGGCGGCTTCTCTTTGCCGCAGGTAGCGTGACATGATTTCACAATGTCAATGTCGCGCTCCCAGCCGGGTCCCTGCTGCACACAGCGTTGCGCTCCCAGCCGGGTCCCTGCTGCACACAGCGCTGCTAGCGCTGCCAGAGATATGCTGCCCCTTCACAACAGCGAGCAGCCGGGACACAGGCACACGGTGGGGTCCCCGCTGTTGCCTGCTGGGGAGCAGGCAGAAAATGCTTCCCAACTGACAGCAAGACAGAGCGAGGCCGCTGGCTGCCTGCGGGTGGCCCCAAAGTGTCAAGATTGTACCGGCCTGGGGGGCAGATGGCACCCTGCCCCCCAGCCTGCCTCTGACCGCCCATGCGCAAAACACCAGAAAAATGGCCTCCGCGCCCATTTTTCTGGCTTTTTGTAGAGTGCTGACACCCGGTGCAAGACCTTGGAGAGGTACAGTAAGTTAGAAATAATACGTGTGCAAGGTGTGCCGTGCGGGCCCCCCTGGACCCGGGGGCCCACGTGCACCGCACACAATGCACCCATTATAGATATGCCCCTGGCAGGACAGCTGCTTTTCCAAGCTGCTGTCTTGCAGCCAGAGCAATACTGAATTGCTCCGGGACTTTTGTATCCACAATCGCAACTTACGCGAATTGACTACTTAATTATCGGTGACCAATCAGGGCTAAATAATAAATAGTCCCCTCAGTGCTGGAGTGACTAGGAAGATATAGTAACCACCATATCTTTTCATTTTTACTTTGTACTTGCAATGCTAGCACAGTGTAATGGTTAGCATTACTACTTAACAGCACTGAGGTCATGGGTTCGTTTCCTACTAAGGCCCTACATGTGTAGAGTTTGTATATTCTCCCTGTGCTTCCGTGGCTTTCCTCCAGTTTCCTCACACACTCCAAACATATAATGGTAGGTAAATTGGCTCCCAACAAAAATTAAACCTAGTGTGTATGTGTGTGAGGATGCAGTAGGGAATATACATTTTAAGCACCACTGGGGTAGGGACTGATGTGATTGGCCAAATATTCTCTTTAAAGCGCTGCGGAATATGTGTGCTCTATATAAATAACTGGTAATAAATAAGGTAACAATATGCATGCAGCAGGTATTTCCCTAGCTACAGTAAAGGTGTTAGTAAAAACATTTTCAAAGATTAGCTTGCTTACAAATATTGGTTATTATTTGTCAGCAGTGGCTCTTATACATTGTCACTAATCTAAGTAATAATTAATGTAGTATAAACTACACCCAATAGTAAATAATATAGCAGTAAATATCAGATCTATTTTACATGGCTGGTTTAGCTCAGATCTCCCACAATCCAAAAAGACTTGTCAGCACAGCTTTAGTCAGTCATAGACACGTTAAGAAAAGAATATGCATGAGGTTTCAAACCTATACGTGGAACAGTAGAGCATTCTAGCGGGTGACCTAGGACTTTTTTTTTTTAAATTAACGTGAAGTATTCCTCAAGACTTTTTCACATAGGGCCAACGTTTTATTATTCACTTAGGCCATGGTAAAAATTAAGATTTTGGAACCAAGCTTTTAAAAGAAGTAATGGCTCTTAAAACAAAAGTGTAGTTACAGGCACTAAAAATAAAAAAAAGCAACATGGATCAGACATTTTAATAGCAACCCTGATGAGATATTAACAACCCAGTACAGTATGCTTTCAGATGTTTCAGCTTTCAATGCAATGAACCATGAAAATTAAATAAACTCTGTTCAGTCACCAAAGAGGAGAGAGCCTATGGTAGTGAACACTTAAGGCATCAGCCTATTTTTGCATTGTCCAAAGTTGTCCTTTTCACAAAAAGTCAGCTGGTTTGAATTCACTGTGTTATGATGTCTTGTATCTAAATGGAATTTTCTTCAAAGAGCTGTGTGATTGATTGACCCTCGGTTGAACGTTTTGTTTTTATTTTGAGGCTGACAATAATGTCCGTTGGCATGTGTTCTACCTCAACAGCGTTAGGACGCCATGAAGCTATCTTTATGAGTCATCCAACCACAATACTAAATACATGTCAGCAAAGGAAATATTATCCGAAACGAGAAAAATCCCTTTGATGTGCTTCAGCATGCAGAGAGTTGTGCGAGTTTTGGAAGCATTATCCGCTTGGAAGAAATGGTGTATGCTTACACTATTTTTTCGTTCTACTCCAACCTTCAGAGACCACCCATTGCCTGAAAACAGTTCTGCCCTTTCAGCAGCAAACTGTGTCATTCGGTTTTTTAGTACATTCGTTGCTACTTGGTTTTGTTTATTTTAGAGCAAGCCAAAGTGAAAGATGAAATGTTTGGAATGGTAGAGTAGAAAGTAGATTTGATTTTTCTCAAGTTTTAGAAGTTACTATTGATTTTTATTTAACTTTTTTCATCTGAGGTGACAGAAATGAGGCAAGCATTGAATCATAGTGAAGTTTAAGAGGGTAAACAAAACAGGCCGAGTCAAGAGTTTCTGTCAGATATTCATAGAAAGCTGAAGAAATTGTTCTGCTTAGCCAGCAGTGCCCTCATGAGACAAAATGGCTGTAAACAGAGAGAATAACAAGATAAATGAAAGTTTTGCAGCTGCGAGTAAAATATTGAGAATCTGCACTTTTTTTTATTGATCTTTATGATCCTGTTGCCAAGAGGCTGTTTGTGGTGACAAAATATGTTGACAAGTGCATATCTCACTTCAGTGAAAAATGTAGGCCTAGATTCCCATACGTCTGCAGTGTTACACTACAAATTTCCCTATTACAGATAAGTCTTTATGGAAATTTACACATTAAAACATACAAAGGGGCAAGTGGTCCCCGAAACATTGGCCTCTCTTAGTAACATGTTCCATTAAATCTCTGCAAAAAGTGCAGCAGTCCTGATGTTTGTTGGTGTCCATAGTTTCTGAGGGCTCTGGAGTGAGGAACTACACATTTTGCTGAGTGCTGATCTGTATATATTATATATTCTCGCCTATTTTATTTGTACTAATTAAAGAAATAGTTCAAGTGCAATATTACATTTTTTTTTTACTATTGTTTACCTAAAGCACAATCCATAGGAATAGTTTATTGATGATGATTTGATGAAGCATAGCAAGCTACTTAACTTCATATTTATTAAATACATTTAGAGTAGTTGTCAAAAAAATCCAATAGCTACAATCAGATTTAAAATTATATTTTTTAATTTAAATGTTCAGACAATTGCAATACAGTTTTAAAAATAATTGATTATTTATTGTGACCATAGTCTTAAAATAAATGATGGTATAATATTTTAAGACCATCGCTGATTTTTATTAGCATAATTAAGATCCAGTAAGAAAATCACTCTTTATTGGCATGAATAAATAAATACAATTTTCAATGTGCTCATCAATACATCAGGGGCTCATTTATCATTAATTCCCACATTGTGGCAATAACTGTAATTTTATTTATTGCAGCTTATTGTGGTGGTAAAAAATTAGTTATCGTGGATATTAACGGGCTAGTCTCCGTAGTTGTCTGCATGAGTGAAACTTTCATGTGTGAAATTTCATGTGTGAAATTTATGTGTGAAATTTAGCAAAATGTCCAGGTTTGTGTGGGCTTTCAGGTCTATTATGTTTAGAAAAAAAATAAAACAGTTAAATGTTAAAATAAAGTTTTTAACAGAAACACACACGCGCACACACACACACAGACACACACAAACACTGTTATAGATATATTTAAACATAAATGAATATACTGTAATTTATTGTTTATAATTAACAAGTTCTAAACATTATTGCTTTAAGTATAAGAATAAATCAATTAGATGTAAAATAAACTCATCCATGCAAACATGGGGGGAAGACTTTGCCAGCAAAAGACAGCAACATTTACCACTGCAAATTCACTGATGTATAGGGTCATATTGCTCATTTACATCAGCAATAGGACTCTTAGCAATTTCATAAATAGACCCTAAATCCCTGTATTTATATTGGACAAATGTAAATCTAAAGTCACATCATAAATCATAGGAATTGAAAACACGGACATAGGTTTTACTTTTTAGTGTATGTAGAATAGATCACAATATTTTTAATAGTATAATTTATTCTTTAAAAAGTGGTATAATAAAATTGTGTTTGGGGACTAGTAAAAATATTTTGCATGTGTGATTTGGTGCTGTAAATGTAAAATTGTATTAGTAGGAACTTGTCTAGCCGATGTGACAACCAGGCTAGCAGGAAATGTGAATATGTGACCACTCACCTCGTTCCATCTGATGATTACATATTACCAGATTTATAAGATTGATAGGACTAACGGCACTAGTGCTTTTTTTTTCTTTTTTTTCTGCTCAGTGTCACGCAGTACCGGCACTATTTTTTTTAGTCTTAATTCTTATGAAACCAGAATAAATTAGTGAAATCATTTCAATAATGATGTCAGATGTATTAAACAAGAAATTAAGATTTTTTTTCATGGAAAATTATTGCAATATTATTTTAGTGAAGACTGCAAAACCTCTGCATTTGAAAATGCAATATTTTTGTATGTTTCATACAAATATCGCAAATACTGTATTTATCAGATTTTCTTGCTCCTGTTTATCGCATACCTCAGATGGCGTAGACATTGCTTTTTCATAAGAAGAAGATAGGAGAGCTCACCCATGTATGAGAATACCTCCCATGAAGTGCAGCTCCTCCTTTTCCTTTGCCTACTTTGTTGCTAGTGAGCAGGAGCCTTCATCACAGAACACTTCAATTGAATCTTTAATTATTATTATTAATTATTCTGCATGTGTAAGTTAATGGATCCATAATTGATATATTTTAATTGAGTAATTGTAATTTTATCTTACTGGCAATCAAAATATGTTTAAGGTTTGAAATAATATTAGACACATGGAATACTGTATAACTGGCAAGTTTATTTAAATAATTTGTTGGAAGTATGGGAATGTTATAATTTGTTCAACTAGGGCCATACTTATCAATTATTCGGTTCTAAACCAAATTATTTCATATAGCTGCTTATTGTGGCAATAAGTTTTCCCTTTGTTGATTGTGCATGCTCTCTGTTTTTGCAGAGCCTGCACACTATGAGAAACTACAGGGTAAAAATGTGATATAAAGAGGAAATAGAGATTGCATTTTGACAATGATTACGCATGATGTAGTTTTCGCAAAGCTACTTTTGCATCTTTACTTTTGATACATTCCCGTAAATGTTATTTTTTAATGCAATGTGAATTAGTGGCAAGTGGTGCAGGGATCATCACATTCTTTATGCAAAAAATTATACATGGACCCTATATGTGGAAACAGAGGTGATGTAGTAATTAAATCACATATAATAGCATCATATATTAATCATAATAAATCAGTTACCACATTTTTTTACATAACTGTGCCCTCCATCTATTTAGCAGAACAATTGTACCTTTCTAAAAAATTATTGTGGTTACTCCTGACTTCAGTATCTATAGTCAGGAGAAGAAGGCTATACTGTACTTCTAAACCAATAGTATTTTGAGAGGATATTTTAGGAGCTGGACAAATTCTATTTAATTTAAAGTTTAGTCTCAATGTCTAGTTTTATAATTTTAGATGATAAACTTATTTGTTTTCAATGTGTCATCATTGTTTTAGATGTGATTGAAGTAAATTAAAATGTTGATTGATTTTCTGTTATTTTACCAGATCAAGCATTTTCTACAGAGCTTGTATTGACATCCCGCGGGGCACAGAGCTGCTGGTGTGGTACAATGACAGCTACACGTCGTTCTTTGGCATTCCATTACAATGCATAGCTCAGGATGAAAACTGTAAGGAAATTGGCATCATTCATTATATAATTATGTGTTCCTTTACCTAACCATGAGTGAGGAAGATATTCTTTTATATTGTGCACATAGCCAACTCACAGCGGAGGCAGACATTTTGTGTGCCCAATCAATAGGCAGCCCATTATTCTCTATAAATTGGTGACATCATCTGCTCTTTTTTTCTATCACTTGCCTACCCTCAGTCAGTGAAGCGTCACAGGTGGTCTTCAGATCCCTTGCTCCCATCAGCAGCAGTTTCCAGTTGTTAGAGTGCTAGCTTTTATACTTTTATAACAGCAAGATAAACCTAGTCATGTGGATTCCTCTTATTATTCTTAATAAAATATTTATATATATATATATATATATATATATATATATATAGCCGAAAAATGTTGGACGGCACTCCGGAACTGATAATCAATCACAATGCACCATCAAATAGACAACTATTTGATGGTGCATTGTGATTGATTATCAGTTCCGGAGTGCCGTCCAACATTTTTCGGCTATCTATGAGTGTACCTCTGGAGAGGCACCCGGGCCAGTTGTTTTATTGATTGTTTGGAGTGCCGGACTATTACTATATTATATATATATATATATATATATGTATATACTCATATATACAGTATATGGCATTACCTTTACATAGCAGGAGTCAGAGATACCCTCTCATCTCAATACGCAGAAAGGGAAGCATCAGCATCAACAGTATTTGTGAATAAAACTACATAGTTGATGTCTTTCAATGTTACATACATACTTTATGTAGAACACGTTACTAAAGCCAAAGGGACAAATGTCATTACTTTGTATTTCATATTTTCATAATTTATGTGTTACACTAATGTGTATGCACTACCTATTTCAGAATACTATATTTTTATTAATGTGATCTCTAGATCATTGTCTGCACTTTTGCTTTTGGATGAGCTGTATTTTTAATAATTCTCTGCCTTTTGTTTTTTAGTGAATGTTCCATCACCGGTTATTGAAGCCATGTCCAGACAAGACACTCTGCAGCCCTTCAACAAAAATGGCAAGTTGCCTTCTTCCACATTGCAAAGGTCTATAGTTTTCCCACAGACTCCATGCAACAGAAACTATTCTCTCCTGGATAAATCTGGGCCTCTGGACACAGGATTTAACCAGATTAATGCTAAAAACCAGCGAGTTCTTGCCAGTCCCACCTCAACGAGCCAACTCAACTCAGAATTCAGTGACTGGCACCTATGGAAATGTGGACAATGCTTTAAGACTTTTACCCAACGGATTCTACTACAGATGCATGTGTGCACCCAGAATCCAGACAGGTAAAACAAGATGACATGGGCAGTCCTGAAGGTTACTTTGTCTACACTGCTTATTCACACTTTTTACTTATTTATTTATAATATATACATTATGCAGATAAACATAGAGCTAAAACAAGAGTTCTCCCCATATATTTATTTGTAGAATGTTCCCTTCAAAATTTAGCTTTTAGCTTATTCTGTTGTTCATAGAAAGAAATTTAATTCTATGTAACTTAATTTACAATGCAGAAGATCCTTAGCTTCACGGAGATGCACAGCTTTTCCAGAGATGACTAATTTTCCCTTTTTTTATGCTACGCACTGTGGAGCTACGCACTGCCTCCACCACACAGGGCAGCTGAGATATCAGACAGGCCTGGTACTCAAATGAGGGCATGGCTAAGTGTGTTGGCATGGCTACACACCTGCTTTGTAGCAAGACAGGGAGGTGGGGAGTTGCTTTGCATCTCTTGCTAACCTTGGCCCCCCAGACAGGTTTGGGTAAATTGTGTCCACCCCACCCAATTCACATCACCCCTCTCTCCACAGAGTTTGGCATGCAACACCTCCCAACCCTCCTGTGAATTGATACAATTGCAGTATGAAACAGTAAACGTGACATCTTAGTCAAAACTCCTATACCTACTGTAACATTTCTTTAAATTAAAAAGTGTGCCATGTAGCACTTTATTTCATTTGAATAATATCACTGCAAAAATAGGTATGCTGGTATATCTACTCTGTAATCGTCTGTCCATCTTCTCCTATCAGTACAAGCTTGGGCTCTTCTGCAGAGGCCACCATCTTGCTCTACAAACCATTTCACTTTAGTGGGAAACTAGATGCTTCAGTGCAAACTGGGGTCTTAAGTCACCAAAGAAGATTATGTGCTGTGCCTCGCACATTTTTACTGAAAAACAAACACACTCAAACTTTGGGGATCCGAGTAGAACAGAGTCCAGGCTCGGTTCTGCTGTGAATTTGGAACTTGGATTTAAAAACCGCACCTTGGTTTGGATCGCATGTAGGTCCAAATTACATGATTTTAAGTTTAAAGAGATCCAAAACCGAATCTGAACTAAAACACTTGAGGGTGGTTTTGCCAAAACCAAAACCATAACATGTGAGGGTAGTTTTACAAAAACCAAAACACGGGGGTACATGCACATTTCTAGTTATTGCCTACTGTGACCTTTTCTTTAACTCAGTCAATTAGAATTTTTGTTATTACAATCATAAAATGCCATGGAAAGCATTATTATGATCTTCAGGTGTAAATATATATATATATATATATATATATATATATATATATATAATGGTATCTTCAGCTCACTATGTTATGGCTCATATAGGAGGGACATTGTGTGTGTGTGTGTGTGTGTATATATATATATATACATATATATATATATATACATACATATATATATACATACACACATATATATTATATATATTTATATACACACACGCACAATGTCCCTCCTATATGAGCCATATCATAGTGTGCTGAAGATACCATTATATAGGTGCAGTGACTTTAAAACAGTGTGTCTCTATTAAAAGATTTATGCTCTGTTTTCCCATGGCCATCATGCAGGGTTAGATTAATGACCGTCATAGGTAGAAAACATCAGGCCAAGATTCTATAAATGCCTTTATGTCTCCCAGAGAGAGAATGCCTAGCATATCTGTGCCTATGTGACAGTCATTGCCGGGTTCACCTGCGGTGTACAGCGTGTAGGAACTTAATTAAGTACTAAGAGGCAATGAATTGGGATTTTTTGCTTAGCACAATTTTTCTTCAGAGCATGCAAGGCTATAAATCGTGTGAAGCTGTCAAAAAGATATACCTGCTCTAGCGGTGATGTGGAGGAAAACAGATGCCATTTATTCAATAAACTAATATCCATACAGAAGAAAAATGTTGACCAGATACCTTAGAGTCAAAGTTGGTTTGATTGTTTGTCAATACTGAATTTTATGGCTGTGAACTGTAGATGAAATTTAGCTGAACAAGTGAATTAGAATTTCTGTTACTTTGGCCAGTGGCACAGTGGATATAATATAGTCATTATTTATGCATCAAAGCTTGTTTATCTGACAATTCTGATAGCTGGCAAGAGGGGGAAAAAATCTAATTAATTTAATCAGAAAATTCTGTCTCATTTGCTTTTTTCAACAAAAAATAAATGTTAACTTTAAACAAGTAAAATATGAGGGAAAAACATCTGGATTTCATGGGTTAACAAAGAAAATCAGATGAACATTATACTATAAAAACCAGCAGTGAGTCAGAGAAATTTATTGAGACATATTAAGAAAATCTTTACACATTCTTATATAAATGGCAAATGTGCATATTTATGCTAGTCTGAGATGTCCCCTTTGAGCCTCCATATGTGGTATATGTGCAAAGTGATGTCCAATCACTGGCTTCTTATGTCCCTGTTTCATACACCATCATTAAATCTCCATTAACATAATACTGTCATTTTATTGCTCATTTCCTCCTTCAGTTTATATTAAAACAATTAGGGGAAGAGAAGAAATGTTAGGTATTTTACACTGTCCCTAGATTGAAATAAATGATTTGTCAGCAGAACATAAATTGGGTGAGCATAGGACCTGAAGGCAGTGTGTGGGACACCATGTTGCTCCCAGACCCAGGTCTCATTATACAAAAAAAAAACTATTTGTCATATTTTCACATTAACAAATGTCAGTGTTTCGGTGTTTCCACACTACACAAATGGGTTTATGTATCAAGCAGTGAAAAGTGTGGAGAAGTGGACCAGTGGAGAAGTTGACCATAGCAACCAATCAGCTTTGAAGTAGCATTAACCAAGTACAGTCTATAAAATAATAGGTAGGAGCTGATTGGTTGCTACGGGCAACTTCTCCACTTGTCCACTCTTCCATGCTTTTTACTGCTTGATACATAAACTCGATAATTTGAGACAATTTCTATAACATCCCCTTCCCTGAATGCACCAAGCACTTACTGTCCTGTAAGTGAAGTGATGTCACAGTTTCAGTTCTGAAAAGAAAAGTGTGTTATTTAATCTTGATAAATGTGCAATTCACACACTTGGGAATAATTTAGCCAAATCTTCCACAAAATGTTTAAATGTATGCTGGGAGGATCAAATACCGCTGGTTTCTAGTCTCATCATAATCTTTGTAGCTTTGGTGATATAGGACCTCCTTACACAGTAGAGACACAGGAGTGCACACTGTGAAAAAGGCAGCATCTTGTCAAAGATAGGAAAAAGTTCAACTTCACCTTTCACCCCCACCCCCCAATAAAATAAAAACATATCTAGATATACTTACAGTTTCATATATACATTGAACTTATCTCCTGTCCTGGAAATGTATACTAATCACACTACCCTGCAAATAGGAGTTTGTGCCAGCGCTTATGCAATGCTAGAAAATGCTCTACAATGGTTTTCTTCATATGTTCAACAGTAACTCAGGGCTAGAGGGGGATTCTCGCCACCATTAATTCCCGTCTCTTCCTTTGCACGCGTACCTATGGGCTACGTAATCACCTGTAGGTAAAGAAAA
The DNA here is from genome assembly GCA_031769625.1 of Taudactylus pleione. Lineage (NCBI taxonomy): Eukaryota > Metazoa > Chordata > Amphibia > Anura > Myobatrachidae > Taudactylus > Taudactylus pleione. The sequence goes on from JAUIMM010000161.1 coordinate 4,360,978, forward strand.
CATACTTGCTTCATTATCTGTGACAGCACAGTATAGCACAATATGTATACAGATAGCACTTTGATAAACAGACATTGAATTGGCAACTATGGGGGAGATGTATCAAAGCTTGGAGAGAACTAAAGTGTAACAGTCTATGAGCATCTAATTGCCACTTTACAGGCTGTGGGTCTGACTCAGAGATTTACACAACGCCGATATTTACGCAGATTGAGCGAATTTGTTAGCCACAGCGCATGTGCAAATGCCGCATGGCGCACACGCAGCGATTATATTGCGGTTATGCTCACACAAAGGATTGACTCGCAAAGTGAGTGACAGGTAGTCAGGGTTTGGGGAGCTGGGGTGGTTAGAAAAACGCAGACGTGTTTGACCGTTTACACATGATTTCATGGCGATCTCCTTTGCAGCATGAGAGCTCTCTGCGTGTCAGGAGAGCTGCAGTGTTTACGGCTGGTCTGACTTGACTAACATGCTGCGTAACTGCCCAATGTGCATTGATACTATTACCGATGTTTACACTGTTGCACGTCGTCGGATGGATATGAAGAAGTGCCCTATGCTCGGCTGTGCTTTGGAAGACATTAACATATTTTAGCAACTGCGATCCGTGAGAGAATGCCGTTGCAATTGCATTATCATCAATTTCAGGATCCGGCCCTGTGTTTGAAAAATGACAGTTAGAAACACATTTGTTGGTACATTATCTCTCTCCACATCTCTTTCTTAGCTTTGATACATCTCCCCCTATGTATTGTGCATAGTATATTTCTGATTTTGGTGCCATTCTACTCCTGTGATTTTCTTATCAGATTCTGTAACCATAACTGAAATTCTGTAGTCTGCAGTATTTATACAGTCATTTGAAACAACATATATTATAGCAGCATTGCTTTATATTCAGTCAATTTTCAGTGACCTGATGTTTCCCGTCGGTGGAGTACTGGAAACTGCATATACTGACCCCAATTTTCCTAGGCCTTTTCTATTTCTGTAGTATAGGACTCCAAACATATTTTTTGTTCATCACTTTAAAATGACTGCATGAAGGGGGTGTGAGCAGGAAGACCAATAAAAAGCTGCAACCTATGTGATTGAGGTTTCCTATTGGTCCATGTAGTAACACCCCCTCCACAGCTCCGCACAGCCTCCAGCTTTACAAAACAGCTGCCTGGAGCAGCCCCGGTGAGGAGAGCACCTGGTTTGGATGATTTTTCGCCCTGTTAGTGCAGCTTGAAGGCTCAGATGTTATTAGTAATGCAACATTTTACCACATAAATTCATGTTATATTGTGGAAAGTCATTTCTTTTAGAAGAGTAGAGAGAATTAAAGCATTTAGGGGTCTATTTACTAAGCAGTGTTAGGAGACAGAGTGAAAAGTAAAAAGAAAGTGATAAGGTGCCAGCCAATCAGCTCCCAACTGTCATCTCACAGGCTGTGTTTGAAAAATGACAGTTGGGAGCAGATTGGCTGGCACCTTATAACTTTCTTATCACTTTTCACTCTGTCTCCTAACACTGCTTAGTAAATAGACCCCTTAATGTCATTTCAGATGAGTGACACATGAGCACTTACATATTTTACTTACCTGCACATACAGTACTTTTGCATTGTCTGTGGCATTTTGCCCTTATGACTCTTTTTGTTTAGAGAGGCGGAAAGGACTATGGAGTGTGTATCCGTGAGTAATGCAAGCACATGTTCCCACATACGTGCCTCATGCACACCACAACATAACACCATGCCTGTCAGGGGGCATCTAACTTGCGGGTTATTGACCCCTGGTACAAAATGTGCACTGATGATGATAGTTACGATGGCAGGCGGCTGCATCTGACTGGCTGACTGCGACTTAATCCCCCGCACTGATTCTATTACTATTAGTGTGGCTGTTGCAATCTGTTACATTATTTGATATTTGCAATAAGTCTGCGGCACAAAAACATATTGAAACAGACAGGTTGGAAGAGACAACTGACGTTTGTATTTATTTGAACTTACTTAGTACTTTCATTGTGTGTTTCCTTGTGTATTTAATTGCATTTTACAAGGTAAATGTGACTTGGTATTTATCAATAACACTGTCCAAACACAGACAGGCTGCCTTATGTATATGACACTTCATTATTATTATTATTATACTTTATTTATATGGCACCACAAGGGTTCCGCAGCACCTTACAATGTACATAAACAAATGAGCACACAAGAAAACAGTTATTAACAGTACAAACAATGCAGGACAGATACATGATTAATACATTGCTGCATTACACTTAGATAAGCAGCATGGTGTCAGCTACCAAGGGTGGGGTACTGTTGTATATTAAAGTATAATTAAGTGAAGGAGAAATGACATGAGGGAAGAGGGCCCTACTCGTGAGAGCTTACATTCTAAGGGGAGGGGGCAGACAGACAGGGGTGACACAGATGGGCTGGATACAAGGGTCACAGTAATATAACATTTATGGAAAGGTTAGTTTAAACTTAAGAGGAAAGGACAATGAGTTGATCCAAATTTCACGAAGCCTCAAGATTTGGGGGCCACAACCAAGGTCCATTAGAGGGGTCAATTTGCTGCGTCGTTTGGTATGGCATAGTTGGAGTGGATAAGCAGATTGCATGAGGAGGTCAGGAGGGATGTGAGCAGCATTGGGAATCCAGGTACAGGCACAATCCATAGGCATGGTGGAAGTGTGGTGGTTTTTAAAAACAGTCCTTAATAGCAGGAATAGTTGATTTGTTAGTTTCTCCTTCTGTTCTCCTCCTGTTTAACTCCTGAATAACTCAGGCTTCAATTTAAAAATTCTAGTTACACTTTAAATTAAGCACTTAAAATATAAGCACACTTGCAAACGCAGCCCTGGCTTAGCAGCCCAAGATGTAAGTAATAAGTACGGCTGAAACCAAGTGTTGACACTGATTCTACCCCTCCCCAAACAGTAAAGGGTCAGCAAGCAAATAAAAAAATGGTGAGAGGACAACCCACAAACACAGATACAGAGTAATTTCCTGCCTTGGTACAGATTTTAAAACTATATGAAATACTCTATAGTTAGATTACCTAGCAATTTTAAAGGCTGTGTAATAGAAACACCAAGCAGCAAGATATGTTGGGAGCAGTAGTTAGATTACCTGTGGATGATAAGAAATGAAAAATCACATCACAGTCTTTCCCAGGTAGAAGTATAGTTAGTAATAACTCCTGAATAACTCCGACTTCAATTTAAAAATTCTAGTTACATTTTAAATTAAGCACTTAAAATATAAGCACTCTTGCAAACGCAGCCCTGGCTTAGCAGCTCAAAATGTTAATGTACTATGGGCCTGATTCAGAGCACAGCGCTCGCAAGCGGCTCAATATTTGGCCACTGCAAATGCTCCGCGTCCGGCGTGCACGAGCCCCGCTGAGCGACTGAAGTTCAGTCGCTACAGGGCTCGCTACAAGATGGGGTGGCTCTCGATGGTGAGTGACAGCTCGCCCCGTTTTGTAGGTGGGTAGGGGGGTGACTACACAAACGCAGGCGTTCCCTTAGGAACGCCTGGCGTTTGTGGGAGGACCTACTGACATCTCTACTGATGTCAGTAGTGGACCCTGCTCTATTAGAGCAGGGAGTCCACTCGGGCTTGCGGCAGCCGAGACCCCACCCCAGGGTCGCAAGCCCGATGGTTGCGATAATCGCAACGGTCTCCAGCCCGCTCGCACAAGCTGTGGGTGGACACGCACAGCTTTGCAAGCGGCCTGGAGACAAAGAAAAAAATGCCCACAGACCCTGCAAGCTGCCTGCGGCAGCGAGCGGGTCTGAATCAGGGCCAGTATTCTTCTTATTATTATCTTTTAGCACTGTACAGGGAAAATTACAAAAATACACACAATCAGTACAATATAAAAACAGACAGTACAAGGGAATAAAAATGAATGACTATATTACTAAAGGTCAATTTTAATCGATTTTGATAGATTTAAAATCGATAAAAATTGTTCAAACTCGATCAGCATCGATGTTGTGTTTCTGGAGCAAAATCACACATTTACTAACTGACAATTTTTTTAAAGTATTTGTAAATGTGAAATTTAGCCCAAAAAACACAACATTGATGTTGATCGATTTTGATCGATTTTAAATCTATCAAATTCGGTTAAAACTGACTTTTAGTAAATATACCCCTAAGAGAGTGACAACTGGGAAAGGTGGACATAAAGTCACTGACTGTAAATGGCAACATACTGGTGACAAGGATAATGCAGGGAGAGAACCAAGAGTGTGGAGGACCCTGCCGAAGAGAGCTTACAGTATGTGGGAGGTGGACAGGGAAGGGATGAAGGTTGAGGACAGAGGGCATGAGATAAAAATATGAGGAGAGCTGGCAACTTGAATGATCAGGTGAGTTTTTGGGGTATGTTTAAAAGAATGCAGTCTGCTAGATAATCTGATATGGAGGGGGTGTGAGTTCCAGAGTAGAGAGACAGAAGGGAGAAAGTCCTGGATTTGGGAGCAGAGCAAGTGGAGGTAAGAAGTGGGGAGTCAGAGGAAGAACGGAGACAGCATGGGGTAGTGTGATCTGAAATTAGGTCGGAGATGTATCAGAAGGGTTGGATACAATATCCCGGTAGTAACCATCCTGACAGTCACAATACTGGCAGGGGAATCCCAACGGTCCAAATTCTGATGGATTTTGGTGAGTATTCTAACCCTAACCTTAACTCTCATCCTAACCCTAACCCATGCCTCCAGCAGCCTAACCCTAACCATCTCCTTCGGCAGCCTAACCCTAATCATCCCCTTCTGCAGCCTAACCCTAACCATCCCCTACCACAGCCTAACCCTAACCCACCCCATAGTGTCTAACCCTAACCCTAATACTCAATGACCTTTGGGATTCTGCTGCCAGTATTGTGGCTGTCGGAACGCTTCTCGCCGAGATCCTAACTACATCCCGTGGTAGAGGGAGGAGCAATTGATTACTTTGAAAGTGAGTGTGAGGAGCTTAAAGTGGATTCTGTAGAGAAAAAGGAGCAAGTTAAGGAGTTGAAGGAAAGGAGAGGTTGAATCAGAATATGGAATTATAATATTAAGATTATAAGCAATCTGGGGGTTATTTATAAATATAAATGTATTGTGTTTTTTTTTTCATAAATGCTCTTCTCTGCCCTTTCTTCCAACATGTGACTGTTGCTATTACAACAAGGTAGGTATTTTAGAAAGAAAGGGGTATATTTACTAAGGTGAGAGTTTTTAGAAGTGGAGATGTTGCCCATACCAACCAATCAGATTCTACTTAACATTTAGCTAGCACCGTCTAGAAGATAATAGCTAGAATCTGATTGGTTGCTATGGGCATCATATCCATTTCTAAAAACTCTCACTTTAATAAATATACCCCAAAGTCTGGGATCATGTATTCGTTTAATAATAAACTGCAAGTCACCAGTTTGGTGACGCTGCATTTATGGCTGGCCATAGATAAACAGTATAGTGTTTATATAATTATGCTGAATGAACATAACACCTCATGTGTCTTCCAATGACAAATGTTTCTCCACTGCACAAAACCCCCCAAAAAAGGCTTATTTGACAGTATTTCAATAAGAGATTTATGCGTACATTAAAACAACTACTGTTAGAAGCTAATTGTGTGTGCTGAATGCATTACTCAGATGTGAGGGAACATGATTCCCCACAGAGTAACATAATATGGGAGAAAATATATGAGAAGTATTTTTTTTTTTTTTTTAATAAAGATTAAAGAAAGAAAACTGTGGGACCTCAGAGTTAAACTGCAGAATATGCAAAAATCATCTTCCTTGGCTGGATGTAAAATCCTATAACTTAAATTGACTTATGGCTGCTTATTCAGTATCTGTACAGAGACAGCATTTTTTATGGAGAATCACAATCAATACTGATGGGAAGTGTGATCTACTTTCCTAAATACCACGGTTGCCAACATTTTTAAACAGTTGGAATGATGGAATGATGTGTTGGCTGCTGAACTAGTAGATGAAAGCATCTGGTAGAGCAAAGTATCTTAGCAAACCCTGTAACACTACAATCCCCATCATATCATGTTTGCTGAGTTACTTTATTTATTTATTTTGCAAATACTCAGTCTCACAAAATTTTAAGTTATGAAATAAAGAAAATTGAATATAACTTCCAGAAAAAGAAGTTGCTCAGTATTGAAAAAAGGACATTTCCTACCGCAAAAATTTCCAGGGACGAATATTTAAAACCTGCATCTACAGATGTGTCCTGCTACATCTTTGCCGCGAATGGATACGCACGCTGTGTTTCCACCCGCGACTCCATAGGAATGCATGGTGTGATCACAATGCGCGCCATAGCATACCATAGCGTATGCTGCTGCGGGTAATCGCATGGCATGTTTGTAACGCGATCGGCAAAGATGTAGCAATACACATCTGTACATGTGCTAAATTTATAAATGGCAGTTTTAAATATAATTTTGTTCCAAGTTTAATTTTATTAAATGTGAACCAGGAAGAACAGCAAAGTAGACCCTCTGCAAACACAATAACAAAGGAAATGTCATACCTCAGAAGACGGCATCCCTCGGGTAGTCACAGCCATTGAAAGGCAAATACCACCAGTTTTTACCCCAGTCTTCTCTTACACCACTATCATAAATGTCCCCTAGAATCTCTTATTGGGTGGGATACATGATGCATCACATTTTGCCAGTGATGCATCCCACCAATCACCACGTGCATGCCAGTGTAAATAACGCCAGTATGTATGAATAAAATCACAAAAGACAACCCTCCCCGTTAGAGCTATCCCTTGTGACAGAAGGACTTCCGGCTTCATGACCCAGATGTCCTTCTACGCATGCCTTCAGGTGATGCACGCTCCACAGGGGGGTGCTGGGATGGCGACGCCCACCACATCCAAGCCCCAGAATGTAAAGCATTCTGGAGCTTGGTGTATATACTGTAAGTGGCCAAATCTCCAAATATGTCATTTTCAAAGGTTTGACTGCAAAAATCACATTGGTGCATCCCGCCCATTATCTATTACCATAATTCTTCAACAATTATTGGAGTGTTTTATGGGCACTGGTGACACAAATATTGCTAAGACCAGAGTTGGAAGGAAGAGGGTCCTGCCCATGAGGTTGTCATTCCAACACACCCAGAATACATATGAGGATAATCTTATCATAGAAGGATAAGTGAGGTAACACCTTTCTATATATATCATATGTGTTACTAGAAGTTAATTAAGATAATATTGCGGGCTATATTCCATCCACTGTTGTTTATATAATAATTGCCGCATTTAATACCATCCTAGATATGTATGCAGAAAAATTGAGGCTTTTATACAGACCTTGACCACTGCTACACTTGCAGTATATAATCTGCTATTATTACTATAATGCTTAAATCAGCTTACTTGCTAGTAAATCTGTTGTCAAGTCTGTAGAGACCTTACCACACTCAATTCTTATGGTCTTTAATTGTATTGTAATCTGCTAATATTTAGATGGGCAAAAAATGTTAACCACTGCTATGCTGCAGTGCATTCCTGCTAATATGCAGACAGGCAAAAATATATATTAACCACTGCTATGCTGCAGTGCATTCTTAAAAATAATAATAATAGTCGTGCCAATTAACCAGTATTGTACCTGCTGGTTTATTTATTGATGTGTGAATGGACAAAGTTGTTAACCCTTGCTAGTGTATTGCGTCCTACCTATTGAGCGGTATGATAACCGAGTCAGTTTAACTGATGTAATACCCGTTAATTTGTCTGCTTGTTTTGCGGACGGGCAAGGTTAATAATCACTGCTGTACTTCAATACGCTGCCGGATAAACTGACTTCCATTAACCCGATGTTCTAGTTGATATTTGTTCACTCTATGATACTAAACACGCAGACGGACAATAGTGTGACCACCGCTATATGCAATACATCCTTCACAGAAATTAGTATGACAGCCGGATCAACTAAATTGTATTGTACCCGCTATAGAATATACGGGGAGATCCTCAGTTACCATATACATTCACATTGCACATTCCACATATCACATTTCATATTTATATCTTTTGTTTAACCATGCTGGAGTACAGAGGGCACATATGCCGACGTACGTTTCGCTTAACTGCTTTTTCAAGGCAAACAGATTGCCAGGAAAACCGGGACTTTTAAACCTCCTCCAACCAATCAGGGGATTTATACATGGATGCTTGGAATTCTCCTCTTTTAAATTAACCCATTCGGGAAAATATGTGTCTAATAGATTTACAATAAAATATGTTTAGTTATTTTCATATAGATCCATTAATATTGAGCATTAGTGTTTTTTATATAGATCTCCAATTAGAATTTTATGCTGAAATATTACTTAATCCACTAGGTTATCAATCATTGATATATTAATTTATTATGTTCTTATAATTAAAATATCAATTGATATAGCCCTATCATTGTTCACACCAGCAGTGTGGATGGTCATCCCTACTCCTCCAGAACCAGTTACCCATGTGCTGCAGCTGTACTGCCCTAAGTACCCCCTGCCTTCTGCAGGACCAGGCCAGCTTCCTCCTTCCCCTCTACCCTGATGCCCTCTATTCTTTCCCTCTCATCCAGAGGACCAGGCCCACCCCCTCTTTCCACTCTACCCTGCTACCCTCATTCTATTCTGCCTAGAGTTCTGTAGGACAGAGGGGCTGTGAGACCTCCATCATGGTAAGTTCATGTACAGGGAGGCACTGGGATGTTATTTAGGTATATTGGGAATGTAGTGCCACATGCACTCACTGCAACAAGATACTAACCGCCTCCTATTTTATTTTAGTGTGGGACAAAGTATATTTTTGCACCTGGGCCCACCACTCACTAGTTCAGCCACTGGTGTGACAAGAACTCAGATATTACATTATTTGCAATGTGCAGGTATAATGAGTGTATAAACAGAAGAAACTGAGTATTTAAGTTATGAGTAGATGTCCATCATTATGGGCCAGACTGTCCCAGCCCTTAGAAACACTTGTTTTTCTCTTTCCAGAGACCCTTATGATGATAGGCACCCATGGCATTTGCATGGTCTGCTTTGACTATATATAAAATACTTGACATTTCTCATGAACATAAAAGCAGTTTTACTCTAATTTTACTTTATATGTAACAATAGAAGGTTAAATTCTCTATTAAACCATATAGAAAGCTATAAACTATACAAACCGACTAATTTAGTGGAGGAGGAGATTTTGCTAAAAAAATTTGAAGCAAGCAAGATTCTTGTTAAGTGCAATATTTCTATTGCACATACAAATTCACATTTGTAAACTTTGATAGAGGAGCACTCGGCGTTGCCTCTTCCTACCTTGGCCGCCGACCACTAAGATCTGGAGCAGCTCTTGCTGGAGGCGCAACGATTGACCTGCGCTTTTTGCGTATGCGTTGCTACACCATGCATCTTTCTCGACCATCCATCCAAGCTAATGGACATGCCCCTGATATCTTCCAGTGTGGGAGAGCCTGCATAGACCCCAGATTCCACTATCTAACCACCGCAGCATATATTACAGATCCTGCTGCTGCCACATATAATCTGACCATAAACTGTATACAACAGGCGATCCTACACCAGACACCTATTTGTTATGATGGGCGCAGCTGTCAGCTGGGCAAATTGAAAATAGCCAACAGTTGCCTAATCTACTACTGAAGCGGAATATATGACTCTGACAGAAACAGCCAAAACATTATCGCTGAAAGAGACTATGGGGTATATTTATTAAAGTGCAGATTTTTACAAGTGAAGATGTTTCCCATAGCTACCAATCAGATTCTAGATATAATCTTCTAGAAGGTGCTAGATAGATGTTAAGTAGAATCTGATTGGCTGTTATGGGCAACATCTCCACTTCTAAAATCCTGCACTTTAGTAAACATACCCCTATGTGTGAGCTAGATATTTCTTAACATAAATAAGATGAGACCATCAACATAGCATGTGACAACAGAAAAGTGCGATAAACTTATCTTCCAATACCAAGCATCGTGATAAATCCAAAGACATTGTCATAAAACACAATTTCATTAGAGAGCTGATAGATAGCGTCTAAGGGTGGGATGTACTATAGGGAAAAATGTGGTAAACTGCTTTACGGCATTTTCCATATGTACAAAGCACGAGAATGCGATGCATTCCCGTGCTTCATCCCGGTGGGTAACGCCATCTTCAAGTGGTGTTACTCAATAGAAGCCTATGGGATTCTTTTTGGGACACCTCCCCTGAGAGGGATCCAATCGGATCCCTCCCAGCATCCCCGTGCCCCGTGTTTTTCTGCACATGCACAGAAGGACGCCAGAGGGAGTTCTGGGTGCTAAACCCGGAAGCCCCTCTCTCAGGAGGCATCGCAAAGGACAGCTCTTATTGGAAAAGCTAAAACTAAGATGCAGGGAAGTGTATTGGTTAGACTACAACCTACATACACAACATAGGGGCTGTGCGCATATACACTTCAGTGAATATCATGTATCTCTGTTTTGTTTGAAGTATCACCACTTGTGAAAAATTATAGGCTGTGAAGTGTGTAGACCTGATAGGTCAAATTTCCTAAATACACATATATAAACCAAGATAAACCCAGAGACTGGCTATATAAATAATAAGTGGAATAAGTGTCTCTATATATGATAAGCCAGCATGTGTGATACATATCCAGCTGAACAAGTCAGATTACACAGTATATAAATACAATTGAGAAACTGCACTGACAACATGATCTGAGGGGTTGTCTGTTTCTGTGCCTTGATACTATTTACATAAACTAAGACGCAAGGAAGCATACTGACTAGACTACAGCCTACGAAATAGTGGCTATGTGCGCACCCAGTTCAATGAATAAAAGAGAGACCATGCGGTAAAAGGGGAATGATAGACTTAACAAGTCACATTATACCATACTATAGATACAATTGCACATAGTAGAGGAGAACATTTCCTAGCCCTTTAGGCTACTAACTAGCCCAATAGGGAACAAAAGTTACACTGTTTCCAAATAACCGCTACTTAGATACTGTGAAGTTACAAATTAGGAACAACACTGAGAAAACCAAAGGCACATTAGCAACAAATATTATGATTGCTATGAAATTCTGTGGATATAACAGATAGAAAATGAAACTACAACAAACTAGTCACACACAAAATTATTGGAGAATAAAATAGGAACACCGTACAGGTGGACAATTGATTTTTATAATCTTTATTTACACTGCTTCTAACTGATATCCTACTATATTTTATAAATTTTCTGCTTTATATTTTAGGGTATTAAATAAAAGTTATGTTTTAAATTAAATACATACTCACTATCATGTTTTAATTGGATAACAATAAGACAATATACCATATGATAGTAGGAGTATAAGGCACTGAGTAAAGAAACCCCTACTGTTGTTTTCTCTCCTTTTTTCTAAAATATGGTATAGATAGGGGGTATCGGTAGCACTTCCTGATTTCAGATAGGAATTGGAATTAGAAAATAGATAATAGATGATTATATAAGCATTTTTTAAATTACTCCTAGACAGTCACCCACCAGATATTATGCTATCATTAAGACAAGTGAATAGAGAGTGCCGAATATCGGTGCGGGATCTCTCCCTTCGCCTCGTAAAAGCTGTCCTTTGCAATATTCTAGGTACATACCACGGTAATCAACCGCTGTATGTACTCGATGAGAGGCACAATGTTCCTGTTTCTACCTGGGTTAAAAATCCTTCTTCTGGTAAAGCTGAAGCTGACCTGCCGTGTGGACTAACTTCCATTGCACACCTCTGCCACCTACAATCATAGTGTCTGTGAAATAAATATAACCCCACACATAAGGTTTCTAGCCATCATAGATTACCATCTGTATACTCACTTTACTTTCTGTATTAATCTATAGACTCACTTTACTTTCTGTAGTGGAGTACACTTTTTCAGAGGACATGTTGGAACATTAAAGTTTCAGGTGAAATCTGTTGAGCAGCCTGTAAACTTGGAATGATTAAAGCTGTGTTCATACTTGACAGCAAGGTCAAACAGGTTAATTTATAATGCCTCTTATTATACGCTTGGTTTCCTTTGTAAAGTATCCACAGGACTTGTGTAATGAGAGTTGAGAGACATTACATGGCAATGTGCAGTACAAATTAAGTTAACAGCCATTTCACTTATTCGATCATTCATTATTCTTAACCTTTAGAAAAGTTTTCTAACATATGTGTATACATCAGCACTTAATTAGTATGTTTTTTAAACATTTTAAACTGTAATATAATAAGAGTTCCAGTGTTTTTTTTTAAGCAAATGTAATGAAGAACTCTGGCTTAAATAATTAACTTTCTTTAGCTGCTTACTAAGGCAACTTAGATTAAATATTACATAGTGGGTTCTTTGAGTGTTAAAGTAGTGTAGTGTCATCTGGTGTCAGACAGGACAATGATGTTTTATTTAGAGGTGTGCGGTGTGGTTTTGCTGAAAACCGAATACATTTGTATTGTGGAGCTCCGAGTCGAATCGAGTCCTGGCTCGAATCACTTTTTGGTTCCGAGTAGAACAGAGTCCTGGCTCGGATCACTTTTGAGGTTCCGAGTCCCAGCTTAAGTCTGCTGTAAATTCTGAACTTGGATTTAAAAAACTAATCTTAGGCTTTGGATTGCATGTAAACGGGTCCAAATTACATGATTGTATCTGTTTTATCAATTTTAAAGGTATCTAAAACACTTGAGAGTAGTTTAGCCAAAACCAAAATAAAAACCATAACATTTGAGGGTGGTTTTGCCAAAACCAAAACACGGGGGTCCACACACTTCCACTTCTCTTATTTTATTACCAAGGGCTTGCTCTCTAGTATAACTGTATTATTTTGTAAATACAACCACATTGTTGCCCTTATGTGAAATGATAAAATAACCCGTAATAATTAACTAAACTATTTAAAACCTATAAGTTATACAGGACACATAAACCCAAAGCTGCATTCAGAAAATACATTTCTGCACTGTGATTCAAACACCCAGGTTATACCTCAGAGTCACAGGTGTCTGTGTTGACCTAGCAGAGAGGGGGATCTGAGCAGGGACAGGCAGGACACACAATAATACACAGGCTTTACCTCATAGTCCTGAGTGTCTGTGATGGACTGAAAGAAAGTGGGGTCAGATAAGGGACAGGCAGCATCAAAACACAAGAGATGCAGAGGATGATTATGATGATGATAAATAGGGGACCTAGGACCCAGCAGCCAGTTTCAGGGACCCCCATTATCTCTGCTCAGTGGTGGTGTGGAGACTGCAGCACCATCCAGTTAGGAGTAGTAAGGAGAGAAGCTGCACAGAAGATACTCTGCAGCTGTTAGGTTGGAGGGGAGGAACTATTTAGAAGATTGAAAGACCACACCTCTAAGATAGAAGAGGTTAGAGGAGGAGGGGAGGAGCTTTACAGAATATAGACAGTCTGCACCTGCCAGGTAAGATGGGTTGGAGGAGGTGAGGAGCTATACAAAGGATAGGCAGGAAGAAGGATTCGCTCTAGGCTCCCATGACCACTGCAGAGATGGAGGGTCTTTCATAAAGATTAGCGGTTACAGATCAATGGATACCCTATACAGGCACAGGTGCTTGACCTACACCATAATTGCAGCCACCCGCACACAGCTGCCAACATATTGGTGGCTTCTGCTTTGCCACCTGGACCAATCAAAAACAAGAATTGCAGCTCAGCCAGTCACAAGTGCCAAGTGTGAATTCCACCAAGTGGAGCCCAGTGTGAAAGTCTTTTTGGTGCCCTCATGCCCCCTGTGTCACCTCCAGCCTCATGTCCCTTCTGTCACCTCCAGCCTCATGTCCCCTCTGCCACTTCCAGCCTCATACCCCCTGTCCCCTCCAGCCTGTGTCATTCCAGAGCCAATCCCTCCCCCTCCATTTCTCCCTTTAACTTACCTTCTTATTTGTTAGCCTAACTGCTCCTCTTCCCTTCAGCTGTGCCTTGCTGCACAATGAAAATAAAACACAGGGACTTGGATAGAAGGGTGTCATGGCACCACAAACAGCAATACTGCCCGCATGATCCATTGTGCTGGGTGGTTCACAGAAGTCACTTTTCTGGGTTTTTTTTTCAACAGACCCCACTTGACCACACCACTACCGTGCAGGCGATGGGAGAAGATGTGAATAGTAGAAGTTAGGAGAAAACAGGAATAGGGGGAGATGGGAGATAACAGAAATAGTGGGGGATGGGAGAAGATGGGAACAGGGGGAAATGGGAGAAGTTGTGACCATGCTAGGCTGGGCTTCCAGCATCTTGCTGGCATAGGCTCCGGTGATGGTGTGTATATAATATATATATATATATATATATATATATATATATACATATCCGTAAAGTTTTCTTTTAACCTTGTAAAACTATTGTTTACAAAAATGTCCCCGAAATTGCAGATTTTTTAAATGATCAAATTAAGTACATAAGAGCTAGTTAACCCTTATTCAATATGATTTTATTAACAAATCTGCATTTGTTAAAATTATACTGAATCGAGTTTAAATAGCTCTTATATACATCATTTGATAATTTAAGAAAATCAACAATTTTTGGAAATTTTTTGGAAAAGATATCCAATTAAGTGGATAAATAATAATAATAATAATAATAATAATAATAATAATAATAATAATAATAATAATTTAACAGTATTTAAGTAACACATAGTATAGTTACATATTTTTTTTAACCAAAGTATAGTTTTAAGAAGTCTTGTAGTGAACACCGTAGTTTCACCAGATGCAAAGCTCATTCTTGGCGCCAAACCCTTGTGCCGTTGCCAGCACCACCTTTTTATCTCTGTGTGCAACTAAGTTATTTTCCATTGTGGGCACCTAAATGCAATTATTAACAGGGACCATAAGCCGGGAATCTGCTCAATATTAGCAACATGTTCTATTTATTAAAATGAGAACATTACCTTAATAGGTTTAAGACCAGAAGATACACATTACAGACCCTTAATTGAGAAATGACTCAAGTTTTGGCCGGTAGCTAAAGACATTTAATCAACTAGGTGACCCATAGCAGTTTCAATTTCCATGAGCCCTGGGGAATCTTCAAGACCGTACAATTAATAAAAGGCTTAAATACAGAATAAGTATTTTAACGGCTGAACAAATAAAGTGACTGAAGAGTAAATAACTAAATGATTGAAATATGCTGGAACATTATTTAAAAAAAAAAAGTCCTAGTAAATATTTGGAAAAAAGAATGTGATTGAAACTTAATTTGTTGGTGGCACTTAATGACTAGACGTCTCCATCACTGTTCTAGGTTTCATTATCCTGGAAGCCACAGGACAGACTTTACAGAAATAGCTGTGCAAGTGTGTGTGCTCACACTCGCACACACACACTTATGAGTTAATGGTATTCTAATTATTTATCTTAAGTTTTTTAATTCCATCTTACAAACTTCCTCAGGATTAAGTGCAGTATTTTCACCTAAGGCCATCCTATTGTATATATAGGCATACTTTACTAACTCTACATACAGTATACTGATGGAGCACTATTATTACAGATGAGCGTGCCCCACAGTCTGGAACACAACGCTCTGGCATTCCCAGGATCATGTGTATCAGAGACAAGAAAAAGAGGAGAAAGTAGGCTCTTTTTGTGGGGCACTCTTATGTAATTTAGTGTAGTAATTAAAAATTCATTTTTATTATGATCCATTAAAATAAATGACCAAGGTATATGAAAATCAAAACAACACAAGTCAAAATGTATTATATGTTACACTAAAATCATTCTGTGTGTTCTGGGAACTTTATCAAGTTCTAGTAACACAATCAAATATAAAAGCGAAGAGCGAAGATATTGATGGATAATAGTATAGAACAGTTTGTTCCCAGGATCATGCCATTACTGCAAAATAGAGGTGCTTCATCTGTCTACATAACACTTTGTGTAACTGCTGATACCTGGGCATTGCTAGAAACCATAGTGCACTGTGGACTTCCTTCATATCTTAAACAGTTTTTCTGATTTAGTGGAGGATCGGCAAGTAACTCTCCTTCCCCCTGCCCCCACGGATCAATGAAGAATAATGACATACAGACAAATTTTACACTTTTTCACTCATGTTGCATTTTCACTTCATTGTTGTAAATTAATTACTACTGAAATCTTACAAGGCATCCAAATATCTCCAAGGATGGTAGCAGATGCCATTGTAACAACAGTATGATGCAGTACTATTAATAGGTATTCTGTAAGGTAACCTGATCTATTGGTATATAAAACAAGAAAAAAGCACATTAGATCTGGCAGTTGTAGAATAAATTGAGCTCATGCACGGTTTTATTTTATGGGAAACAAAAATTATTCTACTTACAAGTAGGATATATTTCCTTTTAATTGTTTTTTTTTGTATACTTGTTCCCTACTTTTCCAAAATGTAACGGTAGTACATGCTGCTGTCCAATTGCATAATTACTGCCACATTACATTGTTATATATTTATATTTGTGTTCTAACTTTTGGGTTTGGCTCTTTTTTCACTTTCTTCATGATGTGTCTTCTAAGAAAATGTCAATATGGGACAAAGCTTGGTTTCATAGGTCTCATGAGTATAATTGTTATACTTTATCTCATTAATCAAGCAGAATAACAGCTACGGCTTAAGACACAACAACAATCCGGGATTTTATTTGCAGTCACCGTGTTCTCTCTTGGGTTGTCTTAAACTAGATAACTGCAGATCATAAATGTTAATAGTCCCTTACGTTGCTACACAATTGATTGCAAACAAATAAATAAGATGGGTTATTATGTCATTGTTTTCTGGCCTTTTTGTTGAAATGTAATGCAAAAACAACAACAAACAATTGCGCATCATTTGCAATATTAGATATAGGTAATGATGCGTAATTTTTTTTTTTTTTTATCTTACTAATGTGCTTTGGTTGCCTAAAGGCCAACTTTTATAGGACCATTCAAGCCAAAAACCAATGTGGCTGGTGCAGAGGGAGTACCACGCCAGTGGACATAGTGTATCTTGGGTGACTGGTCTGCATGTGCGCAGGCGGCACTTAAAACTTCACTTTACCAATTTTAAACCATGTTTTCACCCATTTTCAAGTACCCCAAATGTGACAGGACTACTTATTTTCTCCTAATAAAACTGCTTAATGCTATTCTTCACCACTTGTACAAAGACGCTATATAGAAGCACTTAAGTAACCCCAAATAGCTCCAGGGGGGCTAATCAGGGACATCTATACTGATCCTCAATGTTAGTGCATCTTTTGGGGGGTATCAGGCTGACTTCCCCATTTCTGACAGCACTTCTCGCCTGTTTGAGTTTTGCCGGGACGCGTTTTTGCGTCTTTTGGAATTGAATATGGCGAATAGCGGGGGCACGCATGATGTTTCCGCGGCTAAAACACGCAAAGTCGGCAAAAAGTGCGGCATGCAAACAAGTATCGCGGGTGCGAAACTAATTGAATAGGGCCCTGTGTTTGAAAAATGACAGGAGCTGATTGCTTCATACTTTATCACTCTCCACTTTATCACTCTCTAAGGCTTAGTACATTTCCCCATGACTGGAGAGGTGTGACAGGAAAAGGAAGAGGTGGTCTATGGCAAGTTGAGCGCAGCAGAGGGGCGTTTAGACAAATCTGCTTAAATAGGCATATATGTCTGCTATGAGGTCTGCGACAGGGTGATATAATGATGATGATGCATCTTGAGATATGTAGGGCTCTGTATATTAGTGGAAATATGCTACATTTCAGTGCTTTGTTTTTTAAAGTAATTTATGGCCATTTTGTCAACTACCCAACTTTAATATATTTTACAAGAGGCTAGTAGCTAGAAATAGATATATACTAAAGATCCTGATATTTGTTACACTAATGAGAGAAAAATATCCTGGATTCTGTGGCTTAGGAGTTTTTACACATGTACTCTGATTTCTCTTATTCCAACAATAGTGAAGTATGTTTTTATTGGAAAACCTAGACAAGTGACACTACTGACAATGGTAGTTTGGGGTTTCCTTTGTAAAAATGCTTAAACATAACATGTGCAGTGCAAGTTAGTAGAATTATATGTTCCATTAGAATAAAATGGATGCCAGGTACCACAGAATTCTATATCTTTGTCTTAATAACATATTAATATGAATGCAAAATGTTTCTATCAAACAGATACAAATAAATACAATTGCATTTTGCAAGTTATATTAAAATCAACTTTTTTGTTCTACATTATATGCGAGTTCATGTAGAAACAGCTCAATTGTGTAATCTATCTCTTTTAGACCTTACCAGTGTGGACATTGCTCTCAGTCCTTCTCCCAACCATCAGAACTAAGAAACCATGTAGTCACCCACTCCAGCGACAGACCCTTCAAGTGTGGCTATTGTGGTAGAGCTTTTGCTGGCGCAACCACATTAAACAACCACATCCGGACGCACACAGGGGAAAAACCTTTTAAGTAAGTAAATTGTATAATAAGGAAAATGGCAATTTACAAAATCATAAATGACCAGTAGCTTATTCCATATTACTTTGCTTATAATGCTAAGAAACTATGGCCAATTTTTAGAGCATTTGATGGTTCCAGAGCTACAAAATTGGCCATTGGATGATTTATTTGTTAGTCCCATATGTTCACATAAACTTTTGTATTACTGCTCATAAAACACCATTATAATCTAGTGCATTTATTCACAGGTTTGGTCCTTGAAGGATATTTGCACAACATGTACGACATACACCTATACAACAGATAAGTTAAAAGCTAGGTCAATCATTAAGATTTAATATACAAGAGTAGATTTACTAAAACTTCTAAAAGGAAAACTGAAGGTGTTACTCCTGGCAACCAATCAGATTTTAGCTATCATGTACCTAGTATATTCTAGCAAATTATAGTTGAAATCTGATTGGTTGCTATAGGCAGAACCTATAGGAGATTTTGTAAGTTTACCCCCTAGATTTAAGTTGATCAGGCAGAGGGATTTCCAATTTGATCCCCATTACTTTTCTGTCTTTATCTTCAACAATCCCGCATGATGTAACTCCATGGCTGCATCAAGGGCCATATGGGCCTATGACCAGTGCTGTGTGGCTAGGCCTACACTATCAGCCATAATGTCTCTCTAAGGGGTCTATGTACTAAGCCTTGGAGAGAGATAACGTGAAGAGTGAAAAAAAGTACCAATCAATCAGCTCCTAACTGTCATTTTACAGGCTATGTTTGAAAAATTACAGTTAGGAGCTGATTGGTTGGTACTTTATCTATCTCCACTTTATCTCTCTCCAAGGCTTAGAACATCTCCCATATTATACGTAAAAGAAGAAAAATTTCATCTTTTTGAGGAAAATGCACATACAATTTTAATACATATGATCCATGGCGACCATGTTGTCAGCTGGGTGGCTTGTCATCATGCTGGTCTTAAGATGTAGTCTGGCCCTGCATAACGCCACACTATTAGCTCAGTACTCTGTGCTCATAAAGAGGCAACTGATGATTATCTAATACTGCTTTTCCTGACTCGGGTTTGACCCGATATTTGGAACACAGTAAATGGGTCAGAACCTGGACATACCCCTTTCCACTATGACGCCGATCTGGGTTATTCCCGGATTGGCGCCATTCACACTGCACATGGGTGCAGTGGAACACTTTTCCCGGCGCTTGGAGATGACCTCATCTCCAAGCGCTGAGAAACCAGGAAGTCCCCATGCTGTTAACGGGTCCCGGGTCGGAAGACCCGGGTTACCCGTTTACACTGCAGAGTTTCACTGGTCATTCCCGTGTTAAACCCTGCAAGTTACCTGGGTTGGTTTGCTGGGTCACTCGACCCGGGAATCCAAGCCTGGCCCCTTTTACATCTAACTCTGCAATAACCTGGGTTTTAACTCTGGTGTTAAAGGGTTATAAGACAAAGATGTGACTCGTCATCAGCTTCTCTTTGTTCAGCATTTTATTGATTATCCAGAATCAGATAAGTGTTAATACAGTGTATAAAGAATTAATGGAGTACATTAATACCCAAATATGAAACCAATTTCATATTTTTATAATATAGAAACAAATATAGTAATAATAAATTTGCATATTTAATGAGTTATATTATTGTTATCACTTGTCACTAATTTTTAAATGGTGCTCCAACCAGTCAGCTTTTAACTGTCATGTGTTTGAAAAATGACAGGAGCTGATTGGTTGGAGTACAATTTAAGATTAGTAATGAGTGATTACAAGAATATCACTCGTTATTAAATGGGGCTCTATATGTGCTTAAAATTAATAATATCATATATATTTATATCCAATTTATGCAGCATTCTACAGAGAACATTTGTCATTTATATCAGTCACAGATAGGACCCTGGTCTGAAATTGAACTCATGACCTCCATGCTATGGGGTGGTAATGCCATACCCACCAACCATCCCACTTTGGGCGTAACAGTGTCATTTTTCAGGCACTGTTCCACAATCCCTCCCATGGGCTGTAGTGTCCCGTGGGGGGAAAAGGTTGGGGCAGCACTCTATCTCCACTGGTGACTAAATGAAAAGTATGCACGGCATCTAGATAGTGCGGAGGGGGAGGAGAGTATTGGTGCAGCCAAGCATCGCTGGGAGCACTGGGCACGCCCCCAGAGTGATGGAAACCAGGGCATGATGTGAGGCCACAGCCCCTTACTGTGAAGCCATGCCGTTTACTGTAAGAGCGTGCCCCCTTTTGGGCACACACAAACTGTCCCTCCTTCCAGCCCCAGTATATTGGGAACTCTTTAATGCTAACCACTATTCCACCAAGCAGCACTGTACCAGGACTATTCCTGGTACAGTATACAAATGGTTTATTGTTGCTTTAATTTACTTTTCATTTCATTTTTGTGCTACTTGCACTAGAGGCTGTTGGATGCACAAGTGGCTTAATTGATTCAAAATATGACTTTACTCCCAAAGATCAGTTGACTGCCACAGATCTCAAGACTTTAGGCAGGAATTAATACCAATCAAAATCCATATCACATCAATTAAAAGTTATACCGTTCAACCAATCCCAAAAGCACACCCAAGATTGGTACATTTAAAAAATCTGAAGGGATATAACAGGAGGTCTCCAGCAGTAAAGTAAAAGTATAGCTTGACCAAAGAGCTTAACATCTTAACACTACTAGATCCCATGTTTACAGATTAGAGGCTGTGATAAATAGTCCCCATTAGGGGTTTGTTGTTAGGATAAATGGAAAAGCAATGCTAAAATCCTGGCAGTTATGTCATTGATTTCCTCTGACGGCTGTGTAAATAGATTTCAGTAATTAATTGAAGAGGTTCTGAGGTCAAAATAGATTTATTGTAATGTTAAGGTGTTACATATCTGTTACCCTGTTGACTCAATTATTTTTTTCTCTTTCATCATTTGTGTACACTTTGTGCTAAATGTGAAATATATGTTAATTATTTTAATATTATTATTACCCATCCAAAATAACAGTTGACTTAGAACCACTTTCACTGAGCAAATGTGATTGCACAAAATAAATAAAAAGTATTATTTTGGGGCAAACTTGCTGATTTATTGCTTGCTTACCTGAATTTTATGTCAAAAATAATGATTGAAATAAAAGTTTAAGGTTGGAGTTTCTTAGTGTGATTCGTGTTGTATGATGACTGAGCTGAAGCGTAATAAAGGTTTAGCACACAATTAAATGGAAATTATTGGTGCTGAACACAAGCAGAACAGAACAGGGTGTTCAGCTGTTTCTCACCCTTGCTGGCCCCTGTAATAATCACTTCTCCATAGCTGACAGCCAGGAAAGGTAAACATCATGCATAGACAGATTTGGACTGGCCCACAGGTCTACAGGGGAAATCTCCAAAGGGCCCCACTGCCTGAGAGCCCCGCACCCTCCTCTAGGGCTCAGTAACATGGTAGAGCAGTATGATGGATGAACTTAAGTACTTGGTTTGTTGCTATGGAAACTACATCAAGATTTACTCTCCTGCCAATCAAAGTGGGTATTCTTAACACACCCTGTCCCCTTAAAATGGCCTTGTTCTTTACATGTCCTCTCTAACCACACCTCTTAAGCTTGGACCACTACCACTTAGAGATGTGCGGTTCGGTTTTCCAGAAATACGAACACACCCGAACTTAGGGGTTCCAAGTGGAATCGAGTACCAGTTCTGAATCACTTTGGGGTTCTGAGTGGAACAGAGTCCAGGCTTGGGTTTGCTGTCAGTTCGGAACTCGGATTTAAAACCGAGCTCGAGTTTTGGATTGCATGTAAACAGGTCCAAATAACACGATTTTAGCTTTTTTTATTTTTTATAGATTTTTAAGGAATCCAAAACCGAACCAAAACACTAGAGGGTGGTTTTGCCAAAACCAAAACATGATGATGAATTAGAACCAAAACCAAGCACTAGGTTCTGCGCACATCTCTACTACCACTGCATTCCTTGATCGGCCCTTCATGCCCCAGTCCAACACTGTGCACAGGGCATGGTGCCGATTGGTTTCCTAAAACAGTGGTACTAAAGTGTGTGCTTGGGGTTAGGAACTACGCAATACGGAGCATTTATTTATTGAGCATATCAATGCTCATGTGGGAGAAAATGTGCACTGACTGCACCCCTGCAAATACAGCATAAGAGCGCCAGGTTCGATGTTGTTGGAATAAGTATGCAAGCACTCAAAGCGCTTGCATGCCAAAAGCTTAAGGTGGAAAGATTTCAGCTGCAGCAAAATGATAAACATCATGATTTGTCCTGTTACCTTATATATAGACAAATCTGGTTATCAAGCAAAAGGCTTTACCTCCCGGCAAAATAATGACAATACGACTGACTTTTGGTGGCTCTAAGTCAGGGATGGGGAACCTCAGGCCTGGGGGCCGTATAAGGCCAGTGGAATCATTTGGTCTGGCCCTCTGAGCTTTTTCTGCTAGCCTCATCTGGCTAGCAGGGTGCCTAGAATGGCACCCAGCAGCCAGAATCTATGCAGCAGTGCCACCTGGAGCGTCCTTAGGATGCTTCAGACGGTCACACCGCTACCCTTACAGCTCCCTGGAGCATCCTAAGGATGCTCTGGGAATTGCTGTAATCACCGGCGATTGTGGCCAGGCCCCTGTGTGACATCACACAGAGGGGACGTGGCCTGCACAAGGCCCGCAAATAATGTTATATATTTCAAAGTGGCCCTTGGCAGAAAAAAGGTTCCCCACCCCTGCTCTAGGTGATCATTTTGAGGCCATGCATGATCTTTTCCAGTTTTTTCTAAAATGAATAAAATAGCCACATAAATCACAATGTGTTTCTACCAATAGTGTAATTGAATATTTATTTTTATTTTGTAGGTACAAAAGGGGATGGGTATGTCTTATCGTCAATAAGAATGTCGATAACGAGAAGGCAAACAGAGTTATGTCAAAGCTGTCATGCCAACATGATAGTAATGGGATGTAAAGCATTGTAACAGTGTTGGCATTGTAACTGTATTTACACAGTGAGAGGTCTTGTTGCCTTATTTATTGAACCACCCTCGTATATCAAAATTTAGAACAAGACAGTTAAGGTCCCTAAAGAAACCAATGAGATTCCATCATTTATCTAGTACATTCTATAAAATGATAGCTAAAATTTGATTGGTTGCTGATGGTAATACTTTAATGCATCTCATTTAACAGAAAATTAGGCATTTCAGCTTTCTTAATGGACCCAAATCCATTTGCATATGTGCAAATGCATCTGTATTTATAGGATGTGCATGGGTTTGCTGACTGAGGGGGTCATTCAGACCCGCTCGCGAGCACAGGACGTTCGCAAGCGGGTCGATGTTGCCCCACTGCGCATGCGCACGACCGAGGGAGCTCCGTCGTGCGCATGCGTGAGACCCGGATAGCGACAGATAGAGCCAAAATCACTCCTGGGCTTGCGGCTAGCGAGACCCTACTGCAGGGTCTCCTTCGCAAGCCCGATGGTCGCGATGGTCTTGACCATCGCGACCATCATCATGGACGCTCGCATAAGCTGTGGGTGGTCACCCACAGCTATGCGAGCGTCCAGGAGGACGCTCCATTTTCATGGAGGAGGGCCCTGATTCAGAGCGAGCACTCTGGTCAGAGCGTTCGGCTCTGAATCAGGCCCTGAGACTGCAGCATCTGAGGTGCAAAATGTATTTCAAATTGTAGGGGCTGAGCAGTTTTGGAGCTATGCACATAAATCACTTTACAGGACAACATTATTTAAAAATGAATGGAGGATATGGACATTTAGGTTGAGTTTCCTGTTAAGCCTGAGGCCGCAGAGGACTTGCATTGTAAATGTCCCTGGAGGGGGTGGAAACTGGGCCTGGGGTTTCAGGAGGGTGCCTTTTATGCAGTTTATTTTGGAAAGTGTATATGTTTTGTCTTAGTAAATAAAAACACTGCAGATGCTCCCTCACTGTCATAAATGTTGCCAAACTGGTAGAATTTCAGGAGTAAAATTTTTACGTTTAGTAGGATGGATCTTTCAGGGGCAATTTTCGATACTGGAAAGTTAGTGAATCAGCCATGCAGGGGAGCAGGAGCATTTTTGCAAATAGAAAAGCTCTGTGTGCCTGCTTGTTTTGCACTTTTGCAAATCGCCTTTTGGAATATAATATATTATTACCCATCGTGGAATTGAACTTTACTAAGATTTTGAACAATCTTTACTTATATGCAGTGTTCTTTCCCTGGTGGCAATAACCTATACGCAGCACAGGCACCTTTTTTTGTGTCATATTTTTAAACTCAAAACTAATTACAGACACAGTAAGAAAGCAGTGAAATAATTTCAGAAATAAATAAAATAAGCTTCTGAACACTTTCCCAGAGTATGGATGCTACTATAAATCTTTTATCAACTTGTTACTTAATGTGAGTACCGTCAAAACTTTTTTTTTTTTTTTTTTAGAAACAAGCAATACCTATATAAGAACATGTAAAATATATCTCAGTCCATCACCAGTTGTCATCTCTGACTGCCTGCGCTCTGTTTTTGGGATTTGGAATTTTTGATGACATCATCTAGACTTTAAAGCCGAGAGGGGAATGAGCGGAGCGCAGATAAAGAAAGCAGCAGGTGATTGGCAAACAACTGATCTCAAACCTAACTGGCATGGCTGAACTGGCAGTTGATAAAGATGACTTAGGGGTCTATTTACTAAGCAGTGTTAGGAGACAGAGTGAAAAGTGATAAGGTGCCAGCCAATCAGCTCCCAACAGTCATTTTTCAAACACAGCCTGTGAGATGACAGTTGGGAGCTGATTGGCTGGCACCTTATCACTTTCTTATCACTTTTCACTCTGTCTCCTAACACTGCTTAGTAACTAGACCCCATAGAAATAAAATAATGACAAAAGGAAATAGTAAAGCACTTCGCTGTATACTAGTGCTGCATACATATAGTTAATAATGACAATAACATTAATAACGAAAGGAGCCATGTAACGTTACTTAAGGGATAAGTCCAATGAATACATGACAAGAACATCGTAATTGTTCAGGGCTCTTATAGTCTTTTTTATAATTTGCAATATCGAACATTTATATCTGCTTTGTAATGCAGTGTCTTTTTTCTTTTTTGGGGGTGTGTGGTGAAGAGCTGCAGATTTGTGTATTGGTGCTTAAATACTAATAAAGTAGTAAATGCCTCCATTCCAAGTTTGTCATGCAGTAAAAGGTAGTATATTTTGGCACACCAATCCACTAACTAATCAGTTTTCTAATAAACAATCAGCAATTCACTAATGTGTCATCAGCACTGCAGGCGCTCAGAGAGGATCATCTGCCCATAGACGTTAATGAATACACCAAAAATCATTAGGCAATCAATACTTCTGAGTTATTTTCATTGAGCTGATAGGTCTGATACATTAAAGCTGACATTTTACATTTGTCAAGATCACAGTGCAGTTTTTTAACAGTGGAACAGAATATTCCCAGAAAGACAATCAAGAAAATACAACTTATTTATAACGATATACTTAACTGCTTCAGGAGGTAGGGTAAATATACAGCCAGACATCAAAAGTTATATAATCCAGGGAATGTTTTAATGCATTTTAAGTACAATATATTTTGTGCATGTTCGAACACTTAGACAAATTGATGAAGTAAAATAGATTTAAAGTAGATTTGTCACCAATGCAAAGGGTTGGCAGACATTTTGTGGGTTAAACCAAAATTCAGTGTATCAATTCACTAAGAAATAATAAGATATTAGAGTCATGAATATGAAGTACATATCCTCCTCAGTGATGCAACCAGTACCTCATTTCCTACGGAGTTAATAGGATAAATATTGTTTCAAACCACAAAATGGCTGTTTCCAGTGTAGGGTTGATACAGACTGTGTATTATGACAGTTAGTTTAGCGTATGTGCATACCCATAAAGCTGAGGCACAATTAAGTGCCTTTGAAGACTTGGGTAATTATGGGGGTGATTTATCAAATCATCTAAAGAAGACCAGTGCAACCAATCACATTCTAGGTATTATTTTATTGAATGTATGATATAAATGATTGCTACATTCTGATTGGTTGAGCAACACCTTCACTTGTCCTCTTTAGAAGATCTGATAAACTCCCCCAATGGAACTTAGGCCTGCCTCTCCAGAGGAGGGAAGGGACGCTGTAATGTACAGTAAGGGCATGTTATTAGTGATTGGTGAGGAGAAGGTGCAAATACAGGATGATGATGGCAGCCAGCATTAGCAAACTGCTTCTGATTAGCTTTTTGTTTTGCACACAAGACAGAGAGTTTACATTTGATATATTCCTAATCCTAATAGCAATGCATGCTTTGAACCATAAACATAAGTGCTACTGATGGGATACGTACAGCTCATTACACATATTTTGAAACCAACTGGATCAGTTTGTGTGTGTCCACTCACTGGCGTATCTATAATGGTGCAAAGATAGAGCGGTGCATATGGGCACACACCGCACACCCTGCACCCATATAATTAGTATACTAACCTCTCTGGAGTCCTGTGTCAGCCAGTTCTGCAGACTGAAACTACCAGGAAAATAGCACAGCGCCCATTTTCCCGGTGATTTGCGCATACGCGCTAGAGATGTCTCCATGGACATAGTCCGGGCGCGATGTTTGTGCAGAACTGTGCATGCACAATAGACTATGTCTGTGACACAAAGTCAGTGTCTACTGCACTGCCGGAGAGGGGGAGGCCTGCATGGAGGCTGCACACGAACCCCCTACTCACTTAAAGCGCTGCTGTTTGAAAAATTAAGAGTTCAAGAAGAAAGAATACAGAGTCAGTAACTTTGGAGCTTGGCTATAATGTGATGGAGATTTTCATCCGTATTTTATCTACAATGCGGTAACATTTTCTGTTAGCTCCCATTTACTTTAGAAATCACAATCTTGTCTAATCCTATAAACTATAGTTGTTCTGCCAATTTACTGCCACTGACATGCAAGGGCCAGGTTGTACTGACCTACAGCACACTGTATGCTTAAGCCTTCATTGGAAATATGAGGAGATATTTTAAGAACACAGAAAGTACTTACATTTCCTCAGACAATATAATACTTGTGGTTCTATGGTAATCACTGACAGCTTCTTCAAGTTCACCCACACACTTGAAATTAAACTCTCTTTTAACGAAGTGTCTGCACTTATGTCTGAAATATTATTTTAAAGTGACCCATTAAGGGTAATTTATGAAAGGGCAAAAGTGCGGGCCTGCAGCGCAACTGCCATTTTCTGACATGTAACATTTGTTTTTGCATGATTGCACTTATCTTTAGGTACAATGATTTGTGAGCCAAGATAGCATCATCTCGGTGAGGGGTACAATTTGGAATTTTGAAATGGGTAAGAATCAGGGTGTTCCTTGCTAAGTGTGGGCTGGGTGAATGCATGCACAGGCGCCCCACCATCGGTGATGTACACAAACCATCGGGTTTGCATACATTTATTAATTAGGGGCCTTATTCACAGTTGTACACTAATGCAATCGCAACTGTGATCTCTCACGGATCGCAAATGCAAACATATGCCAATGACTCACCTACCATCCAGTGCTTAGAGACGCCACTAAAAGCATCTCAAATCCGCTGCTCACGAACAAACCGGAAACATCGAACACAAATCAGGCGGCCATCAGCCTTCTGACTGAGTCTAACATGCCGCAGACACAGCAAGTCTCCAGACATGCAGAGGGCTCTCCTGCTGTGAGCAAAGCTTCTCACTGAGTCTACCATGCCGCAGACACAGCGAGTCTCCAGACACGCAGAGGGCTCTCCTGCTGTGAGCAAAGGTTCTGACTGAGTCTACCATGCCGCAGACACAGCGATTCTCCAGACACGCCGAGGGCTCTCCTGCTTTGAGCAAAGATTCTTACTGAGTCTACCATGCCGCAAACACAGTGAGTCTCCAGACACACTGAGGGCTCTCCCGCTGTGAGCAAAGGTTCTGACTGAGTCTACCATGCCGCAGACACAGCGAGTCTCCAGACACGCAGAGGGCTCTCCTGCTGTGAGCAAAGGTTCTTACTGAGTCTACCATGCTGCAGACACAGCGAGTCTCCAGACACACAGAGGGCTCTCCTGCTGTGAGCAAAGGTTCTTACTGAGTCTACCATGCCGCAGACACAGCGAGTCTCCAGACATGCAGAGGGCTCTCCTGCTGTGAGCAAAGGTTCTGACAGAGTCTATCATGCCGCAGACACAGGGAGTCTCCAGACACGCAGAGGGCTCTCCTGCTGTGAGCAAAGGTTCTTACTGAGTCTATCATGCCGCAGACACAGCGAGTCTCCAGACATGCAGAGGGCTCTCCTGCTGTGAGCAAAGGTTCTGACTGAGTCTACCATGCCGCAGACACAGCGAGTCTCCAGACACACAGAGGGCTCTCCTGCTGTGAGCAAAGGCACAGTGGCTCATTTATGCACGCCCAGAAAAGAGTGTTTACGGTCAGACATCCCTGCGTATCTCTAACCACTCCCCGTTTACCTCCCCCAAACGCTGGCTACCTGTCACCCACTTTGCGAGTGAACCCTCTGTGTGAGCATAATCACAATTAAATCACTGCGTGTGCACAGTGCAGCTTTCATGCATGTGCAATGGCTAACATTCACTCACTCTGCGTAAATATCGGCATTGCGTCCTTCTCTGAATCAGGCCCTAGGCCTAATGTTCCTATTGCATATGAATATGAATGTTAGGTACAGTGAATGACTAACATATACTAATTAAAATAAACAGAAAGATAAAGTAATCATTTTTCTGCAATAATTTCTTCTACTTTTGGTTTCATCGGTCACTCTGCAATGCACAGAGCATCGGTAGATGCTGGCAATAACATTAGCAATAGAATGGGGGTAATTATCATAGGTGCAATGGGTGCAGCTGCTATGGGGCCCAGAGCTGAAGAGGGGGCGGAGCCGTGATGATGCGATCGTGATGTCACGGCCCATGCTCCGCCCCCAAATACGCATCACCGTTTGCCCACGACACCTTTTTTGCCACAACCAGCCCCCCTGCCGAGAATGCCTGACAGCTCCCTCCCAAAAGGAGGGAGTGAAATGTCGGCATGTATGACAAGGGGGCCCTTACAAACTTTTGCTATGGGGTCTTCAAATACCTAGATACGCCCCTGATTAGTTGCAATCAATAGTTATAATAAAAGAACCCAGGGTGGCATTTGACAGCAGTGACCTACTGAAACATTATAAAATACTAATATTACAGTGATTCCGCTCTTCGCTGGTGCATTTGCCCTGAATCTGCCTCCCCTGTTCTGGGCCCCTCAGTTCCACAATACTTTCTCTTTCCCATCAGCTGACCGGGCAGGGTACTTGTCACTTGTTAACTGGAAGCTCTGCAGGTGATTCCTGTAGGCTCTGCAGGAGTGAGCGGCTCTCATGTGCTGAGCTGCAGCAAAGAACGTTTGTATAATGACATTTTACTTTGCTCCTTTTAAGGGCAGAGCTGCTGCTAACATCCTTAGCAACATATCAAGGCTCTTCAGGGCATTGTTTATAATGTATATGTATTTCTTCTTTCAGACAGGCCAGTAGCTCAGTCCTGTATGTAGAGAGCCACCCATGAGACTGGTCTGGAGGAGTGCGCCTTTGCCATTTGTGGATACTAGCTAGCTGGGCACTGCTGTCTTAAAATGTCATGTGCCATGCCGATTCTTTTCTGAAGGTCACATATCTCAAATCTGTAAAGCAATCTCACAGACACTACAATTTATACTTTAATAGTTTTACTTGTAAAATACACATTCAATTAAATATAAAGAAATTTTATATATATATATATATATATATATATGCATCCACCAAACAGCAAAATAAAGTTGTCTATTATGTCAACTATTATATATATATATATATATATAAATATATATATATAAAATGTATTTCAGCTCACGTCTTACTTCACCGCTCTCCAGGACCTCAGATATTGAATTCCACATTTTAAATTAGCAGGAGGTGAAATTCTATTTGTCATCAATTCCTTTCTAGAGGTTACAGAGCAGAAAACCACAGACAAGCTGCTTCTTTGATGGCTCTCTCCTAAAAATCTCTTTTTGTTCTTTATCTATTTGATGTGACAGTGATCAGTGCAGGGACACGACAGGCCTCTCTGGAGAAATCACCTTCTCCCTTCCCATTGACAGATATCTGTGATCTGAATCAGATGGGCCATGCCCTATCATAGTCACTAAGGCACTGCAAGTAGCCACCAATTAAACCTTTTGGGATGGTGAAACCTGAAGGCACTTTTGAGTGTCTGTTCCTATTAAGCACAGTGAAAAAACTTCTGACACCCCAAACAGAGGATCCATGGTCTTAATTTTTTTTCTTGCCTTCACTAGGTGTGAGAGGTGCGACAGGAGCTTCACACAAGCCACACAGCTGAGTCGACATCAGAGGATGCCCAACGAGTGCAAGCCGATAACAGAGAGCACGGAATCAATTGAAGTGGATTAACTGATTGACTGGTTGGAATTAAACTGCAAGGAAAGTCATGATTAAATGTCACGGACACTTAAGCAAAACCAAAGATTTCCTCTGAACAACTTTCAATCAGGCCCAGAAAACCAAAAGCAGTAATAAAATAAGTAAGATGTTAAGAGATATTGATCTTGGCACGGAAGAGAGACCACGAAAGACATTATTTATTTATGAGTGGGGGTGAATTATATTTCAAAGGACAAGGGGACTTCATCTTTTCAGTCCCACCATCTATATATAGCTTTATTTCTGAATACCTTTTTGTAAAGAAAACTGTTATTTAATACCAAAGTGAAGGATCAGTTACGTTTTCCCACCGATGAACTCACATATGACTGTGAATGCACATGGACCTCTTTAGACACACACCTTTTGTAGCATGATACCATTCCTCAAAACAGCTTCATTTGAGAGTACGACAAGGATATCACAGACACAATAGGGTTTGGAGGACCATAAGGAAACAATTTTTTTTTTCCAGTTAACAAAGTGACGTTGATGATCTATGTGTCCAGATAATGTTGTGATAGGAGCCATATCTGTGTCATTCCAAACCATTTCCCGACCAAAGAGGACATTGCACACATCCATTATCTACTGAACCTACTTACAAACCATACTTTGTGCACTTTCATGTTAAAGGTTTCATAGACATTGTTTATGATATGTGGGATAGTTTGGGGGAAGTAAAGATGTTGCAATATTCCAAATAAATATATATATGTATAGTATCTGTTTGTTCTTTCAGTGGCTACTAAAGAAAAGTCTATACGGGTTGGGGTAAAACCTGAAAGAGATTGAAACAATGCTGGTATGAAAATGAGTTCACATCCATTTGGCAAGGGTTAAAATGAAAAC
Source organism: Taudactylus pleione (assembly GCA_031769625.1). Classification (NCBI taxonomy): domain Eukaryota; kingdom Metazoa; phylum Chordata; class Amphibia; order Anura; family Myobatrachidae; genus Taudactylus; species Taudactylus pleione. The sequence continues at coordinate 4,392,909 of JAUIMM010000161.1, forward strand.
TAAAGTCACTATTTCAAGTTGTCGGTGTGGTCTGAAGAATTGCATAAATAACTGTGGGGGAGATGTATCAAAGCATGGAGAGAGATAAAGTGGAGAAAGATAAAGTACCAACCAATCAACTTCTGTCAGTTTACAGGCTGTGTTTGAAATATGACAGTTAGGAGCTGATTGGTTGGTACTTTATCTATCCAAGATTTTATAAATCTCCCTCTATATGCTTATCTGTGGCATTCTTTCATTGTGAATGTAATTCATATGTGGTTTTAAGTTTGTCATTTGAGTACAATATAAATAATTTCCTAACTGACTGCAGCCTTCTACACTGTCCTACAAAACGATGCCCACCTCCTCCTCATCCCTACTAAGTAAATAACAACCATGTACCATCCTACACACCTATGCACATCTTTCCCTGCTCTGCGCTTAGCTCAGTAGAGTCTAGCCCACCCCTATAAAATACAATCCACCTCCTGGTTTTTGCTGAGTTTGTTATAGCCAGACACCATATGCTCTCAGTCAGGATTTGTCCTGCAGAACTATACCCTCTCCCAGTTGTCTCTTAGCCAGAGACCATCAGGTTTTCATTGTGTTGGGATAATTCTCCTTTATCAGTTGTATTTTCTCAACGAATGAAGACACTGTTAACATAACACCTTAGGTGTTGTACAAGGGGAAAAAAGTGTATATGAAGACCTTAAAATGAGATTAATCACGTAGGAAAACACAATGCTCCAAATTTAATCTCATGTCATCTACTTCAGTGATCAATTCCTGCTCAGAATCTTCTTAGATTTAGTAAATGAGCAATTGATTGTGTATCCCATTAAACTATATGGAGGAGTTTAATAGCTCGAAGTTTATGCAAAGCAATTTAATTGTGACACTGCCCAACTGACGGAGATCATTGCACTACAAAACAATTTAAAATTGCTTGTTTAGCAGAACACTTGGCAAACAATATGTTACAAAATTTACCATCCCTGTTTTGATTTTACCTTCACCAGATTGTGAGATTAGATAGATTGTGAGATTAGCTATATTGTGAGATTAGATACTGCCTTTGTAATTTTATAGACAGGCAAAAAAAGAACACAATTATTAAATAAGGTGAATACTCTATATAAAAGTTGTAAGGCTTCATCTCTAGAGCATTTATGCCCTGAACGTACAATAGCAAAAGATGCACACATGATAAAGTGTATACAGGCATATGTTCAGAACTTCAGACGTAGCATTTGTGGTAATTGTACGTCATTACACAGATGCAGCTTGACAGTATAAGTAGTAAATGCTAAATTGAAATTACCCTACTTGTGCACAATGTAATGTAATGTACAGTAGTCTCCTATACATAGGACAGAATAGTAATAATTTGTAAAGTTTTGAATGTAAACTGTAATTACTACAGACGTGTGACTGTCACAACTGTGTCTTTTTCTTTAAATATGTACTGTATCTTATTTGCATTACTAATGCATCAAAAGTGCAGTGTAAGGGTACATTGACTACTGCGGTTGCCATTACATGTACTTCTGTGTGCAACTAATACCCTTTTCCACTAGCAGCAATAACCCGGGTTTTTGCACGTGAGCGCGCAGCAACCCAGGTCACTGCGCAGTGTGATAGGGCAGCATTCATCCCTGGTCACAAGAAGGGTTGAACGTGTGTTGCAGTGTGAACGGGTTCCGTTCTCTGCATAGGAAGAGCCGGAGCTTGGAGATGAGATCATCTCCAAGCGCTTGTTCCACATGTGATGCTGATGGCATAACCGTCCCGGCATTAGTGCTGGGTGGGGCTGTCTGTCGGTATGGGGTCTGCACCCGTGATAGGCACGTGAACATAATCCCAGGTGCGATCCGGCCATTAGATAGAAAAGAGGTATAAATCACACATTTGAGTAAAAGGACAAAAGACAGAGGCACCATGCCTCACAGCATGTGTTATGAGTTATTTGTGACTTTATACTAACTCCTTTGTGACAAAAGTACTAAGCTAGTCTCCCTGGTACACTGTGAGTGACTTTGTATGTGGCTAAGATTCCAATAAGATGTAAAATTTGGGAAAAAGTAAGAATAGCTACCGATGACGTTCCAAGCGTCTTGTGTCACATGGTGCAAAAACTCTAGCTGAACGGGGACACATATAGACAAACATAAATATAAAGTAAATGAAATTAAATGAAACACACACATCTGCTGTTTTCCCCATGAAATGTCAAAAATATAATGTCATTCCTGCAGTAATCCACATGGACGGCCTTTACGTCATCTTATGTCTCTACTGAAGTGATCAATCCACAATTGGACAATCGGTAACAGCTAATTCTGCTGATAATTGTCATCATTATTGCAAATCGCTGCATCAATCCTCCAGCACCGGCAACTGACATACCCCCTGACAGGTGTATTTGTGACCAGGTGTATTTGAGTCACAATTATGTCCAATTCTTCTCTGCCATGCAACTTGGTTGAAATTATGCCATGCGATTTGGTTGAAATTGCATTCATTCATGTTTCTCTTTTAAGGCAAATTTCATGTATGTAATTATGTGAATCTTGTCTGTATGACTGGCGATTCGGTCTTAATTGCATTCATGCCATCAATATTTTGCTCAAACTATTTCCCTAGGTATTTATCACAGCTTGGAGAGAGATAAAATTGTGGGAGATAAAGTACCAACCAATCAGCTCTTAGTTAGTACTGATTGGTTAGTACTTATCTCTCACAATTTTATCTCTCTCCAAGCTTTGATAAATACATATGTCATATCTGTATTAATCTGTATGGCACTGCAAAATCTGTGGCACCTTATAAATAAACTTTGATGATGATGATTTGGTTGAAATTGCATGAATTAATTTTATTCTGCATAACTCTAATGTCTGTCTTGAATATCTTATGCCGAATTCTTCTCTGCCATGCAACTTGGTTGAAATTATGCCATGCGATTTGGTTGAAATTGCATTCATTCAAGATCTGGTAATAAGTTATTTTTAACTGGTTTGCAGTCAGTATTATTTAACTTATTAGTGACTAGAGTTTTTGTTCTACTTTTTGACTAAACTAATTTTCATGTTTTGGATAATTTATCTTGGATTATTATTATTAAAAACATTATGTTTTGATATACTTTAATGTTTCTTAGTTTATAGAAGTATATTGTATAAGAGTGCTCAGGATCCAAGCCATGGATAGAATATTACAATTATCTTCCTATCTATGATTTTTTTTTGTAATTTCAAAATATTTTTATTTGGTTTTGTACAGATAAGCAAAAACATTATATGGATGTCCCAGATACAAAACAAAGTAGCAATGTATTAATACAGGCTGGGGGGTTGTACTTAACCATAACAAGTACAAGAAACCTATTTATTTTATAATTTATAAGAAAAAATTAAACAAAATAAAAAGGGAAATGGAAAACAATGATTTTCAGCAGTAATCCTGAGGCTCAATAACTGAACCTTAAGCCAACGATGCTACAAAACCCACATGACCCCACCTCCATATTCCAGGTACACTAAGGACCTGTAAGAGACAGTACAGACGTACATGAAGAATTACAGGGAAAGGTATAATTGGGATGGATATAAAAATAACAGAAGAAAAGCGGGAACACATGTACGTGTAGGGGAAGGTAGGACCTAGATGTTGTTGACATCCTTGGGTAAGCAATTACCACTCAGTGCTATCAAACACTTTCATTATAATGGATTGTACCATATCTTAAAGTGATTCCACATATGATTCCCATTTTCAGTAGAATTTCATGACTCTTACTTCAAGGTGTTGGAGACCCGCACTTCTATCCAGATATAGAGTCTCTAATACATCCATTTTATGGGCCTCAAAACGAGGAAAAGCAGAGGTTGGACAAAGTCAGAGTAACATGTTGTTTTTTTTTTGCATAAGTTAATATCACATTATATATAGGATATAGGGATTTTGCTAAAATGCCAGGTCTCAATGTCACAAATTGGCAAGCAGAAGTACTTCTTTATCCTTGGAGAGTTGCATCTTAAAATCATTAACCGTGTAACTGACAACATTTTTTCCCAAAAACAGCTCAGAAATTGTCGGGGTTTTTTATGATTGAACTAGGTCAAGAAGATCCATTTAAAACTTATCAACACAATTTTACATCATTTTTTTTATATATATTTTTTTTAAACAGTGAATACCGTAAAAATAGCAATTCTATTGTATACTGTAGTGATAGCCATTGGCGACTGTACCATCAATGGGCTGATTGCTTTAAACCATTGATGGTTGAGTTCCGCATAAAATTGATATTTCCAGTGTATCAGGAAATTCGATAGTAACAATGATCGGGACTGCCTGTGGGAAATAGGGACTTGAGATGACCATTGGTGGGGCGTCCACTGATGGTTACCATCGATGGCACAAAAAACAACAACAATCTATGGTGAACCATCGATGGTTTGCAGCATTCCATGAGGGCAGTGTAGGGCGGACCGTGGGCATATAAAATCCAGTGGCTGGAGCTTAGTGGACCGGGAGTAGTAAAAAAAGAAATTGGCTCCTGCTCATCCATCGATGGCAGAGAACCATTGGTTCTCTGCCATCAATGGCAAAAGTAGTTGGCATTGGCCATCAATTATCAATGTTTGAAAATAGCGATGGTTGGCATCGTACATCAACCATCGACGTTTATGTAAACATTGTTGGTTGACATCGGTCATCGCAAACAGATGTTTCAAAACATCGATGGGTGACAACCCATCAACCATCAATATTTTAATAAAACATCAATGGTCGGGTCATATCACATACACAGGTGGGGGAGGGAGGCTGCAGAGAGAAGACGCAGCCACTGGCTCATCAAACAGTGAAGGGAGGGGGCTGCATTGAAGGCACAGGCGGCTGCAGAAAGAAACAGCCGTCAGGTGATCACACAGGTGAAGGGGGCCGGTGCTGACAGTCCCGGCGGCTGCAGAGGAGAAGCAGATGCCGGGTGATCACGCAGGGGAGAGGGGCTGGCTCTGACAGTCCTGGAGGCTGCAGAGGAGAAGCAGCCACAAAGTGATCATGCAGTGGTGGACAGTTCCGGCAGCTGCTGAGAGGAGAAGCAGCCTCCGGGTAGTCTGACGGGAGGGCAGGGCGGCGCGGAAGGTCCCAGCAGCTACTTCTATCTTCAGCCGCTGGCTGGGGAGGAGGCACCGGGGGATCAGCTGACGGGGGAGGATCTGGAGGTGCAGAGGGACCAGAAGGTCCCTCTGAGACTGGCGGCTATAGGAAGATTCTCTTCCAAAAGCCACCCACAGGGCGTTTGACTGGTCGCATCAGATGTGACCATGTCAGGGAAAGCCCAGTCTGATGCAACCATGTCAGGCAAGTGGTTAATGAGATCCAACACTTTACACCACAATTTAGTATTTTTGTGGATTAAGGGGTCTATTTACTAAGCAGTGTTAGGAGACAGAGTGAAAAGTGATAAGAAAGTGATAAGGTGCCAGCCAATCAGCTCCCAACTGTCATCTCACAGGCTGTGTTTGAAAAATGACAGTTGGGAGCTGATTGGCTGGCACCTTATCACTTACTTATCACTTTTCACTCTGTCTCCTAACACTGCTTAGTAAATAGACCCCTTAATTACTTGGGTAGCTCCACATATCAGAAACTTCTCCTGCACCTCCCTGACCATTCTAAGGTAATCCAACTAAAAAATCAGTCAGATTTATGTCAGATAAGGGCAGCCCTATTGAAAGAGGTTATTTCCAGAAACGTAATACTTCCATGCTGTTTGCAAAGGATAATTTTTTTTCCCTTAGCTATTTGGAGTTTTTTTTATTCTGACAGAGGCAGAGCATAAATAATTGGGTACTTAAATGTATGTCAGGCTTGATGGGAAGTAGGGGTGAGCGGGTTCGGATTTCTGAAATCCGAACCCCCCCGAGCCCCCCCGATCCGAGTCCGATCCGAGTCAGGCTCGACTTTTCCCGCCTGACTCGGATTCTGAAATCGAGGCAAAACGTCATCTTCCCGCCTTCCGAGTCTCGCGGGTTTTGGATCCTATATAAGGTACCCACGTCGGCGCCATTTTCTCACTCGGCTGTGGACAGTGAAGAGGGAGGGTGGGAGTTAGGGCTGTGTAGTGTAGTGTAGTGTAGTGCTGCTGTTGTCCACTACTTCAAAGTCCATAGGGGCTGGCTGTGTTGTGCTGTGCTGCTGTTGTTAATAGGGGCTGTGTCCACTACTTCAAAGTCCATAGGGGCTGGCTGGACTGTGTTGTGCAGTCAGTTCTCCATAGGGGCTGTGTCCACTCCAAAGTCCTGTGCAGTGTCCCAGTCCTAAAGAGGTGCTGTAGTGTTGTCCAGGGGGTGCTCTGTCCATCAGGGGTGCTCCCCCCAAGTGCTAAAAATATAATATATTTTCTGTGTTTGTGAATTGTGTGCGCAGTAGCCGCACGTGCATCAACAAAGTAGTGCCAAGCGTGCGCCTGTGTCATAAGTAAAGGGCCGGCTGGCTTGACCGTTAAAGGGTGTTGTAACCCCCGAAAGTACACTCCAGTCCAAACCAAAAAAAAAATATTTTCTGTGCTTGTGAATTGTGTGCGCAGTAGCCGCACGTGCATCAACAAAGTAGTGCCAAGCGTGCGCCTGTGTCATAAGTAAAGGGCCGGCTGGCTTGACCGTTAAGGGTGCTGTAACCCCCGAAAGTACACTCCAGTCCAAACCAAAAAAAAAATTATTTTCTGTGTTTGTGAATTGTGTGCGCAGTAGCCGCACGTGCATCAACAAAGTAGTGCCAAGCGTGCGCCTGTGTCATAAGTAAAGGGCCGGCTGGCTTGACCGTTAAGGGTGCTGTAACCCCCGAAAGTACACTCCAGTCCAAACCAAAAAAAAAATTATTTTCTGTGTTTGTGAATTGTGTGCGCAGTAGCCGCACGTGCATCAACAAAGTAGTGCCAAGCGTGCGCCTGTGTCATAAGTAAAGGGCCGGCTGGCTTGACCGTTAAAGGGTGCTGTAACCCCCAAAGTACACTCCAGTCCAAACCAAAAAAAAAATTATTTTCTGTGTTTGTGAATTGTGTGCGCAGTAGCCGCATGTGCATCAACAAAGTAGTGCCAAGCGTGCGCCTGTGTCATAAGTAAAGGGCCAGCTGGCTTGACCGTTAAAGGGTGCTGTAACCCCCAAAGTACACTCCAGTCCAAACCAAAAAAAAATTTATTTTCTGTGTTTGTGAATTGTGTGCGCAGTAGCCGCACGTGCATCAACAAAGTAGTGCCAAGCGTGCGCCTGTGTCATAAGTAAAGGGCCGGCTGGCTTGACCGTTAAAGGGTGCTGTAACCCCCGAAAGTACACTCCAGTCCAAACCAAAAAAAAAATTATTTTCTGTGTTTGTGAATTGTGTGCGCAGTAGCCGCACGTGCATCAACAAAGTAGTGCCAAGCGTGCGCCTGTGTCATAAGTAAAGGGCCGGCTGGCTTGACCGTTAAGGGTGCTGTAACCCCCGAAAGTACACTCCAGTCCAAACCAAAAAAAAATTATTTTCTGTGTTTGTGAATTGTGTGCGCAGTAGCCGCACGTGCATCAACAAAGTAGTGCCAAGCGTGCGCCTGTGTCATAAGTAAAGGGCCGGCTGGCTTGACCGTTAAAGGGTGCTGTAACCCCCGAAAGTACACTCCAGTCCAAACCAAAAAAAAATTATTTTCTGTGTTTGTGAATTGTGTGCGCAGTAGCCGCACGTGCATCAACAAAGTAGTGCCAAGCGTGCGCCTGTGTCATAAGTAAAGGGCCGGCTGGCTTGACCGTTAAAGGGTGTTGTAACCCCCGAAAGTACACTCCAGTCCAAACCAAAAAAAAATTATTTTCTGTGTTTAGCCGCACGTATATATCAAATCGATATAACATAAATGGAGGACCAAACTTTCTCCGATAAAAATAAAATAGGGAAAGATCAAGAACCACTTCCTCCTAGTGCTGAAGCTGCTGCCACTAGTCATGACATAGACGATAACATGCCATCAACGTCGTCTGCCAAGGCCGATGCCCAATGTCATAGTAGAGGGCACATACAATCCCAAATGGCAAAGTTCAGGAAAATGACCTTGAAAAAGACATTTAAATCAGCTGAAGAGAAACGTAAACTTGCCAATATGCCATTTACGACACGGAGTGGCAAGGAACGGCTAAGGTCGATCCCTAGTATGTTCACGACTAGTGGTTCAGCTTCACATGACGATGGAAGCCCTCCTCCCACTAAAAAAATCAAAAGAGTTAAGCTGGCAAAAGCACAGCGAAGAACTGTGCTTTCTAAGAAGATATCACAAATCCCCAAGGAGAGTCCAAGTGTGGTGGTGGTTGCGATGCCTGACCTTCCCAGCACTGGACGGGAAGAGGTGGCTCTTTCCACCATTTGCACGCCCCCTGCAAGTGCTGAAAGGAGCACCCACAGTCCACTTGCTGATATGCAAATTGAAGATGTCACTGTTGAAGTACAACAGGATGAGGATACTGGTGTAGCTGGCGCTGAGGAGGAAGTTGGCGAGGAGGATTCTGATGGTGATGTGGTTTGTTTAAATCAGGCTCCGGGGGAGACAGTTGTTGTCCGTGGGATGAAAAAGCCCATCACGGTCATGCCTGGGCAGAAGACCAAACATTCCACCTCTTTGGTCTGGCAATATTTCTATCCAAATCCGGACAACAACTGTCTTGCCATATGTACCATATGTAAAGGTGAAATAAGTAGGGGTAGGGACGTCAACCACCTAGGAACATCCTCCCTTATACGGCACCTGCAGCGCGTTCATAAAAAGTTACTGTCAAGTTCAGAAACTTTGGCTAAGACCGTAAGCAGTCCAGGGACACCTAAATCCCGTTGTCCTGTTGTATCCAAGCGCCTGCAAACCACACCGTCAACTCCCTCCTCGTCAATTTCCTCCTTAGTCAGGATCGGAAGTAGTCCTGCAGGCCATGTCACTGGCATGACTGACTCTCCTATCCGGGATTCCTCTGGAGGATCCTGCATTGCTACGCCTACTGCTGCCGCTGCTGCTGTTGCTGCTGCTGGGAGTCGTTCATCATCCCAGAGAGGAAGTAGGAACACCACTACTTTTACTAAACAATTGACCCTCCAACAGTCCTTAGCGAGGAGGATGAAGTACGACAGCAGTCATCCTGAAGCAAAACGTATAACTGAGGCCTTGACTGCTATGTTGGTGTTAGACGTGCGTCCGGTATCCGCCATTAGTGCAGTGGGATTTAGACAATTGATGGAGGTAGTGTGTCCCCGGTTCCAAATCCCGTCTAGATTCCACTTCACTAGGCAGGCGATACCGAGACTGTACAGAAACGTCAGAAAAAGTGTCCTCAGTGTCCTGAAAAATGCCGTTGTACACAATGTCCACTTAACCACGGACATGTGGACAAGTGGAACAGGGCAGACTAAGGACTATATGACTGTGACAGCCCACTGGGTAGATGTATCACCTTACGCAGCAACAGCAGCAGCGTCACCAGTAGCAGCATCTCAGAAACGCCAGCTCGTTACAAGGCAGGCTACGCTGTGTATCACCGGTTTCAGTAAGAGGCACACCGCCGACAACCTCTTAGAGAAACTGAGGGAAATCATCGCCCAGTGGCTTACCTCACTTAGACTCTCCTGGGGATTTGTGATATCTGACAACGCCACCAATATTGTGCGGGCATTACATCTGGGCAAATTCCAGCACGTCCCATGTTTTGCTCACACAATAAACTTGGTGGTGCAGAATTTTCTGAAAAGCGACAGGGGCGTGCAGGAGACGCTTTGGGTGGCCCGAAAAATTTCTGGCCACTTTCGCCATTCAGCGACTGCGTGCCGAAGACTGGAGCGCCAGCAAACACTCTTGAACCTGCCCCGCCATCACCTGAAGCAAGAGGTTGTGACGCGGTGGAACTCAACCCTCTATATGCTTCAGAGGATGGAGGAGCAGCAAAAGGCCATACAAGCCTATACATCCACCTATGACATAGGCAAAGGAGGGGGTATGCACCTGACTCAAGCGCAGTGGAGAATGATTTCCGTGTTGTGCAAGGTTCTCCAGCCCTTCGAACTTGCCACACGTGAAGTCAGTTCAGACACAGCCAGCTTGAGTCAGGTCATTCCCCTCATCAGGCTTTTGCAGAAGCAGCTGGAGAAAGTGAAGGAGGAGCTAAGACGGAGCGATTCCGCTCGGCATGTGGGACTTGTGGATGAAGCCCTTCATTCGCTTTGCCAGGATTCCAGGGTGGTCAATCTGTTGAAATCAGACCACTACATTTTGGCCACCGTGCTTGATCCTAGGTTTAAAGCCTATGTGGTGTCTCTCTTTCCGGCCGACACAAGCCTGCAGAGGTGCAAAGACCTGCTGGTGAACACACTGTCAGCTGAAGCGGAACGTGACACGTCAACGGCTCCTTCTTCATTTTCTCCCGCAACTGGGGCTGCCAGGAAAAAACTTAGGTATCCTAAGCAACCCGCTGGCGGTGATGCAGGGCAGGCAGGACCAAGTTTGGACATCTGGTCCGGACTGAAGGACCTGGCAACAATTTCTGACATGTCTACTGTCACTGTATATGATACTGTCACCATTGACAGAATGGTGGAGGATTACATCGGTGACAGCATCCAAGTAGGCATGTCAGACAGTCCATACCTGTACTGGCAGGAAAAAGAGGCAATTTGGAGGCCCCTGTACAAGCTGGCTCTATTTTACCTGAGTTGCCCCCCCTCCAGTGTGTACTCCGAAAGAGTGTTTAGTGCAGCCGGGAACCTTGTCAGCGAAAGGCGTAGGAGGTTGCTTCCACAGAATGTGGAGAAGATGATGTTCATCAAAATGAATTATCAGCTCTTCCAGGGAGACCAGCCTCCAGAAGGTACAGAGGGACCTGTGGTGGTGGATTCAAGTGGGGACGAGTTAATACTTTGTGAGGATGAGGATGTACACACTGAAGAGGGTGAGGAATCGGTGGATGAGGAGGATGAGGATGACATCTTGCCTCCGTAGAGCCAGTTTGTGCAGGGACACATTAATTGCCAGCTTGTTTTGTGGGGGCCCAAACGAACCAATCATTTCAGCCACAGTTGTGTGGCAGACCCTGGCGCTGAAATGATTGATTTGTTAAAGTGTGCATGTCCTGTTTATACAACATAAGGGTGGGTGGGAGGGCCCAAGGACAATTCCATCTTGCACTTCTTTTTTTTCTTTGCATTATGTACAGTTTGGGGCCTAGTTTTTCTAACTGCCATCCTGTCTGCCACTGCAGTGTCACTCCTAGATGGGTCACGTGTTTGTGCCGCCCACTCGTGTCGCTTAGCATAGTCATCCAGCTACCTCGGTGCAACCTTTTGGACATGAAAACACTATTGTGAGGTGTGAGGTGTTCAGAATAGACTGGAAATGAGTGGAAATTAAGGTTATTGAGGTTAATAATAGCATAGGAGCAGAGAAACCAACAAATTCTGTGATTTTAGCTGTTTTTATGCTTTTTAAAAAAAAAATACAGATCCAAAACACAAAACCCAGAACCCAAAACACGGAAGGGTGGTTTTGGCAAAACCAATCCAGATCCAAAACACGAAGAAAGATCCAGATCCAAAACCAAAACACAAAACACGAAAAGTGGCCGGTGCACACCCCTAATGGGAAGGCAATAGAGTTCAAGATTACAGCCTCCATGTTGGATGTAATAGCCTGTAATTTGGAGGATGACTCGCATACCTGCTGGCCAGAGCCGGCCCTAAGCAATTTGATACCCTAGGCAAGATTTTTGTTGGATAATCCCAAAACTAAGCTTAGTATTTATACATAGATACCAACAATAACACATTGGTTTATGACTATTTTTTTATTGTTAAAGAAACATGTGCTAAATGCACAAAATATACAACTGACCCTCCTCACAGCACCACTTACTACCCCCCACACAGCACCACATATTTCATCCTTCACGGCCTAACTCACAACACAGCACCACTCACCCATCACAGTACAGCAACCCTCTCCCAGCACAGGATGTCATAACATGTAGTGATGTCAGACCCCAGCACTGGCGGCAAGAGCATGACTGCTTCAGAGAGGCAGTATGCCAATGGATAGCTCTAAGTTCATCCCAGTCGCCCGGAGGCAAGTTAGAGCATGGTGCCTCCCCCCCAAAAAATGGGGTAAACAAATACAGTGTGTGTGTAATAAATATATACCCATGCAATCCGCTTAAATAGAATATGTTAGTATTATTCTATGGGGATTAGAGGTGTATGATAATTTACATATCAGGTATATTGTATATGAGCCTCTGTGCCTGATTCAGCCTTGACAAACCCGGGGTCCTGCAAAATCAAGACCGAGGGATAGTTCTCCTAACGTAAGTGCATAGGTACAAACATATATATGTAGTATTCACAATTTGTACATGTGACAGCAGGAGAACGATGTGCGTTTTACTGTGTCTTTAATTAGTGGGTAAACCTGTTTAAAAATTCTCAGTTTGGACTGTGGGATAGTTGTTATTATAACATGTCAATCTATCATATTATATTATATATGAAACTATAAAAATATACAGAAATGTAGGAGAGAAAACTGCTGTAACAGAGGTGTGCCTGTCCATTTGAACGCTGTTGCCTGGGCGTGCATAAATTAACAATTGCGATGGCATATACACAGCTTGTGTACTCACTGTGTGCGACTAGGTTAGCAATTTCTGAGTAGGGTCAGACCTGTTGTAATTGTGCATGAGGGGCCGATGTTACTCGATGTTCCCAATGTATACGCAGAATTGCAAGGTATTACAGATGTGTGAAAGCGGTAGTGGGCATCTCTATGCTGGCTTTGTGATTGCAGACATTAGCATATTTCGCAGCAGACTTGCATGTATAATCGCAGCTGCGATAACAAGAGCGATCCACAGTGAATAAGGCCCTAAGTCTGTAAGCACAAGGCGGGAATCCCTAGGGCACTGTTAAATACCAACCAGCACTGTGCTGAAAGATCTTAAAGATCCAAAATCGAGTGCCAGAGTGAGAGACAAGGTGGCACAAAGAGGCTGTAACAAGTAGTTCACCAGCATGAAATCAGTGATAAAGACACAGAGTTGAACACATCCACAGACATATTTTTCATACAGCCGTGTCAGACTGCTTACTTCCTTATGCTAATGCAAGAAGTCACAAGAAGACCTGTGTGTCTGCATGCAAAAGCCTTGGAAGCCTATCCCACCCACTGTTCAAAAGACTCATCTGAACCAGGCACTCCCAATTCCACCCATCCGAATGGTTACTGCTCAGTTTACGCCCAAAGACGTACATTTTACAGAAAGTTTTGTACATGGGCAGACAGTTCATTCTCATCCATGTGCGTATGCCTGATCTGGTTTATACATAGTCCTAGATTTCTTACTTTGACACATGCGGAGTATGCTGCAAGAGCCATTTCATCCATCCTATGTGCTCCCTGTTCGGGAGCACATACTGTCTACCAGGGAGTGTTCTGATCAACCAAAACATTATGACCACAAGCTTAATATGCTGTTGCTTACAGGTGTCCTGTGGTATCTGGTACAGAATGTTACCATCAGTGTGTTACCAGCAGATCCTTTATCCCCTGTAAGTTGTGAGGTGGAGCTGTGGCAGATTGGACTTGTTATTCCAGTACACATTGTGTGGATTGAGATCTGGAGAGTTTGGAGGCAAGGGCAATACCATGAACCCTTCATCATGTTCCTCAAAAAATCAGGATGGCTGATGGAGGAGGCGTGAGTATGCCCCTTTCAGGTATATGTTACCATGGTGCACGCCACTACAAATAGTGCATTGGGAACTTTGATAGTGGAAAGGCAGAGGGTATCGTTACTCCTCCCCTGCACTCAAGGCCCCTACAGAGGCCTGGCTGTGTAATCTGTACCTGCCCCTCCTCTCCGCACTTCAATAAACAATTCTCAAGAAATTCATTCAGTGTGACAGAGTGCATTATCCTGCTGATGTACCTGGTCTGCAACAATGTAAGGCGTGTGTTGCCCAAAGCATCACACTCCTTACACTGACTTGTTTTATTCTCATAATGCATTCTGGTACCATTTCTTCCATAGGGAAACAACACAAATATACCCAACTATTCAAGAGAAATATAATATGAGATTCATCTGACATGGTGATCTTCTTCCATTATCCAAGGCCCAGTTTCGACAATCTTGTGTCATTTGTAGACACTTTTGATGGTGGACAGAAGTCATTATGGGCACTCTGATTGGCCTGCTGCTACCAAGGGTTTGATGCACTATGTGTTGTGACACATTACTCCCCTCACCATCATTAAAGTTTTCTGGTACTTGTACCACAACAGCCTTTCTGTTGGATTTTACCAGCCTGAATAGTCTTTATTGACCTCTCATATCGATGAGCATTTGCACCCAACACCTCCTTGGGTCACAGTCAATCATTGAGTAGCCCACCAGCATTACCATTTAGGAAATGTTCTGACCAAATCTTCCAGCCATAAAAATTTGGCCCTTATCAAAGTCACTCAGGACTTTACACCTGCCCCTATCTTCAGCATTCAATACGACGACTATGACTACCCAAGCAACTGGTGACATCCTATACCTTGGAATGGTCACCAAATGAGTCATCCATCTATTTGCTGAAAATATGAACTGTGATATTTTACTATGTAAAGTCAAAATAGATACAACTGTGTGATTATCTTGTTTAAGAATTAGCTGTAACGAATATCCAATCATGGCCTATTAACTCTACTTAGCCATATTCCACATTACTGGACTGAACAAAGCTACACATAAAAACCAAACATTTAGCTACTGTATCACTTGAATACTAACCTTTCATTTGCCTCCTATACGGTATCTTTATTAAGAGAACAAAAATAACACATTTTGTGAAATGTATTCCAGTGTTTTTAATTGATTGATGTGGGCTAATGATATTGACCCAGAGTTGCCTTTATGTCTTTGTTCCTTTGAATGTGAGAATAATATCTGTCCATTTTTATTTAAAGACTATATAAGACACTTCATCACTTCTACATTTCTAAAATTCTAATCATATTGTATTGTATTTTTGTAGTTTACTTCAGTGAGATGGGCATATATTGGTTTTGTAGTTTGCCTTATTCTTCTAGACAGGAGATATTCAATTGTACTTAGTTATGGTGGAAAAAAAACTATTTACATTGATGAATATCATCCTATCCTTATCTTTGTTCTAAACGACATTACAATATTGATAGATCATTACATGAAACATTCAATCGTTGTAAAGCTAAATAATTTGCCAAAAGTCTAATGCACTTACTGCAAATAAAATAATTTTATATTTTATGGAACAACAGAATTGAGATGTACAGCAATGAGTTTACCTCTAAAAATACCATTATGTCTGATTGCATATTTTCTTTGTAAATGGATTTGTACTGTATTATATTGTCCAAACACAATACTTATGAGTAAATGAAAAGTGAATGCATTACATAATCAATAACTACTGACATAGTATGCTGGATGATAGATATCAGCTTATATAGAGAGCTGTGCTAGTCATGTTATAGACCTACAGTACTGCTTTAGTTTCATAGCAATATCTCAGCATTATTGTAGGTATGCAAAATGGAACGCAAAGTCTTACACAGATTGGTATTTGGGCTTCAGTTGTGAGGGGAAGGGGTTTGCTGAAACAGATACCTGGAATTTGTTTGGAGTTTTTAGCAACTTGTTTCCCACTACGAAAAATTTTAATTGGATTGAGAGTAAAAAATAGTATTATGATGTGTTTTATTGACTGATGAAAATGACATATTGTGCAGTTTCCTGATCATAATGGTGACATTAATGATGACTGCAATGATTAGGGCTCCAATAAAATAATTGCCCTATTTAAGCTAATTACTCCATTGTAAAGAATCATTCTAGGTATTTCTATTAAGGATATAAGAAAGTAACGTCTATTTCAGTGTAGAGATAATGACATCATGTTATGTGTAAGCAAGTGTGACACCAAGGGGGCATGGATGGAGCAGTTTGCGGGACTGTTCTAAATAGTGTGATTAGGGCTAAAGCTGATCTTTTGGGGTGTATGCCTGCTAGTGTGTGTCTGAGTTATTGCCTCTCTTTCTATGTTATCTGGCTGTTTTGTATCTAAGGTGTTTAAGTTCCAAGAGCAAGCATATGTAGCGAGCTTGAGAGAGTATGCAGGGTGATGCTGACGTTATCTGTCAGGGTGTCATGCTGTGTATGTATGTGTGAATGTTCACTCCTATGAGTTGAGAGACTGCTTTGTTAGCTTTTTGAGTTTGGCCAGCAGTGTCGGACCGGTGTATGACAGGCCCACCAGGGAAATGCAATGGAAGGGATTGCTGAAGGGGCGTGACCAGCCATTAGCTAGGTGTGGTCAGCAGCTGGAGGGGTGTGGTCAGATAACTAGCAAATTAAAGAAGAAAAAAAATCACAAATGAAGGCCAGTGTGTTCACTTTGTTGCAAACAGATTCCCCCACCAAACCACTTCCTCCGTGATGGCGCGTGACATCGCCCACACAGTTGATTCTGGAAAATGGAATCAGTGGTGCAGATCTACAGTATATATATTGGTATCTAGCTTCAAGTTCAGAACATGGGGTACACTAACCCTAGTAAACCCATACTATAAAAACCGAAGTAAACGCATTTAGCAACAGACCCCGATGCCTCTCCTCAGCGATAAATACAGTAAGCAGCGTTGGACGACACTCAAAGATAACAACTAAATAAAGAGCCACAAGAAGCTTAATTTGTCAATATCAACACAGCAAGATTACATACAAAGCAAACACATTTAATAGCCACTCACTCCTCCACTTGTGGCTCTTTATGTAGGGGTCAATCCAACTGCTTGTGAAGGGTGCTGGATGCCTTTGCCACAGCGTTAAAATGCCGGCAGCAGCACCGCATCTCGCAACCCTCGCGGCAGGCTCTGAGCCTGAATTCGCATAATTTTGCTCTGAGCCCTATGCACTATTATGCGAATTTCGGGCTGCGGTCAAGTGCGCCCATTGTCTCGATGACTCACACCCGTGAGTACATCGCATGTAATTCGATTGACCCCTTGTGAGGTTCTGAATTTGTTGTGGACCCGGGGTGGTGATAGAAGCAGACACAGGAGCAGACTTAAATGAAAAAGTGGGGTTTTTAATAAGTGACTAAGAAGACATGGGAATGGCAAACAAAAAGTCCAGGTATAGCACTAAAGTGCACTTGATAACTGTAGTGAGGGTTAATGAACAAATGTCCAGATAGTGACAGGCAGGAACAGTCCAGTATAAGTATGGTGAGCTAAAACAGAAAGCAGGTATGATGAGCTGTAACAAAATGCAGGCTTAATGAGCTGTAACTGAATGCTGGTTTGGTGAGCTGTAACTGATGCAGACAGAGCTAGTGAAGTCCAGCTGGGAGTGAAATGAAGCAAGGTGCAGGGAAACAGCAGGTTCAGGTATTCAGGGAGGTAAGAAGGTATATGGAGGGTGCAGGGTAAGTCCAGCAGGTTGGAGCAGGCAATGTTCAGGCTAGGAGCGTATACAAGCAGGCAGATAAGGCACAGGTACTCTCTCTCAGCCGCAGCTGAGAAACACGTTGCACTGGCAAAGGAAGGAAGGCTCTGGACCTTCCTAAATACTCAGTGCCGCGCTGTGACTGGCTGGAATGAGCACATGACCTACCAGGTTTGGACAGCTGGGATTACATGGCTGCAGGCAAGATGGTGGCGCCCATGCCAACAGAACGGAAACACCACCAGACCTCATCAGGCCTAGTGACAATGTGCCCGCACATGACCACACGCAGCCAATGCCCCTCGCCAAACACCAGCACCGCTGCCAGAGACCCCCACCACAATGACCTCACAGGTAATACCTGGCGGGTACCATGCCGAGAAACCCTGGCCGTGACAGTACCTCCACCCTTATGGGTGGCTTCAGGACACTCACCAGGCTTCTCCAGATGGGCAGCATGGAACCTCTTGATGAGTGCAGGAGCATGGACATCTCGGGCATCGGTCCAACAACGTTCCTCTGGGCCGTAGCCCCTCCAGTGTAATAGGTACTGCAAATGTCCTTTGCAGAGACAGGAATCCAAGACCAGGGAGACCTCAAACTCTATGCCCCTCTCAGTCTGGACACGGGGAGAAGCAGGCAGGACTCTGTCGAACTTGTTTAGCACAAGAGGTTTCAACAGGGAGACATGAAAGGAATTGGGGATTTTCAGATAAGGGGGTAGCTGAAGGTGATAAGCCACGGGGTTAATGACCTCTATGATGGAGAAAGGCCCGATGAAGCGTGGAGCAAATTTCATGGATGGCACTCGAAGTCGTAGGTTCTGGGTGGACAACCAGACCTGGTCTCCCACTCGCATATGTGGTACTTTCCTATGCCTCTTATCAGCTTGAAATTTGTAACGGGAGGATGCCTTCTCCAGGTCAAAACGAACTTGAGACCAGATTGAAGCAAATCTCCATACAGTGTCTTCTACAGCTGGGACATCAAAGATGGGCAGACTCTGAAATTCAGGGACCCATGGATGTAGGCCGTAGACCACTTGGAATGGTGTTTGGTTTGTGGAAGAGTGCTAGGAGGCGTTATGCACAAATTCAGCCCATGGCAGCAATACAGACCAATTGTCTTGGGAAGATGTCATAAAAATCCTCAGGAAGGTCTCCAGATCTTGATTAACCCTCTCAGTGGAACCGTTGCTTTGTGGGTGATAAGCCGTAGAAAAATTTAGCTTTACTTGCAATACAGAACATAAGGCTCTCCAAAATTTTGCTGTGAACTGAACACCACGGTCAGAGACTATCTCAGCAAGAAGACCATGGAGACGAAAAATATGTTGAATGAACAAGTGAGCCAAGTCAGGAGCAGAAGGCAATTTCTTTAGTGGTATGTAATGAACCATTTTAGAGAATCAGTCTACTATGACCCAGATGGTAGTGAACCCTTGAGAATTCAGCAGATCTATGACAAAGTCCATGGAGAGATGCGTCCATGGACACGATGGAATAGGCAGTGGCAATAATTCACCAGCCAGCGCCTGACATGAAGAATTATGCTGGGCACATGAAGAACATGAAGAAATAAAATCCAACACGTCTGCTTTCCTGGATGGCCACCAATAGCCTCTCTTTAAAAACGCCAAGGTCTTCCGAGTACCTCAGTGACCTGCAAAGCGAGAGGTATGAGCCCAGGTGAGGAGCTGCTTCCTTAACTCTGGGGCCACAAAGGACTTCCCTGTAGGAGGCTGTAACTGTACAGTGGCAAAGACTCTTGACTCCAAAACAGGGGCATGTTGTTGATTCTCTGACTTGTCATCGCAGAGGAAAGATCTGGACAGGGCATCTGCCTTTTGATTAAGGGCTCCAGACCGGAAGGTCAGGGTGAACTGGAACCAAGCAAAACATATTGCCTATCGGGCCAAACGAGGACTCACGCACTGAAGATTCTTGAGGAAGAGAAGATTTCTATGGTCCGTGAAGACAGTGAAGGGAAACTTGGCCCCTTCCAGCAGGTATCTCCATTCTTTTAATGCTAATTTTACTGCTAGAAGTTCTTGTTCACCAATCACGTAATTTCTCTCGGCAGGAGAAACTTCTTAGAGAAGAACCCGCAGGGATAAACTCGATTATCATCATAACGCTGGGAGAGAACTGCACACACGGCCTCTGATGACACATCCACCTCCACTAGAAACAGACTATCCAGATCTTATTGTCGTAAGACTGGAGCTGAAATAAATGCCTGTTTTAAAAGTTGGAAGGCAGTCTCTGCCTCAGGTGGCCATTGGGCAGGGTTAGCGTCTTTTCGGGTCAATGCAGTAATGGGAGCCAACAATGATGAAAATCCTTTAATAAAACGTCTGTAGTAGTTGGCGAACCCAAGCAATCTCTGGATGGCTTTCAAAGTTTGAGGACAGGACCAATCCAAAATCGCCTGCACCTTCTTGGGGTCCATTTCTAGACTGGAGCCAGAGATGATGTAATCAAGGAATGGTACACTGGGAACCCCAAAGACACATTTCTCTAGTTTGTAATAAAGGTGGTTCTTTCTCAGACGAGACAATACTTCCATCACATGTTCATGATGTTTTGTTACAGATGACGAAAAAATCAATATATTGTCCAGGTAAACTACAACCAAGACGTTCAACAGGTCCCGGAAAATCTCATTAACAAAGCCCTGAAACACAGCAGGGGAATTGCAAAACCCAAAGGGCATCACAAGGTATTCAAAGTGTCCATCTCTAGTATTAAAGGCGGTCTTCCATTCATCGCCAGCATGAATGCGGATGAGATTATAAGCCCCTCTCAGATCCAACTTAGAGAATATGATGGACCCTTTAACTCTGTCAAACAATGCTGTGATCAGGGGAAGAGGATACAAATTCTTAATTGTTATATCATTGAGGCCCCGGTAATATATACATGGTCTTAGGCCTCCGTCTTTCTTGCCAACAAAAAAGAAGCCAGCTCCAGCGGGAGAGGTGGAAGGTCAAATAAACCCCTTGGCTAGGTTGTCCTGGATGTACTCTGACATGGCTTGAGTCTCAGGCACGGATAGAGGATTGGTGCGACCACGGGGTGGCATCTTGTCAGACAGCAACTCAATAGGACAGTCCCATTCTCTGTGGGGAGGTAAGATGTTTGCCTGTTGCTCGGAAGAAACATCAGAGAACATCTGGTACTCCACGGGTATAGCTGGAGATGGTAACGAAGCTGTCTTTCTTACAGGTCGTATTTTGGGAAGACAGGATCTCTAACAGTCAGTTCCCCATGAAAGAATCTGCATTGAACACTAGTCTATCCTGGGATTATGTTGGCGTAACCAGGGTAGTCTTAAAATGAACAAGGAATCTGTAGTTTATCAACTAGGCTGGAAGTCATGAAGTTTCCGACTGCTCCAGAGTCTAATAGAGCAAAGACGAAGACAGGGTTGGGCTTGAGAGCCAAAGCTAAGGAAATCTTGAAATCTTTAGTATTTGGGGACGGGCACATAACTCCTAACTTGATGTCCCCAAGGTTAGTTAGGAACGGGCATTTCCCGACTTGCGGGAGCAGGAGGCCACCAGGTGACCCGAATCTCTGCAGTACAGAAAGAGGTTCTTTAGCATTCTTCTCTGAAGTTCCTCTTTGCAGAGGTGGGTTTGGTTCACCTGCATGGGCTCCTCTTCTATAGGAGGATGGGGTGGAAGGTTATGTACAGGAAACGTAAATGACCTTTGCCGGTCAGTTCTGTGTTTTTCAGCCTGACGTTCTCTGAAGCGTAGGTCAATTTTGTTGCAGAGTGAGATCATATCATTTAATTTGGTAGGAAGCTCACGGGTAATAAGATAATCTTTTAATCGGTCAGACAGACCATGCCAAAAGGCTGAGGTGAGGGCCTCCTCATTCCACTTAAGCTCTGATGCCAAAATTTGAAACTGTACGGCATATTGGCTGACAGGACGGGTTCCTTGTCTCAGGGTCATGATGCTGGACGATGCTGACACTGTGCTTCCAGGTTCATCGAAAATCCTCCTGAATGAAGTGGGGAAGCCCAATCCAGAGCCAAGCCGGTCAGCAAGGACACAATGTATGCCACTTTGGTTCTAGCGGTGGGGAAGTTATCAGGCTGTAACTAAAGTGTATATCACACTGATTTAAAACCATGACAGAGCTTAGGATTGTCGTCAAATTTGCTTGGCATGGGTAGATGTAGATGAGGGGATACCCTGGTCCCTGTATTACCAGGAACAGGAGGAGGTGAAGTTGCTGATACCCCAGGGGTGATTAACGAGATTGCAGAGTATCTTGGCATTTAGACATCTCCTGTAGGAACTGGGCCATTTGATGTTGCATAGCTTCCAGGTTTTCTAAACGACCAGCAATACAGCGAAATAAATTCACTTCAGACTCCTGTTCAGTGGCCGGATCCATGGGGCCAGTGCAAACTGTGAGGTTCTGAATTTGTTGTGGACCTGGGGTGATGATAGAAGCAGACACAGGAGCAGACTTAAATGAAAAAGTCCAGGTATAGCACTAAAGTGCAATTGATAACTGTAGTGAGGGTTAATGAACAAATGTCCAGATAGTGACAGGCAGGAACAGTCCAGTATAAGTACGGTGAGCTAAAACAGAAAGCAGGTATGATGAACTGTAACAAAATGCAGGCTTGATGAGCTGTAACTGAATGCAGGTTTGGTGAGCTGTAACTGATGCAGACAGAGGTAGTGAAGTCCAGCTGGGAGTGAAATGAAGCAAGGTGCAGGGAAACAGCAGGTTAAGTTACTCAGGCAGTTAAGAAGGTATAAGGAGGGTGCAGGGTAAGTCCAGCAGGTTGGAGCAGGCAAGGTTCAGGCTAGGAGCGTATACAAGCAGGCAGATAAGGCACAGGTACTCTCTCTCAGCTGCAGCTGAGAAACACGTTGCACTGGCAAAGGAAGGAAGGCTCTGGACCTTCCTAAATGCTCAGTGCCATGCTGTGACTGGCTGGAATGAGCACATGACCTACCAGGATTGGACAGCTGGGATCACATGGCCGCAGGCAAGATGGCGGCGCCCATGCCAACGAAGCGGTAACACCGCCAGACCCCACCAGGCCTAGTGACAATGTGCCCACACAGGACCATGCACAGCCAATGCCCCTTGCCAAACACCAGCACCGCTGCCAGAGACCCCCCGCCTCACAGGTAATACCCGGCGGGTACCATGCCGAGAAACCCTGACCGTGACACCCCTTAGTTGCTATCTCTGAATGCTGTTCAACGCTGCTTACTATATATGAGGCATATTAAATTAGGTGTGAGGTTTAGCAAGGTAAAAAAAAACTCGTGCCCCTCGCGCCCAATTTTGGAATACAACGAGTATGCGTGGTATCCAATAAAAAAAAGTGCTTGTGGTGTTTTCAGCATTGAAAACCCTGCGCAGCATAATTTTTTTTTTTTAATTCTTCACTTACCTGCCCGGGGGCCTCCGGTGGTCTCTGCGGCTTCCGGTGGCCTCCCCTCTATCTTCACACTGGAGAGGGGGCTGCTGGGAGTCCCGGGGGCTGCTGTGAGGCTCCAGGGGCTGGTGGGAGGGGCAAGGGCTGCTGGGAGATGTGTATATATATATATATATATATTCCATTCCTTACGGTTTCACATGTCCCACTGAGACTTCTTAGACATGATCTGCAATTTTACAAACCGACTGAATTTCTGGCACTTAAACTACAAAAGTTCTAAAATTCCGATCAGTACGGCTGACGCCCTAATGGACGCGTTCCTTGCGCAATACAGATATGGTATGCTATATCACACCCTGTGATTAACTGCAGATTCAGAACTCTCACAGAGTGAGATTGTTGTCACTCACAAAATGGTGGAGCTGCTAATTCACAGAATTGTGTGCTTATTGGAATACACCCATGCAGTCTATGCAACTGACTGAGTGACAATTCTACCCGTCCATGCCAAATTTCAGGTCAGTACGTTCAATAGCCCCTTAAACCCAATGCCCCCTCTCAGAAATTCTCTATGGGGAAATTTTGTTTATTTGATTCAGCCTTAATATAAGGGCATGACCGTGCCCTTATAATATAAATACACTATGTAGACAAAAGTAATTGGACACTACAGCAAATAGATCAACAAGATTTTATTGACATCAGTACTTTGTAGGCCCACCACATGCAGTGAATACTGTAGACACCCTTCTTGGCAAACTGTCCACAAATTCCTGGACAATAACAGGCAGTACATTTTGCTATACCACTTTAAGTACAGTGACCTCATCCCATAGGTTCACAGAAAGGTTAAGATCTGGTCTCTAAGCCGACCAGTCCATCCGGGTTACCAAAATTTTCTGTATACCAGTCCAACATCACCCTGGAAATGTGACAGGTAGCATTGTCGTCCTGATAAAACAATGTTATTGAAAGAGGTGAGAAACAGGAAGGTAGGCCCATTATTATTATTGTTATTCTTATTATTATAATAAATTTATATGATGCCATAAGTGTTCCACAGCGCCTTACTAAGTACATAGACAAATAAGTGAACAAACAACAAGTGACTTACAGTACAATACAATGCAGGACAAGGACAATGTTTATATACATTGCTGCATCAGTGATCATAACACTCAAATAAGCAATAGGGTGTAAGCAACCAGGTGTGAGGCTTTGATAAAGTAGTGGGTCTTGAGAGCCCGTTTAAAGATTTGTAGAGAGGTGGAGAGTCTGATGGAAAGAGAGAGAGTTCCAGAGGTAGGGAGCAGCACGAGACAAATCATGGAGGTGGGAGTGGGAGGAAGTAATCAGTTGGCAGGAGAGGCGATGTTTATTTGCTGAGCGAAGAAGGCTGATGAGAGTGTGAAGGAAGATAAGGTCAAAGATGTAAATGGGATAGGGATGGGTGAGGGCCTTCTAAGTGAGTTTAAGAACATTGAATTGGGCTCTGAAGGGGAAAGGGAGCCAGTGTAGGGCTTGTAGGAGAGGGGAGGCAGATGTAGAATGTTTGGAGAGCCGAGCAGCAGCATTGAGGACTGATTGGATTGGAGAGAGGTGGGAGTCAGCTAGGCCAAATAGGAGGTGGTTACTGTAGTGCAATTGATAATGAAATTGTGGGAAGTGAGGTTATGCGGGAGGGTGGAAAGATGATCAGCTCAGTCTTAGACATGTTAAGTTTAAGAAAGCACTGGGACATCCAGGAAGAGGTAGCAGAGATTCAGTTCACACTCAGGTCCCCCTCTACACACTCATGCCTCATGTCATGTGTCTGTCTTCCCTCTCCCCTAGATTGTAGCTCCTAGGAGCAGGGTCCTCCTCCCCACTGTCTCACAGCCTTCTTCTCTAGCACTTCTATGACAGCCTTCACCTTCAGAGCTGTACTGTGTATGGAGAATTGTGTTGCTAATTGTTACTTGTGTTCTGTTTATATTTTGGTTACTGCATTGTAATGTAATGTTCTGTGTACCCTTTACTATATGTATGGCGCTGCGGACCACTTGTGGCACCCTATAAATAAATGTAATAATAATAACAATAATAATAATAATAATAATAATAATAATAATACAATTGGATATATGAGTGCGGAGAGTGGGGAAAAGGTCAGGGGAGGAAGGTAGATCAGCATAGAGATGATATTGGAGGTCAAAGGAGCTGATGAGTTTACCTAGAGAGGACGTATAGAGGGAGAATAGGAGAGTTCCAAGAACAGAACCTTGGGCAACACCTACTGTAAGTGGAAGTGGGGGGGATGAGGAGTCATGAGAGGAAACAGAGAAGGAACAATCAGAGAGGTAGGAGGACTGCCAGGAGAGGGCACTGTCACATAAACTAAATTAGTGAAGGATTTGCAGGAGGAGAGGGTGGTCCATAGTATCAAAAGCAGCAGAGGTCAAGGAGAATGAGTAGAGAGTAGTGGTCCTTGGATTTGGCCTCAAGATGGTCATTGCTGACTTTCATAAGGGCAGTTTCAGTGGAGTGGAGAGAATGTAAGTCACACTAAAAAGGGTCAAAGAGGGAGTGGAAAGAAAGAAAGGAGGTAAGGCGGTTGTAAACTATATGCTCAAAGAGTTTGGAGACAAAAGGAAGGAAAGAGCTGGGTCAGTAGTTAGAGAGAGTGTTAGGATCAAGGGTAGATTTTTAAAAATAAGGGAAATGGCATGTTTGAATGCACAAGGGACAGTGTCAGATGAGAGGGAGAGAATGAGGAGATGGGCAAAATGGGAATAGGCAGAGGGATAAAGGTAGCAGAGGAGTCGGGAAGGAATAGGGTCAATGGGGAGATGAAGGGGGGGGATCAGATGAGGGCCATGACTTCCTCTCCAGATACAGTGGAGAAGGATGTCAGAGTTGGTAAGATGGATGGGGAGGGGTGGTCACGGAAAGGAGGGGGCAGGGTGCTGAGGATCTGGTGGCATATGATGTCCTGACGTATGGAGTCAACTTTAGACTTAAAGCAGATGGCAAAGTCAAGGGCAGAGAGTAAGGAGGGGAGGTGAGGAGGAGGGTAGGCAGAGGAGGGAGATGAAAGTGGCATAAGAGACACCAGGACGTTTGAGGACTGGGAGGAGATGAGGTCTTTGTAACATGATTGTTTAGAGAGCTAACCGGCAGCAGTGAGTAGTGATTGCCAGAGCAACAGAGTCAAGAGCAGCAGTAAGGGAGGCATTGTATAGGGAAGTGGCTTGTTCATGGCAGACGAGAGAGAGGATAGGGGAGTGAAGTGAATCAAGCAGGGAGGAAAAACAAATGGTGTTGATATCCTCAATGTTACAAGAAGTGGTGTCAGGGAGTGAAATCCAGGTTCCAGTAATGGCTAGGATATTCAGGCAGTTGGAGATGAAAAGGTCATGGGATTATTATAGGCTGACCTGGCATTCATTAAAGAACCTTTTTTGGTCAGTACTGCAATATGTATTATAAGTAACTAACAATTGTGCTGGAGTGTTAATAAGGCTACATAGTTTAAGAGAGTTGATCCGGCATCCATAATTATTAACCTTTATTATCCATTACATGAACGTGTACCCAGTGGCGTCACTTGGGTTGTGAACTCCTCTCGAGCATGGCAAAGAGTGCATGGCTTTGTGTACGAGATGCTATGCCCCATGGTGTATGATGTTTTTGCGGGGTGACCTCATGTTACATCCCCATTCTCATCACTCTTGTAAAATGCTCTGGGAGCTGCTGGGCAGCCCCCAGCCTCTCCCAACTCCCGGAACAGTGTGGATGGCTTCTATTTTGGTGTTACCCCCTCAGATGGTGTCACCCGGTGCAGTCCACACCCCCCTAGTGAAGCCACTGCTTGTACCTGTACACCTCTATCCTTGCTGCAACTTCTCTACACAAACGTTATTGTTATTAAATCTGCATTTGCAGGGTCCCCTGACAAGATAGACTAAGCTAGAGCCTTGCTGCAGACCAAAGCACACTTTACAGGCACATGCTAAGAAGAAAGACACCTACATCACTAACAAGTGAGCAGGGACCTATAAGAAGGCTACATTTTTCAATTACATTCGAATTGAAAAGGCTAGGGCAATGATACATTAGGTCTTTATAAAAAAAAATTATTATAATTATTTATTTATAAACATTTATATAGAACATTTTAGACTCTGCTTTGCAGGGAATATGTAATCATTCTCATCAGTTCCTGGCCCTGTGGAGCTTAAAAAAGCCTATAAATACAACATGCAAACCCTACACCAAATTCAACACACATACAGTATATCTGATTAATTGACTTTTTAGTTTTATGCATTAGACCAATAATTAAAAAATTATTTTATCAATATATTAAATAGAAGTAATTGTTATTTTTGGAATAAAGTTAGCAGTACATCTTCAGTATCTTGTAAATGGACATTAGAAAGCTAGTTTTACTTCTAAACTCTAGAATAAAAATGAGTCTTTGGTGGACACTGCAAACAAATACCCCTTCATACCCCTCTTGACTAGGCATCCATATAATGATCCCAACAACTTGCAAGTTGAAGAAGAGCTTTGTTTTACATAAGCTACAATAACATACAATATTCAGGGTTAAAAACTTCACAGCAAACCGTACAGAGCTACAGCAGAGGGTGTTTTTTTTATGTTTTCCAGCTGTGATGTGGTTGAAACATTTATATCACTCTTGGGAGCAAATATATAGTATAACATAAGAGAATACATTTTCACTTGCATTTTATGCTATTTACATAGTGTGGTGGATTACTATGTCGTGGAATATTCAGTTTTACTTTGTTCTGAATCTGACCTAGTTACACAAACATACATATATATGCATGCAAACCCTGCCCCCCACATATATATATATATATATATATATATATTAGTATGCAGCCTGACGAAGGGCAATAAAGCCCGAAACGTTGCTTTAAAACAGGAGATGTGATTGTGTTATTATTATGTCCGTCGAGTGCCGCACCTGGATCCTTGTACAATTGAATGTAGCGGGCACCGCGGCTATTTAAACACAGGAAGGAGAGTGCTGTATCTGCTGGAGATATATATATATATATACTAACATTACATACGCACACAACATATAACTGGAATGAATGTGCCCATCAGACACACTATTAGATTACCGCTGTTTGTTGAATACAGAGTGCTAACGGGGTTGTGCATCGTTGATAAATGGGGCCCAAAGTGTGGATTGCAAACACTTAGGGGCTGATTCTAAGTGGAATGCAGCCGCATCTGTGTCTGCGTCTATTGTCACTGTAGAATCTGTGACTTTATGCTAATGCCGCTACAAAGCCCTTCCCTGGTGCACAGCCATGCATCAAAATGTGCAAGGACTGAGACACCCACTTTGAGCATCTATAGATGCTGACATAGTCCTTGGTGCATCTTTAGACGCCACAATCGATCAAACCATCGTAACTTCCACCAGCCATATGTTAGGTGCAGATTCTCAGTATGGCCTCAAATGTGAGCAATGAAGCCCCTCTGCTCTTGCAGTCCCTTCCTCCCTCCCCGAGCACAGTGAAGGGTGATCGTCACAGAATCGCCCAGCCGCGGCTCCTACATCCCAACCTCAGGGGGCTCAGGGTAGCCTCTGTTGGCCACACACTTCTCCCAGACACACTGACTGTTGACTCAGACTGTGATCGGCACCCATAACAGTCGGAGCTCCCTGTAGCTGCACATACCCCCAGTCATCCCCCCTTCCTCTCCCAGGCAGAGCCGTGGCAGTGATGGACGATCCTCAGGATTACCCTTCCTCAGGATTGCCCACCCCTTGCTGCTGGCTTGTCTTGACTTGACTTCACAGTCCTGCAAGAACTAGTTTTATACAGTTTAAAGAAAAAAAAAAACTTTATATATGTGATACCCTGCAGTTGTGAGGTATCACTTAAAAAGACCCGTCCCACCCACTAATAATACGCTGAGGTCACGAACAATTACTTTACAGTTGCTTCTGATGACCGCCATTTCGTGGCCAGTGCCATATTAAACAAAGTTAATTTAAAAAAACAAAGAGCAGTTGGAGGGGTGATAGTTGGAGCTGTGGAGGGCGGAGAGCTGGGTGACGCCATTGAGCAGAGTGAAGCAGATATAGAGATAAGCAACCGAAAGAGAGAGACTGCAAAAAGTAGACTGGCTGAGACTTGTGGTTCCACGCAGAGAGTCCTGTTGAAGTGAGAGCTATACTTACCTCTCGGAGGAGTATACCACATTGGTGAATTAAAACCATTTATATGTCCATAAGCATTCATTGTTGTGGAATGGGTGCAGGGTGTGCGGTGCACACGGGCCCCCGGGTCCAGTGGGCATGAACCACACACCCTGCTCCCATATTTTCTAAAACTTACCTCTCCAAGGTCCGGCATCGGGGCTCTCAGCATTGCTCAAAATGCCGGAAAATGGCCGCCGCAGCCATTTAACCATCATTTTGCGCATGCGCAGTGAGGAAATTGCCAAGAAAATGGAGGCCGCGCCATTTCTTCAGTGATCTACACATGCCCAGAGTCTACTGATTCTGCGGTGGCTGGCCAGCTGCATCAGTCGGCTGCCGGCTACCGGGGCGAGAGGAGGGGACCTGTGATGGGGGATGCACATGGGCCCCCTTCTCTCTAAAGATGCCCCTGGCTGCAGCATTGGTATCTAACTGCTAGTTGTGTATACAATTTAAGGGCCCCAACATGCAGACAAAGAGTATTCAGATTTCATAGTGTTGTGGAAAATTGGTATTAAAGAGACATTTGTAGAGTGCTGGCAGAATGCATATTATGTTAGGTTTATTTGGATATCTATATTTTGTGTATTTTATGTATATAGACAGGGCTGTCGAGAGCTGTTATGGGCCCAGGTATAGTTGTGGCATTGCTAAATCAGGGATACAGGCCCTCGCCCTCTATCCCAATTTTTTTTTTATGGTGCCATGTGTTACAAAGGAGCATGGATTCAGGAGGGTATGATGGAGAGGGGTGTACAGTGCAATCACCCCCTCCCAGAAAGTCAATACCACTGGCCT
Organism: Taudactylus pleione; assembly: GCA_031769625.1. Lineage (NCBI taxonomy): Eukaryota > Metazoa > Chordata > Amphibia > Anura > Myobatrachidae > Taudactylus > Taudactylus pleione. Next base: position 4,422,883 of record JAUIMM010000161.1, read on the forward strand.
TTGTATAGCAGCTCAGAGAGAGAGAGAGAGAGGAGATTGCTGCTCCTCAGTGGCACCCTCCCTGGACCCTTCGCAGCCCAGCACACAGCTGTGTGTACTAAGCTGGGGAGAGATGCTGCAGCCGCTGAGCAGTAGCAGTCTTCCCTCTCTCCAGTGGCGTAACTGCCGTAGGTGCAGGGGGTGCGGCTATGGGGCCCGACCTGGGGCCTAACCCCTATGATGCCAGGCCTCGGTCCATGACCCCCCTCCGTAATCTCCCCACCCGCAACCTCCTCACTCCCCTCTACTCGACTTACCTGCTCTGTGGTCACTCGCCCCACCCCCCATCAGTGGTTGCATCCTCCCCAACCGTGATCGCAGCCTCCCGGTCAGCTCCTCCTCTCCTCATTGACTGATACTGGGAGGAGGAGTGGCCGCTTCCTCCCATCATCAGTCAGTGAGAAGAGAGGGAGCCGACCGGGAGAGAGGTGTGCCTGCCTTGCACAGCACGACCACAGAGCAGTTAAGTTGAAAAGATGGAAGTGAGGAGGGTGCGAGGGGGAGCTCGGACTGAGGGGGGGGGGTGTGGACCGAGGGGGGGCGGGGACCTAGGGTGGTTTGTGAAAATTTTTCTATGGGGCCCCCCTAGGTGTAGTTACACCCTTACCTCTTTCCCTGCCCGATATGCCGTTTCCGCTGTGCTCCTATACAACGGGAATGTAGGCGTGAACAGAACCTTACGACCAAGTCACCTTGTGCTCTTTTGTGGTTTTCACCTTCAGATACAGAAGAACCCATGCAGATCGGGGCTTCTTGCCTGTCATCAGAAGAGAGATGCAGAAGAAGGTCCTTAGGCCTTTGTATGTACTGTGGTGACAAGGGGCATTCAGTTAACTGTTGTCCACTCAAACCAGTAAAAAACAAGGCCTAGGTGTTCGGGAGGATCTGCACTTAGGCCTAGCGTCCATTTCCTCCAAAAATTCAATTTTAGTTCCAGCTACCATTCAATTTGCTGATTCCATCCTCACTACTTCGGCTTTTCTGGATAGCGGGGCAGCCGGAAATTTCATGGATATTCTCTTCTTCCGCACTTTGGGTGTTCCAGCTATTCCTCTGGAACAAAAGATTTCTATCTGTGGTTTAGACGGAGGATTAATCTCTCCAGGACATGTCAAATTTAAAACACCCCCTCTCTGCTTTTCTGTTGGGATTTTGCACTCCGAGACTTTGTCATTTTACCTCCTCCATTATCCCTTAGCTCCAGTTGTGCTTGGGTTCCCATATCCTACGATTGATTGGCAATCCGGGGAAATTATAAAATGGAATCAGACCATTCAGAATCGCTGCTTGACCATTCCATTTCGGTCTGTTCTTTCTACAGTTAGGGAAGATCATCCAGCTATTCCGTCTCAATACCAAGATTATGCTGATGTCTTATCCAAAAAACTTGCGGATATTCTTCCTCCACATAGGTCTTATGACTGTGCGATCAACTTAGTGCCAAATGCTAAACTACCCAAAGGATGGTTGTACTCCCTTTCAGTACCCAAGGAGAAAGCAATGAGAGAATACATCGAAGATGCTTTGGCTAAAGGTTTTATACGCCCTTCCAGATCACCTGTAGGAGCTGGGTGCTTCTTTTGTAGGGGAAAAAGATGGATCTCTACGTCAATGCATTGACTATCGAGGACTCAATAATATCACAGTAAAAAATTCATATCCTTTACCTCTGATTCCGGTGCTATTTCATCAGATACGTCAAGCTAGTATCTTCTCCAAGATTGATCTTCGTGGAGCGTACAACCTAATTCGTATCAAAGAAGGGGATGAATGGAAAACAGCTTTCAGTACTCATTCTGGGCATTACGAGTACCTGGTTATGCCCTTTGGATTATCCAATGCTCGGGCTGTTTTTCAGGACCTGATCAATGACATCCTTCGTGAGTTCCTGGGGGTCTTTGTTGTATATCTGGACGACATTTAAATTTTTTCTCAATCACCAGCTCAGCATTATCAGTACGTACAGCAGGTTCTTCAAAAGCTGCGAGAGAATCATCTGTATGCCAAATTAGAAAAGTGTGACTTTCAACGTCTCGCAGGTTTCCTTCTTGGGATATACCATCTCGTCTCAGGGATTTTCGATGGATCTCCAGAAGGTCGAGGCTATACTTAAGTGGGTTCGGCCTACCTCTCTTAAAGCCATCCAACGGTTCCTTGGCTTTTCGAACTATTACCGTTGATTCATTAGATCATTTTCGGATATTGTGGCACCCATTGTGGACCTGACCAAAGAAGGAGCAGACACCCTTAACCGGTCAGACAAAGCGGTCCAATCTTTCAAAACCCTCAAAGTTGCATTCACCCAGGCACCAGTACTTCGATATCCCGATCCGGATCTTCCGTTTGTCACAGAGGTTGATGAACTGAAGTGGGGTCTGGAGAGGTGTTGTCACAAAGAAACTCTTCTGATGATAAACTACACACATGTGCTTTTTTTCCTGTAAATTTTCTTCTGCGGAATGCAACTATGATGTGGGTAATCGGGAGTTGCTAGCAATCAAGTGGGCTTTCAATGACTGGAGACATTGGCTAGAGGGGGCGAAGCATCGGATTTCTGTTCTTACGGACCACAAAAATCTGTCCTATATCCAATCCGCCGAGAGGTTGAACTCACGAAAAGCACGTTGGGCATTATTTTTTACCCGCTTCAATTTTCTAATTTCCTTTTGGCCGGGCTCAAAGAACATCAAAGCTGACGCTCTGTCCAGAAGTTTCGAACCTATTCAATGAGGCTATCCTTCCACATTCTTCCTTCCATTGTGCCTTTAATCGAGATCTGGTGGACCTGATTCAAGCCTACCAATCTGAATCACCTTCGAAGAAGCCTTCTAATCGATTATATGTGCCAGAAAGGTTCAGAAGAGCTGTTTTCCTAAATTTCCATGCTAGTAGAGGTTCTGGACACCCTGGCATCAATAAAACATGTGAATTGCTCTCTCGCTCTGGTGGCCATCGTTGACCCAGGATGTGCGGGAATTCGTCCTGGCATGCGAGGTCTGCGCTCGGAATAAGCTCCTTCAGGCCTGTTACTTCCACTTTCTATACCTATGAGACCTTGGACCCACATTGCCATGGACTTTATTGAGGATCTTCCCATTTTGGCAGGTTGTTCTGTGATTTGGATGGTGGTGGACAGGTTCAGCAAGATGGTTCATTGTATTTCGCTGCCAAAGCTTCCGTCTGCTAAAGAACTGGTGAGCTTGTTCATACAACATGTCTTCCGATTGCACAGGTTACCAGTCAATGTGGTTTCCGACCGAGGGTCGCAATTCATTGCAGTTTTCTGGAAACATTTTTGTTCTGCCCTGGGGATACATCTTAGCCTGTCGTCTGGATATCACCCACAATCCAATGGGCAAACAGAGAGAGCCAATCAGACCCTAGAGCAATATATGCGGTGCCACATCTCCAAGTGCCAGAATGACTGGGTGCCACATTTGCCTTTAGCTGAATTTGCCTATAACAACTCATGCCATTCTGTTTCCGCTGTGTCACCATTCTTCTGCATTATGGGTCAACACCCTAGGGCTAATTCGTTTGATGTCAGCTTCTCTTCATCCATGGACCCACCGGTGGTCTCCAAGTTATGGCGCATTTGGTGTAAGGTCCATGCGAATTTGACCAAAGCCTCAGCCCGGGGCCAAGAGGATCGTGGACTAATGTAGAAGGCCATGTAGCTTTCAGAGAGGAGATCTGGTCTGGCTTTCTACCAGGGACATCAGACTTTGTCAACCCACTAAGAAGCTCGGCCCCAAGTTCATTGGTCCTTTTCGGATCATCACACAGGTCAACCCGGTAACTTTCAGACTTCAGTTACCAGCTTCTCTCAGGATTAACAAGTCCTTCCACTGCTCCCTTCTCAAGGCTGTTGCCACCTCTGCCAAGTTTGGGAGTCCTCGGGTATCCAGACCCGTACCAGTAGAGGTTCAAGGCCAACAAGAATTCATTTTTGAAAGAATCCTTAATTCTAGAGTTTCTAGGGGTCACCTCCAGGAAGGGTTATGGGTGGCAGAAGATGCCTTACATGTTCCCAGGCTGAAGAAGGCGTTCTTCTGGGACTTCCCATTTAAACCAGACTCTAAGGGTTCTTCAACCCAGCATCAAGGGGGGGTACTGTTACAAGTCCAGTCCAGGACTTGTACATGGCTCAAGATTCTCCTGCACCTGATCCTGTTCCCACTGGACCTGCCCCCAGGAGATCTGGATGTCTGAGACTTCGGCTGGGTTCCTCCCATGTCACTGAACTTTTGCTGCCTCACCGACTATAGTGTTTACTTCAGCGTTCAGCTCTGCTGCATGGTCAGCATTACTTACTTGCTACAAGTCCTCCATGTCTCCTCAGACTGCTCGGCCGCTCCAGGACACACTTCCTCTCGGCCGCCCTCATGCTGCCTCCAGTTCTCCTAGACGCAGCACCAGCTGTTGTCTACTGTCGGTTGACACTGAGGGAGTACTCAGCTTCCTGACCGACTCCCCTGGCAATTCCTGCAGTGCTGCCATTCCAACCTCTGTCTGTACCCGGTTCTATCATTGGCACTCAGCCGCCGCAGTACCAGCAGCGCCTCCAAGACATCGGCTATCATCACAGCTCCTGCATCCTCGTGCTGTCATCGGCTCCTCAAGCTGCGGCACCCATCGCTTTCCAGCACCATCAGCCGTACCATCAGTCCAGTGGCAGCCATGATCGATTTATTAGCCGCATCAACGGCCCATTGGCCGCAACATCGACCGACTGGTCACAAACATCAGCTCACCAGCAACAACTTAGGCCCGTTGGCCTTCATCATCGGCTTATTAGCTGCATCATCAGCCCATCGGCAGCAACATCGAACAACTGGTCACAACATCGGCTCACCAGCCACAACGTAGGCCCGTTGGCCTTCATCATCGGTTTATTAGCCGCATCATCGGCCCATTGGCCTCAACATCGACCCACTGGTCACAACATCGGCTCACCAGCCACAACTTAGGCCCGTTGGCCTTCATCATCGGCTTATTAGCCGCATCATCGGCCCATTGGCCACACCATCGGCATTAGCCGCATTATTGGTTCTTAAAAACCGCAATAACCAGATTCTAATCTCTACCCGCATTATTTGTTCCACCACCGGCCTTCTTAGGAACACCGGCTACCTTAAAGGTATAGCTAAAGACTGTAACATACAGTTACCAGTAACTAAAACTGTATTTTGATTTATTGTGAATTTAATGTACAGTACATGTAAATCTCATTTCATGTATTACAACCATTTTGATGCCCCATTCCAGTTCACACCTGGGGTTAGTTAAATTTAATATATCACACTTGTGCATGCTAGCCTGGAGATTTAACTCCAACTTGCACCCACTCCACACCGTACACATCATCATTTTAAGTGGGGTATCACATATATCTGTATATGTATGTATATATATATATATATATATAAAGAGGGAGATTATAGCACCAATTTGAGAATGGAAACCCTTAATGACAACATGCCTAAAGAGTTAGTTATAAATATATATATTGTGGAGCAGAGGGTGAGGGGAAGGTGGGAGATCACGCTCATACTCCTCCCCGTCCTCTGCAATTGGAACATGAAACTGATTGACAGCGCAGGACAGCGCTGCTGATTGGTCACAGCGCGTCCTGAGGGACCCAGGTTTTTTTTGTTTATGAGTCCCCACCTTCAATTCCCTGGTAAAATACGCGCTATAGCGCGTATTTGCGATCCCTGCAGGGCAGAAGAAACAAGCTCCAGGGAGACCTATGTACCTATGTATGAAGTGTCGCAACATCTACCAAAGTTGACGCCGGGTTCAGTAAGGGGCGGAAGTGATGTCACAGGAGATCCCGATCATGGATGGAATTTTAGGACTTTTTGAACTACAGAAATCATTAAATAATGATGCGGTCATGCACACAGGCACATAGTTGAAACCCATTTTTCCCAATTATGAGATTTAATGATTCCTCCTTAATATAAGAACACATGTTAGATCGAAAACCGGAAGTGAGGTCATAATTAATTCTAATCATCTCTAGTTTGTCCTCATTAAGGGAGTATAAATATCAGATACCCTACAGGAGCTTTCTTATCCCTTGAAAAAGTCCAAGAAACGAACGAAAGACGTTGGAGGCTCCTATATTCTACCTTTCATAAACTTACCGCTTTTTTTGATCAGATAAGCCATTTTTATTTTATTTGTGTTGTTTTTATGCACTTTCCAAAATATTTTTTCTTGTATATGTATATTTATTAGGGGTGTGCACCGGCCACTTTTCGTGTTTTGTGTTTTGGTTTTGGATTTGGATCTTTCTTCGTGTTTTGGATCTGGATTGGTTTTGCCAAAACCACCCTTCCGTGTTTTGGGTTCTGGGTTTTGTGTTTTGGATCTGTATTTTTTTTAAAAAAAGCATAAAAACAACTTAAATCACAGAATTTGTGGGTTTTTCTGCTCCTATGCAATTATTAACCTCAATAACCTTCATTTCCACTCATTTCCAGTCTATTCTGAACACCTCACACCTCACAATATTGTTTGTATGGCCAAAAGATTGCACCGAGGTAGCTGGATGACTATGCTAAGCGACACGAGTGGGCGGCACAAACACGTGGCCCATCTAGGAGTGACACTGCAGTGGCAGACAGGATGGCAGTTTGAAAAACTAGGCCCCAAACAGTACATACTGCAAAGAAAAAAAAGAGGTGCAAGATGGAATTGTTCTTTGGCCAACCCACCCACCCTTATGTTGTATAAATAGGACATGCACACTTTAACAAACCAATCATTTCAGCGCCAGGGTCTGCCACATGACTGTGGCTGAAATGATTGGTTCGTTTGGGCCCCCACAAAACAAGCTGGCAATTAGTGTGTCCCTGCACAAACTGGCTCTACGAAGGCAAGATGTCGTCCTCATCCTCCTCATCCACCGATTCCTTGGATAAAACAGGAAAAAGGGATTTAGGTGTCCCTGGACTGCTTACGGTCTTAGCCAAAGTTTCTGAACTTGACAGTAACTTTTTATGAGCGCGCTGCAGGTGCCATATAAGGGAGGATGTTCCTAGGTGGTTAACGTCCCTACCCCTACTTATTTCACCTTTACATATGGCAAGACAGTTGTTGTCCGGATTTGGATAGAAATATTGCCAGACCAAAGAGGTGGAATGTTTGGTCTTCTGCCCAGGCATGACTGTGATGGGCTTTTTCATCCCACGGACAACAACTGTCTCCCCCGGAGCCTGATTTAAACAAACCACATCACCATCAGAATCCTCCTCGCCAACTTCCTCCTCAGTGCCAGCTACACCAGTATCCACATCCTGTTGTACGTCAACAGTAACATCTTCAATTTGCATATCAGCAAGTGGACTGTGGGTGCTCCTTTCAGCACTTGCAGGGGGCGTGCAAATAGTGGAAAGAGCCACCTCTTCCCGTCCAGTGCTGGGAAGGTCAGGCATCGCAACCACCACCACACTTGGACTCTCCTTGGGGATTTGTGATATCTTCTTAGAACGCACAGTTCTTCGCTGTGCTTTTGCCAGCTTAACTCGTTTGATTTTTTTAGCAGGAGGAGGGCTTCCATCGTCATGTGAAGCTGAACCACTAGTCATGAACATAGGGAAAGACCTTAGCCGTTCCTTGCCACTCCGTGTCATAAATGGCATATTGGCAAGTTTACGTTTCTCTTCAGATGATTGAAATGTTTTTTTCAAGGTCATTTTCCTGAACTTTGTCATTTGGAATTGTATGTGCCCTCTACTATGACATTGGGCATCGGCCTTGGCAGACGACGTTGATGGCATGTTATCGTCTATGTCATGACTAGTGGCAGCAGCTTCAGCACTAGGAGGAAGTGGTTCTTGATCTTTCCCTATTTTATTTTTATCGGAGAAAGTTTGGTCCTCCATTTATCTTATATTGATATATACGTGCGGCTAAGGCGCACACAAACACAGAAACATTTTTTTTATTTTTGCTGGAGACTAGTGCACTTTGTGGGTTACACCACCCTTTAGGAAATGAGCCAGCCGGCCCTTTACTTATGGGACACAGGCGCACGCTTGGCGCTGCTCCTTTGTTGATGCATGTGCAGCTACAGCCCACACAATTCACAAACACAGAAAATATTTTTTTATTTTGTTTGGAGTGCCCTTTGGGGGTCACAGCACCCTTTAACGGACAAGCCAGCCGGCCCTTTATTTATGGGACACAGGCGCACACTTGGCACTACTTTGTTGATGCACGTGCGGCTACTACGCACACAATTCACAAACACAATAAAATATATTTTTTTATTTTGTTTGGAGTGCCCTTTGGGGGTTACAGCACCCTTTAACGGACAAGCCAGCCGGTCTTTTACTTATGGGACACAGGTTGCACGTGCAGCCACAGTGCACACAATTCACAAACACAGAAAAAATATTATTTTTTTTTGCCCTTTGGGGGGAGCACCCCTGATGGACAGAGCACCCCCTGGACAACACTACAGCACCCCTTTAGGACTGGGACACTGCACAGGACTTTGGAGTGGACACAGCCCCTATGGACAACTGACTGCACAACACAGTCCAGCCAGCCCCTATGGACTTTGAAGCAGTGGACACAGCCCCTATGGACAACAGCAGCACAGCGCAGCACAGCACAGCACAACACTACACTGCACTACACTACACAGCCCAGCCAGCCCTAACTCCCACCCTCCCTCTTCACTGTCCACAGCCGAGTGAGAAAATGGCGCCGACACGTGTACCTTATATAGGATCCAAAACCCGCGAGACCCGGAAGGCGGGATGATAACGTTTTGCCTCGATTTCAGATCCGAGTCAGGCGGGAAAAGTCGAGCCTGACTCGGATCGGCCTCAGATCGGGGGGGGCTCGGGGGGGTTCGGATTTCAGAAATCCGAACCCGCTCACCCCTAATATTTATGTGTGGATTTTATGTGCATGCTGCCCTACATGCATGGGGTCAGTCCTTTTGTCTTGAATAAAAATTGTCTTATATATTTTACACAAAGTTTTAAGGCCATTGATTTATTGCACATATTTATAATTATTGGTAACTAATGTACTGATGTACATACAAAATTGACCAAAAAACATGATTGTACACTATTGCTCTGGACGTTGCAGATTTCCATACTCAGATACCAGTACTGCCAGCCTAACAATAACAACTGTCAGTAATACATATTACAAACTGCATATACAGCCTAATATATGTAACAGGAGCCCCATACAACACACAGCCCCCTGATCAACAAAACACAGTGACAGCACATAGAGTTATCCGTGTAGTACAATGTGTCATGTAAAGTATACATTGCGCTCAATTCCAGCAAACGCCACACTATAGGATCCCCCCTTCCCCTCCACATACACACACCATACTTGCCGACATTCATCTCCCTCCTTCCGGGAGGGAGCTGAATGCCTGCATTCTGCGGGGGCCGTGGCCGGGCTATGATGCCGTTTTGGGGGCCAGGGGCGTAACCGCACAATTGTGTCATCGTGGCCCTGCCCCTTCTTCACAATGCCAAAAAAAGGCATTGTGAAGCAGGGGGTGGAGCCACGATGACGCGATTCAGCGCGAATCGCGTCATCGGGCTCCCCCTGCTGCGGGGTTTTTTCCTAGTAGTCCGGGGGGTAGGCGGCAGCCGCGAGGCTTGCCTGCCTTTCCGGGGGATTGGAGTGGCACTCGATATTCGGGAGGCTCCCGACCAAATCGGGAGGGTAGGCAAACCTGACACATACACACACACATAAACACACACACAAAAAAAACCTAAACTGATAGAATATTTTAAAACAGAAGCCTTTTATTTTAGCATCACAATGGTATCTGACATACACATACACATAGTTGCACCAATGCTGATACCACTAAGCAAAGTGATACATACAGGGCCGGTGCTACCATTAGGCAACCTTAGGCAACCGCCTAATGGCGTCGGCTACTGGAGGGCGCCGCTGAGTCCACAAAGAAAAAAATGAATGGCATAATTCATGGCTGAGTGGCATATAATTAATTTGTGGCACAGCTGTGTGGCATATTATGAATTGCAGCAGTGTTATCAGGTACATTATGATTTTGGTGCTCTGCTGTGTGTAATATTCTATATGGTATATTATGTATTTGGGACACTGCTGTGTGGGACGTTATTTAACTGGGTAGACTGATGAGTGGCATATTATGAATTGGAGTGAGCAGGAGCGGTTGGCGAAATGTTGCCTAGAGCACCCGGAAACCTTGCACTGGCCCTGGATACATATGCATTGCTGACCATAAGTCCTAGAGCAGCAGAGGGGTTAATTAGACTGGTAATTAAAAAAAAAAAAAACACTTTCAGTTACCAAGCCCTCTCAGCCTGTACGCAGACTTGAACCCCCGCCCCCTCCCCATCACCCTTATCGACCCCTCCTGGATCCGCCACTGCAGATATCACACAGGTTTTATACACAAACCATGCTTTATTCATAAATTGAGGTCTGCTTTCTCATAGGCTAAAAGAGACAGAACCTCAGTGAGCATATCAAGTAAATTTGCTGACAAGATTTGGCTTCCATAGAGTATGGGAAAATGGGGTGAAAGAGAAAGTGTGACCACAAAATTTTATATAAACAATAGGCTTAAATCCATGGAACTCAATTATCTGGGGTGCCTGAGGTATGTAACCACACCATTTAAATTTGAAAAAAAAATTATACATACTCTGCACTCACCTAATTACATTCCAAACTGTATTTCATTTAAATTTAGCGAATGTTTGTTCCAAAATATTGCAATAATTTGTCCATATCATCTGTATAAATATATATAAAACACAGTAAAGTTTTTTTTAACTGAATAAAAAATGTTTTAAAATTTATGTTCCCAATATTGTTTTTTCAAATTATCAAATGATGTAAATAATAGTTATATAACCTAGATTAGGTGTGGTGTGAGGGACGTCGGTCGCCGCACTACATTGAAATCACCTTTATATCTATTTGTACGATACTAATTGCTTTGTGTAGGTTTGAATTAATGTATGGCACAACTTAATAATACATAAATGTATATAAGAACAAATTAATTATACAAATTACTATATGCAATAAATATAAGGTAAGGATATTTATATAAATTCATATAAATGTATATTTACATTTATATATACAGTATGTAATATACTGTTAAAGTTTTTCTCTATCCCTCTCTCCTCCTCCCCTTTCCTCTATAGATTTATCTATACATTATCTTATTTAATCTCCTACGTATAGATACGCTTTTGCTCACAATAATTGTCTATATATGTGTATGTATGTATGTTTAAATGTTTGTGTATATACATACATGTGCATATATATGTTTTTGATATCAGTATGGTATTTGGTCATCTATATATATGGTTAAATAATGTTTTATAGATAGAGAATGAAACGCCAAAATAACAGGAGACTTGTTGTATAAAATTGTGTTAGTTTTTAGATTTTAATTACTATTGTTATACAAAAACATTTTTTATATAATTTTAATATAATTTATGTATAATACATTATAGTATAAAGAATATTGAAAAAGAAATGATAAATATATAAAAACCTTTGAGCTGCATGTAATTACAAGCTTCACACATCTGCGAGTGCCTCTGCTATGCTATAGGATTGTTTTCTCCTGCTCCATCCATGCAGCCCAAACCGAAACCATGAGCTGCAGCAATAGAAATCAACATGCTCCATCTAAGGATGATATGCTGCTTATATAAATCTACCTTTGGTGCTTACTTAATGTCTGGTTTATGTTCCATTCACTGTGATTGTCCTGTTTTTTTTCCAGTGGTTGTGTGCTGACATTTTGGTGAATACTAATCAATTTGCAAATAAATTAGTGAACAGAAAATTTCTGAAGTTCTGCCAGATTTTAGAATCAGATGAACTGATTCTCCTGCCAAAAGGAGGAGATTGGCATTGTCCAGTGTCCGGCAGTGATTTGGTTATCTGATCAATTTGACCTTTGGGTGTAAGGATTGACTTCAGTAAAGTGTTATTATCTGTGCAGTTAAATTTCATAATGGTGATATTTGATCTATCACCCAATGAAGATTTGTAACCTGATTCAATCACTGGGTTTCAGTTTGGCCACCTGATAAAGTGTTCTGTATCAAAACCAAGGAAAGAGGAACATTATTCTCTCAATGACATAACTCACAAGATATCAGACCATTGTAAACCACACCAGAATTGCAGGCTAGAAGAATCATGATTCATCCAGACACTACCACAAAACACAACACACCTTACCTTTTTCAACTGGACATCAGCAGTGCCTTGTGCTGTTGTGCACAATTAGCGTTTTGCACTAATACCTTGTGAGCTCTCTGATTCACTTGATAATGAGAAAACATGATCAAAGGATAGGTTATTCACTGCTCTGACTTTTCTATCTCTGCTATGAGACCCTCTTGAGGACATTCTATTGTGCTTACCTACCTTTATACTTCAGTAACAACCAGGGTGTCACAGTCAACAAAATGTTTTGTGTTAGCTAAGTGCTTATTTAGTACACAAACCACTTACAAATCAGCTGGGCAATATGACTCTAGTATAGCTCGTGGACGAAGGGTCTCCAGCTCCCAACCTGATGTAGAAGTATGTGCACATGTGCTGCCAACTAACCTGTTGGGGAGTGGATCCACACCCCCTAATACTTATAGTGAGACCTCATCTTACAGTCAATACTAGGTGATTTTTTTCTGTGACTCTGCTCTTGTGTACACCCTGCAAACATTAGAATGAGACATTGTTTTCTGGACTGTTTGACTACAAGTTACTGGTGGCCTGATACTATGAGCCAGGTAAACACCACTCTAAAATCTACATAATTTATCACCCTATATTGCTATTTGTATGCAAATTTTCTTTTCATTGGGGTATGACATTAGAAAAAATAGTTGTCTAAGCCCAAATATAATAGACTAAATAGATTTACTGGTCCCAGCACAATTCGAACTATATAGCAGCAATTAATTTCAAGGCAAAAACAAACTGGTAGTGATTTAAAACAAATTGCCTCTTTAAATTATTAATACTAAAAATGATAATAATAATAATAATAATAATAATAATAATAATAATAATAATAATAACAATAATAATAATAATAATATTTATAAAGTGCTTTTCTCCAGCAGGACTTAAAGTCGCTTTACATGCATCAAAAGCATAGCACAGAGGATTAGTATTACAGCAAGAAGAAAATAAACTGGCAAACTAATAAACATGGCAAATGGAGACAATGAACTTAATGCAGGGTTGGTGTAGCCATTTTGGGTGATAAATTCCACAGGTTACATAACCCACCTACGAAATGTAGCGTGCCATTTTGGGCACGCTACATAGATTACCCTGGGTGAAATAAGCAATGCCTAGAATGACACAAAATGGGGAAGTTGCAGAGTACTAAAGGTAGAAGCAGAGCCCTTACATAACTACCAGTTCCAATTATTTTTTATCCCACCCACAAGCGTACCAGCCGAGGCAACCATCTTGGGCACACTACAAAGGTTACAATGTGTGGGATAAACCATACAAGAAACTATGACATATACAGGTGACTGAAATGTTTATAATATGATATGCACTGAGGGCCTGAAACAGTACCAATCGCAAGTGCAACTACGGACGGAGATTAAGCGATTGTTTGCCATTGCAGCATGCATATAAGCCACACTGAGGGTGCATAAATTAGTCCCTGCGATTGCATACGCAGCATGAGAGCCCTCTACGTACGAGGAGACTTGCAGTTTCTGTAGCTGGTGAGACCTGCTATAAATGCTGCGTGATTGGCCGATGTACGTCGATGGTACCGATGTTTACGCAGAACAATGACAGTGGACGGATGTGAGGAAACAGTGGTGGGCGTCTTTAGGATGGCTGAGCTTTAGCAAGCATTAGCATATTTTAGCAGTTGCATTCCGTATGTATTCGCAGCTGCGATCTCAATAGCGATCCGTACGGAATCAGGCCCTGATGAATATATCCACGTGTTGTTCATCCTGCCCAACAAGGAACCATCAAAGGCAGCCATCTGGGGTGCAATGTGTAGGTTACATCTGTGCAATTACTGGAAGTATAACATCCAGGCACAGAAAATAAATAAAAAATTAAAAGAAAGCTGATTACAATGGCATAAAACGGCAGTATTAAAACAATGGTGACAGCATTACAAAAACTATGGTATGTCACGAATTGTGGTCTTAGCATTACAGACTCAGACATGCATTTATTTCGGTTTCCAAGACATCCCAGGGACGCAGCTTCCATGCTGCATACAGACCTGCTTTCCATCTGTCGCTCTGTTCCATTTCCTGCCAGCGTGACACCTTCCACGCTGCATAACACCTTCTGTAGAGCCAGCGAGAACAGTACCTATTACATTTGGCCCTAGTCTGTAAAATGGACTTCACTTGGGTTCCTGCGTAAGGGGCAGAAGCAGCAATTGTTCAAGCCATGCAGTCAATTAACAGCAGAGCAATTAAGAATGGATAAAGTAAAGCAACTCAAGCTGTTCAATGACCCATTGCACCTACACGTGCTGCTGCTCCAGTTGCTATACCCAGGGCCATAGGGAGGGCGGAGCACCTCAGGTGCTCCAGGCAACAGTGATGGTTGATGGTGCCGTCTACACTGTCCGAGTAGCCCTGGATCTCAGTGTGTGTGGTCCATGGCTACCCGGACAGTCATCAGACAGGGCAGCCCCCACTTCAGTTTCAGGGAAGCTTATCCAGGCCCGACCCACAGCGGCATCATTGACAGCAGACACATACCCTCAGCAGCGGACCAAAGTTCACTTCCAGAATCCCAGCTCCCTGCATTGCAGACGGAAGATGGCATGGGCCCAGGGGCACCTTTCCAGCACTGTAAGTAAGTTACTTAAAGAAACTACTGCTGGGGAAGAAGGTCCTGGGGAGCACAAACTGTGGGATCAATGCGGAGGAGGAAGCAGGGAAGCAAAGAATACAGTGTGGGAAATGCAGGGATGTAGAGAGGCTGGACGAGCCCGGTTGAAGGGGGACGTGGCCTAATCACAGTAGGCACGTTGGTGAGGAGGACGCTGTGAGCCCTAAGCCTGGTGCAAAGCCATGGGGGGAGCGAGCAGTGTGATCGCTCCCCCTCACAGGCATAGGAGCCTGCTGCGGCTGCTGCTCAGCAGCCATGAGCAGTCGCCCACTGCAGCCCAGCACACAGCAGCGTGTGCTGGGCTGCTGCGATTTAAGAAGTGGGGGTGCGGCGCCGGGCACCTCCAGCATCCCAGGCCCAGGTAATTAGTACCATCCCCCCTACTCTGGAGGGGGTACAAGAGAGCACACACAGTATGGGTTATGGGAAGGGGAGCACGGTGTGGAATGTGGATATGTGGATGGAGATAGGAGACAGAGTGTGGAATTAGGAAGGGGAGCAGAGTGTGGGATGTGGAGGGGGGAAGGGGAGCACAATGAGGGGCAGGGGTTAATGTGGGCCGGAACATTGCATAATTGCATTCCGTCACTTCTATTTGGAGACAAAACCAATTCTGCCTCCTCTGTCCCACCTTAGCCCGGCGCCACGGGGAGGCTCCATTTTCCAGGAGCCTGCTGAGAATTTGTCACCAGTGGGCACCCGGCTCCCTCCCCGCAGTGACAACGCCAGCCGGAGGTTGGAGCTCACTCTTGAGCTCCGGCTTCCGGCTCCGCTCCCCTCACGGGAGAGACGTTCACTACTGGGGCACTGCATAAGGGGCACCACTATTGGGGGCACTGAATAAGGGGCAAGATCACTATAGGCACTGTATAAGGGACACTACCACTATGGGTACTGCATAAGGGGCACTACCACTGTGGGCACTACATAAGGGGCACTACCACTACTAGAGGCAGTAGCGGGCTGGGCCGGGGGGCAGGGTGCCATGTGCCCCCCGGGCCACAGATTCATGCGGGCCGTGGGCCGCGGGCAGTCTGTGTCACTGTGACACAGACTGCACCGCGTGTGTAGCGCTGACCAGTCAGCGCTACTCAGCACAAACACACAGCCGCCGGAGCCGGCAGCTGTGTGTTTGCTGTAATCAGCAGCCGCTGAGAGTCTGTCAGACTCTCATCGGCTGCAGCTGCTCCCACTGCGGGAGCCATCTTCTGGCTCCCGCAGTGGGTAATGGGAGAGACGTCGTCAGGACGACGTCTTTCCCATAATGCAAAGCGGCCAGAGGAGCAGGTAGAAGCGTCGGGAGCGGGAGTAAGTGTTTTTTTTTTTTTATTAAGTCTCTCTCTACTGGGGTGAGGGACTACTGGGGGAACTACCAGGGGGGATTACTATGGGGGCACTACCAGGGGGGTGGATTACTACTGGGGGCACTACAAGGGGGGGGACTACTACTACTGGGGGCACTACAAGGCGGGACTACTACTACTGGGGGCACTACAAGGGGGGGCTACTACTGGGGGCACTACAAAGGGGGGGACTACTACTACTGGGGGCACTACAAAGGAGGGGACTACTACTACTGGGGGCACTACAAAGGGGGGACTACTACTACTGGGGGCACTACAAGGGGGGGGACTACTACTACTGGGGGCACTACAAAGGGGTGGGACTACTACTACTGGGGGCACTACAAGGGGGGGGACTACTACTACTGGGGGCACTACAAGGGGGGCTACTACTGGGGGCACTACAAGGGGGTACTACTACTGGGGGCACTACAAGGGGGTACTACTACTGGGGGCACTATAAGGGGGGGACTACTACTAGGGGCACTACAAGGGGAGGGGACTACTACTAGGGGCACTGCATAGGGGGGAGGGTACTACTACTAGGGCCACTACATAGGGGGAGGGGACTACCACTGGGGGCACTGCATCGAGGGACCACTGCTGGGGGCTCTATATAAAGGGCAATACTGGGGGTACTGCATAGGGGGGAGACTACAACTGGGGCCACTATTTAAGGGGCATTGCATAAGGGTTACCACTATTGGGGGCACTGCATGGGGGGTGGACTGCTACTGGGGGCACTATATAAGGGGCACTGCATAGGGGGTACCACTATTGGGGGAACTATATAAGGGGCTTACTACTGGGGGCACAAGGGGCACTGCACAGGGGGGACCACTACTGGGGGCACTATATGAGGGGCTTACTACTGGGGGCACTGCATAGGGGGGGATCACTACTGGGGGCACTACTGGAGGCCTGCATAAGGGTGTTCTCTCCTGTGGCACACGGGGGCACTGCATATGGGCACTACGACAGGGGGCTGCCCCTAATCTTTATTTTTACCTTACATTAATCTAGGGATGTGCAGGCTCGGATAGGTTCGAGTTTGCACGTGGAGTTCGGATTTTTCCCTCCAAAAAAACGGAACTCAGAAAGAGGCTAAATGTCATCTTGCACGGACGAACATCATCATTCCTGGACAAAAGAACCTATCCGAGCCTGCACATCCCTACATTAATCCCATATGGACCCGCCTCCTCCCTGAAACACTTGAGGGGGGGCGGCACCTTAGCACGCACATTCTTCGGGCACCCTGGCTACACGCTACTCCTCTGCCATGGCCGCCTGCATGCATTTGCCCCCAGGCTAAAAGTTGCCAGCCAGCCCCTGACTGGAGGCACTGCATAAGGGGCACCTCTACTGAGGGCACTGCATAAGGGGCACTACCACTACTGGGGCCACTGCATCAGGGGCACCACTACAATGGGCATTGCATTTTCATAAGAGGCACTACTGCTGTGTGCATTATGTGTAAGGGGCACTACCGCTGTGGGCATTGTATAAGGGGCACTACTACTATGGGCATTGCGTATAAGGGACACATATGTGGGCATTGTGTAAAAGGGGCACTGCTGTGTGTCCTACATGAATAAGGGACACTACTATGTGGTGTAATGTGAATCAGGGGTGAATCAAGATTGTACTACTGTATTTTGTAATTTGATTTGGTAATGCTATTGTGTGACCATGCCCCTTTTCCGCCGCACGCTATCCCTTTTTTCCAAAAAGTGCTGAGAGTGGAGTGTGTGGGGGGGGTGATTCCACCAATTCTTTAGGTCCACTTTAAGCACTGGTAAGAGGTGTGGATGGGGAAAGGAGAGCAAACTGTGGAATGGGGAAGGGGAGCACAGTATGGGATGTGGATGTGGGAAGGGGGCATAGTGTGAAATGTGGATGGGGAAGGGAAGCACAGTGTGGGATGAGGGAAGGGAAGCACAGTGTGAGATGTGGATGTGGGAAGGGGGCAGAGTGTGAAATGTGGATGGGGAAGGGAAGCACAGTGTGGGATGAGGGAAGGGAAGCACAGTGTGAGATGTGGATGTGGGAAGGGGGCAGAGTGTGAAATGTGGATGGGGAAGGGAAGCACAGTGTGGAATGGGGAAGGGGAGCACAGTGTGGGATGTGGATGGGGAAGGGGGACATAGTGTAAAATGTGGATGAGGGAAGGAAATCACAGTGTGGGATGTTTGATGTGGGAAGGAAATCACAGTGTGGGATGTGGATGAGGGAAGGAAATCACAGTGTGGGATGTGGATGAGGGAAGGAAATCACAGTGTGGGATGTGGATGTGGGAAGGGGGGCATAGTATAAAATGGGGATGGGAAAGGTGAGCACATTGTGGGATGTGGGTTAGGAAGGGGAGAACAATGATGAATATACGTGGGGTACACATTATAATAACTACTGACGAGGGTGTGTGGTATATAATATAGAGCACAATAATTAAATTTATGTAACATACGGGCAGTGGCACAATAAAAAAATATGGAAAGATGTCTGGAGCACATAAGGGTCCGGCGAGGGCCCATGTCCGATGCCGCCCCCTCCCTCTTATCTGTCAGCAGCCCAGCACACACTGCTGTGTGCTGGGCTGCACTGGGAGACCAGGGTGACTGCTCGCTGCCGCTGAGCAGCAGCAGCCTCCTCTGCCTGTGGGTGGGAGCGAACACACTGTCATGCTCCCGCCCCTCAGCCCTGATTTATGCCAGGCCGAGGGACTCACAGTGCCCCCCTCCCAAGCGCGCAGGTTTTTTTTCTAAAGGCCTGTGGTCACACCTACCACAATTAGGCCACTCCCCTTCCATGAGTTGGCTCTCTACGGCCCTGGCCATATCTCTTCCCCTGTCTCCCTCTATTGTATTCATTCTCTCTCTATACTCTTTCTCTCTATACTTTGTGTCTTCTCTTTTTACTATTGTTCCTGCACTTCTCTTACCTCATTCTTGGTTTCATATGCCTCTCTCCCCTCTATTTCCAGGGAAGCACTAGCTAAAATTTTGCCTAGGGTACCAAATTGGTCAGGACTGGCCCTGAGCGTGTATACCACAAAAGTTGCGCGACTCACACGTGGTGATCTCGGTTGGCCATGTCACAGTCTCTGATGCCGCCCACAAGGATCACTGAGGTGCAAGTTGCACAACTTTTGAGAGACACACACTGACAACAGTGAGACAGACTGGAAGGCTGAGTGTCCTGTATGTGACTGCTGTGGGCGGGGCTTGCCTGTGCCTCTCATCTCATAGTTTGGATAAAAAAAATGGTGTATTGGAGCGTTTCCTAATTCTCACAGTTGTCTAAATTGTTGATATAAGGCCTGATTCAGAATTGTACGCTAATGCTGCATGCAGGGGATGTGCGAAAATATGCTAATGTCGCAGTGACTGGGATTTGCATTGAGACACCCACAGGCTCCATCATAAATGCAAGCAACTCCGTACCAATATGCAGATCCCGAGTGGTCGCGCAGAACTAAGACAACAACCTCCTGAACTAAGATGCCAGAGTCATGTTTTGTGCGTACGGGATTGCAGGCAGCAACATGCCCTGAAAACGGTTGCGGCACACCCCATTACTTCTCCAGCCCTTAACTGTCAATAACTGTGGAAATAAAAAGTCACTACTTGCGACTATGGTAACAGACTTTGAAGCATGCTCAGACGGCCGATAATCGCTCAACTGCGAAAACATCGACATAGCGTGCAACTCTGAACCAGGCCCATAATACACAAATTATAAAAAGAATTATACTAAACACAATAAACAAAAAGAGGCTCTTAGGGAATATATACAATCATATTATATATGCTAAAAGCCCTCAAAACTCCTCACGTTGTAAACAAAGATTCTATATGTTCCCCTTCTATAATGTACACACAGAATGTAAGAAAAGCAGCACATGGGGGATATTTATCCTTCGTTTTCATCAGATATTTATAATAGAGAATATTTTCATTCAGCAAATATATCCGTCCCTCTCGATTACTGCGATCCGTTGACGAAGGACTATTAACAGTACCTAGAATCTCACGGAATTCGTCTGGGGGTCGAGCTTTCCGTTTTGTGGCTCCAATCTTTTGGAACTCACTTTCCCGCACAGTTCGAGAGGCCTCCACTCCAGAATCCTTCAAAAATAGTCTCAAGACTCACCTATTCACCCCAGCATTTCACTAATGTCCCTTGTTTAAGCTCATTTTGTATTTTGTACTGTAAATGTAAAGCACTTTGAGTCCTTTAGGAGAAAAGCGCTATATAAATAAAATTATTATTATTAAATGTAGGAGATAATGAGCCTGAATCAGAGAAGTCACACTGCGCATGTGCCAACGTACTTTACTGTAGTCACTCACTGTGACTTTATTTGCAGTGTGATTGATAGGCCGCCATCTTTTGGGGTAGGTAAAGGGGAGTGGCGCATTAACCACAGACGTGTCACAACCGTTTTTGGGGCAAGTCGCTGCCTGCATCTGTGATCCCGTACAAAGGAAACATGGCTCCGACGTCTGACTTCCCATGGCCATTCTGCGGAACCATAGACTTACTCAGGACTGCAACAATCTAACGATGCTGCATCTGTGTATGCAGGTGCTGCGCCTTTTTATGCAGATGCTTGGATTTGCAAAACCGCAGGTGGGCGTCTCAATACATCTCCTGGCAGCTGCTACATTTGCATATTTTTACACTGCATCTGCGTACAGAGATGTAGCTGCAATGCCATTAGCGTTCTTCTCTGATTCAGGCCCAAAAATAGAGGGTACTACAAAGTGGAAACCTGGTGCATTATCCTTTAAAACGTTTACGGTAATTCATAAAAATGACACCCATATTATAACAGTCACAAAATCAGACAGCGTAAAACAAAACCAGCTCTTCACAATTGGTAGGTTATTGCTGCTGCCAGAATGAGGCTTTCATACGAGCACTTAATCAGATCTGATGTTCGTTCTTTTGCACAGCAGGATGTCTGGGACTCCCACAGTGAGTACGGATATCAGTTGGTCCCACTGGCCAACACATTTTAATTCACCTCTGAGATCTTTCTCAAGCCTTAGTTTTTGTTTTAAACTGTCTGATTATGAGGTACGGGTGGACTGATGCTATGAGACAGATCAGCAACACTCTATAAGCTACATCATTGTGGATGCTCACCAAATATTTATTAGGCCCCTATGTTGCCATATTTATGCTAGTGCCATTGGAGACCAACATTAGAAAAGAAGGTAATGAAATGTTGTTGCCTCTGATGCAGGAAATACATCAAGCAATGTTGGGTTCCATGGCTACATAATTAAACTACTTTACATGGTGATAAGAAGATATGGCTAAGGAACCTCATTGGACTCAGTAAACATTGGCAATAATTTTATATGTGTTATATTTTTAAAAACAAATCTGAATTGATTTAATTGCAAATCTGTTGTCTTTTACATTGTTTTGTATCAGCGACTGATCAGTTACTAGGCAAAAAAATCCACATTCCTCATATTTGATTTATTTAATTTACATTGGTTTGGAAAGTGACTCTGTTTTCAGAAGTCTAAGTTGTTTAACCCATTTGAAATGCAAGATTTTCCAGAATAAACAACTTAAAGCAACCATTGAAAGAGCACATTAAATACTTACTTTAATCTTGGAAGTTTAAGCTATTTGATTCTCTCCCCAACCATGCACAAAAAAACAACTGGTGTGAAGAGCAAAATAGCATCATCCAACTTATGTCACTGAGAATCAGCAGGTCATCAATAGCAATTGTGATTTATTGATTAACAAACATAACCTTTCAAGCCAAATCTTTTTCTTCTTTCAGCAACAGATTTTACAAACATACTGTCCTACTTCAAAAGAACTGTAATAGGTCCTTGTAAAATTGCACACAGAAGAGTTTGTAGTCTGTATATTTTTATTGGACCATCATTTAACCCTTTCAAGTTGTGCATTATTATTTGCGCTGTCAAAAATGAAATATGTGATATTTAATTAAAAAAAAAAATGTTTGTTTTTTGTTTAACAAACAGCCAAGGTGAGAAATTATTGTATTCCAGTCCATAGTGGTTCATTACATTAATTTAGGCATTCATTATTCCCACTAACTAGTGCTTGCCTGGGTTTCTTTTGTGTGCTCCAGTTTCAACCCACAAAAATACACTGGTAGGTTAATTGGCTCCCAACAAAAAAAAAATAACCCTAGTGTGTATGTGTGTGAATGTGATATGGTATATACAGCTATGGCCAAACGTTTTGAGAATGACACAAGTGTTGGTTTTCACAAAGTTTGTTGCTTCAGTGTTTTTAGACCTTTTTGTCAGATATTACTTTGGTATACTGAAGTAAAATTACAAGCATTTCATAAGTGTCAAAGGCTTTTATTGACAAATTACATTAAGTATATGCAAAGAGTCATTATTTGCAGTGTTGACCCTTCTTTTTCAAGACCTCTGCAATTCGCCCTGGCATGCTGTCAATCAACTTCTGGGCCACATACTGACTGATGGCCGCCCATTCTTGCTATACCATGGTAACATCTGACAAAAAGGTCTAAAAACACTAAAGCAGCAAACTTTGTGAAAACCAATACTTGTGTCATTCTCAAAACTTTTGGCCATGGCTGTAGATTGTAAGCTCCACTGTGGCAGGGACTGATGTGAATGGCCAAATATTCTCTTTAAAAGCTCTGTGGAATATGTGTGTGCTATATAAATAACTGGTAATAAATAAATAAACTAATCTTGCCATATTTCTCATCTCTGTCAGATGCTTTCCCTCACTACACAACATAGTAAGGAGGGGGATTATCATTTGCCTCCATCAGAAGCTAAAATGATGAAAGAGGGTAAAATTAATCAACTTCTGGCCCCATTGTTGTGTCAAAATAAATACATTTCAAAGCCACAATCACAGAACTGCAAAGGGAAGTTTCACAAAAAAGGAAATAACTGCACGTCCAGGCAAGGGCATTTCTAGAGAGGAGGGGGCCCGTGTGCAGTCTCTGACACGGGCCCCCTCCTCTCTGTCCGGCGGCCGGCAGCGCACTGAGCTGTGCGCGGCCACCCCCGGAGTTATAGACTATGGGCACTAGAGTGCACCCAGAGTCTATAGAGTATGCGCCGGTCACCGGGAAAATGGCCGCGGAGGCCATTTTTCCTGTACTGTTAATGCGCAAACAATGGGAAAATGGCCGCGGGGGCTATTTTCCAGTAATTTTTACAGCGCCGGACCCCTGCGCCGACGGGGGACTCCAGAGAGGTAAGTAATACTATGGGTGCAGGGTGTGCGATGCGGGGGCCCCCTGGACCCAGGGGCCCGTGTGTCCCGCACACCCTGCACCCATTTTAGATACACCCTTGTGTCCAGGCAAAAATGGCAGATTTTTCAAATGTAAATAGCAATTAAGTGAAATAAGATAAAATAAAAAGTTTCTGCATGGACCCCCATGTTTTGGTTTTGGTTCTAATTCATCAAATTGTTTTGGTTTGGATTCGGTTTTGGATTCCTTAAAAATCATTAAAAAAAATATCTATACTAAAAAAAATCGATAAAAAAGGCTGAAATCATGTAATGTGTTCATATTTCAGGAAAGCCAAACAGCACATCTCTAGTTACAAAAAATGTCATGGGAAAGTCAGTAGGGCAGGGGAGTGGGTTCTGGGTACTCAGAACCCTCCACTGACAGAAAGCAGAGCAAGCACCACCATGTTATTAAGCCCCGTCCCTTCGCGGCAAAATGCCACGATTCGCGGGGTCAATGGGGAGGAGGCGGAGCCAATATGATGCAATATAATTATAATTGCATTATTTGACTCCGTCCCCTCCCAATTGACCCACGAATCATGTGTGTATGTGTGACATATGTGTGTGTATGTATATATATATATATATGTGTGTGTGTATATATATATATACTGTATATACTGTATGTATGTACAGTCAGGTCCATAAATATTGGGACATTGACAGAATTTTCATATTTTGGCCTCTATTCACCACCACAATGGCTTTGAAATGAAACAAACAGGATGTGCTTTAACTGCAGACTTTCAGATTTAATTTGAGGGTAATTACATCCAAATCAGGTGAACGGTGTAGGAATTACAACGGTTTCTATATGTGCCTCCCTCTTTTTAAGGGGCGAAAAGTAATGGGACAAACTAAACAATCCTAACTCTAACTTTCACTTTTTAATACTTTGTTGCAAATCCTTTGCAGGCAATTACAGCCTGAAGTCTGGAACGCATAGACATCACCAGACGCTGGGTTTCATCCCTGGTGATGCTCTGCCAGGCCTCTACTGCAAATGTCTTCAGTTCCTGCTTGTTCTTGGGGCATTTTCCCTTCAGTTTTGTCTTCATCAAGTGAAATGCATGCTCAATCGGATTCAGGTCAGGGGATTGACTTGGCCATTGCATAACATTCCACTTTTTAGCCTTAAAAAACTCTTTGGTTGCTTTTGCAGTATGCTTCGGGTCATTGTCCATTTGCACTGTGAAGCGCCGTCCAATGAGTTCTGAAGCATTTGACTGAATATGAGCATATAATATTGCCCAAAACACTTCAGAATTCATTCTGCTGCTTTTGTCAGCAGTCATATCATCAATAAATACAAGGGAACCAGTTCCATTGGCAGCCATACATGCCCACGCCATGACACTACCACCACCATGCTTCACTGATGAGGTGGTATGTTTTGGATCATAAGCAGTTCCTTTCCTTCTCTTCTCTTCCCATCACTCTGGTACAAGTTGATCTTTGTCTCATCTGTCCACAGGATGTTGTTCCAAAACTGTAATGGCTTTTTTAGATGTTGTTTGGCAAACTCTAATCTGGTCTTCCTGTTTTTGTGGCTCACCAATGGTTTGCTTCTTGTGGTGAACCCTCTATATTCACTCTTGATTGCTCACTTTGACACATATACATCTACCTCCTGGAGAGTGTTCTTGATTTGGGCAACTGTTGTGAAGGGGTTTTTCTTCACCAGGGAAATAATTATTTTGTCATCCACCACAGTTTTTTTCCGTGGTCTCTGGGTCTTTTGGTGTTGCTGAGCTCTCTGGTGCATTCTTTCTTTTTACGAATTTTCGAAACAGTTGATTTGGCCACACATAATGTTTTTCCTAACTCTCTGATGGGTTTGTTTTGATTTTTCAGCCTAATGATGGCTTGCTTCACTGATAGTGACAGCTCTTTGGATCTCATATTGAGAGTTGACAGCAACTTATTCCAAATGCAAATGTCACACCTAGAATCAACTCCAAACCTTTTACCTGCTTAATTGATAATGAAATAACGAGGGAATAGCCCACACCTGTCCATGAAATAGCTTTTGAGTTGATAGTCCCATTACTTTTGGCCCCTTAAAAAGTGGGAGGCACATATTGAAACTGTTGTAATTCCTACACCGTTCACCCGATTTGGATGTAATTACCCTCAAATTAAATCTGAAAGTCTGCAGTTAAAAAACATCTTGTTTGTTTCATTTCAAAACCATTGTGGTGGTGAATAGAGGCTAAAATCTGAAAATTCTGTCAATGTCCCAATATTTATGGACCTGACTGTATATATATAATATATATATATATATATATATATATATATATATAAATGTGATGGCTGGCACTCCACATATAGCATCAGAAATGTTCTCTAAGGAACAGCACATGCAAAAGTAAGGATGAATGGCGGCACTCACGGGTCAGAATAAGAGTCCACTGACAACTGTGTCACTCTTGAACAAGAGTGACACAGTCATCAGTGTATTCTTATTCTTCAAGACCCGTGAGTGCTGCCATTCAACCTTACTTATATATATATATATATATATATTCAATAGACAAAAAACTTACAGTTTCACCTGTCCTATTAAGGTTGCTTAGAAATGATCTGAAAATGCACAAAAACTATTGATTTTCTGCCACTCAAACTTCAAAAAGCAATGAAATATATATATAAACTGTAAGGTTTTTTGTCTATGGAATTTCATAGCTTTTTTAAAATGCATTAACTATCAGGGTTTGGATGAGCAAACCGGGCCACCTGCAGGGGAGAAGGGCAACAAAATGGTACGCTAACGCAGGTGGAAGAGGGGACAGCACACATGAGGTTGGTTTGGAGGTGCAGAGTGCGAGATGGATGTAGGCGTATGGGGTAGCAGCAGCAGCGGTGGTGCAGCGCAGTGGCAGCAGTGCAGTGCAAAGGGGGCATCAATAGGCGACAGAGGGATCACTTGCAGTGCGTATGCACCTGAGAAAATCAAATCAATAAGTCACAGATGCATGAATGCAGCAGTGAGATCCATCCACGCACCTGTTAAAAATTGAATGTGTAAAAAAAAAAGGCGTAGCCCCGCCCCCTAGAAGGCAACCAGCACTGGGCTTTGGAACCCCAGTACTGGTTGTGCTAAACACAGGGGACAAATGACGTAGGGGTCCCCGTATTAAGCACAACCAGCACCAGGCTTTTCAGAACCAATCCTGGATGCCAAAATATGGGGGACAAATGATGTAGGGGTCCCCCGTATTTAGTGCAACCAGCACAGGACTCTGAGCCGGTCCTGGTTCTGGAAATATGGGGGATAAATGCGTAGGGTCTCCCTGTATTTACCAGAACCAGCACCGGACTCCTTCTAGCCGGGGGGGGGGGGGTGATGCCACAGCCAGGGGAGCCCTTTCACCGGGCCCCCCAGCTGCAGCATCACCCCTGACCACTAGTCAGCCCAGGCCGGGGATCCCTGGGGAGTTGGGGACCCCCCCAATAAAGGGGTCCCCCTCCTCAGGGCTCCCCAGGCCCAGGCTGATAGCCCGGGGCTATCCCCAGCACTCCTGGGCGGTGGGTGCTGGGTTGATTTTGTAAAGTGTGGTGCATATGAAAATATAAATATTGTATTATATATGGTCCCAGCAGGCATCCCCGCATACTGGTACTTAGAGAACCACAAGTACCAGCAGGCGGGGCATTAAGGGCTGGCACCTATAATACACTTGCAAAAGAAATATTAAAAGAAAACAGACACCGTTTTTTAAAGTATTTTTTTATGCCGCACCTTCACCTGTGGAGCGGCAGCCTTTAAGCTCTTTTACATGGCTGCCACTCCCCAAGGACTCCAGGTGAAGACGTCTATGGCGTCTTCACCTGGAGCGCGGCAGCCATTAAGCTCTTTTGCGCGGCCGCCGCCCATCCAGGGCTTCCGCGGTATCTTCATGCTTCAGCTGGTCTCTCCAGCTCCCCGGCCGATTACTGAATGGACGGGGCCTCGTGCTGGCTGTATTTAAGCCAGCCGAGGGGGTGGGCGATGACATCGCGAGCCGTGATTGGCTCGCGGTGGCCATCTTTGAATTCCAAAAATGGTGCTGAAGCACCATTTTTGAAAAGGGCACACTCGGTTCTCACCATTGAAGTCAATGGTGATAACAGCTCATTGGCTGAGAGGCAGAAGGCTCGCCTCTCGCAGCCAATGAGCGCTCCGCACCGGGATTTCTGGACTGAAATCCCGGCCGGAGCTGTCATTCGGTTAGTAGTGTTCTTAGAGAACACTACTAATGTGCGAGGATCTGGGTATATCGTTTTTTTTTTTTTTGCCAAGACCCTGGATTGTGTGAAGAGAACAGATCCACGGATAGAAGGAGGTGAGTTTGGATTTTTTTTTTTTTATAAACATAATTTATTAGTAAGATGAGAGACAAAACAAAAGCGACCTACACAGAGGTCTCAACATATAAACACTCAATATTGTAGAAATAAGTAAATACACAATGCATCAATAATAAACCAGAGTACAGCAAAATAGTCTCACCTAATTTTCTTTATATTGAGAAAAAAGAGAAAAAGAGAAAACGGAAAGGGAGAGAAAAAGAAAAATCAAGAAAAAGAGAAAGAAAAAGCAACAGAGGAGAGGGAAAAAGGATATTGGGGAATGAGGGAAGGGGAGAGACCCGACTGGACTGGGCGTGGCTATAACAAGGTAGCTCAAAATACTAGAAACTGGGATGACATAGCAAATAAACCTATCAATAGGTATTCATAGAAATGCTGGGGGGACCTGAAAATAAGAGGTCCAGGGTTCCCAGACCTTAATGAAGTTTGTGGAGGAACCCTTCAGTATGCTAGTGATGTGTTCCATGGAGTGGACATGCCATATTTTGGCTATAATCAGGCCCATACTAGGTGTTTCAGGATTCTTCCATGCTGAAGTGATAACACATCTTGCTGCCAAAACCATCTGTGTAAATAGTTTATTTTGGGGAGGAGAAGCCCCAGGAATGCCTATAGGAAGTAGAAAATATTTAGGGCTAAAAGGGACCTGAATACTTAAGATGGAATTGGCCAATATGCACACTTCCTTCCAAAGGGGAACTAATTTCGAACAGCTCCACCAAATATGTAGGAACGTCCCATCTGTCATGCAACAGCGCCAACACAGAGGGGAAATCCCAGGGTACATTTTGTGAAGACGCGTAGGAACATAATATCACCTAAAAAATAACTTGTACGCATTTTCTTTTATGCGAACACATATTGAGCTTTTGACCAAGTTAGAATAGATATCGGTCCAGTCGTCATTGTCTAAGGTTTCTCCAAAGTCAGTCTCCCGGGCCCTTTCATGAAATTCTCTAATGTCCAGTGATGGGGGCAAGAGCAAGTTGTATAATGTGGAGATGAGTCCTTTAGGGGATGCCATGCGAAGGGCCAGGCTCTCCAACGTGGTGATGGACCTGTGGGTAAGTTGGGACACTAATGTCGAGTGAAAGTGTCGTATTTGCAAGTATTGGAAAAAGAAGGAATGAGGGATAGAAAGTTTGGCCTGTATATCTGAAAATATGGGGAAGGACGAGGTCTGTGTAATATCATTTAGCAATCTAATTCCGCCATTCTTCCAATGCACCAAGGCGGAGGAAAGACAGCCCGAACGGAAAAGTGGATTGTCAAACAGCGGAATAAGAGGGCTAGGATGTGGGCAATACTATGTTGGCGGTTAACCGTATCCCAAATATCTAAAGAATGAGAAATCACAGGATGATGCAGGGCAGCCCCAGGACGAGCCGTTCTGGGAAGCCACAATAACGAAGAAATAAAATGTAGTTTAAGTTCATCAGTTTCTATCATGATCCATACCCTCTCAGACTTAGGTCCATTACACAATACACATTGTGCTACTCTGGTGGCAAAATAGTATGATTTAAAATTAGGGACCCCCAAGCCACCAACAGAGGTGTGTCTCTGTATCACCCTGTGTCCCACCCGAGGTCGTTTATTGGACCAAATAAATTGTGCAGTGATGTGTTGTAGATGCTTAATAACACGCCGAGTTCGGATTTTTCCCTCCAAAAAAACGGAACTCAGAAAGAGGCAAAAGTCCAGGAATGATGATGTTTGTCCATGCAAGATGACGTTTTGCCTCTTTCTTAGTTCCGTTTTTTTGGAGGGGAAAATCCGAACTCGGCGTGCAAACTCGAACCTATTCGAGCCTGCACATCCCTACCCCAAACACACCTCCAGGCTATGTAAGGGCTACTTCACCAAGAAGGAAAGTGATGGAGTGCTGCATCAGATGACATGGCCTCCACAATCACCCTACCTAAACCCAATTGAGCTGGTTTGGGATGAGTTGGACCGCAGAGTGAAGGAAAAGCAGCCAACAAGTTTTCAGCACCTCTGGGAACTCCTTCAAGACCATTCCAGGAGACTACCTCATGAAGCTGATTGAGAGAATGCCAAGAGTGTGCAAAGCTGTCATCCAAGCAAAAGGGGGCTACTTTGAGAAATCTAAAATATAAAACATATATTTTTTAACACTTTTTTGTTTACAACATAATTCCATATGTGTTCTTTCATAGTTTTGATGTCTTCAGTATTAATCTACTATGTTGAAAATAAATTAAATAATCAGACCATTGAAAGGTGTGTCCAAACTTTTGACTGGTACTGTATATATACTAGAAACCCCCCTTTAAAAGCCTGCATTTGCCCCCTGAAAGTCATACACATAAGAGGACATAACAGCAGAGCAACTCCCATGTTTTGTGGATCAATTCCAAGCCTCACACTTCCCAGGTTCTTGTAAAATTGAGAGGTCAGTGGACAGAATGCACTGTGAGGTCTATTTAACAAGCCAGACATTCGTTTTTGCAGGAGGAGGTTGTTTTAAGATCAGTCCTAACGCCAGAGAATTCAGTGATTTCTCTGACATTAATATATTGTTAACAGAGATTCCACCATCCTCATAGATCTGTAAGGGGAATGTTCATATTACCCTATTTTTCAAGCTGTGAATACCTTAGCTTTTGGAGATTATTCTTTGTATCTACTGTTCCTTTGTTTGACTTTACCTACCATTTACAATAGATAAAGCTCTGGTGAAAGTGATACTACTTTGCCATGTGATATGTGATACTATACATTGTCTTAAATTCCAGTGGTGTAATTGACATAGATAACACACTTGTTCACCTCCAGTCATCATCAAGAAGGGGCACTTGGAAGCAGGGACAAAATTGGTGGAGCACAAGGGTGCACAAGTATAAGCCTGGCTG
This sequence comes from Taudactylus pleione, assembly GCA_031769625.1. Classification (NCBI taxonomy): domain Eukaryota; kingdom Metazoa; phylum Chordata; class Amphibia; order Anura; family Myobatrachidae; genus Taudactylus; species Taudactylus pleione. Next base: position 4,453,712 of record JAUIMM010000161.1, read on the forward strand.
ACAAAGGAGCATGGGATCTTTATGGTGGCTCCGAGGATCACAACTGCAAACTGCTTTGCAGAGGTTTGCACCCTGAATCATTGGTACCAGCTAAGCTAAATTATGTGGAGTACAAAAGGCCAATGGTTTCCCCTTCATTGATTCCCACTGCTTGCATGTGCATGTGTTGTATGGCTATGCAGTCCCTGACTTCCAGCATGTGTATTCCTGCCCCAACCTCTACTTCCCCTTCTCTCCTCCACCAGATTCCTCTGCATTGATAGGACCTATTACTGTGCAAAGTAAAGCCTGGACAAATGAAGACAATGGTGAATATTTACTAAATATAATGTATTAGACCCAATAATTGTAATATCTTATCGCTGATATTAGTGGCAATAAGAAATTATAGATTGCTCAAATGTACTAATAATCACATGCAGGGACAGAAAGGAGCCCATCCCTACGATTTGTTAGAAATGCAATGATCTCTGCAGTGATCGTTTCACTTCTCCTCCGGGAGCCGGACCGTTCTGTGCATGCGCAGTCTGCAGTCCACGCATGTGTAATTGCCATTGCAGAGGAATCCTCTACCGGTAATTTTTGTAAGATGTGACCCATAGGCTACAGCGGCTAACACCATCTTCAGATACCATTAGTTGTCAGTGCCAAACTCCAGAACGTTTGGGATTCCAAAACTTGGTAAAGCTGACAGCTTTAACAAGATACAAAACTAAATGGTCGCACCAAAGTAAATTGTTAACAATAACTTATATAGTATACCTCTAATTTATTATTTATGCTTGTGAATATATTATATGTATAAATAATAGGGGTGCTGTCCCTGGACTAAAGCAGCAGCATTTATCATCAATATAGATGATGATGATTAAAGCTGACAGCTTTGCAGCCCCCATAGACACCTACAGGGGCTGCGACTGCTGTTAGAAATGTAAGGAAATGGAGATATTTTCTGCATTTCCTTCTTCATACATTCGGGGGATTCATATTATTTGTGGCTACCCACCAAAAATGGGTGTTTTTGTGGGATATGCCGCAAATATTATTTCATGAATAGGCTTCATTTGTGAGTACAGTAATAGTAATGCTCATATAATTGTGTGACCATTGGTAATCTCCAGAAATTGGTTAATTGTTAATGTCCTTATTATTGAACCAGGATTGAAGGGATATAAATGTTCATTGGACTTTCAACTTTGCATCCGTCTGCATACTAGGTAAGTTTAATTGTATTTGTGTTTATATTAGAGATGTGCACAGGACCATTTTTGCTGGTTTTGGACCTAATTCGTCATCCGGTTTTGGTTTTGCCAGAACCTTGTGACTAGTTTCAGTATTTTTTTTTCCAATAATTGAGCCTTTTTTGTTCCTAGAGTATTATTAACCTCAATAACATTAATTTCCACTCATTTCCAGTCAATTTTGACCACCTCACAGCTCACAATATTGTTTTCATCCAGTTTAGGCCAAAATGTTGCACCAAGCTAGCTGGCTGACTAAGCTAAGCAACAGCAGTGGGCAGCACAAACACGTGGCAGTTCAGCTTCCAACAAGGCACATCAGGAAACAAATGTTTTCATTTATCAAGAGATCTGAGGGAGATGGAGTATGTATGTAGTTGAGGCAGGGAAAGGGTTGATTTGTATTAAATTTACTTTAAGATTTAGATTCCAAAGCAAATTTATGAGGGAGGAGGGAAGGCATTTACAAAAAATATTTTAATCTTTCACATCAGTCCTTGTCCCATTTGAGCTCTTTGGTGGTTCGAACTTTTTTTAAAAAAATCAAAGGGGTATGCAAGAGATGCTGTCTGTGTCCAAAAAATTTCTGGACATTTTTGGCATTCATCAACCGCATGTAGATTTCAGCGGCAGTGGTAGTTAAACTTCCAAACATGGCACATCTAGGAAACAGAATGTCACTGCAGTGGCAGACAGGATGACAGTTTAATAAACCATAGGACACCATAGAAAGAACCCAATAATGTTTTTATTAATCAAAAACTAAGCCAGAGGCCCAAGGGAGATGGAATATGTATGTAGTTGAAGGCAAGGAAAGGAAGGGTTGATTCGTAGTAAATTTAATTTAAGTTTTTTAATTCCAAAGCAAATTTATGAGGGAGGAGTTGAGGCATTCACAAAAAAATGTACTCATTTATATGAGTCCTTGCTCCTGTTGAGCTCTTTTGTGGTTCCAAATTAAAAAAAATAAATTAAAGGGGCATGCAGGAGATGCGGTCTCTAGCCATAAAACTTTATGGACATTTTTGGCATTCATCAACAACATGTAGAAAATTTCAGTGGCTGTGGCAGTTCAACTTCCAACATAGCACATATAGGAAACAGAGTGGCAGGAATTTTTCATTAATGAAGAACTAGATAAGTGGCCCGAAGGAGGTAGAGTATGTATGTAGTGGTCGGCAGGGAAAGGAAGGATTGATTAATTGGTAAATTTAATTAAATTTTTTGATCCCAAAGAAAATTTATGAGGGAGGAGGGGGCTCCGACTGGATCCGAGCCCCGGCTGGGGTTTTCCCGCAAGGCTCAGATTTAAAATCGAGGCAAAACGTCATCATCCTGGTGTTGGATTTCACAGGTTTTGGATTTGATATAAGTCCCTCACGCAGTGATTCAGGTGCCATTTTACATAAGACCACCAGAAGGAGAGCTCACACTGGACTGCCAGGGCAGAAATTAATTAATAATTTAAAGTGTCCCATGTTTTGCCCACCCAATAAACTTGGTAGTTAAAACATTTTTAAAAAATGAAAGGGGTATGCAGGAGATGCTGTCTGTAGCCATAAACATTTCTGGACATTTTGGCATTCATCAAATGCATGTAGAAGATTTCAGCAGCTGTGGCAGTTCAATTACCAACATGGCACATCTAGGAAAGAGAATAGTACTGCAGTGGCAGACAGGATGGCAGTATAATAAACAATAACAATATGTTGTCATCTACAAAAAAAGACAGTCAGCAATGTCCCAATCAGTGCATAATGCAAAGAAAAGAGGTGCAAGATGGAATTGTCCTTGGGCCCTCCCACCGACGGGAGTAATGCCGATATCGCACCTGCCCATTTCGATTCTTGAACAGGTGGAAGAACTATTAATGTGGCATCAAACAAAATGGAAGCTCTGAACAGGAAGGGGGAAGAGGTATTATTAAAGTCTAGTAGTCAACTCTCTTGGCCGTCCTCCTACCTCTTTGATCGTTCCTTCTCTGTCTCCTCTCATTACTCCTATTCCTCTCCACTTCCACTAACAGTAGGAGTTCCCCAAAGTTCTGTTCTTGGACCTATCCTATTATCCCTATATACGTCCTCTTTAGGTGAACTCATCAACTCTTTTGACCTCCAATATCATCTCTATGCTGATGATACTCCAATCTACCTTTCCACCCTGACCTCTCCCCCTCGCTCCTCACCCGTATCTTCAACTGTCTTTCTGCTGTCTCTTTCTGTATGTACCAGCGCTTTCTTAAACTTATAATGTCTAAGACAGAACTGATCATCTTAACACCCTTTTCCATTACCTCACTTCCCACAATTTCATTATCTATTGATGGCACGACTATCTCCTCTAGCCCCAAAGTGTGCTCTCTTGGAGTTATCAAAGACTCCTCCCTCTCCTTTAAACCACACATTCAGCACCTCTCGCAGTCCTGCCAGTTCCATCTCAAAAATATTTCTAGGATTAGACCCTTCCTCACCCAGGATCTTACTAAAACCCTCATCCACTCGATGGTCATCTCCAAATTGGACTACTGCAGTGGTTCTCAAACTCGGTCCTCAGGACCCCACACAGTTCACATTTTCCGGGTCACCTAGTAGGTGCACAGGTGTAGTCATTACTCACTGACACATTTTAAAAGATCCACAGGTGGAGCTAATTATTTCACTTGTAATTCTGTGAGGAGACCTGGAAAATATGCACTGTTTGGGGTCTTGAGGTCCAAATTTGAGAACCTGTGGACTACTGTAACCTTCTCCTAGCTGTCCTCCCAGTCTCCCATCTCTCTCCACTACAATCGGTCCTCAATTTTGCTGCTCGGCTCATTTTCCTCTCCAGATGTTTTACATCTGCTTCCCCTCGCCTTCAAGCCCTACACTGGCTCACCTTCCCCTTCAGATGCCAATTCAAGGTTCTTACACTCGCCTACAAAGCACTCACCCAATCCTCTCCCACTTACATCTCTGAACTCATCTCCATTCACACTCCCGCCTGTGCACTTCGCTCAACAAATGCATGCCACCTCTCTTGCCAACTGGTTACTTCCTCCCACTCCCACATCCAAGGTTTTGCCTGTGCTGCTCTTCAAATGGGCTCTTAAGACCCATTACTTCATCAAGGCCTTCCAGCTCTCATCTTAGTCCACTTCATGCTCTTTCCTCCCTATTTTCCCCTTCTGTGTCATGCCTATCTGTCTGCCCCTCCCCTTTAGAATGTAAGCTCTCACGAGCAGGGACCTCTTCCCTCATGTGCTTCTCTTTATACTTTCTTCTACTCCTTGCTCCCAACAAGGGCACCTAACACTTGACTGCTAAATCCCTCTTGCTTATTGTGAGTGCTTAATCGCTATTGCAGCAATGTATATAAACCATGTCCTTGTCCTGCACTGTAATGTACTGTAAGTTACTTGTTTCTTGTTCACTTATTATTATGTACTCTGAAAGGTGCTGCGGAACACTTGTGGTGCCATATAAATAAAGGATAATAATAATAATAATAATAATAATAATAATAATAATAATAATAATAAACATTTATAATCATCATGCTTCTGGGATTATGTATGGGAAGGCTGGGAGGGGGGAGAACATTTCCTGATACCATCACAAAATATCCTCTCTAATTGGTGCTTGAGTTGCATCTGACCAAACATGACTGTTATGATCAAGGAAAGCCAAGCTCATCTGTTGTTACACATAGGTATGACAGTTTAAGAAAAAAGGCAACCAGATTGGTATCTACAAATTAAGGTTGAAAAAGACATGAGTATTTTTCAAGTATATCTATTGTGAGCGACAGAGCAGCGGCACAAACACATGGTAGTTTAAAAAAATATAGGACCACTATGAAACATTGACACACAGCAGTGGCAGACAGGATGGCAGTTTAATAAACTATAAAAAATGTGAGTCAGCAATGCCCCAAACAGTGCATAATGCAAAGAAAAGAGGTGCAAGATGAAATTGTCCTTGGGCCCTTCCACCCACCCTTATGTTGTATATATTAAACAGGACATGCACAGTTTAACAAACCAATAACTTCAGCGACAGGGACTGCCACTTGTGGCTGAAGTGAGTGGTTTGTTTTGGCCCCCACAAAACAAGCTACCAATGGGAATAAGGCATGTAAGTATTGTTAATCCTCTCTACAGTTGGAACTGGAAGAGTTCATTCTCTTCACCTGATTCCTCACCCTCATCAGTGTGTGCATCATCTTCACACAATATTAATTCATCCCCACTGGAATCCACCATTACAGGTACCTCTGTATTTTTGTTTACTCAATTGGTGGTGAAGTTCTTCCTCGTGGAATTTCCAGTTCATTTTGATGAACATCATCTTTTCCACATTTCGAGGAATTAGCCTCCTACAGCAATTGCTGATAAGGTTCCTGGCTGTGCTGAAAACTCTTTCTGAGTACACACTGGAGGGTGGGCAGCTTAGGTAATGCAAAGTCAGTCTTGCATTCTTCTCTTTCCAGTAGTCCAAGGGACTTTGTGACATGCCTATGTGTACGGTGTCATGAAAATAATCCTCCACCATTCTTTGGATGGTGACCCTATCAGATGGAGTTGTGGTAGCAGTGTAACTAATTTTTGGCAATTCTTTTAGACCAGACCAGATGTCACAATGTTGTGTTGACTCCTCTGCATTACCACTGGGGCTTTTTTTGGAAAAGCTGAGTTTTTTCCTGGCAGCAGCCAAAGAATAAAGTGTTAATGTGATTTGTTCTAGATTACTTACAAACCTTACTTGTTATAAAGGATAATGAAATAAATTACACAAATACAGATTCTAAAATAAATGACAATGCTTTTTCTTAAAGACAGCAGTCTCATACATGTATTTTGCCAATGCAGACTTACAACAAAAGACATAGATTATATTAGCAGCAGTAGGGAAAACTTATAAAATAAATTTGTAACACCCAGTGCAGAAATAACAGTCAGCCAATTTCATACATACATACGGCAACCCCCAGACCCTCGTTGTGTGCTCTTTCTCCCTCATTCTCTGACTGCTCCTCCCCTTCCTCTCTCTCTGGGGAGGTTTATACTATTCTTCTGTCTATTTCTCCAGTTAATCCTATGGGGAACATTAATTTATTTAATATTCGTACATGCTAGACCTTAATTGGTTGTGTGTCTCTTAACCATAATATTCACACTATTTGGTGTTATCTTTCTGTTCCCATGTCATAATTGCTCATCTAGCCTTCACCTCTGACTATTGCAGACAAAGGCTATCTCAGTTATATCATTGTTTATAATTACTGAGACTTGCTGTCCACTAGTCTATTCACACTAAAACTGGCACACTCTAAACCCATGATTCCTACTGCTAGAACAACGGTTAACATACCTTTAACTAAAATATTAAACAAGATGGCTGCTGCATCAGACACAGTATTTGCCTACTTTAAAGAGGAAAACGTAGGACATATACAGTCTAGGCTGAGGTCATTCGACAAATACGGTCTTCTGCTACTCACACAATTAATTTATATATTCTCAACTACTTCTATATACTTTTAATTGGAAGAAAAGAAATAACAAAATACTTAAGCATACATATATTCGTGAACTTCTGAAGGAACATGTACATCCTCATAATTCTGTGTTATCAAAAGAAAATGTCATCGTGTTGTGTACCACTTGAGTTGCCAACTTGCTTACCAGGAGTTCTTTGCATCTCTTAAGATATGGGTCATTTGGAATGAAAGACAATGTATGACTTAAACCTAGGATCAAGCACAGTCGCCAAAATGTAGTGATCCGATTTGAAGATATTGACAACCCTTGGATCCTGGCGAAGCGAATAAAAAACTTGATCTAGAAGTCTGACATACTCAGTGGAATCAGTTTGTTTAATCTCTTCCTTTAATTTCTCCAGCTGATTTTTTTGGCAGTATCTGAACTCACTTCACAGGTGGCTACTTCGAAGGGTTTGAGCACCTTGCACAAGACAGAAAGCATTCTCCACTGCACTGGACTAAGGAACACTCACACTCCTCTCCCAATGTCATGGCTTGTTGTATAGCTGTGAATTGCTTTTTGCTGTTCGTTCATCCATCCGTTGAAGCATATAAAGGGTGGAATTCCGTCTGGTTACCACCTCTAGCTTCAGTTGGTGGCAGGGCAAATTCAACTGTTCTTGCAGCTACTGCAATCTCCTGCATGTTGCGGCTGAATGGCGAAAATGTCCCGAAATTTTTCAGGCCCAATTTGATAATAAGCCACACAGTCCGTCTGTTCACAACTATCTTTCTTAACTAACTATCTTATCTGTCCGTCCACCGCATGCCACACACATCACTCCAGATACATCCGCAGCTGGAATGTTTAACCAGTGGAGGCCTCCGCAGGGCAGACTGGAGGCGGAGGAGCTGAGAGGACCAGCATGCATTGACAGTGATGTCACCAGTACTTCATCCAGTGGGACTCCCCTACACCACCCCTCCGGGATTAGACAGTCTCCAGACTCTATACAGATCATTCCGGACTGTCTGGAGGAATCACAGATGGGGCCGGATTACAGCAGGTGGCAGACTGTGTTTGACCAGTGGGCCGTAGTTTGGCTGCACCTCTCCTAACTATCTGACAATGTCACTAACTCTCCTTGGTGTAATAATTTATTATTTAATTAAGTAATTAATTAATGCTAACAGTCCAAGGGGCCTATTCACCATCACTTAATTTTTACAAAAGCAGATGAAAATGCATATTTTCACCTGCAATTGTAAAAATTAAGTTATTGAGCCATTCATTAAGGGGGTAAAGCAAGAGATATCACAGATATCTCCTACTTACCTTCCTCTTGCGGAATGGCCCGCTGTCTTCATACACTAGTATGGGGAAAGAATTCATCAAGCTCCGAAAATACAATATTTTCGGAGCTTGATTGCAGGAGCATCCGCCATCTTTAGATGGTGAGTGCTCCCACAACCCTCTCCTTCCCTATGGGTAGGAGTCCCGGGTTGTGAAGAGGGATCCTTTTCGGATCCCTTTGCCCCTGTCTGGCTCCTTCCGCTGGACGCCAGGGCTTTGTGTGCCTACGTGAACCCTAATTCACGCAGGTGCATTAACATTGCCGAGTCAGACTCAGCAGTGCTAATTTTCACTGCTACGAAAGTAGTAGTTAAAACATTCATGGAGACAACTGATTTTCGATCAGCTGTATCTGTGCCGGACCAATGATGAATTGCTCTGGCGCTCTTGTGGCGAGTCAAAATTTAGGAGTAAGAAAGAGCAAGTATCTGTGCATCTTGGTAAAACCATGCTGCACTGCAGGTGGGGCAGATTTAAAATGTTCAGAGAGATTTAGATTTGGTAGGTGTGTGTCCAAACTGACATCTAAATTTCAGTGTATAAATAAAGCTGTCCAGCATTTGTGGTCTGCATGAAAAAGCAGCCAGTATTTACCCTGCATGCAAAAAATGTATGTGTTTGCACCCCTTGCACTGCAAAATGGTGTGTCCAGATATACAGTTACTTGTTATTTCTTACTCTAATCCCAACTCCAAATCAGGCCCAGTGTACATTTTCTGGTGCTAACTGGATTAGGGCTGCACATAGTATTTTACTAGCCGGATTTGGTTTGATATACCAGCGAACAGGATGCCGGTGGTCAGAAGACCGACAGCGGCATCTTGATGGTGAAGATCCCGACAGGGGCAGGTAAGTAACCTAACCCTCCCCCTCTCCCCCCCTAACCCTACCCCTCCCCCAGGGGTACCTAACCCTTACTTCCCCTTGGTGGTGCCTAACCCTAACCTCCCCCTGGTGATGCCTAAACCTAGCCCTTCCTTCCTGCACCCTATACCTAACCCTCCCCGGGCGGTGCCTATCCCTCACCTCCCCCTGGTGGTGCCTAGCCATAACCACCCCTCCCCACAGCCTAACCCTTCCTGGTTGGTGCCTAACCCTAACCACCTCTCCCCACTGCTTATCCCTCCCAGGTTAGTGCCGCCTATCCCTAACCACCCCTCCCCACAGCCTAACCCTCTCTGGTTGGTGCCTAACCTTCCCCACCCCTCCCCACAGCCTAAACCCTCCCTGGATAGTGCCTAACCCTAACCACCCCTCCCCACAGCCTAACCCTCCCTGGATAGTGCCTAACCCTAACCACCCCTCCCCACAGCCTAACCCTCCCCGGTTGGTGCATAACCCTCCCCAACCCCTAACCCTCCTCCGTTGGTGCCTAACCCTAACCCCCCCCCGGATACCGACGTCAGTATCTTGTTCACTTCGAGATGTCAGCATCACCATTCTGACCGGCATCAGGTTTCCAGCATCGGTATTCTGACGTCCGGCATCTCGTCCACCGGCATCTTGACCGGAATCCCACTAGCCTCCCTTTGCAAAGCTAACCTGGAAAATCTAAAAAAACATGTAATGTTATTATTATCTGACACCTTACAGTCTTTCTAAGATATGCCCCAAGTCCTGCTAGGTTCTGGAGATTGTGAAGGAACATGGAAACTCTTTTGCATATACAATGGAATCTCAAATGTATCACTTATTTCTAGACTGCTGTTTTCCAAACATCTCCATTTCCAAATATGAGATTAGAGCAAGCCCAGCCATGGCTTTTTTAAATATAGCCCTAAATGCCATCATCTTTCATATATGTGAAATCTCATACCAAAGTGCTATCCCTCTCACCTCCTTAGATCTACCTCTGACCTGCGTCTCTGTTACCCTCCTCTCATTTCTATCTACAAGACTGGGCTGCTATCCACTTATGGAATTTATTACCACACCCAATCTCCCACAGTCTTCGATAGCTTTAAAACCCAAATTAATACACCAATCCCAATCTTCACTGTCAGTCATATTGGCTTCTCTGGTTTCAGCTGTGCCCTCTCCCCATTAGAATGTAAGGGACCTTCTGTCACACTCTGCAAAAATTGTGTGACTTACCTTGCCATTTGCTGCAGGTCAGGATTCTGCCTGACCTTGTTCGGGAACCATGCAGTGACATCACCTTCATGCATGCACTATGTCAGCTGATAGCATTCTTACAGTGAGAGTGCTCCTGCCTCAGCTGACCTCAGCAGCCTATCAGTGACTTGCAGCAGAGTCATATCCTCTTTGAGAACTCCCACTGGTGCCTGAGCAAAGTGTTGCTTCCTTGAGTTCAGTTCTAACCTGTGGCTCCTTTGTACAGAAAACCACCACAGCTATCAGGCTCATTTACCAGACTCCAGCGTTCCTGTGATAATCCTTTACCTGTTGCTGACCTTGGCTTCGTTTGTGACCCTGATTTCGCCTGACCTCTGGTACTGCATCTGATATCTGGTTTTGACTTCGGCTATTCCCTGTGACCTATTTACGCCTGCTCCCTGGTACCATCTCAATCCGTTTGGTTCTGACCCGTCCTGTCGACTAAGCTATACGTCTTCTCTGCTTCATCCGGAGTTTACCAGCACCTGTATAAGGGAACCTATCCTGAGGGTCGTCGACCTGTGTGTCGGACGCAGTCAAGCCCATACCTTCTTGCGAGGGTCCCTGGTGAATACCGCCGGCACATTAGACTCTGCGCCTCAGGCTTAGGTCTAGCCAACTCCCTAATACGGGCCGCATCCATAACCATCCGGGAGTTGTGACACCTCCTTACCCTTTATTTTCAATTCCACAATTTATTTTGCCTACCTTATATGTCCCTGTATTACATAAGTACTGTTCTACCCTACTATCCAGTGCCGCCATAATAATCTACGATTATAATAATAACAACAACAACAACAATACATAATACTAATGTTAAACCTGGTGCAGTAATGTACATGCAAAAAAATAATACATTTTGGTACTTTCCAGTTAAAACTCTTTCTCTGTGGTTATCTGGGGGACACTTCTTGACCATGGAATATAGTGAGGGTTGAGGATCCAGCACTTAATTAAGTTAACTTTTTAGGGCATAAAGCTCCACCACTCCTTCCCCTTCCTTGGTCTGAATTTAAAGAGCCCTAAGAAAAGGTGGAAGACTTAAGGACAGGATTGCATCCTATTCATACGCACAACCAACAAGGAAGGGATCGAAGTGTCCCCCCAAGAAAGAGATTTAACCAGTAAGTAAGATTTAACCACTAGTGATGTCAGTGGGAGTGCTTTTGGCTCTGATAGAGCCAAAAGCACTCCTGGGCTTGCGAAGCGAGACCCTACCGCAGGGTCTCATCGCAAGCCCGATGGTCTCGATGGTCTTGACCATCGTGACCATCATTTTGGCCACTCACTATAGCTGTGGGTGGTCACCCACAGCTATGCGAGCGGCCAGGAGGCCGCTCCAAAAAGGAGCAGGGACGGCCCAGATTCAGAGCGAGCGCTCTGTCAGAGCGTCCGGTTCTGAATCAGGGCCTGAGGGTCTCATTCAGACCCGCTCGCGAGCTCAGGACGCTCGCAAGCGGGTCGATGCTACCCAAATGTGCATGCGCACGACGGAGGGAGCTCCGTCGTGTGCATGCGCAAGACCCGGATAGCGACAGCCAAGCTGTCGCTCGGGGTTTCGCACCAAAGGGGGCGTGCTGTCGATGGTGATTGACAGCACGCCCCCTTTGGTGGGCGTGCCGGGGGCTTGGCTGCCAGACGGAGCCCACTGACATCACCAGTGATGTCAGTGGGAGTGATTTTGGCTCTGATAGAGCCAAAATCACTCCAGGGCTTGCGGCAGCAAGACCCTACCGCAGGGTCTCGTCGCAAGCCCGATGGTCGCGATGGTCTTGACCATCGCGACCATCATCATGGACGCTCGTCCAAAAGGCCGCTCCAAATTTAAATAGGACACCCCTGATTCAGAGCGAGCGCTTTGGTCAGAGCGTCCGGCTCTGAATCAGGGCCTGAGACCATAGCCAGTGATCAACTGTCTTGCTAGCTTTAGCAAAGGATGGCATAACTATATTATGATTAAGATGAAAAGCCGACACCACCTTAGGTTGGAAAGAAGGGAGTGTACGTAATACTGCTCTATCTTCATGGATAACTAAAAATGGAAGTTTGCAAGATAAAGCTCCAAATTCTGATACCCTTCTAGCTGATGAAATGGCTAAAAGAAAAGCTAATTTCTAAGAACCCTTAGAAGCATTGGTATTAGGGAAAATATGTAGGCCAGGTGAACTTGAAGTACCATTGCATTGTTAAGGATAAAATATAATTTCCCTTATATTATGAGCAAAGGCATTTGTCTGAAGTAAATTCATGCTATTAAATGCTATTAAAAATAGTCTTGAATTAATAAAATATTATTATGCAATAAGAATATACGGTATACAATCAGGAAGCCGGCTGCCGTAATACCGGCAGCCGGCTTCCTGACTGTCATATCCCGGCGAGGGATGAAATCTAGATGTAGACGCCTGACATTTCCCCGACGCTGGGAGACAGGCACCCAGCATTTCGAACGAAGGGATGCCGGGCGCTGCAAGTGGGGGGGAGGGTTAGGTTTAGGGCACCCGAAGGGACTTAGGGTTTGGCACCCCCCCGGGGGGGACTTAGGGTTAGGCACCCCCCGGGGGGGAATTAGGTTTAGGCAGCGGGGCAGGGGGTGGTTACTGTTAGGCACTTGGGGGGGAGGTTAGGGTTAGGCACTCCTAAGGTGGGTTAGGGGGTTAGGTTAGGTTAGTAGATACTTACCTTAGGACGATCGGGATTTCCAGCGCTGTTGGGCTTCCGCTGCCGGGAACTCTGCATCTGTCGGCCAGGCACATACCGATTCCGAATATACATATCTAAATTAGAAATAAGTGATTAGAAGTTAATAAAACAACATGCAGAAAATGCACTTTATAGAAATGTATGTATTTTAAGTAGGGGTGTGCACCGGCCACTTTTCGTGTTTTGTGTTTTGGTTTTGGATCTGGATCTTTCTTCGTGTTTTGGATCTGGATTGGTTTTGCCAAAACCACCCTTCCGTGTTTTGGGTTCTGGGTTTTGTGTTTTGGATCTGTATTTTTTTTTAAAAAAGCATAAAAACAACTTAAATCACAGAATTTGTGGGTTTTTCTGCTCCTATGCAATTATTAACCTCAATAACCTTCATTTCCACTCATTTCCAGTCTATTCTGAACACCTCACACCTCACAATATTGTTTGTATGGCCAAAAGATTGCACCGAGGTAGCTGGATGACTATGCTAAGCGACACGAGTGGGCGGCACAAACATGTGGCCCATCTAGGAGTGACACTGCAGTGGCAGACAGGATGGCAGTTTGAAAAACTAGGCCCCAAACAGTACATAATTCAAAGAAAAAAAAGAGGTGCAAGATGGAATTGTCCTTGGGCCCTCCCACCCACCCTTATGTTGTATAAACAGGACATGCACACTTTAACAAACCAAACATTTCAGCGCCAGGGTCTGCCACACGACTGTGGCTGAAATGATTGGTTCGTTTGGGCCCCCACAAAATAAGCTGGCAATTAATCTGTCCCTGCACAAACTGGCTCTACGGAGGCAAGATGTCGTCCTCATCCTCCTCATCCACCGATTCCTCACCCTCATCAGTGTTGTGTACATCCTCATCCTCACAGAGTATTAATTTGTCCCCGCTGGAATCCACAACCACAGGTCCCTCTGTACGTTCTGGAGGCTGGTCTCCCTGGAAGAGTTGATAATTAATTTTATGAACATCATCTTCTCCACATTTTGTGGAAGCAACCTCCTACGCCTTTCACTGACAAGGTTCCCGGCTGCACTAAACACACTTTCAGAGTACACACTGGAGGGGGGGCAACTCAGGTAAAATAGAGCCAGTTTGTACAGGGACCTCCAAATTGCTTCTTTTTCCTGCCAGTACAGGTACGGACTGTCTGACATGCCTACTTGGATGCTGTCACCGATGTAATCCTTTAACAGACAGACGCACGCTTGTCGCTGCTGCTTTAAGGATGCAGGTGCAGCTACAGCCCACACATTTCACAAAGACAGAAAAAAATAGAAGAATTTTTTTATTGTTTGTGGAGCGCACTTTGAGGGTTACACCACCCTTTAACAGACAGACGCACGCTTGTCGCTGCTGCTTTAAGGATGCAGGTGCAGCTACAGCCCACACATTTCACAAAGACAGAAAAAAATAGAAGAATTTTTTTATTGTTTGTGGAGCTTACTTTGAGGGTTACACCACCCTTTAACAGACAGATGCACGCTTGTCGCTGCTGCTTTAAGGATGCAGGTGCGGCTACAGCCCACACATTTCACAAAGACAGAAAAAAAGAATATTTTTATTGTTTGTGGAGCACACTTTGAGGGTGTCACCACCCTTTAACAGACAAACGCACACTTGTCGCTGCTGCTTTAAGGATGCAAGTGCGGCTACTGCCCACACAATTCACAAAGACAGAAGAAAAAAAAAGAATTTTTTTATTGTTTGTGGAGCGCACTTTGAGGGTTACACCACCCTTTAACAGACAGATGCACGCTTGTCGCTGCTGCTTTAAGGATGCAGGTGCGGCTACAGCCCACACATTTCACAAAGACAGAAAAAAAAGAATATTTTTATTGTTTGTGGAGCACACTTTGAGGGTGTCACCACCCTTTAACAGACAAACGCACGCTTGTCGCTGCTGCTTTAAGGATGCAGGTGTGGCTACAGCCCACACATTTCACAAAGACAGAAAAAAAAAGAAGAATATTTTTATTGTTTGTGGAGCGCACTTTGAGGGTTACACCACCCTTTAACAGACAGACGCACGCTTGTCGCTGCTGCTTTGAGGACAGTATCATATGCAGTGACAGTAGACTTGTCAGAAATTGTTGGCACGTCCTTCAGTCCGGACCAGATGTCCAAACCGGCCCTTGACTTATGACACAGGCACACGCTTGGCGCTGCTACTGTGTTGATGCACGTGCGGCTACATCGCACACAAGTCACAAACACATAAAAAAAATAGTTTTTTATTTTTTGGAGCAGTTTGAGGGTTACACCACCCTTTAACAGACAGACGCACGCTTGTCGCTGCTGCTTTGAGGACAGTATCATATGCAGTGACAGTAGGCTTGTCAGAAATTGTTGGCACGTCCTTCAGTCCGGACCAGATGTCCAAACCGGCCCTTGACTTATGACACAGGCGCACGCTTGGTGCTGCTACTGTGTTGATGCACGTGCGGCTACATCGCACACAAGTCACAAACACATTAAAAAAATAGTTTTTCATTTTTTGGAGCACTTTGAGGGTTACACCACCCTTTAACAGACAGACTATTGATACCGTTTGAACAGCATCGATATTAGAGAGATTTGATTGCACAGACCAGATTGCCCATACCTCCCATTTCAATATAAAATAACTTTGTCACACAGAAACAGTTTGCGGTTCCAACATAAACAAAAATGTACTATATTGTTAAAAGGGTATAATCAGCCTTAATCTATACAATGCAGCTATATACAGGATAAAGACAAAGATACAATTACCAATATTTTGCCATGCGGTCTGGATCCTAGACTAACAGCTGTTCATCAGGATTGCTGTGTGTTTCTGTAGGGTCAGGCAGGGAAAAAGGAAGCAAAGAAAAGGGCTTGGTATCCAGACTGCATAGGAATCTATAGGTGTACAATTACCTTTGAACATAAGCTGAATACTCAGAGGGGTTCCCTATTGGCCCTTTATTACTGAGTCACAATGGTTGTTGCTATTCATTGGTTAGTAGATGGTTGACGTCACTGGAGGTTGAACTGTGTTAGAAAATCCCTTTGTCCTAACATTTGGCATGCAACTCTACAGGGGATGTGTACAGTGATTTTTACAGTATAGAGTATAATTCTTGGCAGGTCTTCATAACTCGATAGTGATCCCTTCCATATTCATTCTATTGGTTTCATATTCCTGTTGAGACAGAGGGAAATCGGTAGATACTACTCATGACCCATTTATCTTATTCCTAATCCCAGATATCATATAACTGGTATTTAACATGTAACATTCACTGTATACCTTTAAAACACATAGCATTGTGCGTATCTCAGTCAGTTTAGGGTTAAATGGGATATAAGTTTATTGTAAGGAAAGGCTGCTGTCCGTCGGGGTAAGGTTTCTGACAATAATACTTAAAAGCTGGCTATGCGATTGAAACGCAAAACAGTATTTAAACAGTATTGCTGTACTAACTTTGTTATGTGTTTATGTAATGTAAAATGGCGCTTAACCGTTGTGAGCACAGAAGCATGGCTCGCCATTCACAATATGGTGAGTTGCGGGGGCATGGGATGCGTGTGCATGTATAGCGAGCATGTGCAATTGCGCGTGCGCAAGTGCGTGCGCGAATGCGGTGGGAGCGTGTGTTCGCATAAAATGGCCGTGGACGATCAAATCGTCCAATGGATGTCGTGTTGTGATTCATGCGCAATTAAGCGATCGCAACCAATTTATACGGTTTCGACAGTCCACCCTTTGATAGCAATTATACGCTATCACCATACGCAAGCAACAATTAATAATTGGTTATCTGATTAGCCATACTATAAGACATTAGTTAATGTTATTGTTATGGGATGGCATGAGTTGTTAATTTACCCGTCAATGAAGCGCTCTTGGAGGAAGGAACATAAAACTATCCTTATGTGCACACCACAGGCCAGACTGAAGAGGTCGTGACCATATGTTAGATGTGGGAATGCACCTAACCCATAAGGATAATTTTGAATTGTGTAGAGACTTCATTTTAAGATGTTTTGAAATAGCATTAATAACACTTTTATGCACTGCTAAACAAATCCAAAATCACATCATTACAAGGTACGTGTTCTTATGGGACTTCTACTATCATTCGGATCTTATTTCATGTGGACACTGTATTATAAAGTATTGTTCAATGTTCTTAACGATATGACTCCATGTGGTCATTTGAATCATTGAATAATGCGCCCCTGGGGACATAAAGTAGCCCTTCGTAAGCATACCACGTGGACTCTAAGTCGAGGACCAATGGGGAGCTAGTGTGGGAAAGCACCACTCCATGGAGAGGACAATCTTGGAAGAAAGGGGAGATGAAAACTACATTTAAACTAGAGTGTTCTAAAGAAACATTGACAATACTTTATTATACATGGCAATATGCAAGCAAACATTAGATCGTACTCTCTAATTCAGGGTTATAATGTAGGGTATTAGTTACATTAGTATTCACAGCATCATGGGTAACTACCATCATTATTTCATTTTCCTGGTTTCCATTGGAACAACCTTTTGCACACTTCATAGCCGCTGGAACACATCTGATACATATGCCAATTATTAGGATGAGCACCAACACTAGGATCAGGAGTTTCCCTATACTCGCAATCAGTCCTTGGACCCACTCTCCTAGACCGAGAACCATTTCATAGGGTTCAACCAGGAGAACCACTCTTCGACCTGTTCCTCCACTTCAGCGATTGAAGCATTATGGTTCTTCCAAAATTCCCATTTCAACTGCAGAATTTCATCCATTTTCCGGTCTATCACCTCCTTGGGGTCACTAGTGCTATTGGTGATATAAGTACAACATTTAACACCAAACTGGGTGGCTAGGGTTACGCAATACCCTCCAGTGACAGCAGTTAAATAATTCAGCACTAAACGATGTTGGACCAGCTCTTTCTTGTACGCTTGCAACTCCTTACCAGTATACCTAAAGGTGTCATCATATAGCTCGGTGATATTATCTATTAATTTTGCGAGATCTTGAATATACCTAAAATTTAGAGATCCCTGAGCAATCCTGGTGGGATCAAGTGCAACTAAAATCTGGAAGCCAGTCGTCTCACTTATCATTTGAGTGGCTTTATGCACATAACCAGGAATCATGTTTCTCTTATTTCTGTGTTCATAATGCGTATGAATGTATGGAGAAGGTATGTTCCTATGGACATCAATCATTTCATTATGTGCAAGAGTCATGACTTCAGGGAGTACCTTTCCCAAATAGCATAGTCCACTGGAACTTGGAGAGAGCCATTTATACGCTTTTCTACCA
This sequence comes from Taudactylus pleione, assembly GCA_031769625.1. NCBI lineage: Eukaryota > Metazoa > Chordata > Amphibia > Anura > Myobatrachidae > Taudactylus > Taudactylus pleione. Next base: position 4,471,890 of record JAUIMM010000161.1, read on the forward strand.
CAAATATAATATACATCATCTGGGAGGATGAATGGGATGGAATGTTTCATGATACCGGTACACATCTTTTCTATGAATGATCCCATCCCTATCTCCTCCATTTGGCTAATACAAGTATCAGGTTGTATGATCTTCGCACAGTACCCAGGTGGTACTCTTCCAACCATCACTTTAACATTACTCCGCGTATACCTGTACCTATAGAATTTCCCACTTGTAACAATGTTGTATAAAAGTGCTGAGTCTATAGATACATTATCGGCTCTCAGTGAGAAGGTCATTGTCTGATTAATTCCTGTGACTTCCCAATTCCCAGGTTTGTTGGGATTGGTGAAGTTGAAACATAACAGGGATTTATCTACCTGATATTGGTGGAGCTTCAAATTAGGGGAATCGGATATGTTAAATTTTCTGTCCACCAGTTTGCCTCCCTGTAAGTCAATGACTTCAGAGACCTTTAAGGGGAATGGGACTAACCCTACATTATGCTGTCCTTGAAGAACCTGGGAGCTTACCCAACATTCGGTTTGGTTCAAAACCTTACCTACTAGGGAATGGTAGTCCTCTAACGGATGCTCGCCCAAGTATAAATTACTCTGGGTCTGACATTGTAGGATGCATTTATCATTGACTACAGGCCCACAATTTGCGCATATACAATACTCTTCAGACAATAAACCTTCACACTGCCTCCTGCCTTGTTTTTGCAGCTCTTTCTCTCCCAGCTCCTCTCCACTGACACCACTACCGATCTCTCTCTCCATCCTCCGACCACCAGCACAGAACCAGGACATCCCGAAACACAACAGTATGATATGAACTCTGGGAGGATACACAAAAGCAGTTACAACCTGAAACCCCATCACCATACCAGGTCTTACCAGCCTTGTTCAAGTGCTACTGATACAATTAGTAGCTTTCATGGAACAGGCTTGCAATCGACAGGTCCAGGTTCTCTGTCTCTCCCCTGGTCTGGTTCTCCTCAGGATTTTTGACCTTCCGACAATGGCTGGAATGGACCCAGGTGTCTCTCTCAGCTACTTTCACGGATGTTGTACTTGTCAGTAGCACTTGGTATGGTCCTTCCCAATGGTCAGTCAAACAACCTAAATGTAAAAAATTTCGGATCATAACATACTCTCCAGGTTCAACATCATGACAGTTCATTTCAGGCATATCAGGTGATAACAGTTTTAGTTTCTGCTGCTGCTGTTGGAGCTGCTTACTCATCCCTATAAGGTACCTCACAGTAACCTCGTTGTTACTTTTCAAATCTTCCTGAGGACTTATAATTAAATGAGGTTGCCTCCCGAACAGTATTTCGAATGGGGAAAGATTATGAGGGGATCTAGGGGTGGTCCTGATACTATGGAGCACAAGAGGCAGAGCTTCTGGCCATCCCAAACCAGTTTCAGCAATGATTTTACTCAGCTTGTTTTTAATAGTACCATTTACCCTCTCCACCTTGGCACTGGCCTGCGGTCGATATGGGGTGTGAAGCTTACTATTAATACCCATCAACTTACACATACATTGAAAAACATCTCCGGTAAAATGGGTACCCCTATCATTTTCAATTACTCTAGGGACACCATACCTACATACAAACTCCTGAACTATTTTCTTTGCCGTGAATGCAGCAGTGTTGGTAGCAGCTGGGTATGCCTCTACCCAATTAGAGAATACGTCTATGCAAACCAAAACATACTTCAAGTTCCTGCAGGGTGGTAACTGGATGAAGTCAATTTGTATGACCTGGAAAGGGCCGTCTGCTGGAGGGATGTGAGATGGTTCGGTGGGTACAGTTTTTCCTATATTCTTCCTTAAGCAGGTCAAACAGGACATTGCCCTCTTCTCTGCTTGGGAAGAAAAGCCAGGTGCATACCAGTATGCCTTCACTAACTTACACATACCCTGCTTACCCAGATGGGTCAGACCATGTGCTGCTTCTGCTAAGCTTGGGTAGTATGCCTTAGGAGCTACTGGCTTCCCTTGTCCATTTCTCCAGAGCCCAGAGGACTCTTGCTCACATCCCTTGGATCTCCAGCTTGCCTTTTCCTGATAGGTACACACACCTTGCATTTCAACCAGTTTCTGCATGTCAACCGTTTCAAATACCAACACTTTATCCATTTGATTAAGTTTTAAACCTGCTGCCCATTTGGCAGCTTCATCAGCCCTGTTGTTACCCAATGATACTGGATCATCTTCGCAGGTGTGGGCTTTACACTTAATGACAGCTACTGTCTTGGGTAGCTGTATTGCCGTCAACAGTAGTTTTATGTGATGTGCATGTGCGATTGGTGTGCCTGCTGCCGTTAGAAAATTTCTTAGATGCCATAGGGCCCCAAAATCGTGCACCTCCCCAAAAGCGTACCTGGAGTCTGTGTAAATATTGGCCGTTTTTCCTCGGCCAACTCACACGCTCTCCTTAGTGCCACGAGTTCCGCCACCTGCGCTGAATGGGGTGGACCGAGTGGTTCGGCCGCTATAACGTCCTTGTCATCAACCACAGCATAACCTGTACATAACTCACTTGTATCAGTCTGTCTATGGCAACTCCCATCCGTGTAAAACGTTAAGTCTGCATTTTCTAACGGTGTGTCATGAATGTCAGGCCTAGCTGTAAAATTTTGATTTAAATACTCCATACAGTCATGCCTATTAATTCCTGTACCAAACTCACCTTCTACCACTGGTAACGATTCACCTTTACCTTCCACCCTTTGTGCATCATGAGGCACACTTGGTAAATATGTAGCAGGGTTTAAAGTATTACACCTCTTTATAGTAATGTTGGTCGGTGCAATTAACGCTAGTTCCCATTTAGTGAACCTAGCGGGGGAAACGTGTCTGGTCTGGGCCAAAATTAACAGGGCAGAAACAGCATGTGGTGTATGTACAGTGATGTCATGGCCTAACACTACATCCTCACTCTTTTCCACTAAGAGTGAGGTTGCAGCTACGCTCCTTAAACACGTTGGGAGTGCTCTTGCCACAGCATCCAACTGGGCACTGTAGTATGCTACTGGTCTATTGGCATCACCATGTTTTTGTGTGAGAACTCCTGCCGCACAACCAGCAGCCTCCGTACAAAATAAATCAAAGGGTTTCCCATAGTCTGGAATCCCCAATGCAGGTGCTCTTATCAGACTGTCCTTAAGATTAAGGAAGGCTTGCTCTGACTCTTCAGAGTGCAAGACACGGTATGGTTTTGTGGAAGGGTAAAGCCAGAATGGAAAAACCGGGTATCCATGACCTGCAATACCCACACATGCCCAAGAAGGTACGGATCTGGTGCTGGTTCTGCGGTAGTGTTATGGTCTGTATGACGTGGATTCTGTCCGCTGTCAGATGTCGGAGGCCTTGGGTAAGACAGTGTCCCAAGTATTTAACCCTGGTCTGGCACAGCTGTAACTTGTCCTTAGCAACCTTATGCCCTGTGTGCGAGAGGTGAAGCAACAAAAGTTTAGTATCATTTAAACATGACATAAACGAATCAGAGCATAACAACAAATCGTCTACATATTGGATTAGTACCGATCCATTGGCAGGTTGAAAAGACTGTAAACAATCATGTAAGGCCTGGGAGAAGATACTGGGGCTGTCAATGAAGCCCCGGGGTAGTCGTGTCCATGTGTACTGTACGCCTTTGTATGTGAAGGCAAATAGGTATTGGCAATCAGGATGAAGGGGGACGGAGAAGAAAGCAGAGCATAAATCTATTACCGTGAAATGGGTTGCGGTTGCTGGGATTTGCATAAGGATGACAGCTGGGTTAGGCACTATGGGAAATTGACTTTCTACCACCTTATTAACCCCTCTAAGGTCCTGTACCAGCCTGTACCCCCTCCCACCACTCTTTTTCACAGGGAAGATGGGACTGTTGGCTACACTGGCTGTACGGACTAAAATTCCCTGCTGTAGTAAACGCTCAATTATGGGGTGAACCCCTAACTCCACTTCTGGCTTTAATGGGTATTGGGGAATTTTAGGAGCGTGTCTACCGTTTTTCAGGTTTACCATGATGGGAGCTACATTTGCCATTAACCCAGTGTCCTGTCCATCCTTAGTCCAAAGGAAACTAGGTATTTGTTCTAACATTTCATCTACCTGAGCTGAACCCTTGTCTGATGTTATGGTGTGCAGCATTAACCTTTGGGGAGTGTCTAGCACATCCCTTACCTCGTGTGCAAACCTTCCTGGGACATCCATAAATATCCCGTCAGGGGTACAATAGATAATACATCCCATTTTGCACAATAAATCTCTTCCCAGGAGATTAGTAGGGGCTGTTGCTGCCAGGAGGAAAGAATGCCTGGCATGCAAAGACCCAATGGTAACCTCCGTGGATTTGGTTAAAGGGTAATGCTGTACGCTACCTGTTACAACCATTGCTGGTACTGTCTGGTTTGTTATCTGTAGATTTTCAAGAGATTTTAAAACAGACCTGGTCGCCCCTGTGTCTACTAGGAAGGAATGTTCAGTACCAGCTACATTAACCTTTATTACCGGCTCTTCCCTAGTACCTCCCGTTATCCTGACTGCCTGCAGACTACAGGTATGACCTAACCCCTATAGTTGGCTATCTTCCCCCAGCAAGGCATTTGCAGCAACTATGTGGGCAGGATTTATCTGGTAGTTCTTATAGTTTACGAGATGCATCAATACGTTGTTGCATGTGGGGTTCCTAAATTATGACTCTACAGTCCTTCCTAAAGTGTCCTACTTGGTTACAGTTAAAACATTTCTTAGCTGATCTGTTGGGGAAATTTTGTTGAAGTCCGGGAGGAGGGGATTTTGAGTGTAGGTATGATGGTTTTGGGTGTGTGTGAAGAGTGTGTTGTGGTCTGGTGTGGTATGTGTGAGGGAATTGTATGGGTTGGGCCTGCGCAGGATGGTAGGTGTTTAAGACTTGTAACTGCGCAGGTGAATATGTGTTTGTTGGCTGTAAGTGCATATCTTCTAGAGCTCGAATGCTAACAGCCATCAATTTCTCGCTCTGAGCTTCATGTTTCCTGGTGATATTCTTGTCATGGTCTATTGCAGTTTCCCTGAGCGCGTCAACTGTTATCCCTCTCCAACCAGGGTGTGAGGTCTGAACTCTGTCTTTCAATCTGTCTTTTAGACCGTCCATTAGAACAGTGATGACCATTCCATGGTAGTGCGTGCTATCCTTAATGTTTTCGATCCCAGTGTACTGAGTGATCGTCTGCAGCCCACGGTTAAAGTAATCTTCTGCAGGATCACTTTCTGCATCATAGACATTTTCCAAATATTCACTCAGGACCGGGTACAACTTACTTGGTTCAGTTACAACATTTTTATAGTTTTTGTTTTGTGGTAATGTATCATCACCGCCCACCACATAAGGTGGCGGGGGTGCGCAAGCACGATTCGCAATACCTTTGGCAATGCTACCATGCCACAAATTCGCATTTCCCTGTGATGCGTACGCTACGCTGTGTAGCGTTGCTTGAACATCACCCCTAGGCATGCACGTGGCTCCACGCGGTGCCCCATGCACGCCATTAACCCATGTGCGACTCTCATTCAGCCAGAGTTTCAAAGAATCATCATACTCCACTCTTTTCTTTAGGGATTTCACTCTACATATGTGATCCCTAAGGTTATTTAAAATCTCCATATTAAAGCTTCCAATCTTTGGGAAAGGTTTCTCACTCTTACTCGTCATCTTAACCCACACAGTACAGTGCGTCGTTGCGTACCATATTTAGTGTACATTATATGAAGAGCCGACCCGGTCGGACCTTGTATACACAGCGCATCGTCAACCATCCCTGTTGAATTTTTTGCGCCCATTTTGCGAAAAAAACAACAACAATGATGAGACCGGTGGAGAATTAACCGATAGGCTGCCTCCACGCACCTATTCTACAGTTAGCTAATATCTAAAAATAGGGAACACAGCAATACCTACTAAGGCAAGCACAGTACCACCTATAATAGGGAACACAGGAGTTATCTAGCTATAGATAAAACCACAGTAACCACCTATTGTCCTTTTGTCCCCGCAACCAGCCTCAGTCAGAGATGCCACACTCGTATGGTCCGGTCGCAACACTCAAAGGCCCTAACTGACCGATGAATATTACAACTACACTGGAAGCTATATTTTATCGTTAACTCTCTTTAACGATAGGAAACCAGGAGGATCCCCTCTGCCAGTATACCTGTTATGTATACCCTATATTTATTACCTAAAATAGGGACCACGAAGGCACAACCTATTTCACAATCTCAATCATACACCTTACACACTTCTATATTGTGGCCAAATAACAAAAATAAAAAAAAATACCTTTCTGTTGATTAATAGCCTTTTGGAGATTACAGCCCTATCAATATGAAGTATTTCAGTCTTGATGATTTATTTGAATTCTAACAGAAATGCTAGTCACATGCTTCACTTGCTATTGTGCGCTCGGTTACAAACAATTAGATGTAATCACTACACATGGCAGGAAGTGGCCGTACATCCAGTCGCACGCACTATGCTGCGACTGTTTGCACGTGGTGTACACTAAAACCTTTGTGGCATTATTGTGCAGTCGGTTGCGCATGCAATGCCCGGCCATTCTACAACAACGTGGGCAAGCACAAATCTCTCTCCACTATCCCAGATTCTAATCAGCCCTCTCTGAATTCACAAACTGTGAGTCTCCGTCTCTGAACAAAAATAGGAACGCAGGAAAAAAGTCTGCGGGCGCCTTTCCAGTCTTTTGTTCCAAGACGAGGGGAGCAGTTCAAAAACACAGTGATGGGTGATATCCAACTCGGTGAGCGCCCATTTATTGATACCGTTTGAACAGCATCGATATTAGAGAGATTTGATTGCACAGACCAGATTGCCCATACCTCCCATTTCAATATAAAATAACTTTGTCACACAGACACAGTTTGCGGTTCCAACACACACAAAGGTACTATATTGTAAAAAGGGTATAATCAGCCTTAATCTATACAATGCAGCTATATACAGGATAAAGACAAATATACAATTACCAATATTTTGCCATGCGGTCTGGATCCTAGACTAACAGCTGTCCATCAGGATTGCTGTGTGTTTCTGTAGGGTCAGGCAGGGAAAAAGGAAGCAAAGAAAAGGGCTTGAGATCCAGACTGCATAGGATTTTATAGGTGTACAATTACCTTTGAACATAAGCTGAATACTCAGAGGGGTTCCCTATTGGCCCTTTATTACTGAGTCACAATGGTTGTTGCTATTCATTGGTTAGTAGATGGTTGACGTCACTGGAGGTTGAACTGTGTTAGAAAATCCCTTTGTCCTAACATTTGGCATGCAACTCTACAGGGGATGTGTACAGTATAGAGTATATAGTGATTTTTACAGTATAGAGTATAATTCTTGGCAGGTCTTCATAACTCGATAGTGATCCCTTCCATATTCATTCTGTTGGTTTCATATTCCTGTTGAGACAGAGGGAAATCGGTAGATACTACTCATGACCCATTTAACTTATTTCTAATCCCAGATATCATATAACTGCTATTTAACATGTAACATTCACTGTATACCTTTAAAACACATAGCATTGTGCATATCTCAGTCAGTTTAGGGTTAAATGGGATATAAGTTTATTGTAAGGAAAGGCTGCTGTCCGTCGGGGTAAGGTTTCCGACAATAATACTTAAAAGCTGGCTATGCAAATGAAACGCAAAACAGTATTTAAACAGTATTGCTGTACTAACTTTGTTATGTGTGTATGTAATGTAAAATGGCGCTTAACCGTTGTGAGCACAGAAGCATGGCTCGCCATTCACAATATGGCGAGTTGCGGGGGCATGGGATGCGTGTGCATGTATAGCGAGCATGTGCAATTGCGCGTGCGCAAGTGCGTGCGTGAATGCGGCGGGAGCGTGTGTTCGCATAAAATGGCCGTGGACGATCAAATCGTCCAATGGATGTCATGTTGTGATTCGTGCGCAATTAAGCGATCGCAACCAATTTATACGGTTCGACACAGACGCACGCTTGTCGCTGCTGCTTTGAGGATGCAAGTGCGGCTACAGCCCACACAATTCACAAAGACAGAAAAAAAAAGAAGAATTTTTTTATTGTTTGTGGAGCGCACTTTGAGGGTTACAACATCCTTTAACAGACAGACGCACGCTTGTCGCTGCTGCTTTAAGGATGCAGGTGCGGCTACAGCCCACACATTTCACAAAGAGAAAAAAAAAGAAGAATTTTTTTATTGTTTGTGGAGCGCACTTTGAGGGTTACACCACCCTTTAACAGACAAACGGCATGCTTGTCGCTGCTGCTTTAAGGATGCAGGTGCGGCTACAGCCCACACAATTCACAAAGAGAAAAAAAAAGAATAATTTTTTTATTGTTTGTGGAGCGCACTTTAAGGGTTATACCACCCTTTAACAGACAGACGCACGCTTGTCACTGCTGCTTTGAGGATGCAGGTGGAATCTAGACGGGATTTGGAACCGGGGACACACTACCTCCATCAATTGTCTAAATCCCACTGCACTAATGGCGGATACCGGATGCACGTCTAACACCAACAGTCAAGGCCTCAGTTATATGTTTTGCTTCAGGATGACTGCTGTCGTACTTCATCCTCATCGCTAGGGACTGTTGGAGGGTCAATTGTTTAGTAAAAGTAGTGGTGTTCCTACTTCCTCTCTGGGATGATGAACAACTCCTAGCAGCAGCAACAGCACTAGGAGGAAGTGGTTCTTGATCTTTCCCTATTTTATTTTTATCGGAGAAAGTTTGGTCCTCCATTTATGTTATATTGATATATACATGCGGCTAAGGCGCAGACAAACACAGAAAATATTTTTTTATTTTTGCTGGAGAGTAGTGCACTTTGTGGGTTACACCACCCTTTAAGAAATGAGCCAGCCGGCTCTTTACTTATGGGACACAGGCGCACGCTTGGCGCTGCTCCTTTGTTGATGCACGTGCAGCCACAGTGCACACAATTCACAAACACAGAAAATATTTTTTTATTTGGTTTGGAGTGTACTTTGGGGGTTACAGCACCCTTTAACGGTCAAGCCAGCCGGCCCTTTACTTATGACACAGGCGCACGCTTGGCACTACTTTGTTGATGCACGTGCGGCTACTGCGCACACAATTCACAAACACAGAAAAAAAATTTTTATTTGGTTTGGAGTGTACTTTGGGGGCTACAGCACCCTTTAACGGTCAAGCCAGCCAGCCCTTTACTTATGACACAGGTGCACGCTTGGCACTACTTTGTTGATGCACGTGCGGCTACTGCACACATAATTCACAAACACAGAAAATATTTTTTTATTTGGTTTGGAGTGTACTTTGGGAGTTATAGCACCCTTTAATGGTCAAGCCAGCCGGCCCTTACTTATGACACAGGCGCACGCTTGGCACTACTTTGTTGATGCACGTGCGGCTACTGCGCACACAATTCACAAACACAGAAAATATTTTTTTATTTGGTTTGGAGTGTACTTTGGGGGTTACAGCACCCTTTAACGGTCAAGCCAGCCGGCCCTTTACTTATGACACAGGTGCACGCTTGGCACTACTTTGTTGATGCACGTGCGGCTACTGCGCACACAATTCACAAACACAGAAAAAAAATTTTTTTTTAGCACTTGGGGGGAGCACCCCTGACAGACAGAGCACCCCCTGGACAACACTACAGCACCCCTTTAGGACTGGGACACTGCACAGGACTTTGGAGTGGACACAGCCCCTATGGACAACTGACTGCACAACACAGTCCAGCCAGCCCCTATGGACTTTGAAGTAGTGGACACAGCCCCTATTGACAACAGCAGCACAGCACAACACAGCCAGCCCCTATGGACCTTGAAGTAGTGGACACAGCCCCTATGGACAACAGCAACACAGCGCAGCACAGCACAGCACAACACTACTCTGCACTACACTACACTACACAGCCCAGCCAGCCCTAACTCCCACCCTCCCTCTTCACTGTCCACAGCCGAGTGAGAAAATGGCGCAGACGCGGGTACCTTATATAGGATCCAAAACCCGCGAGACCCGGAAGGATGATGACGTTTTGCCTCGATTTCAGATCCGAGTCAGGCGGGAAAAGTCGAGCCTGACTCGGATCGGCCTCGGATCGGGGGGGCTCGGGAGGGTTCGGATTTCAGAAATCCGAACCCGCTCACCCCTAATTTTAAGTTCCAAGATGGCCGAATACTGAAGTGTCAAGTCTTCATATAAAAATGCATTCTTTGTGACTTACATACACTTGTTGACAGCCTGAAAGCTCATAGAGAAGAACTGAGACGGATGGGTCGCACCAGTGATTAAGGATGACTATGCAAAATCAGGTTGGTCAAGAGGACTTTGATCTATGGATTTTTAGTTGCAGCCCAGGACATTTGCATACAAGCAATAGGAATCAAGTAAAGTCACTTTAAATTCTCTGAGACAAAGATTTTCCGTACTGAGGAGATCATTCAGACCCGCTCGCTAGATGCATTCGCTCGCAGCCTGCGTATGCAAATCCAGCGCACGCCCAGCAAGACAGGTGATCGCACAGCAAGGCATTAGCACGCCCACTATGTCTTGGCATGCGATCACTATGTGTATGCAGACGCCCACCAGCCATTCATAAGATGCCCACCTGTGCACGTCATCTCCTAGAAGTGCATGAAAACATTGGTACATCGAGCACCATCGGATATGATCGCAGCGCTTGAGGTTGACTATACCCTGCTGCAAGCACTGCGATCACTTCAGTGTGAAATACAACCAGGTGACGTGTACTATGACGCTGCCTCTTATTATGCACGCCTCTGAAACGGCGTTGCAACACTCAGGCACGCCTGCGTTCGCACCCCCACTCCTCCGTTTCTAGTGGTCTGCCCCTGTCACCACCCACAAACGGCCTCTCCTGTCACTCACTCTGCTGGGCTGTCTATGTGCAACGAGTGAACACATTCTGATCTTTCGCAGTGGTTTGCGCACGCGCATTGCGATGCATACGCATGTGCAGATTGCAACTATTGGCCATCTACGAGCATTCACATCACTGCGAGCGGGTCTGAATCAACTCCTGAGTGATTACATGATGACACTGTTTACTCATGAATATTGTAATAAGCTATAATATATAAAAAATGTTTGACTTGTGATAACTTAAGGTGCGTACACAGTACGATATTTATGAAGTATATGAACTAATGATATCATTCAATGATAAATCGTTCATAATGTTCATTTTTATGCAGCGAATGACCAACGATGCGCGTTCTTGCATGGACGATAACGATATCTATGGTCGTCCGTACATGCAGGCCAACTTAGACGATTTCATCAAGATTTGCCTTTTCAGAGATGTGGCAGGATAACTTCACTGAAAGATATCTATCATAGATATCGTTCAGTGTGTACACCCAATATTGTTTGTCCTGCACTACAGAAAAGTTAAAGGGAAATCGTTCAGTGATATCGTTGGTTATGCAGATCGTACCGTGCCTATATGCAGCTTTAGAGTTTCTCACAGAAGCTACCAAGCCTGCTGCCCCTGCGTCAGTGGCGTATCTAGGGGGGTCAAGCAGGGCACGTGCCCTGGGCGCCATGGGACCGGCAGCGCGTGGGGGGGTAGAGTAGGCTGGATCTCACTCATGAACTCCACCTTCCGACTCCCACAGTGGGTGATGGGAGAGACGTTATGACGTCTCTCCCATAGTGCAGAGCGGGCCGGGAGGACGGATGAGCGGACGGCAGCATGTAAGTGTTGGGGTTTTTTTTGTGTCTTTGTCCTTATATATGTAAGGGGCACTGGCACTGCATAGGGGTGGCCACTACTGGGGGCACTGCAAAGGGGGGACTACTACTGGGGGCACTATATATGGGGCTCTACTGGGGTCATTGCATAGGGGGGACCACTACTGGGGCACTGTATAGGGGGAACTACTACTGAGGGCACTATATAAGGGTCACTACTGGGGGCACTGCATAGGTGGGGCTAATACTGGGGGCGCAATATAAATGGCACTACTGGGGGCACTGCATAGGGGGACCACTCCTGGGGTCACTGCATAGGGGGAACTACTACTGGGAGCACTATATAAGGGGCACTACTGGGGGCACTGCATGTGGGGTCTACTACTGGGGGCACAATGTAAAGGGGCACTACTGGGAGCACTGCATAGGGGAACTACTACTGGGGGCACAATGTAAAGGGCACTACTTGGGGCACTGCATAGGGGAGACTACTACTGGAGGCACAATATAAGGGGCACTACTGGTGGCACTACATATTGGGGACCACTACTGGGGGCACTGCATAGGGGGGACTACTACTGGGGGCACTATATAAGGGGCACTACTGGGGGCACTATATAAGGGGCACTGCATAGGGGGGACCACTACTGGTGGCACTATATAAGGGGCACTACTGGAGGCATTGCATAGAGGGGACCACTACTGGGGGCACTGCATATGGGGGATTACTGGGGGCACTGCATAGGGGAGACTACTACTAGGAGCACTATAAAAGGGGCACTGTTGGTGGCACTGCATAGGGGGGACAACTACTGGGGGCACTAAATAAGGGGCACTACTGGGGCACTGCATAGGGGATAAAACTACTGGGGGCACTGCATACGGGGGGCTACTATATAAGGGGCACTGCTGGAGGCACTGCATAGGGGGACCGCTATGGGAGGCACTATATTAGGGGCACTACTGGGGGCACTGCATAGGGGGGACCGCTACTGGAGGCACTATATTAGGGGCACTACTGGGGGCACTGCATAGTGGGGACCACTACTAGGGGCACAATATAAGGGGCACCCAGGGGGCACTATATAAGAGGAACTGCATAGGGGAGACTACTACTGGGGGCACTGCATAAGGTGGACCATTACTGGGGGCACTATATAAGGGGCACTACTGAGGGCACTGTATAAGGGGCACTGAATAGGGGGATCACTACTGGGGCACTGTATAAGGGGCACTACTGGGAGCATTGCATAGGGGGGCCACTACTGGGAGCATTGTATAAGGGACACTGAATAGGTGGGGCCACTACTGGGGGCACTGTATAAGGGGCACTACTGGGAGCACTGCATAGGGGGGACCACTACCGAGGGCACTAAATAAGGGGCACTACTAGGAGCACTGTGTAAGGGGCATTACTGGGGGTACTGTATAAGTGGTACTACTGAGGGCACTCTATAAGGGACACTGCATAAGAGGCGCTGTATAAGTGGCACTACTGGGGGCACTGCATAAGGGGCATTGTATAAGGGTGCATTACTGGGGGCACTGTATAAGGGTGCTCTACTGGGAGCACTGTGTAAAGGGCACTAATAGAGGCACTATATAGGGGGCATCACGACAGGGGCCACTACATAAGGGGCATTGCTACTGGGGACATTGCATAAGGGGCACTACTACAGTGGGCATTGCAGGAGGTTCACTACTTCTTGGGGTATTATGGTGCTTATGGAATGGAAAGGAATGTTCCCAGATTGACGAGAAATGGTGGTGTGTCATGTTGACATGCCCCTATTTTCCAGGGGCCATGCCAATTGTGGCATGTTGCCATGCTCATGCCTTTCTGCCACATGCACATACTTGGGGGGCTCCATTTTTTAACTTGCCCTGGGCTCCAAATACCCTAGTTATGAAACTGCCCTGCATCGATAGCTGCTGATTTCATTTGCTTATTTATAATCCTCTGCTGAAAATATATATATAAAAAAGAATCTTTTCTTTTACCTCTTGCATGGTGAACAAAGTTATTCCCTGCATCGATAGAAGTAAATATTGGGGAGTCCCCACCTCCCCAGGGATCCTGCTGAAAGGGTCCCATGGCTGCAGCATTACACCCACGCTAGAAAGAGTCCGGTGCTGGCTGTGGATAATATGGGGGACCCCTACTCAGTTTTATCCCATGTATTTCCACAACCAGGACTGGCTCACTGCCGGTTGATGAAAATACATGGTACCCCTACGTCTTTTTTCCCCTGTATTTTCACAACCAGGACTGGATAAGCCCAGTGCTAGTTGTGCTTTTAGCGGAGGGGGGCCCACATCGTTTTTTTTTTTACACTTCTATAGGTTTATAATTTTACATACAGAAGCAAGCATTGATCTCACTGATCTGTGCATGTTTCTGTGTATTTCGCACCTGCTTAGGCTAGACTCACTAGCCTGAAGCAGGGCTATTATTTAGCGAGTTTTTGGTAATTAAAAGCGAGCCTGATTCAGCAAGGAACGCAGTTGCTTATATGCACGCAATCGGCCGATTGTTGCATTTTGCACATGGGTATACATCACAGTGCGCAGGCACAAACTAGCCACTGCGATCGGGACTGCGATCGCAGAGGATACGCAGACCCATGGCAGAGTGATTGACAGGAAGTGGTGTTTGTGGGTGGTGATGGGGGGTTGGTCGGGCAAACACAGGCGTGCCAGTGCATTGGGATGGCGTTGCAGGGGTGTGCGTAAATTAGCCACTGTGATACCAATGCAGCCTGAGGCCTCATAGCCTGCTCTGAAGTAAGCAATTCCTGAGTGAGGTCTGACCTGCCTTAACTGTGTGTATTGTTTGCTATGTTGACCAAGTACAGGGATGTGAGTAAGGGGAAGTGGGCGTCCTTATGTCAGGCTGCGATTGCAATGTGAATGCAAACATTTACATATCACCGCTGATATTAGCAACTGCATTGCGTGCGTATAAGCAGAATAGCGAATCATAGTGAATCAGGCCCAGTGTGTGAGTTAAAAACTCGCACTCTATTACATTGTCCGAATTGTATCCTCACAATGGCAAAACATCTTGATGCGAGTTTTGCCATTGCGAGTTGCAGGAATGCGAGAAACATGCGCGTTTGCATGTTCTTGCATCCTATTACATAGGGTGAGTTCTAAAAATGTGTGAGTGTAGCGCTATCATCTCACATTTGCAAAACTCAAACCCTATTACATTTGCCACTAGACTCCAAGCACATGGCGTCACTGAAAGGAGAGGGAGGAGAGGAGCTTTGCAGGTTGTCATCAGCAGATCCTCATTTCAGCTGTAGGACTGTACCAATAATCCTCTCTGACTGAACTCCTTGTTCAGCCTGATGTCTTACCTCAGCATGTTACCCTTTTGAATAATACCTCTTTTCCACCAAAAACCCAGGTCCGACCTGGGTTTTTGGACATGGTTCCAACCCTGGTCATACCCAGGTCAGACCCATTTACACTGCACCTTTGATCTGGGTTACTCCCAGGTCAGCCCTGTTCACACTGAACTCAGATCTGCCCTGCTAAACCTGTGAGATCATAAAAAGTGGGAGGTGAATGCTCCACAACCACCAATCCGCTCATTTTAGGCATGATCCAGATCAGATAACCTGGGTTGCACCGTTTACACTGCACCATTACCTGGGTCCATCCTGGGTCCAACCCTGGTAGCTACCTGGGTTGGATTGCTGGGTCACTTGACCTGGGTTATTTTTCAGGGACCCTATTACACTGAGCTGCGACCCGGGTAGACCCAGCAAAAACCCAGGTTTTTGCTCTGGTGTAAAAGGGGTATAAGTGTAAGAGGATCTATTCCAACTCTTCATTCCTTTCAGGAAAGTTCAAATAAAAACAATTCAAGTCTACTTACTGTACAGGACATTTTATGTATAGAGTTAAATAATCATGTATTAAAACTTTTCAATTTCCAGTGTAATTCAGAGGTTGCAGAATACACACATTAACTGAAACCAAAGAAACTGCACTGAAGTAGCAAAGTATGTTCACGGAATCTAAAGAGGTCATGAATTGATTGATTGATTGATTGATTGATTGATTGATTTTTATTATTTATAGTTTGTCATTAGAGCTTTGATAGTTATTGTGTGCCAAGTAAACACGTAATTAGCAACCATCAGTAGATATGAAAATACAGTGAAATATTCACTCATCAGTAAGAAGCAAATTGAGCTCAGTAGAAATGATCCATCTTCCAGACATAACTATATTGGCTACAATAGTCCGTAACTAAGGATACTGAGACACAGTTTGCCTGTAAACCCTTTTCTCACTTTCCTGATCCTCCTCCTTTTCTAGATGTTGCTACTAATTTCACTTGAGTATACAATTTTATATTACATACAAATGTGTCAGAAAAATTGATGACCCTCAGTAAAGTTTTATTAAATTGTTAGTAAATATTATTTGCAAAGGTTGGCAACTCAGAACAGACCTCACACGTTGATGGGCAAAGGCTTTACAAAATAAAATGTAAAAGGATTTGTGTCTGGAAAAAGACGGGAGTAAGGAAACAAGAGGAGCAATAGATAAGCAGAACAAGTAGAGATGTGTTGTCAGTACTAAATAAAATATATGATAAGTGTTCAAAGTAGTTACTAAAAGACTGTTAAGTCATGAAATGGTTCAGATGATATAAGCCATGGCATGGAAAGTGATCTGGAACATTGACCAGAGACACAAAATGCCTGTACAGCCTTATTCTGCTCACTCAGGACTGCACTACTCAAAGGACACATTCCATGAGGGCTCCGCGGTCAGCACCTTTTGCTTACTTGGGTTAGTGCAACACCCAGTGAGACACATTACACACCAAGTACATCAATCAAACAGCGATGGATGCACAAATCAATAGTATACTGTATAAAACTATTTACATATAAGCTGAAAGGATTGGTTTTCTAATTATTTTCTGGGCTATAATAACCTAATATGCCATAGCTGGAAAGTAATATAAGGTAAACATTAAAGCCCCGACGTACTGACATCTGGGGAAGAGGGAAGGGGAGCATGTAATTTAATTGTATTACATGTTAACCAATGTTTTATACTTAATGTAAGACCAATGATAAAGACCTCTCCAATTCACAAGCTACTCATCAGCCACTGATCAACCAGAACTCTGTGCACATTACAAAAAACACTGAGGCTGATTCAGAATTGAACGCAAGTCAGTTTTGCAGATGTATATCATGTAATTTCACAACCCACATGCTCTGGAGCCCAGCACACACAACTATAGTTAATGTTGAGTCTCCACGTACGGCCAAAGGGGTATAACCGAGTGGCAATGGGGTATTTCAAATGTAGGACATGTTCAGAGAGGGCATGTCGACAGAATTACAGGTTATGCAGATTTGTGTGTAAGAATAATAACTGTTGTTTTTAAATGTGTCTTTTGTGTAGGGCTGGTGCAAGTGTGCACTGACAATGGCGACGGGTATAATAATCAAACATACATACATTACTAGAGGTACCGTAAGTGCGGCGTATAGCTGCACTTACCTGTGGCCATGAGTAATTCACGGCTAATAGAATCGACCCCTTAGTTCCATATACACTGCTAAAATGCTGTAAATCCTTATTTTAGATCTGCCCCCTCCCAACATACCCGGGATTCATGTCATTTTGCCATGAGGAGGGTGGGGCATAATGACGTGAGAGCACTGCCCGGTAAAGTGGTTAGCGGCAAATCCTCTCGGGGAGACACCAAAAATAGGCAAGTATGTAAGGAGGTCATTCAGAGTTGTACGCTGATCATTGCTGCATCGTTATACGCAGCAGCGATCCAAAGATTTAGTAATGCCGCAGGAAACGTCTGAAGAAAAAATACTCCTACTGCCGGCAAGGCAGATCCAAGTGCTGCATCCGAAAACACATCCATCGGAGTAAGTCTAAGCTCACTCAGGATGGCTGCTGACCACGTGGCTGTGGTCCTGTTATGAAAGGTAAGAATATATAAATCCTGTTGTTCCATATAGTACATCATACTGTACTTCCCTCTTTTCCTAATCTAATTTCCAGGAGAAGCCCAGAGAGGAGATGCAGTTGGTTGTGCTGGGGCAGGGACCAGTTGCATCATTAGGCACTGCCTCCTTGTGGGCAAAATGCCACAAATCGACATATTTGAATAAGGGATGGACCAAAATGATGAGGTCATCATGTAATCAAGTCACTACGCCCCGCCCCCTTTGCACGTACCGCAATTCAAGGTATTCTTCCTCCATCCGGCCCACTTCACTAGGGAGTCTGGAGGATTACGCAAAAAATCAGGAGTCTTCCACAGTTTTGGGAGAGTAGGTAAATATGTAATACATCATATAAAAAATGGAGGAACTGCCCCTTCACGTCCCCAGCATGCATATTGGCTCTTCAGTGGAGCCCAGAAGAATGACTGGTATGAAGCTTACACAGAAATAAATGTGCACAACGAACACTAGAGAGCCGCAAGATTTTTGACACAAAATTGAACACAGCGATCGCAACCAATTTATGATTACAGCTGCTATACATGCTCCCGATTCTCGCATTGTCCAATTTAACAAAATTGGACGCTATCATTTTTTCATTAACTACCCCCATTAAAAATATAAAGAAAAAAATACATTTTGATAACTATTGAATAACATTATAGATGCTTATTACTGTCCCCAAGAAAAATATTTAGCACTTTTAAAATAGTTCATATGACAGATATGTGCATTTTTCAATAGCAGTGAAAAAAAGATAGAAAGCATATTTTTTTAGTTAAAATAAATGCTGTAATTACATTTGGGAAGCATAAAAATGCATGTAAGTTATTTTTTTAGTAATTTAAAGCCATTTAAAAAATTAAATAAAACAAATAAAACCATCTGTCCAATGATCCATACAGCACCCCCATATACCTGTCCAACATCTTGTTTTACCCCTTTATTCTGCACTTTGTTGAATTTCACCCAATAATGGCATGTAATTAATGATCCCTGAATGTATGAAGGAGGGATCGCAGCAAATACAGTATATCTGATATCTGCTTCAGTCCTTCCATTTCCGACAATGGTCACAGCCCCCATAAATTTCTGTGGGGACTGTGAATCTAAAAGATTTACCAGCCCCGGAATGCAAAGTATTCCAGAGCTTGGCCCCAAAAGTTTAACACCATCTCCAGATGTAGTTACCTTATAGTAGCCTATGGGTTACTAATTCACAGAATCAGCAACGTGCATAAATGTGCTCACCTAGTTACACCTGTGGACTGGCACGTCCTGCCTGTTATTCGGATGATTTCTGTCCATGCCCACAAAACTGCCATACTAGTTTTCCTCCTTGTACAAATAAACGTAGAAGAAGAGAAAAAGCAGTGGGCAAACACAGTTGGATGATGGTTTTGAAAATTATTTATTTTCGCCCAGTTGCTTTTAAATGCTAAATTGTTAGCAATTAATGAGAACCTCCATTGTCTAACTTGCAATAGATAAGTAAAGGCTATCTGCTGGGTAGTTCTGGTGGTTGTAATGTATATTGTAGTTTGCATTTCTATCTTGCACTGCCTATATTTTATCATGGACTAGCGACCTGCCTTGGCTTCGCACGGGAGCAATTTTGAATTTACAGTGATAGTCTTCTTTTAACCGAGATCTTACAAGATTGCCTTGTAGACAACATTAGTCGGTTTTCCTCCTGACGTCAACACGAAAAGATTTCATTTGGTGTGACACGCAAAAGGGCCACATAAAGTAGTACAAGAGAAAAAAAAGAGTCTCCACTTTGGCCAACTCCAGCCATGTTAAGTGTCTGTCCCTGTGCTTTATTTATTGGCATGGCTATCTTTTTCATAACCCTGCGCACTGGATTTTTGTTGAGGGTTCGGGGATGCTGCAGTGAGATACAGGTCGCCCTGGCCTGGATAGGTATCTATAGGAAAACACGAGTTGCTGCTAACTGCGCTCTCCCATTTGTGGGTCTGCAATGATTGTGGGACTATATACTAGAGTGGCTGGTTGTTAATCCCTATAAACTTCTAATGAATCAATGTGAAACCCAGTTTGCTAAAAATCACTTTAATGGAGTTTTTGTATAACAACAATTAATACAGTGTTTGTGTGGATTAATCTCCTTGCATACAGTGTAATATCATGTATGCAAATCTATACAATGTTTACAATAATCAATGTTAAGTGTCTCTGTGGCGCAAATGGTATGGTAGTGCTGTATATGCCGATGTCACAATGCTAATCACTGTCTCTCACTGTTACTATTGTTAAAATCGGGTGTTTTTTCAATTGTGTGGGGGTGGGCGGTGGGTGAGTTCGGCCATGTTTATCCCGCAAATTCTGCCATTTTTTTCACTAGAAATGAATACACCACTTCAGCATAACACAGGAATTTACCATTATTCATTATTTGTTTTGTTCTAATTGGCCATTTTTGCTGGCAAATCTGGGAGTAAATAGAAGTTGCAAATAGACCATCTCCAGAGCTGTGAGTTTCCCTGAAACATACACAGATCAGTGTGATTTGTGTATGCTTCAACAAGGAAACAGTGTGTTAATGGTTAAACGTTTTTTTTTAAAAGACGTAGGGTTCCCCCCCCAAAAGACATAACCAGCCACGGGCTGCTCACCCAGTCCTGGTTCCTAAAAATACGGGGAAAAATGTGTAGAGTTCCCCCCATATTTTAGGAACCAGCACCTGGCTTCTGGCCAGTCCTGATTTAAAAAAAGGGGAAAAAACTGTGTAGGGGTCACCCTATATTTACCAGACCAAAAACTGACCGTGGGGTGTAATGCCACAGCCAGGGGACACTATCCCCAGCCAGGGCCTGTTTTACATATATGCTGGTTATGCAGCCGAGTAGGGCGCCACCTAGCAGAAGGCGCCCAGACCCGGCCGCGGCCAGTGACATGCAAAGTGGCCTCTGGGCAGACTGTGCCACAGCTGCCTGCGCAGGCATGCCACAGCACTCAAGAGGGCACCCACCGACGTCGCTGCCAGATCAGTCCTCCACTGCCAGTCCTCTGCTGCCACTGTTAAAGACAGCCTGGAGCCAGCAGGTAAATCTGAGTGGGGGGCTCTAATGGAGGGGGCTGTGATGGAGGGAGCTGTGATGAGGGGCTGTGATGGAGGGAGCTGTGATGGAGGGGGCTGTGATGGAGGGGGCTGTGATAGAGGGGACTGTGATGAGGGGCTGTGATGAGGGGGAGTGAGAGGGGCTATGATGAGGGGCTGTGATGAGGAGGAGTGAGAGGTGCTATGATGAGGGGCTGTGATGGTGGGCTGTGATGGAGGGGCTGTGAAGAGGGGATATGAGGGGCTGTGATGGAGGGGCTGTGATGAGAGGAATATGGGAGCTGTAAAGAGGGGCTGTGAGGTGCTGTGATGAGGGGTTGAGAGGGGCTGTGATGAAAGGGGCTGTGGTGAGGGGTGCTGTGAGGGGCTGTGATGACTGGCACTGTGAGGTGCTGTGATGAGGGGAATGAGAGGCTGTCATGACTGGGGCCATGGTGAGGGGTGCTGTGAGGGGCTGTGATGAGGGGCGCTGTGATGTGGAGTGCTGTGAGGGGCTGTGATGAGGTGTGCTGTGCTGTGAGGGGCTCCATGGGGGGAATTAGTGAGCTGAGATGAAGGTCTACTGAGGGGCGCCAAAATCTATATCCGCTTGCCAAAAAAAATTGGCTTGGGCCGGCCCTGTCCCCAGCTAAAGCATTATCACCCCAAGCCAGTCAGCCCAAGCCGGGGATCTCAGGGGAGGTAGGGACCCCCCAATGAAGGGGTCCCCCTCTCCCCCAGCACCCCAGGCTTAGTCTGAATCCTGGGGCTCTTCCAAGCACCCCTGGAGCAGTGGGTGCTTGGAAGAGTAATAGTAGTGTAAATAGATGTCAACTATTGTATTTTACAGTGGAACTACAGGTAACTAATAAAATATACCAAAATGGTGCGCAGTAAACAAGTAAAAGCAGCCACACCTATACCTGAGAAAATAAACACTAATTTCCTATGTCAATCTATGGAAATAATGGTGGTATAGGTGACTGCGCTGAATACATGAAGATGTTTCAAGACAGCAAATGTGTGTTTCACAATACACTTAAGTTTTATTTGAATAATAAAAAAGCAATGGAAGCTCAGGATTTACAGCTGGCACAATGCATACAAATTGCAATCTAAAGTGATATAGTGATTTCTGAATTCATGATCCTTGAAATACTGGCAAAAGGTGATTTCATATAAACAATAAAGTGTCACAGTGCTTAAGCATTCCTTAAAATACAGGCAACACATGCATGGCTTCCTATAAAGATATAAGAAGGACCCTTGCAAAAGAAATATCTGCAGATGAGTCACACTGTGTGTGAGGATGAGGACCTTACCTCAATTTTAAATAAAATAGAGAAATATATGCTTAAAGAAAACCACCTTTGGTGGGAAGTGATTTCCTTAGAATACTATCTTATACACCATATAGTACTCAAAATCCCCTTCTGTCTCACCAACTCTGACATCCTTCTCCCCTGCTTCTGGAGAGGAAGTCATGGCCCTCATCCGGTCCTCCCCTCCTTCCACCTCCCCTCTTGACCCTATCCTTTCCTGTCTCCTCTCCCACCAGTCTCCTTCTGCCTGTTCCCATCTGGCTCACCTCCTTAATCTCTCCCTATCATCTGACACTGTCCCTTCTGCATTCAAACATGCTCTTGTCTCCCCCATTCTTAAAAAACCTACCCTTGATCCAAACATACTTTCCAACTATCGACCCATCTCTCTTCTCCCTTTTGCTTCCAAACTCCTTGAGCGTATTGTCTACAACCGCCTTACCACCTTTCTTTCCTCCCACTCCCTCCTTGACTCATTTCAATCTGGCTTCCGATCTCTCCACTCCACTGAAACTGCCCTCACGAAAGTCAGAAACGACCTCCTTGCTGCCAAATCCAAGGGCCACTACTCTCTGCTCATTCTCCTTGAACTCTCTGCTGCACTTGACACTGTAGACCACCCTCTCCTCCTGCAAATCCTTTACTCTCTCGGTTTACATGTCACTGCCCTCTCTTGGCTTTCCTCCTACCTCTTTGATCGTTCCTTCGCTGTGTCCTCTCATGACTCCTCTTCCCCTCCACTTCCACTAAAGGTAGGAGTTCCCCAAGGTTCTGTTCTTGGACCTCTCCTTTTCTCCCTATATACATCCTCTTTAGGTGAACTCATTAACTCCTTTGACCTCCAATATCATCGCTATGCAGATGATACTCAAATTTACCTTTCCACCCCTGAGCTCACCCCTGAGCTCCTTACCCGTATCTCCAACTGTCTCTCTGCTGTCTCTTCGTGGATGTCCCAGCGCTTTCTTAAACTTAACATGTCTAAGACTGAGCTGATCATCTTCCCACCCTCTTCCACTACATCACTTTCCACAATTTCATTATCTATTGATGGCACAACTATCTCCTCTAGCCCCAAAGTGCGCTGTCTTGGAGTTATCCTAGACTCCTCCCTCTCCTTTAAACCGCACATTCAGCACCTCTCGCAGTCGTGCCATTCTCACCTAAAAAATATCTCCAGGATTAGACCCTTCCTCACCCAGGATGCCACTAAAACCCTCATCCACTCACTGGTCATATCCAGATTGGACTACTGTAACCTTCTCCTAGCTGGTCTTCCAGTCTCTCACCTCTCTCCACTACAATCTGTTCTCAATACTGCTGCTCGGCTCATCTTCCTCTCCAGACGTTCTACATCTGCTTCCCATCTCCTTTAAGCCCTACACTGGCTCCCCTTCCCCTTCAGATGCCAATTCAAGGTTCTTACATTCGCCTACAAAGCCCTCACCAAATCCTCTCCCGCATACATTTCTGACCTTCTCTCCCTTCACACTCCCGCCCGCCCACTTCACTCAACTAATGCATGCCGCCTCTCTTGCCAACTGATTACTTCCTCCCACTCCCGCATCCGAGATTTTGCCCGTACTGCTCCCTACCTTTGGAATGCTCTCCCTCTCCCTATCAGACTCTCCACAAATCTTCAAACGGGCTCTCAAGACCCACTACTTCATCAAGGCCTTTCAGCACTCATCCTAACCCACCTCATGCTCTTTCCTTCCTATCTTCCCCTTCTCTGTCACTCCTGTCTGTCTGCCCCTCCCCTTAGAATGTAAGCTCTCATGAGCAGGGACCTCTTCCCTCATGTGCTTCTCTTTACATTTTCTTCTACTCTCTACTCCCCATTAGGGCACCTAACATGGGACCGCCAACTCCCGGCAGCTTATTGTGAGTGCTTTAATCATTATTTCAGCAATGTATATAAGTTGTGTCCTTGTCCTGCACTGTAATGTACTGTAAGTTACTTGTTTCTTGTTCACCTATTAGTTCTATGTACTATGTAAGGCGCTGCGGAACACTTGTGGCGCCATATAAATAAAGGATAATAATAATAATAATAATAATAAGTCTAAAAATCCTTAAAAAAAACCCTAATTTACTAACAATAGTGAATCTTTTGAAAAGTAATGGGAGAACATTCTCCAAAGTTGCAGTTTAGCTCTTATTGGACTTATCATTAGAGAGAGAAAAGTGAGTTCCATAGCATAAACAAGGAAATTGATTTATTAAAAACTCTTATGGAACCATTTAAAGATCTAGAAGATGTGAAGGAAAGAGAGAAATGTATTGTACAAAAGCTTTATAAAGAAACAAAGGAGTTAAAAATGTAAAATAGGAAGAAATATCAAAGTGATTTGTATAATTTACAAATAGATATCAATAGAGAATAAGAAGTAGCTATAAAAAATGATATTATGACTAAAAGCACAGTGATCTGGAGGAAAAACAATAGACATGTTCACTCCTCGAGTTATCAGAAAAATGTTAAGTATCCAATAGACCGCCAATTTAAGAAGTCTAATCAAAACAAGAAATTGATTACCATAAAACAAGGAGAAATTATGATACCTGGAAGGAACATCAAAAACAGAAGAAAAATGGTAAATCTCCACCCAGATTTAGACCCAAATTCCAAGAGGAGGAAACATATAGGATTCCAACTAGTAATAGGTTTGAAGGTTTGAATAGTGTATATCAGCATGAGAATAATGGGAGAGGCTTGACTTCGTTTTTTTTAAGGCGGGACCCCTGGATTCCCAGGAGGGAAAAAATAAAAAGGAGAAGAAAAAGACAATGAGGGGGAAAAGAGGGGGAAAATTAAAAGAAAAAGTGAAAGATATATCTAGGCTTGAAGATAACAGTTAAAAAGATGAACAAACTAGTACGATCTTTAATTTGAGCAATCATATTCTAAATAAGTGTCTTATTAAAAGGATTAAAATTTGCTCCATCAGTCACCCAAAACCTTTTGATATCTTTGTAGATCTTCAGAAATTCATCAGAAAGATCAGTATTAAAAAACTCTTCTTATCAATGGAATCTTTACAGAACTCTCAGAACAAAATAAATAAAAATAATCAAATAAATAAAAATAATCAATTCAAACCTCGCTCCAAATTCTATCCTAACCATATAAAAGGGGAAGTATAGATTGGTTCAATTCTATAGTCAGTAAAGAACTAAGAAAAATTCCCAAATCTAAGAAAGGAAACATTACAAGGAAGGAATATTTAGCTATACAGTCTCTCCAAGCCAATACTGAGCTGATTCTGAAACCAGTAGATAAAGGAGGGGGGGTGGTGCTTTTAAATAAAAAAGATTATATTGCTGAAATAGATAGGCAGTTGGGAGATAAGGTGACCTATAAGAAGCTACGGGGGGGACCCCATAATGGGGATTACAAATAAATTATTGAAAATGAGTAATAAAGCCCTATAAAAAGGCACTATAAAAAAAGATGAAATTTAATTTATAAATATCAAGGACCCCACCACACCCACAATTTATATACTGCTGAAGATACACAAAAGCCCTACACACACTCCAGGCCGTCCTATCATCAAAGGAACAAACAGTATTAAATCTAATCTTTCTGCGATGGTAGACTTCAACCATTAGTGGTCAACACTGCATCATTTCTTAAAGATACTGGGATGAGAATTGTTCTCTCATCAGTGGAGATGTTTATACATTGTATACCATCATTGATTGGGATCAAGGAAAAGAAGCTATCACATTTGCCTTGGAGACTAGATATTATATGGAAAATCAGAAAGAGTTCATTTTAGAATCAATATCTTTCATATTTATGAACAATTATTTTTACTTTAATGTTTCCTATTTTTTACAACAAAAAGGAACGGCGTTGGTCATCATATTTTCCCCCAGTTATGCCAATTTATTCATGGCCTACTGGGAACATTTTATGATTGAGGTCATAAGGGCAACAGGGGCAAACCTGAGTTGCTGGTGGCATTTCATCGACAACATATTTTTTCTTTGGAGAGAGGAAGAAAAATCCCTCAGCTCCTTTTGTGAAATTTTAAATGAAAATTCTTTCAATATCTATCTTTCTTTTAATATAAGTAAAATCGAATTAACTTTTTTAGATTTGGCAATATATATAAAAAATGGCCAAATATGCACTAGAACACATAGAAAACTGTCTCATTCCAATTCCTATATAAACATTAATAGTGAACATCACCATAGGTGGTTGGAAAGCATACCTATAGGTCAATTTAAATGCCTCAAGAGAAATTGTACCGAGGGAGACATATTGGAGGAACAGATAAAAGAAATGTGCCAGAGGTTCAGAAAGAAGGGTTATTCACAAGCCATTATATCAGAAGAAAAAAAAAGTAGATAAAATTGAAAGGAAATAACTACTTTAAGAGAAAATGAAAGAAGAGAAAGGTGAAACCCCCTACCAATGGGCTTTCCTAACTAAATAGGGTGTACATCATAGGATAATTGAACAGATTATTAAGAAAAATTGGAGGTTGTTGCAGGATCCAATCCTAGGGGGTAAATTTACCAATCAGATTGTACTTAACATTTAACTAGCACCTTCTAGAAGATAATAGCTAAAATCTGATTGGTTGCTATGGGTAACATCACTTTTAAAACTCACTTCTAAAAACTCTCACTTTAGTAAATTAACCCCTAGGTCCACATATACCATCAAAGCCTGTTTTCATATACAAAAGAGCAGAATCCTTATAGAACAAACTAGTGAGAAGTAGCCTACCAGAAAATACCATCAGAACAGTGCGAAGTAGGGGATTCCATAGATGTGGGTCGAGTGTGATGTGTTGAACCACTACTAAACCAAATATTGTAAGAAAAATAACAGAATTTGAGGTGAAAGGAAAAAAGTATAAAATCTCAGGTTTTATTAGTTTCCATTCACGAAATGTCATATATATGCTAGAATGCAATTGTGAACGCTTTTTGGGAATACAACAAATTAGATCGAACTGGAAAAATATAAATACAGAAAAAGTATTGGTCCAAAAAGAGATGAGATGGATATTTGAATTGAATACACTGAAACCCATGGGCCATAATGTTGACTTTGAACTAAAATGGTTTTTAGATCAATGTTTTATATTAAATGTTCTGTTTTATAATCTTGTTTTAACTCACTATTGTTTTTATATTTTTTATGTACATTTGAGGATCTCCACCTTGGAATACATAGAATGTGGAAACTCCATCCTCTGGTATAGGGTAAGACTCTGTGGGAATTCTAAGTACGACGGTAGTTTAAAAGGTTGGAGGAGAGAGGAGTACCTCTCTAAAAATGGAGAATATGGGGTTAGTATTCCTCGGCTACTGACTGTTGATCGCCAGTTGGAGTTCCAATATTCATTCTACGCACATATTAAAGATGGCCATCGGCTGAAGCAAAGTTGACATGGAAACCCCAATTGAACGTAGCGATCTAAAGAAACTAAAAATATGGCTGCTATAACCAGAAGATGTGTCAGAACATACTCATCACTTCCGCTTTGCGCTCAAGCTGGACCGCATTTGGAGCACAAAAACCTCTGACCAGAAGCGCTGAGATAGTGAAGAAGAATTAGGACCAAGGGTATTTAAACCCTCTTCACTTAAGGTATGACATCTATTCTTGAAAAAGGTTTTATACCGAAATGCGTTGTAAGGAGGACATACTTGGAACATTGGACCAGGCAGTATCCCCCTTTTTTGGTAGGAAACATCTTCTGCGGTGGTGCCGAGCTCTCCAGATCGAGACCCTCTGCCAATTATAGGCTAGCCCACGGCAGCACCACAAAGGGGTGAGAGACTTATATGACCTGATTACAGTCCATACATTTGTCAGAACTAATTGTACTGTGCCACTTTATTCTTATGAAGCCATGCCTGTGTTTCCTGTATCTTAAGGATTGCTTAAGCACTGTGCCACTTTATAATTTATATGAAATCATCTTTTGCCAGTATTTCAAGGATCATGAATTCAGAAATCACTATATCACTTTAGATTGCAATTTGTATGCATTGTGCCAGCTGTAAATCCTGAGCATTTTTATTATTCAAATAAAATTTAAGTGTATTGTGAAACACACATTTGCTGTCTTGAAACATCTTTATGTATTCAGCTCCGTCACCTATGCCACCATTATTTCCATAGTGGAACTACAGGTGCCAGCATGCCTGCCCTTTGGCACTTGCGGAAGTACAAGTGCCAGCAGGCAACCGGCACCCGTACCCACACTGTAAAATAAATAGTTAAAAAACCACAACACGCACACTCCGTCTAAAGTACAACTTTATTACATACAACTACCTACCTCACTCACACATAACAGAAAAGAAATATGCCCACGCTTGGTTTTACCCATATCATACATGGTACCAGCAGTGTGGCAATATTAATGCCATAAATGTATACAAAACAGAAAAACTTTGGCTATCGGCGCTAACAATAATATCATGGCAGCTTTCAATTAAGGCTGTAAAAGGCCTAGTTGGGTGTGGCTAACAGCCAGCCCCTGTATAGATGTGCCCCTCTGTATCTAGGAGGTGAGTACATTTAACTGCAATGTAATGATGTGCTGGGCATATATGCTAGTGTTAGGAACCTGCACAAAAATGGGGTCCCTTGCTGCTGGGCTGCAGGCTTAAATGCTTGATCATATCATGACAAAATCCCCTTTGTTTTATTTGCTGCACACACATAAATTTGCAGTATATTATTGTTAGCGCTGATAGCAAAAGTTTTTCTGTTTTGTACCCACTCACACATACTTACCTGTTGCCAGGTGACCTGTCCCTTTCTCCATGTAGAAATTCAATAGGAGTATCTGGAAAACAGATCCTATACTCACTGCTATCCTTGCGCCGGTCTCCGTAGCATCCACGACACTTTGTAAAACAAAGAAACTATTACCCATTCCAAGCCGGACAAGTATAGCTGTATGTTTAACCACACATACTTATACCTCGCGAAATGACAGATGACGGCAGTCATCTGACATTTTCACGGTCCGCAAGCCAATCAGAGGCAGCTTCACATGTAGCTGTGACACATACGGCCGTTTTTGTTTGATACTATCCGTGTTTAAAAACTGATCAAACTGGTACCAACACAAATTTTAGTAAATTTACCCCTTGACGTACATTATCCTGTATATTAAATGCATTTGCTTTTAATGTCTATACTTTACAATTCAGTGTTATATGAAGATAACAAACAGATTATCACAATTACACTTCGATAATACAATGGTAATAGTATAAAAATATGACAACAGTTTTATAATATAAATTGTTTGAAAGTTGGACAAGTTATCTGTAAACAAGTAGCTGCCAAATGGAAATGGTTATACAACACAATAATAAATCTTAACACAAATCCAAAGATATTACTTATATAATTATTCATATCTGGAAAAACAGAGAAATAAGGCTACAAGATAGTCTCTGAAACATAATAAAATAAATGAGGATTTATGTTTTTATGTAGAGTTACATTATACAAAATAATTATGTTTAATTTTAAAGTTGATTTATAATATTTGGAGGCATGAGAATTGTCCACCTATGAATTCTCATTCTTCTTAGAGTTTAAATTGCAACATTTAATGTTTTTTAATTGCGACCCTCAAATGTCAACAGCCAACTTAGAATATAGGATCCATCTGTGAATTATAAAAAAAATGTTAAAATGCTTTTTTGTTATTTGATATGTATTTTTGCCATAAAGGACCAATAAACTCCAAACTTTGAAAGGTGAAACACATTTACTGATCTTTTGACATTCCACAGAAACTCTGATGCAAAGTACTGTCTCCACACTCCATTAACCACTTACCTGGTGACGTCGCATGGGATGCAACCACAGCCAGTAGTGCTTCAGCTGGCAAGGTATCACCACATGCGACTTTGCCCACCCCACTGTGTCCCCTGGCTTTAGAAGATCCTCTGACTCCCCGGACCTTGCATTCTGTGATCGCTGACAACACTTCTGGAATTGTGCCCCAGAATGCCATGTGAATGTTCCTGTGGGGTGCAAATGTGAAGGGCATCACAGTGGGAGAAGGGGAACTTAGTTCCCCTCCAAGCACTATTTGACTGATTACTGCAAGTGCAGAAATCATCTGCAGCAGGAGGCACTGATCATCAGGGGGGTAATCCCCAGGGGGGATCTAGTATCAGTGGAAGTGGGGGAGGTGTAATATAAAGAAATATGAGGCTGGAGGGGGGGTTAAGCGATAATAAAAATACATTGGTCACTGGGTAGGAGGAAGGGGGGAGCGTTCAAAAAATGGGCTTTTTACAGGGCAGGGTTGGTTTATAAAACAGATTCTTTTTTGTAACTACTAATGGGGTGTGTGGGAGCGTACTATTATTAGGATTTATGACCACTGGGGGGGTTTATTGCCAATGGGGGGGTGGGAAGTTATTTTATAATGGGGGTCTATGTACAGGGATGGAGGGGATTAAAACCGCCTACTGTATATATATTTTTTAAATAAAATATTTAAAAATATTATTCAAAATATTTTTTTTTATTTTATTCAACATAATGAGCTCAAAAATTCAAATAAAACTGTGCTAAACTGTACTAAGCAATATACTGTACACAGTAATACACAACATAAACCAATAATACTGAAATATTATGATGAACCGGCTCTACAACAATATATGTTTGGAGAGGTGTGAACCAAACAGTGATGCCCTCACACACGTCATTATTTTTAATTATTTATTACCAGTTATTTATATAACGCACACATGTTCTTTACAGAGAGTATTTGGCCATTCACATCAGTCCCTGCCCCAGTGGAGCTTACAATCTATATTCCCTACCACATGTACACACACATACACACTAGGGTTAATTTATGTTGGGAGCCAATTAAACTACCAGTATATTTTCTCCTCTGTCCTCTAGTGCACCCATAGCCTGTAGATTGTAAGCTTGTTTTTCTTTTTATAATGATGCTAATTTATGTATTTATGTACCTTTGATAACTTGCCTGTATTTGCCTGTCCTTATGTAACTTATTGTCAGTTATTTCCCCCCTTGTTCGGCACTACGGAACTCTTGTGGATCCTTATAAATAAAAGATAACAATAATGATGTAACACCTCCTGATTCATACTGTTTCCAGATATGTGTAGTGTTTAACTATGGCCAAATCTCTATGATATTTGATCTAAGAAAATATGAGGTAATTTTGAGTCTCAATTCAAAAAATATTAAGCTCCTGCTTTCTACAGACGTCTAAGGACAGGTTTTTTTACATAAGAAAATAAATGAATAAAATCAAACAGAGCTCCAGAATACAAAGCTCACTCAATCCAAACAAAATATTTATCAGATTAAACCAATAAAGTGATCTTCATTACCATGAATTATTATTATTCTTTATTTTTTTATATTAGCTTCACCACGTTGTGCCTATTGTTATTATTATTACTTGTTTGTACTTCAAGGGATGCATCTGCATTAGCCAAGAGCAGAAACTTTCCATGAAGAGATCTTTTCTATTATACATATTAACAAAAACATAGGAAACATATAATTTACTTCCTAGAGTATAGAGATTTCTTCATTACTTTACTGGTAAGAGTACTGGGAAGTGTAGTCTAATCGATGCTTGATTAAAAGAACTGTATATAACAGCATTCTTTCACAGGTATTCAGTGTAACTGTATTAAAGTGGAACTTTGTAAAAGTGACTACAGTCAAGAAGGAATTGGTAGGAATCTCGACAGCGGCTGCCTGACATGGGTGAAAATCCTGATCGTCCCTAAGGTAAGTATTCACTAACTTAATTCCCTCCCCTAACCCTAACCCTCCTCAGGGGTGCCTAACCCTAGCCTTCCCCCCAGTGCCTAACCCTAATCCCCCCTCTAAGTGCCTAAACCTAACCTCCCCTTCCCCGCCGCCTAAACCTAAGTCCCCTGGGGGGTTGGCTAACCCTGAGTCCCCCCTGAGGGTGGCTAACCCTAATCCTCCCTCCCCCTAGCCTAACCCTAACCTCCCAGGGGGGTGCCTAACCCTAAGTCCCCCCCCAGGAACCCTAAACCTAACCCTCCCCCCGCGGCTATCCACGCTCGGCGCCCGGCGTCCCTTCGATCGGGATGCCAGGCGCCGGTCTCCCGACGTTGATAAAATGACAGGCATCTAGATATAGACGCCTGTCATTTAACCCTCGCCGAGATAAAGCAGTCGGGAAGCCGGCTATCGGGATTAGGTCGGCCGGCTTCCCGACTGCATAACGTCAAGGAAGTAGATAATCAGGTCTCATGCATTTAAGCAGAGGAAATAAGTTGCGATAACACAACCACATACAGATGAAACAGCTATCTTTTAGCGTTATATATTGCAATGCCATGTTTAAAAAGCCAGGTTCTCTTCTTTGTTGAAACAATGTTGCTGCATTAGCGCTGCAAAGGCATTAACATTTACGACAGAGACAAATCCCCAGTACACTGCTGTAAACCAGTAACATTCTGCCATTCTATTTGTATATAAAATACAGACATCTTAATTACACTAATTTGCAAATATAAGGTAATCCACTTGTTACTTCATGAAACTTCTATTAAGAAGGGTCCTAACTCTAAGCAATGAGAGTCCCTATGTTGGGACATTTATTAAAGACTTTATAAAATTGAGAGCTAAATTACCAGGAGGTACATCAAGGGGTATATTTACCTTCGGGTGCTTCGGGCAGTGCTCTACTTCCTATAGCTGATGGCCTTGCCCCATAGGTGTAAAGTAATGATGTAAAGGGTATATGGGGTGGGGCTGGCCCAGGGCAGCATAGAGCCCTGTCCCAGCCCTGCTTTTGCCTTTCAAATTCTTTAGTCCAAAATGGAACTTTAAATGTCATGTGGCAACCTGCTGCCGGCAATCCTGATATTTTAGACCATTGTCTGGCACCTTTCAATCTATATGAACTACACTCATGAATGTGGAGATTTAAGGCCCATATGCGGAATAATCATGTTACATAACGTTCCATAAAGAACACGAATGGAGATCTATAGAGCCCTATGTTTTGTATGCTGTTCACATGCACAGCAATGAAATGCACAGCATAGAAGTAATTGCGGACAAATGCCTTATTTGCGATTACTACAATGCTGCATGTAGACAATAGGTCTCGCCAGCAATACTTGCATTGTTTGTACACAGTACGAATATTTTTGCTCATCTGGACAAACCATATGGGTAAACACAAAAACAAAGGCACTCAAGATAAGCAAGTAGCAGTCATGTAATTAAAAATATATATAAATACAAAATGGTGAAAAAAATATATAAATACCCCCCCTTCCCCGCCGCCTAAACCTAAGTCCCCCGGGAGAGGGGGGTGCCTAACCTTCACCTCCCCCCAGGGGTGCCTAAACCTAACCCTCCCTTCCCCTAGCCTAACCCTAAACTCCCGGGGGTGCCTAACCCTAAGCCCACCCCCGGCAACTCTAAACCTAACCCTCCCCCCCTTGGCTGTCCGCTCCCGGTGCACCTTCGATCGGTAAGCCGGATGTCGGGCTCCTGGCGTAGGTAAAATGGCAGGCGTCGGGATTTCGACGCCTGTCATTTAACCCCTTGCCAGGATTAGACAGTCGGGAAGCCGACGGTCAGGATTCCGTCCATCGGCTTCCCGACTGCTTCCCAAAGGGAGGCCTACATGCTTCAATTATACTGGGCCCCACAATTTCTGATGACAGCCCTGATCACAGTCTGTTATGCTTTCAGCACTTTTTGCATCATATGCATTTATTTTTGTGTAAGCTCCATATAATGGCCTGCCTATAATCAGCTTAACTGAACTCTTAGACCACCATAGTTATTTCCCAATGCGCTCTGGGTGGAGGATTGTGGGGGTATACATCTTAGTTTCTCACATGGTCCCAGCAAATAGATGCATACATATTCCTGATTAATATCAGTTGGTTGCATATTGTAATTCCATTCTACTGTTTGTTTGTGTTACAGTTTTACCAATTTCTTCAGGAAACACCATTCTTCAGATCTTCACATATAAATTGGATTATGGAAAAGTAATGCTGGCCATACACGGTGCGATATGCACTGTACGATGTGATGGGGGATCCGGTGTCCGGGCATATCCGACATATTGGGCGGTCCCCACACACAGTGCGAACGGGTGGCCCACCGCCCGATATGCCGGCTCTTCCCTCCCTCACCCGCAGAGCGCTGCATGGGATCGCACATCGCATCTCCAGATCGACTGAACCTGCAGTAAGATCTGGGAGTGCGATGTACGACCCCATGGGTACGCGCTCCATCCGATATCATGTCCATACACGAGATTATAGTGACAGCAGAACACAGTCCATTATCTCTGCTTTAGTCTTTCCTAAACTTGCACTTAGTGTAATTACATTTCATCATGGAGCTGTCTCTCTGGGCACCTCTCCTGGAGAGCATTCATTTACTCATTCTTTCCTCACAGGCAGGCCATAGAAATCACATTCCTCTCTGTCCTTAGTTTTGCCTCCACTTTATCAACAGCCACAGGGGTGTATTACGAGAGGAGGGGGGCCGTGTGCATTCCCCATCCGGGCCCCCTCCTCTCTCTAGTCTGTGCCCAGAGTCTTCTGTGCATATGCAGGTCACCGGGAAATGGCACGACCGCCATTTTCCCTGTGATTTCCCCACTGCACATGCGTCAAACACCTGGAAAATGGCAGCTGTGGCCATTTTCCAGGTGTTTAGTGCAGCGCTGCTACAGCTGATGCGGGACTTCGGAGAGGTAAGTATTAAAAAATATGGGTGCAGCGTGTGCGGTGCACCCATTATAAATATGCCCATGATCAGCCACCTCTTTCTCTCCTGGCCCAGACTTCATGGAAACGCTTCACAGCTGGAGGCTGCATGCACTGACATGATGTCTTGGCAGAGATTGGGGCCCTTTGTGTTTAAAAAATGTAGCTCTTTTGCTGCCTGCTATGTGCAGGAAAATATAGTTTAACAAAAAAACAGAATTTTGTGGGCGGGAAAATGCCATTAATCTTCCAAAAAAAAAATCTTACTGGCTTCAATAGGAACTACATTGGCTGCTATGGCTTTTTAGAAAAACAAGGTGCAAAAGCAGTACAAACATTACAATAAATTTTCAGATAAAGGTAGAACATCAAAATGATCACATCTTGTGTATGTAAATGGAAACATTACATACAGTAG
Organism: Taudactylus pleione; assembly: GCA_031769625.1. Lineage (NCBI taxonomy): Eukaryota > Metazoa > Chordata > Amphibia > Anura > Myobatrachidae > Taudactylus > Taudactylus pleione. Next base: position 4,507,216 of record JAUIMM010000161.1, read on the forward strand.
TAAAAGATCATAAATTTTAGCAAAAGATACATTATCCAGTAGTATAAAATGGCCTTCTAGGCCCAAATAGGTGATAACTATTGAACCATCAATTAGAAACATTTACCTCTATACTGTATTCATAATATCCATAACAAATTGCATATAGAAAATACAAAATAGAAAGTATTTAATGAAAATAAAAAGGGAACTAAACTTGTGATGTGGGTAACAGACGAAGCATCTCCCCTCCCTCCCCCTCCCCTCTCCCTTCCCTAGTCTCAGTGCCACATATTACATCATTCCAAAGTACAGAGTAGATACAATTAGTAGTTTTGAGTAATTTAAAGACGTAGGATTGAGTATTTTGATCCAATAAATCAAGATACGTTCCCCATTTTTTATTAAATCGAATCACTCCCTTTTCAAAGGCAGAGTGACTCGCCTGTCCAAATACATTAATTGCAAAAGGGTGGTTTTTACAGCTGACATAAATGGGGGAGTGGATACTATCCAGTTTCTGAAAATAATTTTCTTTGCCACTGTTACCGTCAACGTCAGTAAAGGAACAAGCTGATCCCTTCTACCTATCAAATCCCAATTAGAGAAATGTGCGCACAACATTGGCAAGGGGTCAGTGGTTAATTGTAATTTGCCAACCCCATTAATAAAACCCATAACTTTTCCCCAAAATGTTTTGCTTTTTCCACATTCCCACATATTGTGAAAAAAGGTGGAATGTGAATGCCTGCATTTCTAACAGGTGCCCGATTCATCCGAGACCATATACGTCCTTTAAGCAGGTGAGAGTGAGACATAAACATGATGAATAGTTTTCAAATGGACGTCCTGTAATAATGTTGAATGCAAGACCATAATGGTCTTATCCATATGTTTTACCAGTAGAGGACGTGAGGAAATCTGTGGGATATGTTTCTCTCATTTAGCTACAGTGGGAACCCATGCCTTTTCTGAGGCCAATGGCAACAAATCAATATAGAGACAGCTGGTTTTGTAAGGAAGGGTGGCACTTCTCGTTAAAAGAGAATGCAGGGGATCCGTGGAGCCCATATTGATCATAGCAGAGGGTAATGATTGTGCATAATGCCGCACCTGCAAGAACATATAAAAATCTTTAGTGTTAAGGGAATATTTGTTACTAAGCATTTGTAAAGTAAGAAGCGAGCCTCCTGGATCATACTGTATATATCCCCAATAGCCGCATCCTCTTCTCCCGCCATCTAGAAAACCTAGTATTAGCCAAACCTGGTTGAAGGCAGGATGGCCCCATATTTATTTATTTATTTATTACCAGTTATTACCAGTTATTTCTATAGCGCACACATATTCCGCAGCGCTTTACAGAGGATATCTTACCATTCACATCTGTCCCTGCCCCAGTGGAGATTACAATCTATTTTGGAGCCATTTAACCTACCAGTATATTTTTGGAGTGTGGGAGGAAACCGGAGTACCCGGAGGAAACCCACGCAAGCACAGGGAGAATATACAAACTCCCGTATAGTGGCATATTTAGAAACTGTATGTCTACGCTTCAACTTCTTATTAATGAACCTCCAAATGGCATAAGTGTCTATAAACAATATATTAGATAAAGCATTTTGTGGCAACAAGGTACGAGGGACGTGTGGAAAAGCAGCCGGTAAATATGGGAATAAAAGATTTCCTTCAAGAGATTTGTGTGTATAGTATTCCGTTCCCAAACACCAATCAAGCACATACCTGAAAAATACAGAGTGAGTAAATGACAATATATTAGATATTCCCAAGCCTACATCCCCTCTACAAAGAAAAAGTTTATTTCTAGCTATGCATGTTTTTTTGCCTTTCCACAAAAAGGCAAAAAAACTCTTTATTCAGCCTACAAAGATCAATTTTTGGAATGCGAATGGGAAGCATCTGAATTATATAGGATAATTTTGGAAAAATAATAGAGTTAAGAACAGACTCTCCCCCCTAAAGAGACAGTGGCAAATGACACCAAGCATCAAGCAGTCGTATTATTTGAGAAATAACAGGAGTAAAGTTGGTTTTATAAAGATTAGAGCAGTAGCCCGAATAGAGATACCCAAATATTTAATACATTTCGAGATCTTGTATTTTTTTAGTAATGTTAAAGTTAGATGTGCAGCTGTATACCCCTCCACATTTAAGACTTCTGACTTTTCTTAATTTTGTATCCTGCAAGAGATCCAAAGTTATCCAGTGTGTTTAGAATAACAGGAATCGAGATAGAGAGATCAGAAACAAATTATAGCATGTCATCAGCAAAAAGACATATTTTTAGAACCATTGAGCCAATGGGGATCCCCTGAAATTGGGGGTTAGCTCTAAGGGCAATCACCAGTGGTTCAAGGGCCAGTGCGAACAAAAGAGGGGACAACAGGCAGCCCTGACGTGTACCCTTCTGGACCTCGAACGGAGCAGACACAAAACCATTACTTGATATTTGCGTAAGAGCCAAAACGAAGCAATGTCTCAAATAGGTGATCCCAGGTAACCAGGTCAAAAGCTTTTCCAGCATCCATAGAAATCACAACCCGGTCACCTGAGCCATCCCCAGCCTCCAAACTCTCCAACACTGCCAAAACTTTCCTAACATTGACCACGGAATGTCTCCCATATATAAATCCCGTTTCATAATTATTATTATTATTATCCTTTATTTATATGGCGCCACAAGGGTTCCGCAGCGCCTTACATAGTACATAAACATAGTGCACAAACATAGTACATAGACATAGTACATAGACAGTTGAGCAGAACAAGAAAACAGTGTCATACAGTTTAAGACAATGCAATACAAGTACATGGTATATAAACACTGCTGCAACAGAAGCAGGATGGCAAAAGTCATGGGTTTGGTGCTTTTGAGTATAGAGCAGATAATATAAGTAAAGAAAGGATAAGCACAAGAGGAAAGAGGGCCCTGCTCGTGAGAGCTTACATTCTAGAGGGGATGGGCAAACAGACAGGGGTGACACGGATGGGGTAGAAAGTGAGCATGAGACAGAGGGTTAGGATGACAGATGGGTGGATTCCTATTTTACAGTATGTGTGGAAGTCATTTGAATTAAGATTTATGCCACTGACATTCTACTTTAAGAGGCAGTTTTTGTAGGTGTCTGTGGAAAGCCATGGCTGTTATATCAGTTTACGTGAAGTCTGACGGGTAGCTGAAGCCACTTCATGAAGGGCTATTTAGAGAGTTTGGTTAACGTATAAACCAGCAGTCTCAAGTAAATGTAGAAATTGGTAAAAGTAGTTATTGTAAAGAGATGTTCAGATGTAAAATAATAAGTTGTGATCAAGTGTGAATTCTATAAGGCACATTTATTGATTTGGAGGGTGATGGGAGACATGTGAGGTTTGCAGGATATTTATTCCATAGTATATCCGCTGTCCGTGTGTGGGGCCTGGATTTGGTGATATGTCACCAGATAATAAAAGCAGAAGAATGGAGAAGTAGATATAGTTGTAGGTGTGTAAAAATTTTTTATAGTGACACAATGAGGCTGTAATAGTCAATTTTTGATTAAAAGAAATCTCATTAGTTTTTAGAGGAGGTGAGTGACTCAATAGGGCAGCAGTGTGCCCATAGAGGGGAGATGCAGGGAGAGTTAGGGATGTTATATCCTTAGAGAAAATACAAAGGAGGGAGTTGAAAAAAAAAAATGTGTAGTACATGGTGAGTTTTAGGTTGTTTTTTTTTAGACAAATTTTAAAGTAATGGTAACTTAATCTGAAATTACCTTAGATGTTGGTCAATGTTTGTTCAACTGTTTGATTAACTGTTATGTAATCACACTTTGTGCATTTAACACTTGGTGTTTTTAACCCCAGCTGCAAACAGCCCCAACTGCCCCTAGACTGAATATAAGGAGTGGTAACCCTTGATTAAGACAGGCTACAACTGACTCAATTGGCTTGCTGATCAAAGGAGATAACTTGCTCTGAGTTGGAGCAAAAACCAGGCCAGATATATACCATAAACTATGCTTCACTGACCAATACAGACTATACAGGAAGAGAAAAAAAAAAAAAATCTATGCAAGAGATACAGTCACATACATTTGAATCCACACACGATTGCAAGCATGAGGTTCTATGCAGAATATCGGTGCAATAAGCAAGATGAGACAGTCACATACATTTGAATCCACACACGATTGCAAGCATGAGGTTCTATGCAGAATATCGGTGCAATAAGCAAGATGAGACAGTCACATACCTGAGGGATGAAATTAAATAAACAGATTATTAGTCCATATTCATGCAGGATAAATGTTTGATTAACTGTTATGTAATCACACTTTGTGCATTTAACACTTGGTGTTTTTAACCCCAGCTGCAAACAGCCCCAGCTGCCCCTAGACTGAATATAAGGAGTGGTAACCCTTGACTAAGACAGGCTACAACTGACTCAATTGGCTTGCTGATCAAAGGAGATAACTTGCTCTGAGTTGGAGCAAAAACCAGGCCAGATATATACCATAAACTATGCTTCACTGACCAATACAGACTATACAGGAAGAGAAAAAAAAAAAAAATCTATGCAAGAGATACAGTCACATACATTTGAATCCACACACGATTGCAAGCATGAGGTTCTATGCAGAATATCGGTGCAATAAGCAAGATGAGACAGTCACATACATTTGAATCCCCACACGATTGCAAGCATGAGGTTCTATGCAGAATATCGGTGCAATAAGCAAGATGAGACAGTCACATACATTTGAATCCACACACGATTGCAAGCATGAGGTTCTATGCAGAATATCGGTGCAATAAGCAAGATGAGACAGTCACATACATTTGAATCCACACACGATTGCAAGCATGAGGTTCTATGCAGAATATCGGTGCAATAAGCAAGATGAGACAGTCACATACCTGAGGGATGAAATGGAATAAACAGATGATTAGTCCATATTCATGCAGGATAAATGTTTGATTAACTGTTATGTAATCACACTTTGTGCATTTAACACTTGGTGTTTTTAACCCCAGCTGCCCCTAGACATAATATGAGTATATCTGTTATCCATACTTATATCGGACATGAATCCTAGTAGTTCTGGCTCCATAACCCAACAAATTAAATTGTTGTAATTAGCATGGCTATTAGTGCATTACATACTTGTGTAGTGAGTATAACCCCTACTGATAACAATATTGAGTATATTATACTTAACTATCCTAATATAAATTGATATTGTGCTTTTAATACATATATAAACCTTCAATGTTGTGAAAGAGGGAAAAAACAATGAGAATAATTATGATTAATCTTAGTGTAAGTGTATCTAAAATGAACCTTTACCTGTTACTAAGTGCCTAATCTACATTAATTAATAAAGTGTTAAAACCATATGCTTATAACAATTTTGCGCAGAACTCACAAATCGAAGGCAGCTCCTACTTATCCCCCTTTTACCGCAAGCACAGGCCCCATCTCACCACCACCGTCTCGTGAAGTATAATTATTACCAGAGAAGTGTAACAATATACTTGTGCAGGGACTGCGGCTCTGATAAGAGCATTTCCTAGTTTGTAGACAAGCTATTCCTATCACTATCACTTTATTTCCGAGTTCTGACCCGGCCCACTCACTGTGCGTGCAGGGCCATCAGCTAAGCTTTTTAGAGCTTGATAAATTGGTGCAGACTGAAGTCCCCATTAAGAATCTCTGATATCGCCTGATTTAGGCTTTTCTTATACAGCCCCCGATATTAATGTGCTTGCTGATTTAGCATGGTATTACTCTTGACAAATAGACCCTTTAACTCCTTCCTTACATGTGGCAGACTCCCACCGTGCCACTCTATCCATTACAATGTGAGAGCCTTTTCTAATTACTTGTACTGATAAGGGAACAAGGTTGAAGACTGGCTCTGTCTGCATGTCTTTCTGCACAATACACCCAGCCACACATATAGTTATTGCTCATGTTGTTTTTGGAAGCTAAGTAGCACTATTTTTTTTCTTTCTATTTCAATAAAACTGGCAACATGTCTGACAAAGAATGAATGATATCACAACATGAATCTAACGGGAATTGGAGTTATCTGCAAGAATAATATAGCTAAATCTTAGAACATCAATCTTCGTATATTAAATTATGGGAATAATACAATAAACTAGTATAAAGCACAAAAAGAGGGCAAGGTCTGTTTTTTTATTTTATAGTTGAAACTGGACACTTAGGGAAAGATTTACTAAAATGCGGGATTTTAGAATGGATTTGTTTCCCATAGCAACAAATTAGATTCTAGCTATTTTCTATTAGAAGGTGTTAGGTGTTAGATAAATGATAAGTAGATTCTGATTGGTTGCTATGGCCAACATCTTCACTTCTAAAAACCCGCACTTCAGCAAATATACTCCCTATAGTGCAAATGATCTTTGGATGCTTGTCTTACCATTATTCTTTTAATTATTGTCTTACCTGGTAAATACATAACAAACTGTAATTAACCAAAATCTCTTCACTGCTGTAAGTTTCCTTTTATTAGAGAGAGAAATGTCTAGTGACTGGGATTTATATCACTTTAGGATTCATTGTGATGCTCAAAGGGATGGGGGTGGGTGAGGAAATGGCGCAAGGGCAGGAACGCTGTATTGACCAAGCATCAACTCATAGAGAGACTGGGGCTCCATTGCAGGCCAGGAGCAGAACATAAATAAAGAGATTTTGGATATTGTCAATAATTTAGAAATTGTGTATCATTAGTTAGCCTCCCAGGTTTGCTAGGAAAAGAAGATATTTAGATGCGGGGGGAGAATTATAGACCAGAAGTAATTACAGGATTGGATAGCTTTCTGACCTCAATTTGAAACATTGTCAGATGTTATGTGCATTTAATTATTATTATTATTATTATTGTTATTTATTATCCTTTTTTTGTAAAATTCTAATACGTTACACATCATTGTACATTGAGGTGATGATGACATAAAAAACTTACACATAAAGACAAGAAATAGAAGGTAAAGATGACCCTGCCAAAATGATCTTCCACTCTAACATAAGGTAGCGGAACCACAATTTTATCTGCCGATGGGAAAAGTCAGCTGCCACTAACAAAGCCTTTACAGCAGACATGTCAAACTCGCGGCCCGCATGTGGCCCAAATAAGCATTTTATGGGGCCTGACAGTGTGGGCCCAAATACATATATGATGCGGCCCACACCCCTGCCGCGAGCGGAGCTTAGCTCCGATCAGGCAGTGCTTACTGTATTTAAAAACTGGGAACTAAAGAAGCTTCTAATAATTTCAGAGGCCAGCGTTCCCAGTGATGCAGTGTGCAGGTGCACGGATGACGTCATGATGTCACCTGCGTCACCTGTGATGAAAGGAACCTGCATCTGCTGGTCTGGATCTAGTTAGATCCAGTCAGCGGCAGCCTTTCCGCAGGAGTGCTCAGCAGCCAGCGTGAAGAAAGGTAAGTACTGTGCAGGGTAGCGGGGTCTGCTCTATACTGGGAGGGGGCACAGCATAAGGGGCACTACTAGGTGCATTACTGGGGGCACAACATAAGGCACTACCAGGGGTATTACTGGGGGTACTGTACAGGGGCGTATCTACCCATTGGCCAGGATGGCACTCGCCAGGGGTGCCGACCAAAGGGGGGCGCCACCTGGCAGTGCCACCAGTAGCCAAGGGGTGGACAAGTCCCTCGGCCCCTCAAGTGTAGGGCAGACCGCAGTGAGAGCGGTCTGCCCTACACAGTTTACAAACACGCAGCCGCCATCGACGGCTGTGTGTTTGTAATAGCAGCCAGCTAATGAGAGTCTACCTGACTCTCATTAGCTGCTGTGTCGTCCGCGGAGGGAGCTGGCTGGAGCTCACTAATGAGATCCGTCTTCCGGCTCCCTCTGCAGGCATGTGATTGGAGAGACGTCATGACGTATGATGTCTCTCCCATGCAGGAGAAGAGTGGGCGGGAGTGAGCGAACAGCGGCGGTCGCGTCAGGAGCGAGGATCAGGAACGTTTTTTTTTTTTCTTTGTGTGTGTGTGTGTGTAGGGGGGGCATGAAATAGGGGGTGGCCACTACTGGGGGCAATTTATGGGGGGGTGCCCACTACAGGGGGCTCTGTATAGGGGTGGCCACTACTGGGGGCACTCTATAGGGGAGGCCACTACTGGGGGCACTCTATAGGGGTGGCCGCTACAGGGGGTACTTTATGGGGGGGGCCTGCTACTGGGGGCTCTGTATATGGATGGCCACTACTGGGGACAATTTAGGGGGGTGGCTACTACTGGGGACACTGTATAGGGGTGGCCACTACTGGGCGCACTGTATAGGGGTGGCCACTACTGGGGCAGTGTATAGGGCTGGCCACTACTGGGGGTAATTTAAGGGGGTGGCCAATACTGGCGGCACAGTATAGGGGGGACTACTACTGGCGGCACTGCATAGGGGGGCGCCAGTCCATTACATTGCCAGGGGCGCTTGGATCCCTAGATACACCCCTGGTACTGTATAAGGGGCACAACTAGAGGCATTACTGGGGACACAACATAAGGGGCACTACCAGGGGTATTACTGGGGTCACTGTATAAGGGGCACTACTAGGGGTATTACTGGGGGCACTGCATAATGTGCTCTACTAGGGGTACTGCATAAGGAGCTCTAATGTATAAGAGCCTAAGGGGCTCTTATACAGGGGGCATTGTATAATGGGCACAACTACAGTGGGCATTGCATAAGGGACACTGCATAAGGGGCACAACTACAGGAAGCACTGCATAATGGGCACAACCACAGGGTACACTGCATACTGGGCATTACTAGAGGGGCACCTATAGGGGCCCGAGGAAATTTTGCTATGGGGCCCTCATAGTCAGTAAGTAAATTTACTTTTTTTTTCTTGTGGCCACACACTCTTAGACCTTGAATATTTGGCCTGGTTGGTACTTTGAGTTTGACATGTCTGGTTTACAGATATGTGCTCATACAACATTGCAGTAGTTGCACCAAACAGACTCTGTCGGCACGCCAAGACCTGTGCGACGAGGCAGCACTGAAAATTTCATTCGCTCGAAATGTTCATTTTATTTGCACTTACAGAACAAATGGAAGCAACAAAACTACTTATCCAGATTGTTCTGATCAATTTGATGTGTGACATTTGTATATCTGTGTGCAAATGAGTCTGATCTGTATTCAAAGTGCTACGCTGCAGCGGTCGTGGCTTTTTCTCACGTCAGTTTCCATTGTGCTTCATCTGCGACTTTGTACATGTTTATAACTAGTTCCTGTGCGGTTAAAGTCACAGCCCAGCGTCTCTAGTACAGACTAAGTGATGTTTCACTGCTTCTGCAATGCAAATTAGATGCAAATTTAAAGAAAAAGACGCAAAACTACATCATTCGGCGCGGCCCAATCAAACAGGGCATCTCGCGCCATATGGCGTATTGAGGCTTTGTGTATAAGGACACATCTGTATATGTGACTGGCATTTCTGTGCATGTACCAGTGGCATGGTCAGGAGAGAATGAGGTGAGACATTGCAAACAACATTGTTGTTGGCGTAAGGAAACTACCATGTCATTTTTTACTAACTTCACAAATGTTTAACTGACTTATATATGTGAGAAGATGAGAAGGTTTCTGTAGGAGGGCAGTGATCTAAAGTGCAGCCATCACTAAATTCTCTCCACAGTCCTTATGAAACTCTGGGGGGAAACAAGCTCAGTGGAAAGGGGTAGCTTGTGAATGGGAAACAGTAAGCTTGGTTTCTCTGACAGAAAGATTTATAAGGTACTAAACTACTGCAGGACAATCATCGTTGTCTGTAATGGAGTCTAATGTGCATGCACTGTGCTACTATATATACAGATAATGGTCTGTGTGAGTGGAGAGACTGGTATTATTTTACGTTTTTCCTCTCAGGTAGCTCGATTTTTATGTCTGCCTAGAGACTCTAGCTTTACTACTATTGAATAATGCTAATAGATTCACAAAAAAATAAACATACACCTTATAAATCAATTCTCTTTCTTAGATAAGACATTTAATAACATTTTCAAACTTTATTAGAAAATTTAACATTAACACCTTGCTAGATGAGTGGAAAACAAGATGGACTGATGAACCTAGTGACTAGTTATTGGAAGGGATTAGGATGGGACGCCCAGCAGTGAGCTCTCTAAACACTATTGTCCATTAAACCAAGTTAAACATTATTTTCCAGCACTAAAAAAACAGAGCGCTCCAAAATAAACATGCCATAAAAACAGCATGTAAAATACCTAATCTTAATAAAGCTTGCAACATTAAAGCCACTGTAAATTTATATACTGCCACAAAATAATCTACAGCAATATCTTGCCCTAATAGGTGTACACTAAAACAACAATAAACTGCACCAAAATCATTACCACAAGGGAAACTGTGATTTATTAAACCTTAACAACAGATTTAGCTGATAACTATCCAAGAAACATTGATAATCTATAATCCCTTGAGGGTGCACGTGCTTAACGGCCACACATTTAGATAGTAACATTTCTGGATTAAGCTGGCCAGTTTTTTTTTGTGATTGTCCTTCTTTGGCCAGTTGGATCTCATTTCCCTTAAATAAGCTCTGCTTGTATTAATTCCCATTTGCAAATGTAGAAGTTTCTCACATCTAGATGAACTCAAACAATTCATTTTCTCTATATATCTACTAAATATCTGAAAAAATCCAACAGCAGGGTTGAAATTGTTCTTGTTATTTTATTACAGTGTTTATTATGTTTATATTGCCTAGATCTCATTTTTAGGTAAAGCGTCTTGCACTACTGAGCTTCCTCAGGAAACATCTTTGTAATCATCTTAGTTTATCATGGTGGTATGCAAGGTAATACTCATTGGGATCCAATGGGATGTATACACTACTTTTACTATAGATACACATTAGAAGATAAGAGACTGTGTTGTGTTACCTCAAGGCAGTATTATATGTTCAATAAAAAAAAAAGTTTGGAGCAGGTAGACTGTTGTAGGCAATCTCTTCTTCTATCTGCTTCTATTTGCTGCTGAACATGCTGTTCAAGCTGTGAACATTACTTAGTACCATTATTAAATGAAACCCTAATTCCCTACAATATATTTAATTTAGTATCACAGTGATACTAGCCATACAGCGGTGTCTCCCTTGTCTGTTCCTGGCAGCCTAACATCGCCAGCGATGGGTTACTGACTAATGTACATGTGCAACGACCATCTGACCATGTGTGCAGTACTGCAACCCATTGAGATCTCACCGGTATTTACCATAACTTACCTGTCTGGCAATGTCCAGTGGTGTCTCTCTGCTCTGCTGAGTTGCCGGCACCCTAACATTACCAGCGATGGGTTACTGATTAATGTGCATGTATGACGGCCATCTGTCCATGAGCACAGTACTACAACCCAGTGGGGTCTAACATACCTATGTGACAAGGTCCATCAGTGTCTGTCTTTCCTGTTGCTGGCAGCCTAACATTACCAGTGATGGGTTACCAATGTGCATGCGCGACGGTTGTATGTGTATGAGCACCGTACTACAACCCAGTGGGGTCTAACATACCTATGTGACAAGGTCCATCAGTGTCTGTCTTTCCTGTTGCTGGCAGCCTAACATTACCAGTGATGGGTTACCAATGTGCATGCGCGACGGTTGTATGTGTATGAGCACCGTACTACAACCCAGTGGGGTCTCAGCAAAGACTGGAAGCCTTAACCTGTAAAGTTTCAAACAATGGTATGCTAAGATTACCGTAGTTTGCTAAATACTGCACAGATGTCGTAAGATCAATGGCTAGTGCTAAGGGGTTTTGACTCGTTCTTAAATGGAGCTTTAAATCTTCCAGGAATTGTAGATAAGTGACCTAGAGGAAGATTTATCTAACCTTCTAAAGTGTGGGGGGTAAAGTTGGGTACACACTGGCTGATATATTGGCCGATTAATTGATCGGCCAATATATCTGCTGCACGTCGGCCAGTGTGTACAGACGATATGTCTGTGAACGACATCGTTCACAGAGATATCTCATTGGCTGTGCAGCAGAGCTGATGGACAGATATGTCTGCATGCATAGCTGTCCATCAGAAAGTGTGTACGGGCAATCAGCCATTCGTCGTACACACACATCGGCAGCCACAGGGCGAGGGGCGGTCCCGACCTGCCTCCCGGCCAGCTGGACCTGCGGTTCCCGCATAGATGATGGTCATTCAGTGTGTGTGAACGACCATCATCTAAAGATATATCTGCAGATCACTCAATCTGCAGATACAGTATATCTTTCAGGTGTGTACCCACCTTTACCCATAGCATACAATCAGATTCCAGCTATCATTTTATAGAATGCAGTAGATAAATGAAAGCTAGAAACTGATTGGAAAACACCTCCATTTGTCTTCTTTACATTGTTTGAAAAATTTTGCCCCATGTCACTAAATTCTGAACTCACAGGTAAAGGTACTATTAAGTTTAATGCAGTATTTAGCTGTTAAAGTGACTACCTTTTAAAGGTATTTCTTTGTATGAATTTTAGTTCTTCATCACGCTACTAATTAAGGTCCTTATTCAGACTACAATGCAGTCCTAAATTGGACGCAAGTGTCCGATGGCTACGGGACTGCGTATGTGCTGGGGCCACATCACGCATGTGCTGCAACGTTACTGCAACCCCGGTCACAGTGCTCTGGATGCCGCAACCTGATTGACAGTCTGCAGGCGTTACGGGGAGGAGACAGGTACTGCTTCCCAAAACCGAGGCGTGAATGGTGTGGTCCACACACATGCACAATGTGATTCAGGACAGTTAGGATTGATAGTATTACAGATAATAGCCAATTTAGGGCCTGACCCAGAGATGGACGCAGTGCCAATGTTTACGTAGTTGAGCAATGTTTTGCTACTACACAAAAGGTCTCGGAAATCCTTAGTGTGCAGGTGCAAATCCAAGTGTGCAATGGTGTTCGCAAATGAATATGGCATCGCTAACACTTGAGAAGAGGTTTGTGATCCTCTGGCATTTTAAGGTGGAGACATGGAGGTATCTTAAAGTGATCACAAAAAGGGATCATTTCATGGGCGTGGTATGGCGTGTCTGGGAACACTGCTGCAGAGGTCATGTTTAGTCGGATGTGAGGAGAGTAGATAGAGTAGATGATAGGCCACCGCAAATGTTGATAGTACAACCGATGATGTGTCGATGTTGGAGTGTTTACAATTTCCATCACAATGCACAGACCATGCAGCCTGAAAGTGGGCGTCTCACTGCCTGTACACTCCATCGCAACGTGGAGCACAGAACAAAGGCTGAGATTAACATTTGCTTATTCCCACAATCGCTACTGCCAGAGTGGCTGCGATTGCAGCTGCATTACCAACCAACTCTGAATAACAACCACTGCCACATACATATCAAATACGGATCCAAGAAATTCAATTGTTGGGTGTTGCATTATTAATAACACTATCTCTTATATGAGACAGAATTACTACAAAGCCAAACAACAGGGGCCATTTCTGAAATTAAAAGATGCAAAAATTCTATATAAAATGTTCTCCTATACATAAAATCCAGGCGCTATAATGTTTGAACTTAAATACGGGGTGTTTCACTCGCTATTGGTCCCAATTTTTATTATAACTTTTAAAGTAATTTATGTCATTTAGTGAAATTTGCCACATACAAACCTTGGTCTATGAGAAACATGAGGAAGTCATAGCAAGTGTTAAAAGTGTTCGCCATTAGCATCCAGCAGCGAGGTCCAAAATTCAAATAGGGGAGCCACACCAACTGCCAGTGAGGATGCCAGTGAGAATGGCAGTTGGTGTGGTTTCCCTATTTGAATTTTGGACTGTGATGTAGCCTCACCTCTGGAGCCGCCACTGCTAGTCAGTAAGTATTCCTACTTAAGACACTGTGTTGTGTACTGAGGCATCCACATTCATCATGTCTGTGTAATACGTGCTGATATGAACCTTTATCAACTCAATTTTCCATTATGCCTGGACAATAAATATGCATTGTTCAGCTGTGTACCGGTTCATATCGGCTTGTAACACACTGACACGGGATGGGTCTGTGTCACATTTCACTAAATTATGTCAATTACACTAAAAGTTCTAAGGAAAACTTTGGGGCCAATTGCGAGTGAAACACCCTGTAGGTGTGTAATACATCACCTGCACCTTCTAATTGGGGTCAGTCTTACTACCGCCACAAAAATATACAATAAGAATAAGTTACTATATACATTAATAATAATGTTTTATATAGAATTATAATAGCAACTATCCAAGAGAGCGGTAAGCAAGGAATAAAAATATATGTAATGAATAAACATGCATTGTAAAATATACACTCAAATTAAAATACCTATTATATTTAAGCTGTTATAGACCTCACTACATGAAAAAAATCCATTAAATCTCATCACAAAGGGCAGGATTACCGACGTTCACCAACTTCTGCTCTAACAGAGATTCTCTATTGATGGTATTGACTTCTGTCCTGCATCTATCTGTCCTGCATCTATCCCTGGTCTAGAAAGGCCTGGGTCAAGGAATCCGCTGTTTCTGAAAATTCATATCGTCCAAGCAGTTTCCGTTTACTCTAAGGTACTGGAGAATGTCAGTATTGTGGTGAAGGATGGTCCCATTCTGCCCTTTGTTACAAGATTCAATGGATGATCGCAGAAGATAAAGAATATTGTATGTAAGAATTTTTCCTTACTTAAATTTGATAGGATGTTGTTTCCTTATCTAGAGGACAAGGTAAGGGTTATCTTTAAGAAGGCTAAGAGTTTGTGGAACCACTTAGCCTCCAGATGTTTTTATACCCAGTAAAAAGAAAATAACATTGAAAAAAGATGTTAAATTTAAATTACCAAGCTGCACTTGGCTACCTAAAAGGACATTGGGGTGTTTCATATGTGAAAGGAATAGTTGCATTACGTGTCAGTACATTGGGCATAAGAAATTGGAATTTAACTCCTTTTCCTTAAGTCAGAAATGTAGTATTGAACAATTTATTAACTGTTCCTCTACATATGTAATATATCTGATTGATTTCATGTGTATGTGGAATCCAATATGTGAGACACACCACGCGGAGTCTGAATACTAATTTTTTAGAGCATAGGAGAAACATTAAGAAGCGGGTTATGATGCCTAGCATCTCAAATCAAGTATGGAAAGAACATAAAGGAAATGTAGGGGTACTCAATCTACTTGGAATCAAACTTATTTCGGAAACACATAGGGGTGGTGACAGGTATGCTGCACTATGTAAATGCAAAGCCTTTTGGATTTTTGCTTTGAATACTCTGTCCCCTAGGGAATTGAATAATTCCATAGACCTTTATGGATTTTGTAATTAGCCGGAATTAGATGATTTTAGATAATTTCCCTGTTCATAGTCCAAGGTCTATGTGGGAATGGATATCACTTGGTAATTTTTATGGGAAGATTATAGCTTTAGATTTTGCATTAATGATATTATGTTAGATATTAGGCAATATTGTGGTGTTATGATATTGATCCTTGTTTTTAAGAAGATATTGCAATTAAGACTGAATTCATTTCTCAATAATGACCACTAAGGATGGTAAAATTAATAAACTTATAATAATAACAAAAATAAACTAATAATATAGAAATTGTTAAACCAAAATTTCAAGTAGGATTTGAACCCAAGCCACAGAGGCTGAGATATGGCAGCACTACCACTGAGCCACCAAACAGCTCTAATACTAAATAGAAACTAGAAGTAATATTTATACATCCATGGGATTTGAACTAAAACCTTTTTTCACTCTTAAATGATGTAATTTTTTAAATATATATGAACATAGGGCCTTTTTCAGACCCGCTTGCGAGCCGTCGCTCCGGGTCTCATACCAAAGGGGGCATGCTGTCGATGTTGAGTGACAGCACGCCCCCTTTGGTGGGCAGCCCGGGGGCGTGGCTGGCCAGACGGAGGCGTTCCCTTGGGAAAGCCTACCGTCTGGGGCCGGCCCCACTGACATCACAAGTGATGTCAGTGGGAGTGCTTTTGGCTCTGATAGAGCCGAAAGCACTCTAGGGCTTGCGGCAACGAGACCCTACCACAAGGGTCTCGTCGCAAGCCTGATGGTCGCGATGGTCTTGACCATCGCGACCATCTTTCTGGCCGCTCGCTATAGCTGTGGGTGGTCACCCACAGCTATGTGAGCAGCCAGGAGGCCGTTCTAAAAAAACAGAGGGCCGGCCCTGATTCAGAGAGAGCGCTCTGTCAGAGCGTTCAGCTCTGAATCAGGACCGTAGTTTTTACTTTAATGTAGTTGCACAATGTATTAAGTTAATTGTGCATTTATTATGTTTTAATGTATACTACTGTTATAGTTAAGTACGTTTTTGCATTAGGAAAATCATGCAGTTTTCTTTAGTGTACATAGGCCCTCATTCAGAGCCGCTCGTTAGCGGCAGTACGCTCGTTCCGAGCGATGTTTGCACATCTGCGCATGCGTACGGTTTTTAGTACGCATGCGCGAACCAGTCAGTGCGGCCAAAAATCGTTTGTACGCTATATAACGAGTGCCTGCTATTTTGAGTGACAGAATGAGGCGTATGTGGGTGGTAACAGGGGAAGGTGCTTGAAAATGGGGAGTGGAGATCCGAACGCAGGCGTGCTTAAAGGTCAAAACGGGCGTATTATGGGTGTGCATAATTAATACAGCAGCGTCATTGACCACGTCACTGGGTTATTTTATAGCCAGAACTGCTCGCAAATTTGTGGTAGCAAACACCAACCACAAGAATAGCGAGCAGTTCATACACTGGTCGATGTACTCGATTAATCTAATAAATAGCGGACATGACGTATGGTGCGAGTGGCCAGGGGGCGTTTTTAACAAATAAACGAGCGTATGTTTTGCTCGCTCGTTCAGACTTAGAGGTGTGAACAGACTGCAATTTGCGAACGGATCATTTGAATAGCCACCCCTTGTTTTTGAACGAACGACCGCAAATAGCGAACGGCTCTGAATGAGGGCCGTAATTCATGTGCAGAATGTCTAATTTAATGACTAATTGTTGTTCATTGGTGGACAGGAGTATTAAACCACCTACAAATAGATCCGAATACTTGAATACGTTTAAGAATAGATAAGCACCCTGTTAGTGATGGAATATTGCTAGTTCACCAGGGGTTAAAGGGGAGGAGAGGGCGTAGCCAGGAATGTGCCCATCAAAATAGTAGCCTATGGCAGTAATAAGGGTCAAGGCCCCTAATATTCATTATAAATAGTCTGGAAGAGTAGCAATCTTCCTCTTTTACAGTTTTGGAACCTGACAGTTTAAAATTCATCTTGCTGTCCCCTGCTCCGCTGCACTTTGCCAGCTTTTGCTTATGAATCCCACTTTCATCCAGCCCAACCCCCCCGTGTCCTTCCACCCTGTGCATCTAGTGAAGCGAGCCCTTTCAGCCCACACCCCCCTCATGCTTTCACCCCCAGTGTTCCCATCCCCACCATGCCCTCCCCCGCTGTTTTGGCCCCCCCACCGCTCCATTGCCACTTACCGCATCAGCTGCGCCTTCTCCCAGGCACATCACCAGCCATCCAGCAGGCTGCGATGACGTGCCTTCCTCCCCTGGTGCAGGCTCTCCGGCCCTCCTTCACCGCCCCCCGACTCACGGGGGCTCTGCAAGCCACATGGTCAGGTCCTATACGCTCCACTCCTCCGGTTGGCTGCGATGACCCACCTTCCTTCCCTCCCGACGCGCGCACAGGGAACCCAGGTGTGGGCCCTCCAGCCCTCCTTCGCCGCCCCCCCCGGCTCACGGGGGCTCCGGAAGCCACACGGGCACCCCTCCCTAGCCTAGGCCCTATGCGCTCCACTCCTCCGGAAGGCCCTGCCCACAACATCATGGCAGCCATTTCAGCCCCTGAAAAACGGCTGCATGACACCATTTTGGCCCTGGCTGTTTCAACAAACGGGCTATTTAAACAACCTGCCCCCCCCCACAATGTTGTACAGGGTTAGGCATTTAGGTTGCCCCACGGCAGCTAAAATCCCCTATTATTATTTAGCCCCAGAGGTCAGACATTGCCTTCTCTCTGTAACCCCCTTTCAGTGTGCGGTGTGGTACATAGGTGCATTTGGAGTGATACACCTCCTATTGCCTCAGGCTAGCTCTCCAGGGTGTGGGCAATACCTGAGAAGGGGGTCCCTGCCCATGCAGGCTTTAGAACAGTCACACATATAGATACAGGTATAGATAGACACATGCAGCAACAGTTCTTGTGAATAACTTGGGCGCCAGACCTTCTCTTATAAAAATATACCACTTTATTTCTCTCCTCCTGCACATGACTTTAAAGGACAAGAATATGGTTACAGCAGCTTCTCCTCTCCCTCCAGCTCATATATTGGCATGTCAGATGGTGTAGGACAATCTTATGGATATGGTCACATTACATCACACTCTTCTTCACCAGCACAGTCTTTAAGCACAGTCACAATGAATGCTTTGCATTTTACACATACAGGTCCACCTGGCTCTTTGCTGGCTGGTGCCTGTAGTTCTCCACTTCATACGTGCAGGTCCACCTAGCCCTATGCTGGCTGGTGCCTGTAGTTCCCCACTTCATACATGCAGGTTCACCTAGCCCTATGCTGGCTGGTGCCTGTAGTTCCCCACTTCATATATGCAGGTTCACCTAGCCCTATGCTGGCTGGTGCCTGTAGTTCCCCACTTCATATATGCAGGTCCACCTAGCCCTTTGCTGGCTGGTGCCTGTAGTCCCACAGCTTCACACACATCTCACATAACTTTTGCACTCTGCCTCTTCGTCTCTTCCTAGACAACATACAGAGTGTCTCATACCCAGTCTGCCATCTCTTTCACATGGGACAGCAATATACAGACTTTTCTATTGCAGCTATCACACTCTCAGCAGCAGCCCATCCCTCTCTTACAGGAATAGTTCCTATAGCCACACTGCTACCACAGTGACCCCCCCCCCCACCTTTAATGGCTGCTAGGTATGCATAAGGGACTCCTCTTGTCCCCTAACAACAATAAATCTCCTGGGAAATTCCTCTTCCCCATCTCTCCAACACATATACTGACATATCTTACACCTCTCATGGGTGCTAAACACTTCACTGGGCTGCTCACGCTGCAGCATTCCAGCTCTTTCCCTGTGGTCTCTCACAGACTTTATATCAGTGGTCTCACTCCAGACCCCTCTCTCCTTTGGCGTTAGATGGGCATCGTGGCAGCCACCATGGCCCATCAATCTCCCCCTGCCAGGGGAGCACGAGGGCTACATTTCTGCTTCCAGCTCTGACTCTCCCCAAAGATGTCTGCTCTCTCCCAAATTCTTCTTCTCAATCCTTTTGTTCTTCCTCCCCCCTCCTTTCTCTTGTATGCTTGTTACACACCCAGTCTTCCCACCCCTGCGTGTCTATCTCTCCAGTCCCTCCTTTACCTGAAAACTGATCCCCAGAGTTTCAGGAATGTAATATATACAACAGGAAGCAAGCTTTAACACTGAGAGGGGTGTATTTACAAATACCATCCCCTAGAGTGTGTTACATCTCATATGGACTTTTTTCAATTAGGGCGCTTAGTGCGCTGCCTGGGTCCAATACTCAGCCCCCTCTCCCCTCACCTGCAGCAAATCACCCCCCCACCCCCTGCACATACAATGGTCGCAGCATGGCCCCTTACATGCGCACGCAGGAAATCCCCAGCCTTACCATAGTATAACTTTGGTTTGTCACCTTATACCACAGCAGCCGTGCATTATCAGCCCCCCTTTACCCCCCCATCCGGTGCCATGTCATGGCCGCAGGATTTTCCCTTACTGCCCACATTTCACATTTAGCCTCTAGTTCCTCCAGCAATTATAGCCGCTCTGCATGCCAGCGCAGCTATATACAGCCCCCTCACTACTCCTGGGCCCGCCATCATCGCTTCACAATCCTGATCAGCTGAAAGAGGTCGCGTCCCATGCTTCCTCCTCACGTGTTTAATTCAAGTCCTCAGGTTGCAGTCTCAGAGTCTTTCTGGGTTCCACAGGAAATGTCTTCGGCCGTCCAGGATGTTCAGAAGGTAACTCAAGTCATGGTGGGTGCACCGCACAGCGAAGGACAAGCGTTAGCGGGCAGTCGGTCAGGGCCGGACCTTCCTCCATTGGATTCACGTGAGCATGTTGTTCTCTTTTTGTGCAACATTTTTACTTTTCTTTGCAGTGTATAGCGATTCTTCTAGATACATCATAGGCCCTCTTAAGGTCAGGGGGTTTGCGCAAACAATTAAGGGTAAGTGTAAAAGCTCAATGAGATCTAATACTATATTAGCAGCCAGGGTCCCAGTTGCAGCGGGGGACGGGGTCCATTGTGCAAACGCAGCTCTACTTAGGAGATTGGAGGCAAAATGTTATGGCAGCACAGAGGATTTAGGGGTTACCGTTACTGCCTCTCAGGGCAGACTTTGAGGGTTCATTTCCATCATTGGGACCAACTGTGCAGAGTTTGTTTATGCTCCCATGTACTCTGGTTTTCAGGGAGCGGATTAGAAAAGGCAAGTTTGGGGGGCATGTTTGCCGGTACTGCGGATGCTAAAAGGCTTACAGCAAGCGAAGGCCTGGTTGGCATTTTAAGGTCGGTTGCCGTCGTTCATACCTGATAGGTTAACTGGCTTGTTCGTATTCATGGTGAGTTTTATGGAAAACCCGGAGGGAAATACATGGATGTGCTGAAGTACATGCAGTTTTCAAGAAGAAGCAGGAAGGTTAGGCAGTGTTTCAGTTTGTGATTCAGGTTCATGGAGTTTTTTGGTTGAAGGTTACTCAGCAGTCCGGCATACCTATGGGTTCTGTGATAGCCTGGAAGCAGCACTGTCCAGCATGTCCGAATACCTTAAGTGCCGGGCACAGTGAATGCTATTCGTTCAATAATGCCCAGTGCAACAGGGAGTCGGACCTAGGTGCATTGAATATCTGCATGCCGTATTGGCGGGGAAGGAGCGGGTCGAGGGGACAGCGAAATGAGCGGCGAGGGGGTATTACATAGTGTTAGAGGGTTTTTAAATTGGGTTTTTGTTTGCTCTTAACGCACAATATAGACGTCGTATTCCAAACGGAACCTTCAGTCCATGTGCAATCACCCGGAAGTCGTTAGGAGTAAATTGGTAGGGGAGGTTAGAGGGGCGCATGTGTTTTTTCTTGTCTTTCCCTGGAAAGGATTTTGCACCTCATCTTTGGGGTTTGTACCTAAGAGGGTGACAGGCAAGCTTAGATTTATCCAGCATCTTTCCTACCCGGAACGGTGATCTGTCAACGAAGCGTTTAGATTTGGCAGTTTGCCGAGAACTGTACCAAGAATTCGAGCAGGCACTGGAGAGGGTGCAAAGTTTTGGCAAGCGAGCTCCCCTGGCTACAATGGATATCGAATACATTTTATATAAATTTTAGTTTAATGCCGCTTTCACTCTGTATCTCTTCTGTTTAGGGGAATTTGTGTCACTGGAACTAAATTCTGTAGATAAGTTCTTTCCAACGGGTTTTTCTGCTTACTTTTACTTTGTCTACTGTTTATAGCTCAATTTTGCAATGGTGTGTGCAAGCACGTACACGTCACGGGGGAAAGTCACCACAATTTTTTGGTTGCTTTATTGGTAGCGGGGCCAGTCGTTGGTTTTAGTTTGCAAGGATTTACTTTTCTTTACAGGCGTTCTTTTTTATCGATTTTAGGCGTACCGGTTTCTCGTGGCAAAACTGAGGGCTCTGTTACACGTTTGTCCTATCTAGATATGGACACTTTGCTAGGTCTTTGCCAATTGTCTTTGGATAAACTTAGTGAATTGGAGAAGTGTCACTAAAGCAATTGCAATCGCTTCTAGGCCGTTAATTTTGTTTGTAGAGTAATACCTATGGGCAGGAAATTGTTGTCGTTGGACCAAGCCATAGCCAGGATTCAAAATCTCACCATCTGCATTTTTATTTTTTAATGTTTCAGGAGTTCAACGGAGTTAGAATTGACTACCTGCTCAGGAGGTCAATTACAGGCTTCATTTGTTTAAGGATGCATCTAGTTTTGTAGTTTTCGGGGAGTTATCAGTGGGGAAGGTGTGCGAGAATTTGGCAGGATTCATGGATGAGGTAAGATGTAGTTGCCAGTATGCTGTTTTTTTAAAGTTTTCTCCAATCATGGTTGTAGCCAAAATCTGGGCTACCAGACTCAGCAGCAGTAGGATTAGGTTATGCAGAGATATTTTGGGCATAGTTCATGCTATCAATATTTACGGGGCTGAGTTCCCTCCGGCTTTCCGTTTTTTGTTTAGGCGTTTTTTCACCTCTTTGTGTGTTTGCACACGACCACAGATGTTTAGGGCACGTCACGTTCCGGGAGTAGAATACGGGACAGCAGATGTCCTTGTCTCATTGTAAATGGATTGGGTTTCGGGGGCTGGCCTCCCCCTTTTTTGCTGAGATACACGGCTTACCATGGTCCTGTTAATATCGGCTGGTTGTAGTTCCGGAAGTTAAGTAGTTTGCTGTGGCGTCATTGACCCCGCGTACGCTGAGGATTTAGTTGACAGCTCGTAATATTTAGCAAAGTTTCTTTGCTTACGAGGATAAAGGAGGTTCGCCATTCCATGCATACCTGTTAGAATCATTTGTAAATGGCACGAGCAAAGTCGTTCCGGAGAGTCCACGTCGGCAAATCGGTCTAACGTTTTCAGATTTCGCAAAGTTTACTGGTATGTCAGTTGCGAACTGATGGTTTTTTATTAGCTAAGGTAGAGAGAGGCCAGGGTTGTAGCGCCTTGTTCTAAATGATTTCGTGAAGACCTATT
Source organism: Taudactylus pleione (assembly GCA_031769625.1). Classification (NCBI taxonomy): domain Eukaryota; kingdom Metazoa; phylum Chordata; class Amphibia; order Anura; family Myobatrachidae; genus Taudactylus; species Taudactylus pleione. The sequence goes on from JAUIMM010000161.1 coordinate 4,530,058, forward strand.
GAGCTATCAAATTTAAAGGATCCATTAGTTACAGGGTCGGGTATCGCATTGGTGTATTAAGAGGCACAACTCTTTTATTTGGCATTGTGGTTAGCTTATTTAGGGATCTTTTTAATTGGCGGGTTGCTCTTTAATAAGATGCGTTAGACATCAACGGGTTGTTATTTGAGAATGAAGTTTTCAGTATAACCTATAATTGTGTCGTATTCATGGATCAATAAACTGATCAGCTTGCTAAAGGGCGATGGACCTCTATCCCAGCTCAAACACACCCTTTCACCAAGCCTAGTCAGCTTGGCCGCACGTTTAATAGGTTATGGCCCCCAGGCAGTGCACGCTGGCTCATCCACGCCACTCAAACAACATTATCTAGGTTTTACTTCACAAGGGTTTTTCAGAGCTGTTTGTTTGCTTCAGAATTGCTGCTAGATCAGTTTGGCACACATTATTCGGGATTTGGGCGGCAAGGTGCTTCCGTTGATGCCTTAAAACATTTAGGTCAATGGTAGTCGTCAGCCTACAAGTTATAGTTACGCGGCGATAAGTTGCATAGTTAGCAGCGCTTTTTGCGAGTTTGTTGGGAAACCCAGGGGCCTTATGCCTACTGCCGCTAGGGATTTTGAAGGGCTTTTCAGATTTATCCTCAAAGAGGTTTGCTGTTTTTCACCTTCAGATGGGTCACCCAACTATTGTTTTCCTTCCCCTGGCTAGGCTTTTTCTCTATAAAGTGTATTAGCCTATCCGGGCGTGATTAACCCCTTTTGCAGGTTTATAGGAATGCTAACTGTCGGGTGTGGGACATTCATTTACCTATTGGGCTAATGAGCATCAGTTAGCATTTCAGGCCCCGCATTTATTAGGTACTAATAAGAATCAGTGGTTTAGTTTTAGGGGCATGCCCTAGGGTGGCCTTTATTAGATGTTTATAGACAGCGGAAGCCAGATTTGAGACCCCGATTGGTGGTACATTTGTGGGGCAATGATCGGGGTACTTGCAATTGCATTGCACTTATACTTGCTATTAGGAAGGACCTGCAAATAGTCTAACTAGAGATGGACAGCAGTAGGGAAGGCTGGCGGTAATGTCTAGTCCGGTCACTAACGGACGGATGTGTTATATATTGGCACCTTAATTTGCATTACAAGGAGAGGAGTTTTTTATAGGCCCAATGGGATACACCTCACAGGCGCAGGTCTAGAGTCTTATATTCGAAACACTGTAGTCTTCCTTGGTGTGCGATTATTTCCTGATGGGTGGTGGGGCTCGGCTCTTTGAGCCGAGCTTTGGCGGTAAGCAGTGCTCCTGGGCGGCCTATTATAGCGTAAGAGTGCCTGGGTAGCATTTTCCTTTTGATAGCGGCGAGTTGGTCATTTAACTTAGGGGGAGACCGGGCCATCATCTTAGGGAGGGGTCAATGCTATGCCAATTAAGGGTGAATGGTCCTACCTCAGGCCAGTTTGCGCCAGGCGGGGATCCGCCTTTTATTTATTTAGTCATATATAATTGTCGGGCTGTGGGCCTTGGAGCACTGCTTTTTACTGCCACCATCTTTCTAATTACAAATTGATCAATAAATTTCGGCTGTTTCCTCTTTTAATTCCACATAGATGTCTGTGTGGTTATTTCTAGTTAGTAGTTAAGTGAATGAATTAGCATAATGTAAGATTCAAACAATGGGTGACTTATAGCACCTTGCTCTATTCCCTCTGAAGAAACTGTGTAATGGTTGTTTTATATTTGAGAAAAGCATAAGGGTTGTTTTATATTTTAAGCTGAACCCCTGGATGTTAACTTTGGAGGTCCATAAGACTGCTGATTTACTGGTAGCCACATTGATATCTCTGCTGAAAACGCTTGTCATTACATAAGTCAGCCACCGTTAAGTTGTTTTTACATACTTAAGGAATAAGGGGTCTATTTACTAAGCCTTGGATGGAAATAAAGTGGACGGAGATAAAGTACCAGTGAACCAGCTCCTAAATGTCATTTTTCAAACACATCCTGTGACATGGCAGTTAGGAGCTGATTGGCTGGGACTTTATTTTATCTCCATCCAAGGCTTAGTAAATAGACCCCTTAACCAGTGACAGGTTGACTGGCTTTACCGCAGCCATCAATTGCACTGCCAGTATCTGAGAGCATTGTGTCTAGGCAGTAACATAATACGCTCAATGTGAACAAGCTAAAGTGACTCAAGTGGCATTTTGTCTAATCAGTGCATGTGGCTACACCTGAACAGATCTATCTGACTTGGATGAACGAGTAATTACAACTGACTGTATAAAAGACGAGAGAAACACGCTTTGTTCTTTCCAGGGGATTTTAAGACCCACTTTTGCTGGCTGTATACAGATTCTCTTATGGTGCATACACATGGTCAGCTTTTTCTTCAGATCTGAACGATAACGATTTAAAAAATCGTTCAATCGTTCATATCTGAAGGAAAATCTGACATATCTGACAAGCCTGGACGATGAACGATGAACGATATCTGACATCTGATATGTTTGCAGTCAGTCTTGGACGATTCCATTCATTTTAATGCAGTCAAAAATCGTTCAATCGTTCAAATCTTTGGTAAAATCGTTCATCTGACAGATCTGACAAATCTGGCCGTGTGTAACTATGCACCATTAAATAGGACTTTTATATTAGTAACTTTGTTTTGTCCTCAAATTAAATCCTCAGTATGGACTTATTGCCAGAGTTTATATTGATTTAATATTGGGATACCTACTGCAGAGGATCCCTAATAGATTGTGATTTTTTCATGTGGTGAGGTCTGTAACAGCTTGAATATAATAGGTATTTTAATTTAAGTGTATAAATTACTGTGCATGTTTATTCATTAAATATATTTTTATTCCTTTCTTAGCACTATTTTTGGATAGTTAATATTATAACATGCCTTGACGTCAGAGCCGGATTTAAGCCTCATGGGGCCCTAGGCAAGAAACCAGTTTGGGGCCCCCTCCCTCAAACAATCCATAGTACTATATTTTCATTATTGATTCATGCCCCTGTACAGCACCACGTTGGCTATGTATGTACAATGTACTTGATTTTTTATTAATATCTGTAGAGTGCTGCCTGTTTCTTTCCAAGGGGTAGATTTTTACTCCACTTATTGGAACCTGTATTACTATCAATACTAAGGTTGTTATAGATACAGTGACAGCCCAGGCTCTCTTATGAGTCATCCTAACCTCTGTTCACAACTTGAAGGAGGCCTGGCCCCTTCACCACCCACCTCACAGCACCACATACTGCCCCCTCACACAACCACCTACTGCCCCCTTCACTTCCTGTCTCACAGCACAGCACCCCTCTCCTCACAGCACAGCACCCCTCTCCCTTCACAGCACAGACCCTCTCCCCTCTTAGCAAAGACCCCCCCCACCACCCCTCAAACCCCTTGTCCATCACAACACAGACCCTACTGCCCTCTCAGCACAGCACCCCTCCTCTCACAACACAAACCCCTCTCAGTATATACCCCTCTCCCCTCACAGCACAGACCCCTCTCTCCCCTCAAAGCATAAACCTCCCTCTCACAACTGCCAGCATTGGTGTATTTGCACTGCGGACCTGCAAAGCTCTTCTTCAAGTGACTCCAACCTCCTGAACAGCAGCACACAGTCGCGGAACTGGTGGCAGGCGCCTCCATTGTCTCCCATAGTTCTGTCCATGCCTCTTATTCACTACTACTCACAGATACCATACCCCAAACACTGAAATACCCCTCACTCACTCAGACATACCACACCCATTGTAATTCCCCTCACCACAAATCCCTGACCCTATAACTGACCCACTGAAATACTTCTTAACATCACTGCCTGACCCCATACCTCACACACTGAAATACCCCTCACTCACTATCATGTCCTGAACCATAACTGGAACAAATACGCTTTCCAAAATATGACAAAAAAAGAAAGTACCAAATTAATAGAGTATAACATTTTCATCTCTGAAATTGAAGTGACCTACCTCTCATTGGACCCATTGTCATTTATTCTTCCTCCCGCTAGCTGTATTACTCAGATGCTTCTTGTCAGTCTGAGGCTGTTACTGTATTCCAACACTGGGGTAGGCAGTTCTAGAGGAGTTCACAAAAAGCAAAAAAAGTGTGTGTGTGTGTTTATACATTGTGACACAGTTAGGTTAGGGGGTCCCTCTCCTGGGTAGAGGACTCCTTCCTTACACACACACACACACGCAGCAGCAGGGAAGCAGCACACCAGTCTGGATTCAAGTACAAGCTGGTCGGCGCCAGTCTTTATTGCACAATGTCAGAAACAAACATCAAGAAAACATAAACATAAATCCTAGCCCTGTCGGGGCACTAACTTCACAGGTAGTTCCCTCACTACCAGAACCTGGCAGGGCCTAATGCCCTCGCCAGCAACAAAAGCACAGCACAACACTCACAGTTAGGTTTCCAAGTGTCTCTGAGCAAACTCCCTGCCTGCTCTCCCAGGTGAGACACTCAGCCCTAAACACACTAGGCTTATATTGGCCACTCTCAGGTGGAAACCCTAACAAGCCTGTTACCAGGCTGCGAGAACCAAAACCTGGAGTGGCCGTGGGTGGAGCCCTCCCTCTCCTCTCACCCACAACCCCCAGGTCCCAAACCGGCTTTTCAAAAAGCCGAAACTCAAGCCTGCTACACTGCAGACTGTCTCCTGGGGGTTTAAAACACATAAGACAGGAATCTGGGACAAATGTACCTGCCACAGACCACTTTACCAATGACCCTATCACATATCCCCCCCCTTTGTTTCGACCTGTGGGGCGGAACAACTGAAGCCCCCAAACAATGAACGCGTGACAATGCGTCAGCATTGGCCAGCTGGCTTCCTGGCCTGTGTTCCACTGAAAATTTCAAAGTTTGTAACGCCAACAACCATCTCGTAATTCTCGCATTACTGTCCTTATTATCGGACATCCACTTCAAAGGGACATGGTCAGTGATCAATTTGAACTTTCTTCCAACCAAGTAGTACCTGAGAGCCTCTAATGCCCACTTTATGGCCAACACCTCCTTCTCCACTGTGGCATAGTTTCTCTCATGTACATTCAACTTTCTACTTAGATAGAAAATAGGGTGTTCCTCACCCTCCTTGTTCTGGGACAGGACCGCTCCTATACCTACTTCCGATGCATCAGTTTGTACTATGAATTCCCTTTCAAAATTAGGAGTCATCAGGACTGGTTGGGAACACAACGCTACTTTCAACTCCTGAAAAGCTTTCTCTGCCTCAGGACTCCATTCTACCATGACTTTTTGTTTGCCTTTGGTCAGGTCAGTCAGTGGGACTGCCATGGTGGCAAAGTTGGGTATAAACCTCCTGTAGTACCCCGTATTTCCCAAGAAGGCTCTCACCTGCTTCTTATTCAGAGGCCGTGGCCAGTTTTGTATGGCATTAACTTTATTGAGCTGAGGCTTTATCAGGCCTCTGCCAATGGTGTATCCCAGATATTTTACTTCCTCCATGCCTAGACAACACTTTTTTGGGTTGGCTGTCAAACCTGCCTTATAGATGGAGTCCAACACTGCTTGTACCCTGGGTAAGTGAGACTGCCAGTCAGGACTATGAATGACCACGTCATCCAGATAAGCAGCCACATACCGTCTATGGGGCCTTAGAATCCTGTCCATCATTCTTTGGAAGGTAGCAGGTGCCCCATGTAGCCTGAAGGGCAACATCTTGTACTGAAACAAGCCCTCTGGCGCTGAAAAAGCTGTCTTTTGTTTGGCGCTCTCGGTTAACGGTACTTGCCAATACCCTTTGGTTAGGTCAAGAGTGGTTAAATACCTTGCCGTCCCTAGTCTCTCAATCAGTTCATCCACTCTTGGCATCGGGTAGGCATCGAATTTTGAAACACTGTTCAACTTTCGGAAGTCATTGCAGAAACGCACACTCCCGTCGTGCTTTGGAATCAACACAATGGGACTTGACCATTCACTATGTGATTCTTCAATAACCCCTAACTCTAGCATATTTTTAATTTCTTTCGACACCGATTCTCTTTGTGCCTCTGGTAACCTATAGGGCTTTAGATTAACTTTAACCCCTGGGTCAGTGATTATGTCATGTTTAATGACCGAGGTTTTCCTAGGTACGTCAGAGAACAGCACCCTATTTCTGATCAGAAACTCCTTGACCTCTTGTTGTTGAATTGCCGACAGGGTTTTTGCCACTGTCACTTCGGGAACTAAGGGCCCTGGATTTACTGGAGGGGCTCGAACGGACGACAGTACCGTTCTATCTTTCCAGGGCTTTAATAGATTTATATGGTATATCTGTTCCGGCTTTCTTTTCCCCGGCTGGTAAACTTTGTAATTGACCAGTCCCACTCTTTCTAAGATTTCAAAGGGCCCTTGCCATTTAGCCAAAAGTTTATTTTCCACAGTGGGAACCAACACTAACACTCTGTCCCCAGGAGCAAAGCTGCGTAACCGGGCATTGCGGTTGTATACCCTCTGCTGTGCCTGTTGAGCCTGTTCCAGGTGCTCTCTCACTATCGGCACTACCGCAGCAATTCTCTCCTGCATTTGAGAAACATACTCAATCACCGTTTTGTAAGGACTAGACTGCCCCTCCCATGTCTCTTTGGCAATGTCTAGTAACCCCCTTGGGTGTCTCCCATACAACAAGTCGAAGGGTGAAAACCCGGGGGAGGACTGGGGAACCTCTCTTATGGCCAACAATAAATACGGCAATAAGTAATCCCAATCCCTACCATCCTTGTCGACCACTTTCCTAAGCATGTGTTTTAACTTCTTGTTAAACCTCTCGACTAGCCCATCGGCTTGGGGGTGATAAAACGAAGTTCTTAACTGTTCAATTTTGAACAGGCGGCATAACTCTTTCATGACTTTTGACATAAACGGTGTACCCTGGTCAGTTAGTATCTCCATGGGTATACCCAGCCTGCTAAAGACATGAACTAGCTCTCTGGCAATGGTCTTGGTTGACGTATTGCGCAACGGGATCGCTTCCGGGTACCTGGTAGCGTAATCCATTATGACCAGAATATACTGGTGTCCCCTGGCAGACTTCATTAAGGGTCCCACCAAATCCATCGCTATTCTTTCAAATGGCACCTCTATAATAGGCAATGGAACTAGTGGACCCTTAAAATGTGGCCTGGGAGCATGATACTGACACTCAGGGCAGGATGCGCAAAAGTCAGACACCTCTTTATGAAGCCCGGGCCAGAAAAACCTCTGCATTATTCGCTCAGTGGTTTTCTCTACCCCTAGATGGCCTGCCGTTATATGACCATGGGCCAGATCCAACACTGTTCTTCTGTAGGCTTTGGGAACTATTAGTTGTTCCACAATATCTTCCCCCTTCTTAGTCACCTGATATAACAAATCCTGATACATTGACATGTGGGGATAGGACAAAGGACTATCAGGGTCTACGGGTTTACCATCAACTACTTTTACATTCTCCCTGGCTTTTACCAAAGTAGGGTCATTCAACTGCTCCACGGCAAAGACCTCTCTTCTGACCTCTAAATCAGACAGACGATCACCTGGCCCAACAACACTTCCCACCTCAATGGGAGGCACATCAGTTGGCGGGCCACCGTCACGTTCCGCATTCTCTAGTTCGCCAACCATAGTAGAAAAAGGGAATAACTCTGACTCAGAAGAAACTCCCTCCTCCACTACATCGACAACCTTCTCAAATGGATCGGGGTTGTTCACCTCTGGAACAAAACGGCTTTCCCACAACTTCCAGAAGTGAGCAAAGTCTCTCCCCAATATTGCATTGTACACCAGACCATGCACCAAACCCACAGAAACTATAGCAGAGCCACATGGTGTCTCGATGTTCACCTCGGCCGTAACATAATATCGAGTATCCCCATGTATGCAGGTCACACCAACAGTTTTCCCTGTATGCCTCAAGGGGTTCACCAGCTCAGCTTTTATAAGTGTCACCAAGCTACCAGAGTCTAACAGTGCCTCTACTCGGTTGCCATCTACAGTGAGTACACACATGTGCTTATCAGTCTCAGCCTGCCGATCAGCCGTACAGGCTGTCTGTGCAATGAAAGACCCCCTGCGGTAGACATGAGCAGTATCATATTGCATAGGTTCAGTTGTAAGTGCACAATTAGCGGCAATATGGCCGAAGCCACCACATCGGAAACACTGAGTCATATTAATGTCTAGTCGTTTACGGGGCAAGAACCTTCCTGGCCTGGCAGGCCTGTCTCCAGGTTCTACACCCTCAGTCTTAGGTACATTCCACCGCCCAGCACCCTTCTCCCCTGGAACAGTCTTACCAGTGTCTGTGGGAGTTCACCGGTGCGCCATTGGGGCTCGGTGGGGCATACTCATCAGCTCCTCAGCCGCCACGTACCTCTCCACCAGCTCGACCAACTGGTCCGCGGACTTAGGGTCTGCATGGCTCACCCACTTGCGCAGAGTCACAGGTAATGATCGCAGGTACTGGTCCATCACGACCCTTTCCACGATCTGTAGTCCCGTCAGCATCTCGGGCTGTAGCCATTTTGAGGACAGATGGACGAGGTCATGCATCTGTGAACGTGGAGGCTTGTCCCTATGGAACTCCCAGCGGTGGACCCGTTGGGCACGAACAAAGGTGGTGACTCCCAAGCGAGTTAGGATCTCCTGTTTTAGTTTTTTATAGTCCTTGGCATCAGCCAGGCATAAGTCGAAATATGCTTTTTGTGCCTCCCCAGACAAAAAAGGTGCCACCAGACTTGCCCACTGCTCCTGGGGCCAACTCTCCCTTTCAGCCGTTCTTTCAAATGCGGCGAGATAGGCCTCCACATCATCGCCTGAAGTCATCTTTTGGAGGAAGTGACTGGCTCGTATGGAGTGAGTGGTGGTGGGAGGACCAGTATTAACATCTCTGGGCCGGGCGACCAGGTGCTGTACCACCTCTCTTATGGCCTGGCTGTTTTCCGCTAAGGCCTGGCGGGTTTCCTCAATGGCGACCTGTTGAAGTCTGTTAGTCTCCTGCTGAGCTCTGGTAGATTCCTGCTGAGCTCTGGTAGATTCCTGCTGAGCTGCTGTAGCTTGGAGCAAGGCCTTAATCATGTCCTCCATTTTGTCCTGGGGTGTAGGTTGGAAGCTGAACCTTGCCTCTCTGAGCATTGCTCCAGAAAGGTTGTAGCTATCTGGTCAGCTATTCCCTGGGTGAAATCTGGCTGAAGGTTAAGACTGCTGTGGAAACCAGTCTTGTATGATCTAAGGATTGGTTCCTTATATGCTTAATATACAAGCATATTCATGGTACGCGCTATCGATACTGGATTTAAACCTCTATACGATCCTGCCTATACCTTCTAAATCCTGCCTATATCTTCTAAAATTGTCGCTATTAGCGTAATGAGTCATACAGTAAATAAATGCCTTCAGACTTTGAATGTGTTTCCAATGCACAAAAGGTTATTATTCAACATAAAGACAATTTAGCGCAAATAAATCATACAGACCCAAGGTACAGTTGTTACATATGCACGTGCTCTGGGACCAGATACCGGCATCAATAAGAAACCTCCGTCAACAGCATCAGCAAGAAGACTCCCAATTGGGGACAGAGATCGCACATTTATACTTTTACAGGGCTAGGCAATACAATAGGCAAGTTTGGCATGATTCCATTGGTTCTCCGTCACGGTGCTTCTGTTATAGGGCATTTAACAAGTCAATTCAAATGGACACAGGTCAGCCTCCAACAGCCTTTTGTCTCCTTTTTCCCGCTGCATGCAAATCTAAGCTGCTAATATTACATAGTACATTTTAGTGTTTTAACTCTCTGCAGTCCATAAGTTGCAGACGCATGTTGCGATCTTCTCACCGATGGCAGCAAAAAGCTGTTGAGACAGAGTAGATCAGTACAACACCAAACATGGTCTGCTTATCATGTACTAAACCTTAGATACCAAATAGTCTTTATTTCACAACATTAGTAATAAATGAATAAACCTTGAATATTACAATTTGAAGCTATGGAACCTTGTATGTAAGTGTGCAGTGTGTACGTGTTAGGAGTTTGGTAAAGGATGCTAGTTAGGGTTCACCATGGTAAGTGACTATCTGTATTAATGTATTAAGGACTTTTAACTTTGGGAAAATGCGTACGCATGAAACTAATAAACAGCGTTCGTATGCGGGGTATTTTGCAGTCGCTAATGTGCGTATTTAATGTGTATATGAGGTTTGATGAGATATGCGTTCGCACGATGCTAATAATAGCATCGCCATATGTACTTAAGTTTGAGTTTCTCTAAAATGGTGCTTCGCGGCCATTCGCAAAATGGCGTCGTGCGGATCTCATTTTCAAGATGGAGTCTTGTGGCCATTCGCAAGATGGCGTCACTCCGATCTAATTTTAAACTGATCCTGTCTCAGCCAATTATCCGGCTTCGACAGCGCATATGAATATTTTTGTATCTAATTTAAGTTAACACTAACTACTACACTATCAGGCGCTTGTCCTTGTCCCCCTTTTTCTTCCTAGATTACCGGATCTACCAGTCGGTATTTTCAAGGACTAAAGTGGCCACCTGATTTATATCTCTAAAAGGAGCATTGTGGGAGTAACCATTAAAAGAAGATAAAGATTTTCTTACTAGTCCAACCACCATTAAGATTGAACTAATCTGAGGAGCAGCGCCATAGATCTACTTTCTTTTTTTAATATATATACTACCATTCAAAAGTTTGGGGTCACTTAGAAATTTCCTTATTTTTGTAAGAAGAGCACTGTCTTTTTCAATGAAGATAACATTAACTTAATCAGAAATACACTCTATACATTGTTAATGTGGTAAATGACTATACTAGCTGCAAATGTCTGTTTTTTAAAGGAATATCTACATAGGTGTATAGAGGCCCATTTCCAGCAACCATCACTCCAGTGTTCTAATGGTACATTGTGTTTGCTAAGCGCGTTAGAAGACTAATGGACGATTAGAAAACCCTTGTGCAATTATGTTAGCACAGCTGAAAACGGGTTTGCGTGTTAGGGAAGCTATAAAACTGGCCTTCCTTTGAGCTAGTTGAGTATCTGGAGCATCACATTTGTGGGATCGATTATACTCTCCAAATGGCCAGAAAAAGAGAACTTTCATGTGAAACTCGACAGTCTATTCTTGTTCTTAGAAATGAAGGCTATTTCATGCGAGAACTTCCCAAGAAACTGAACTATTCCTACAACGGTGTGTACTACTCCCCTTCAGAGAACAGCACAAACAGGCTCTAACCAGAGTAGAAAGAGAAGTGGGAGGTCCTGGTGCACAACTGTGCAAGAAGACAAGTACATTAGAGTCTCTCTAGTTTAAGAAATAGATGCCTCACAAGTCCTCAACTGACAGATTCATTAAATGGTACCCGCAAAACGCCAGTGTCAACGTTTACAGTGAAGAGGTGACTCAGGGATACTGGCCTTCTAGACAGAGTGGCAAAGAAAAAGCCATATCTGAGACTGGCCAATAAAAGGAAAAGATTAATATGGGCAAAAGAACACAGACATTGGACAGACGAAGATTGGAAAAAAGTGTTATGGACAGACAAATCGAAGTTTGAGGTGTTTGGATCACACAGAAGAACATTTGTGAGATGCAGAACAAGTGAAAGATGCTGGAAGAGTACCTGACGCCATCTGTCAAGCACGGTGGAGGCAATGTGATGGTCTGGAACTGCTTTGGTGCTGGTAAAGTGGGAGATTTGTATAAGGTAAAAGAGATAGCAAAAAGGGACGATATCAATACCCTACATGTTTCGTCCCAAAACTGGAACTTCCTCAGGGGTACAATCGAACATCAAAAGATTTGACAAGATAAAAAAGATATTTTTCCACCGGGTATTTGCAAAAACTCTGTGGAGCTTGCAATCTCCTTCCAAACTAGTGTGATAATGACTGCCCAGCAGCTGTAATGGAATATATATATACACAAGTACATGTACACAGAATAGAAATTATAATTTTGATGGTAATGTCAATATAAAGGCTAGCTACCTAAATATGTAAACCTTGGGACATCTTATACAGAAGGTCAATGGGGTCAAGTAATAACATTGTCAATTTCTTTTCTGAATACAGCCCCAATTTGACTTTAGTTATTTTGATAGACAGCCTTTACACTAACATTGCTAGTGCGGTTACGTTTAGCCGCCACTAGGAGGGGAGGTTAGGGTTAGGCTACAAACAGGGGGGGTTAGGTTTAGGCACCACTGGGGAGGAGTTAGGGTTAGGCACTAAGGGGGAGGGTTAGGTTCAGGCACCAAAGGAGGAGGGTTAGGTTTAGGCACTAACAGGGAGGGTTAGGGTTAGGGTACAGAAAAGGATTAGGGTTAGAGGGTTAAAGGTAGAGGGTTAGGATACTTACCTAACCCCTGTCGGGATACCGAGCATCAGTATTTTGACAGCTGACATCCCGACTGCCGGTATTTCATACCCAACCCATGTCTTCCGTATGTTTGCATGGGCCGCTAAATGTCTGCATGTTCTGTATTGTTTTCACCCACCCATATATGTATGTTTTGTACAAAGCTCCCCCCTCTTGTTCTGTATTATGATATCCCCCACCTATATGTTCTGTATTGTATTCCCAAACCCCCTCATTTATATGTCTTGTATTGTGCTCCCCCTGTACATCCAGTATTATGCACCCTCCATCTGTATGTTCTGTATTGTCTCTTCCCCCTCTGAATGGCCTAATGGATTCTGCCATTAATGAACCCCCCCCTGTATTGATAGTAATGTGTTCCTCTGTAAACCCAGTAGTGTGCCCCCTTCTGTATTTACAGTATTGTGCCCCTGTTTTTGTTTTCCACTTCCAGCAGTGTGCACCCCTTCTGTGTTTCCAGCAGTGTGCACCCCTTCTGTGTTTCCAGCAGTGAGCCCCCTCTGTGTTTCCAGTAGTGAGCACCCCCCCACACACACTGTGTTCCCAGCAGGGTGCCTCCCCCTGCAGCAGGGTGCCTCCTCTTGCTTCTGTATTGCAGTAATGTGCCTTCCCCCTCCCCAAGTATTTTACTTACTTCTTCAGTTCACTGTCTGCGGCACAGGATCATAGGCTGGGGTGACGCAAACTACACTGCCCTCCATACAGCACTGAGAGGCGGGCAGGGGTGGGGAGAGGAGTGAGTGACAACAAGGGACGAAGTAAATGACATTAAATGACTGTCACTCACTGCAGGTGCAGCAACGCCCTTCTCACCGTGGCGCTCTACTCAGCCGTGTACCCTGCCTATGGTAGGGCTGGCCCTGGCCTTCAACTTTGCCTGCTCCTCCCACCCTTGCCTAGAAGCGGCAGGGCTCTGCCCTGTGCTGCTACTATAATGTGTGTGTGTCCTCTCTCCCCATCTGCTGCCAGCAGCAGCAGCTCACACGCAGCGCAGCAGGTTCTATCCAGGGCCGGATTTAGGGGGGCCCATCCATGGGCCCCGTGGGTCCCGCAGGGCTCTAGGTGGCCGCCTAGGTAGCGGTAAATCCGGCCTTGCTTGACGTGCTTGTGGGAAATCCAGCACTGGAAATAAGTGAAGAGATGTAAGTTGGTGTAGTCTTGTTGATAACCTTATATGTAAGTAGACAGAACGGAGCAGCAGTAGAAAAAAGTTTACCGTAGCTGCTGCATTGAAAGTAAATTGCTGGGGTGAAAGTCTGTTTTGGGGAAGACCAGTAAGGAGACTAATACATCAATCAATGTGGGAAATAATTAGTCTTATGTGAGATATGGGCATCTGGATTTGATTCTTAAGCTAGGTACACATTAGACGACCTGTGTACCCAGCCGATGGCAGATGTGACGGACAGTCCGTACACAACACACGATTTGGTAAACGACCGCACGATATGTTGTTCCCCCACCGCATACACATGCATGGTATCGTCAGTCAGATCTTCAGATTGAGCTGCATGTAGGGGCGACCTGAAGATGCGACAGACAATTCCACAGGAGCGTGCATGGGACCTCATTCAGAGCCGCTCGCAAGTGCTGTGCGCTCACAAGCGGACCGATGGTTTGCGTACGCGCATGTGCACGCTTTGTTCTGCGTATGCGTGAACTACTCTGTGCGATCGCAGCCCGCTTGCTCGCCCAGCAAAGACAGCTCAATGAAATGAGTGACAGGAGAGGCCGTTTGTGGGTGGTAACAGGGGCAGGACACTAATAACGGGGGAGTGGAGGTGCAAACGCAGGCGTGCCTGGGTGTTTCAATGCCGTTTTTGAGGCATGCATAATTAACAGGCAGCATCATAGTACACATCACATTCCTGTTTTTTATACTGAAGTCCTCGCAGTGCTTATGGCAGGGTAAGGCAACCACAAGCACTGCAATTGCAACCGATGGTGCTCGATGTACCAATGTTTTAATACACTTCCTGGAGATGACGTGTGCTAGTGGGTGGGTGTCTGCATACACAGCCAAAGTGGGTGGGCTTATGCCATGGCGAGCAATCGCTTCCCATGCCGTCGCTTTGACAAATTTGCATACGCTGGATGCGGGCGATCGCATCTAGCTAGCGGTTCTGAATGAGGTCCATAGTGTGTACACTCTTGGAGAGCAATACAATAATGAGAGTCTGCAGGCAACAGTGAAGCATGGTGGAGAATGCAAGTCTGGGGCTGCATTTCAGCAAATAGAGTTGGTGATTTTTTCAGGATTTATGGTGTCCTCAATGCTGAGAAATAAAGGCAAGCATCCATCATGCAATATCATCAGGGAGGCATCTGATTGGCTCCAAATTTATTCTACAGCAGGACAACGACCCCAAACATACAGTCAATGTCATTAAGAACTATCTTCAGCATAAAGAAGAACAAGGAGCTAGTAACTAGTGTAACTAGGGTATTTGGATCAAAATGGGCATGGTCACAAGGGGCATGGTCACTGAAAAATGGGGCTTGTCAACATGACAAACAACCCTTTTTCGTCACTCTGGGAACATTCCTTTCCATTCCATATGCACCTTAATGCAGTGCCCCTTATACAGTCCCCCCTATGCAGTGCCCCCAGTAGTGGTCCTCTTATGCAGGCTCCCAGTAGTGCCCCTTATACAGTACCGCCAGTAGTGGTGGTCCCCCTTATGCAGGCCCCCAGTAGTGCCCCTTACACAGGGCCCCCAGTAGTGGTCACCCTTATGCAGACCCCAAGTAGTGATCCCCCCTATGCAGTGCCCCTTATACAGTGCCCCTAGTAGTGGTCCCCCTTATGCAGGCCCCCTGTAGTGCCCCTTATACAGTGCCCCCAGTAGTGGTCCCCCTTATGCAGGCCCCCTGTAGTGCCCCTTATACAGTGCCCCCAGTAGTGGTCCCCCTTATGCAGGCCCCCATAAATAATCCCCCCTATGCAGTGCCCCTAATACAGTGCCCTCTGTAGTGGTCCTACCTTATTCAGTGCCTCAGTAGTGGTCCCCCCTGTGCAGTGCCCCTTGTGCCCCCAGTAGTAAGCCCCTCATATAGTGCCCCCAGTAGTGGTCCCCCCTATGCAGTGCCCCAAGTAGTGGTCCTCCTTATGCAGTGCCCCTTATATAGTGCCCCCAGGAGTAGTCCCCCCAGCATTGGTCCCCAATGCAGTGCCCCCAGTAGTAGTCCCCCCCAATGCAGTGCCCCCAGTAGTAGTCCCCCCAGTAGTGGTCCCCCGATGCAGTTCCCCCAGTAGTAGTCCCCCCTATGCAGTGCCCCCAGTAGTACAGACAAAGACACACACGTAAAAAAAAAGTAGTAGTCCTCTCCAAAGTAGTGCCCCCAGTAGTAGTCCCCCCCTATGCAGTGCCCCCATTAGTGCAGACAAGACACACGTAAAAAAAATGAAAAAAAACCCACTTACCTGCTACCGCCGCCGTCCACTCCGCTGTCCTCCTGGGCTGGTTCGCTCTGCATTATGAGAGAGATGTCATGATGTCTCTCGCATCCATCACCCACTGCGGGAGCTGGAAGATGGAGCTCATGAGTGAGCTTCAGGCCGGCTCCGGCAGTGGGCGTAGCAGTCAATGAGAGTCTGTCTGACTCTCACTGGTTGCTAATTAAAACAAACACACAGCCGCCGCCGGCTGTGTGTTTGTTACTGTGTAGTGCTGACCGAACTCCGTCCAGTCAGCACTACACTGACCATAGTGTCCTGGACCGCGACCAGCGACCACAAGCCCTGCTCAACCCCCCTAGTTACGCCACTGACAAGAAGTCCTGGAAGTGATGAGATGATCCCCTCAGAGCCTGATCTCAACATCATCAAGTCTGTCTGGGATTACATGAAGAGACAGAAGGATTTGAGCAAGCTACATCCACAGAAGATCTGTGGTTAGCTCTCCAAGATGTTTGGAACAGCCTCCCTGCCAAGTTCCTTCAAAAACTGTGTGCAAGTGTACCTAGAAGGATTGATGCTGTTTTGAAGGCAAAGGCTGGTCACACAAAATATTTATTTGATTTAGAATTCTCTTCTGTTCATTCACTTTGCATTATGTTAATTGATTAAAAATAAACTATTAACACATATTTTTTAAAGCATTCTTACTTTCCCAGGTGTTTTTGGTAAATGCATTAGAAGTTCATGTGCTATTAGATGCATTGTCTTTGTCCTTCTCATCTGAATATAATGATTTAATGATAAAATGTACATGAACGGGAGAACAATTAAAAGTGTTGTGTTATGAAAAATGTGTCATGTATAAATTAAAAGAGTTCCCTGAGATTTATTGGGTGGCATTAATGAAAAATGTTCTATAGGTAAATGTGCTAAAAGTATTGTAACCAATAGCAACCAATCAAATTTTTGTATTTATTTTGTAAACTCCATGATCACCAATTGCCTCCACTTAGGGGTAAATTTACTAAAGTGAGAGTTTTTAGAAGTGAGTTTTAGAAGAGATGTTGCCCATAGCAACCAATCCGATTCTAGCTATTATCTTCTAGAAGGTGCTAGTTAAATGTTAAGTAGAATCTGATTGGTTGTTATGGGCAACATCTCTTCTAAAACGCACTTCTAAAAACTCTCACTTTAGTAAATTTACCCCTTACAGTCACTGTGAAGAGCACTGCTAAGTTACTAAGTAAATACCAAGGTAGTGTGTGGGAGAGGTCATATTCTTTATGCATTACAGTATATTTTATCATGATACTGCAAATTACAATAAGCAAACGCTGTGGAAAACACTAATTGCCAATCATTTAAGATGCCACATCCCTTCATATTTTACCTGAACTGTATAATAAAAATAATCACCCAAGTGCCACAATGCAATAAAGAATACAGGTGATCTCTATGAATTTATTGTGTGTTTTTATTTTATTACAGGATATAATTGACATACATGATCCATAAATGGGTTTAATATTCTACATATTTTAAATTAGGTTAACCGAATAGACATATTTATATTTATGTGAAATAGTGCAATAATTTTAATTTAAAAATCATTTGTTATTTATTTGAGATCTGTACTATGGTGATTTGGTGTCAATTTACTTATATTGATTATTGTAATTTCCTATGTATTGATGGTTTCTGTATATTGCTGAGCATGAAGCATATTTAAGATTTGGGAAGCAATGTGCTAGGATAATTATTGAATAGTAGTAAAATATTTACATTCACACTAATGGCTCATTAAGCCCATCTTAATATCAATATGGCTGATTTATTTAAGTTGTATTGTAATTGATTTTTATTGAAATAAACAGCAAAGCAATTTTAATTTATGTTTTGCAGAGGTTGATATAAACAGTACATTTATATTTCTGACACACAGCATATAATATTTTTATTTATATATATATATATATATATATAATATATATACACACAATTTAGTTTAAGCTCCTGTGAGCCAATGTTACACCCTGTGTTGTTCGTAGTCAATATCGACTTTCTTCCTTTTTTCAGCTTTGAATTTTAGTAGCTAATTTTTGTAGGTTTCTACTTGTGCATTGAGTTTAGAGTAGTTTCAAACTCCTTTATTTTTTCTTTGGCAGCATTAATCTCTCTCTTAGATTCTTCTATCACTAATAGCAGGAGGTCAAATGAACATTTGTTAAGAACTGATGTCTATTTTTTACAAAACTCAACATTGTATCGTCCTATTGTGGGCACGTTTTTAATTCTGAAGCCCCGAGGGATTTTTTTATTTTTGTAATATTTGGACAACGTGAGCCCATGATAAAAGAAATCGATCTCATTTTTCTTGAGCCATAGCCAATCATTGTATAAATCCACTGGAGCAGGTATAGTGACATGATCAGCAATGTCCTCTGTAAAGAGAATCGTTTCAGCTTCAGACTCAGAGAAGCTTAGGACAGCCCCTTGTTCAAGGGTAACATGATGATGCAGACCTTCAATGCTATCAGCTGCCATTGTCATGCACAAAAATAACAAGGATGGGTATCTAGGCGACTAGATGGCCACAACCAACATCACATGTGCAAAGCACTAGTGCTAGTATCGTGGGTGCGGCATAAAGCAGTTCCTGAACTGCTACAGAATGATACTCTGAGCCACAACAAAAGGCTCGCAGGGAACTCAATCCTAGGTGCCTTGAAAGATAACTAAGGGCTTACACAGCAGCAATCAATACTCCAGTATCTCACCCTCAGACATATGCAACCAAATTCCGGCGCTCATAGGGTACATAGAGAGAGGGTAGAAGGTCTTTAAGCTTGGTAAGTGTTTGTTATTCTTTTGTACTTGGCTTGACAAAAGCGCTAATAAAAGCACTGAAACGTTGCTGTAAGCTATGTTGTTGGAGTATTTCCCCGGAGTGCCGCCATTGGAGGTACGTATGTGTCAGTGTTTCTCAGATTCAGAGCCACACTGTGGAGGGCACCCGGGCCAGGAACTATCTACTGTATGTACCCTATGAGTGCCGGAATTTGGTTGCTTATATATATATATATATATATATATATATATATACACTGTGTATGTATATATATATATATATATATATATATGAGAGTGTGTGTGTCTATATATATATATATATATATATATATATATTAGGGGTGAGCGGGTTCGGATTTCTGAAATCCGAACCCCCCCGAGCCCCCCCGATCCGAGTCAGATCCGAGTCAGGCTCGACTTTTCCCGCCTGACTCGGATCTGAAATCGAGGCAAAACTTCATCATCCCGCCTTCCGAGTCTCGCGGGTTTTGGAACCTATATAAAGGTACCTGCGTCGGCGCCATTTTCTCACTCGGCTGTGGACAGTGAAGAGGGAGGGTGGGAGTTAGGGCTGGCTGGGCTGTGTAGTGTAGTGTAGTGTAGTGCTGCTGTTGTCCACTACTTCAAAGTCCATAGGGGCTGGCTGTGTTGTGCTGTGCTGCTGTTGTTAATAGGGGCTGTGTCCACTACTTCAAAGTCCATAGGGGCTGGCTGGACTGTGTTGTGCAGTCAGTTCTCCATAGGGGCTGTGTCCACTCCAAAGTCCTGTGTAGTGTTGTCCAGGGGGTGCTCTGTCCATCAGGGGTGCTCCCCCCAAGTGCTAAAAAAATAATATATTTTCTGTGTTTGTGAATTGTGTGCGCAGTAGCCGCACGTGCATCAACAAAGTAGTGCCAAGCGTGCGCCTGTGTCATAAGTAAAGGGCTGGCTGGCTTGACCGTTAAAGGGTGCTGTAACCCCCAAAGTACACTCCAGTCCAAACCAAAAAAAAAATTATTTTCTGTGTTTGTGAATTGTGTGCGCAGTAGCCGCACGTGCATCAACAAAGTAGTGCCAAGCGTGCGCCTGTGTCATAAGTAAAGGGCTGGCTGGCTTGACCGTTAAAGGGTGCTGTAACCCCCAAAGTACACTCCAGTCCAAACCAAAAAAAAAAATATTTTCTGTGTTTGTGAATTGTGTGCGCAGTAGACGCACGTGCATCAACAAAGTAGTGCCAAGCGTGCGCCTGTGTCATAAGTAAAGGGCCGGCTGGCTTGACCGTTAAAGGGTGCTGTAACCCCCAAAGTACACTCCAGTCCAAACCAAAAAAATATATATTTTCTGTGTTTGTGAATTGTGTGCGCAGTAGCCGCACGTGCATCAACAAAGTAGTGCCAAGCGTGCGCCTGTGTCATAAGTAAAGGGCCGGCTGGCTTGACCGTTAAAGGGTGCTGTAACCCCCAAAGTACACTCCAGTCCAAACCAAAAAAAAAATTATTTTCTGTGTTTGTGAATTGTGTGCGCAGTAGCCGCACGTGCATCAACAAAGTAGTGCCAAGCGTGCGCCTGTGTCATAAGTAAAGGGCCGGCTGGCTTGACCGTTAAAGGGTGCTGTAACCCCCAAAGTACACTCCAGTCCAAACCAAAAAAAAAATTATTTTCTGTGTTTGTGAATTGTGTGCGCAGTAGCCGCACGTGCATCAACAAAGTAGTGCCAAGCGTGCGCCTGTGTCATAAGTAAAGGGCTGGCTGGCTTGACCGTTAAAGGGTGCTGTAACCCCCAAAGTACACTCCAGTCCAAACCAAAAAAATATATATTTTCTGTGTTTGTGAATTGTGTGCGCAGTAGCCGCACGTGCATCAACAAAGTAGTGCCAAGCGTGCGCCTGTGTCATAAGTAAAGGGCCGGCTGGCTTGACCATTAAAGGGTGCTGTAACCCCCAAAGTACACTCCAGTCCAAACCAAAAAAATATATATTTTCTGTGTTTGTGAATTGTGTGCGCAGTAGCCGCACGTGCATCAACAAAGTAGTGCCAAGCGTGCGCCTGTGTCATAAGTAAAGGGCCGGCTGGCTTGACCGTTAAAGGGTGCTGTAACCCCCAAAGTACACTCCAGTCCAAACCAAAAAAATATATATTTTCTGTGTTTGTGAATTGTGTGCGCAGTAGCCGCACGTGCATCAACAAAGTAGTGCCAAGCGTGCGCCTGTGTCATAAGTAAAGGGCCGGCTGGCTTGACCGTTAAAGGGTGCTGTAACCCCCAAAGTACACTCCAGTCCAAACCAAAAAAATATATATTTTCTGTGTTTGTGAATTGTGTGCGCAGTAGCCGCACATGCATCAACAAAGGAGCAGCGCCAAGCGTGCGCCTGTGTCCCATAAGTAAAGAGCCGGCTGGCTCATTTCTTAAAGGCTGGTGTAACCCACAAAGTGCACTACTCTCCAGCAAAAATAAAAAAATATTTTCTGTGTTTAGCCGCACGTATATATCAAATCGATATAACATAAATGGAGGACCAAACTTTCTCCGATAAAAATAAAATAGAGAAAGATCAAGAACCACTTCCTCCTAGTGCTGAAGCTGCTGCCACTAGTCATGACATAGACGATAACATGCCATCAACGTCGTCTGCCAAGGCCGATGCCCAATGTCATAATAGAGGGCACATACAATCCCAAATGACAAAGTTCAGGAAAATTAATCAGGATCAGCTGAAGAGAAACGTAAACTTGCCAATATGCCATTTACGACACGGAGTGGCAAGGAACGGCTAAGGTCGATCCCTAGTATGTTCATGACTAGTGGTTCAGCTTCACATGACGATGGAAGCCCTCCTCCCACTAAAAAAAATCAAAAGAGTTAAGCTGGCAAAAGCATAGCGAAGAACTGTGCTTTCTAAGAAGATATCACAAATCCCCAAGGAGAGTCCAAGTGTGGTGGTGGTTGCGATGCCTGACCTTCCCAGCACTGGACGGGAAGAGGTGGCTCTTTCCACCATTTGCACGCCCCCTGCAAGTGCTGAAAGGAGCACCCACAGTCCACTTGCTGATATGCAAATTGAATATGTCACTGTTGAAGTACAACAGGATGAGGATACTGGTGTAGCTGGCGCTGAGGAGGAAGTTGGCGAGGAGGATTCTGATGGTGATGTGGTTTGTTTAAATCAGGCTTCGGGGGAGACAGTTGTTGTCCGTGGGATGAAAAAGCCCATCACGGTCATGCCTGGGCAGAAGACCAAACATTCCACCTCTTTGGTCTGGCAATATTTCTATCCAAATCCGGACAACAACTGTCTTGCCATATGTACCTTATGTAAAGGTGGAATAAGTAGGGGTAGGGACGTTAACCACCTAGGAACATCCTCCCTTATACGGCACCTGCAGCGCGTTCATAATAAGTTACTGTCAAGTTCAGAAACTTTGGCTAAGACCGTAAGCAGTCCAGGGACACCTAAATCCCGTTGTCCTGTTGTATCCAAGCGCCTGCAAACCACACCGTCAACTCCCTCCTCGTCAATTTTCTCCTTAGTCAGGATCGGAAGTAGTCCTGCAGGCCATGTCACTGGCATGACTGACTCTCCTATCCCGGATTCCTCCGGAGGATCCTGCATTGCTACGCCTCCTGCTGCCGCTGCTGCTGTTGCTGCTGCTGGGAGTCGTTCATCATCCCAGAGAGGAAGTAGGAACACCACTACTTTTACTAAACAATTGACCCTCCAACAGTCCTTAGCGAGGAGGATGAAGTACGACAGCAGTCATCCTGAAGCAAAACGTATAACTGAGGCCTTGACTGCTATGTTGGTGTTAGACGTGCGTCCGGTATCCGCCATTAGTGCAGTGGGATTTAGACAATTGCTGGAGGTAGTGTGTCCCTGGTTCCAAATCCCGTCTAGATTCCACTTCACTAGGCAGGCGATACCGAGACTGTACAGAAACGTCAGAAAAAGTGTCCTCAGTGTCCTGAAAAATGCCGTTGTACCCAATGTCCACTTAACCACGGACATGTGGACAAGTGGAACAGGGCAGACTAAGGACTATATGACTGTGACAGCCCACTGGGTAGATGTATCACCTTACGCAGCAACAGCAGCAGCGTCACCAGTCGCAGCATCTCAGAAACGCCAGCTCGTTCCAAGGCAGGCTACGCTGTGTATCACCGGTTTCAGTAAGAGGCACACCGCCGACAACCTCGTAGAGAAACTGAGGGAAATCATCGCCCAGTGGCTTACCCCACTTAGACTCTCCTGGGGATTTGTGATATCTGACAACGCCGCCAATATTGTGCGGGCATTACATCTGGGCAAATTCCAGCACGTCCCATGTTTTGCTCACACAATAAACTTGGTGGTGCAGAATTTTCTGAAAAGCGACAGGGGCGTGCAGGAGATGCTTTGGGTGGCCCGAAAAATTTCAGGCCACTTTCGCCATTCAGCGACTGCGTGCCGAAGACTGGAGCGCCAGCAAACACTCTTGAACCTGCCCCACCGTCACCTGAAGCAAGAGGTTGTGACGCGGTGGAACTCAACCCTCTATATGCTTCAGAGGATGGAGGAGCAGCAAAAGGCCATTCAAGCCTATACATCCACCTATGACATAGGCAAAGGAGGGGGTATGCACCTGACTCAAGCGCAGTGGAGAATGATTTCCGTGTTGTGCAAGGTTCTCCAGCCCTTCGAACTTGCCACACGTGAAGTCAGTTCAGACACTGCCAGCTTGAGTCAGGTCATTCCCCTCATCAGGCTTTTGCAGAAGCAGCTGGAGAAAGTGAAGGAGGAGCTAAGACGGAGCGATTCCGCTCGGCATGTGGGACTTGTGGATGAAGCCCTTCATTCGCTTTGCCAGGATTCCAGTGTGGTCAATCTGTTGAAATCAGACCACTACATTTTGGCCACCGTGCTCGATCCTAGGTTTAAAGCCTGTGTGGTGTCTCTCTTTCCGGCCGACACAAGCCTGCAGAGGTGCAAAGACCTGCTGGTGAACACACTGTCAGCTGAAGCGGAACGTGACATGTCAACAGCTCCTTCTTCATTTTCTCCCGCAACTGGGGCTGCCAGGAAAAAACTTAGGAATCCTAAGCAACCCGCTGGCGGTGATGCAGGGCAGGCAGGACCAAGTTTGGACATCTGGTCCGGACTGAAGGACCTGGCAACAATTTCTGACATGTCTACTGTCACTGCATATGATACTGTCACCATTGACAGAATGGTGGAGGATTACATCGGTGACAGCATCCAAGTAGGCATGTCAGACAGTCCATACCTGTACTGGCAGGAAAAAGAGGCAATTTGGAGGCCCCTGTACAAACTGGCTCTATTTTACCTGAGTTGCCCCCCCTCCAGTGTGTACTCCGAAAGAGTGTTTAGTGCAGCCGGAAACCTTGTCAGCGAAAGGCGTAGGAGGTTGCTTCCACAGAATGTGGAGAAGATGATGTTCATCAAAATGAATTATCAGCTCTTCCAGGGAGACCAGCCTCCAGAACGTACAGAGGGACCTGTGGTGGTGGATTCAAGTGGGGACGAGTTAATACTTTGTGAGGATGAGGATGTACACACTGAAGAGGGTGAGGAATCGGTGGATGAGGAGGATGAGGATGACATCTTGCCTCCGTAGAGCCAGTTTGTGCAGGGACACATTAATTGCCAGCTTGTTTTGTGGGGGCCCAAACGAACCAATCATTTCAGCCACAGTTGTGTGGCAGACCCTGGCGCTGAAATGATTGGTTTGTTAAAGTGTGCATGTCCTGTTTATACAACATAAGGGTGGGTGGGAGGGCCCAAGGACAATTCCATCTTGCACCTCTTTTTTTTCTCTGCATTATGTACAGTTTGGGGCCTAGTTTTTCAAACTGCCATCCTGTCTGCCACTGCAGTATCACGCCTAGATGGGTCACGTGTTTGTGCCGCCCACTCGTGTCGCTTAGCATAGTCATCCAGCTACCTCGGTGCAACCTTTTGGACATAAAAACACTATTGTGAGGTGTGAGGTGTTGAGAATAGACTGGAAATGAGTGGAAATTAAGGTTATTGAGGTTAATAATAGCATAGGAGCAGAAAAACCTACAAATTCTGTGATTTTAGCTGTTTTTATGCTTTTTTTAAAAAAAATACTGATCCAAAACACAAAACCCAGAACCCAAAACACGGAAGGGTGGTTTTGGCAAAACCAATCCAGATCCAAAACACGAAGAAAGATCCAGATCCAAAACACGAAAAGTGGCCGGTGCACACCCCTAATATATATATATATAATATATATACATACACACACACATACATACATAGGGATAGATAGATAGATAGATAGATAGATAGATAGATAGATAGATAGATAGATAGATAAGATATATAGTAAATAACTTAACATACAATACAGCCATGTGATAGCCTAAGTATAAAATACTTTATCAAATGTAAACTACAGGAGACCAGATATTGTGCAGTATCCTGTTAATGTACTTTAAATGTATTTTATCTAGGTTGTACAGTTATACATATAAAGGGATACATTTACTAAAGTAAGAGTTTTAGAAGTGGAGATGTTACCCATAGCAACCAATCGGATTCTAGCTATTATATTCTAGAAGGTCCTTGTTAAATCATACTTGCCTACGTAGGATTTCTCCTCCCCGGGAGAAGCCAGGGGAGGAGAAGCAGGTGGGCTGAGCTGGGGGCGGGGCGACGAAAATTGTGTCATTAAGCCCCACCCCTCATGGAAATTTGCCATGATGATGCATATTTTAATTAGGGGGTGGGGCTAAATGACACGATTCTTGTAGAATCTTGTCATTAGGTCCCGCCCCCAATGCACGGACCCGCCGATCGCCGCTAATAGTCTCCCCATTCTGCCTACTTCACTAGGAAGTGGGCAGAATGCGTGAGAAATGCCTACTCTTCCAGGGGTGCGGGGAGCTACCCGAAAAATTGGGAGCCTTCCGCGCATTCCGGGAGGGTAGACGTGTATGAGTTAAATGTTAAGTAGAATCTGAATGGTTGCTATTGGCAACATCTCCACTTCTAGAAACTCTCACTTTAGTAAATTTACCCCATAGTCTTAAATGTTTTATTAATCAATCAAGGGTTATATGTAACATGCATTTCTTGTCCCTTGCTGCTGTTATAGCTGGTGATGCCCTCTTTGCTTTCAATTTGTTGGCCGTTGGAAACTTTTTTGTAGTCTCTTAAGGAGGGATACAAACTAGTTTTTTTTTCTCCCTGATCACTGCTTTGCGTGCCTCCCACTCAGGGTCGGATTAAAGCTTGTGGGAGCCCCAGGGCAACTGAATTGTGGGGCCCCCCTTCAAGTCACACAGAACACGACAACGCCCCCCCACTCTTCAGATGGCGTTTGTTCCCTCAACTCGCTCCTAAGGAGTCCTGGGTTGCGAAGAGGGATTCTTTCAGATCCCTCCGCCACTGTCCGCTCCTTCTGCCGAACGCCGGGGCTGCGCCAGCATGAACTCTAGGTCACACAGGAGCACTAGTTTCAATGCTCTGAAAGTAGCGCTGAAAAATTCGGGGAGACGGCTCATTTTCGGATCAGCTGTCTCCACGCTGGAGCAATGATGAATTGCTCTGGTGCTCGCTGAGAGTTGAAATACTAATTTTCTGGGTCCGCTCGGACCCTGATAATTAACATAATGAATACAGCCACAAAACCTGTGTATAGCTCAAACTTAACATCTGTCCCCTCTATTGTAAGATACTATTCGATACGGGCCAAGTTAGGAGCATCTTCTGCTGCATACTAAATATTGTACAGACTGTTTTATCCTTTCCTTGCCCTTCCTCACTTTTTACCTTAGCTTGTATATGATAGTAACCATAGATAAGGCTAGTGAAAGTATATCTATATGTTTTATTTATATTCTTATATTAGGATACCTCCCAACACCCCCACGCAGCGCATGCGTCCTTCTGCCATGCAGGACACTAGAGGGGCTTCTGGGTCATAGACCCGCAAGTCCCTCATTCGCAAAGGACTGCTCTTACCGAGAGAGAGCTGTCCTTTGTGAATTTCTTCATGCATACCTGCATTACTGTGAAGGGAGGCGGGATACATCGTATGATATACAGGGCGGGATGTACTAAGCAATGCAGTACATCCTGCCCATCTTTGGTTGATTACCACGGTATCTACCTAGAATATCACAAAGGACAGCGCTCCCAATAAGAGCTGTTCTATGCGATGGCTCTGGAGAGTGGGACTATTGGTTTAACACCAAGAAGTACCACTGAGGGATCGGGGAGGGGGTGATGGGAGGGATCCGCTTGGATCCCTCTCAGGAGAGGCATCCTGAAAAGAAGTGCATAGGTTTCTATTGGGTAATGCCACCTGAAGATGGCATTACCCATCGAATTCCGATGTTTAGTACATATGGGGCATGTAGAAAAAACCCAGAAAACTTCATTTTCGGGGGCTTTACCACATTTTCCCCTTTAGTATATCCCGTCCACAATAACATAATGTCATAATAAGGACTCATTAAACTCTATGGAGGGGGAGTTAGGTTTAGGCACCCCTGGGGGGAGGTTAGGGTTAGACACCCCCCGGGAGACTTAGGTTTAGGTGGCGGGGAAGGGGGAGGTTAGGTTTAGGCACTTAGAGGGGGGATTAGGGTTAGGCACAGGGGGGGTTAGGGTTAGGCACCCTAAAGGAGGGTTAGGATTAGGGGGTAAAATTAGGTTAGTTTATACTTACCTTTAGGACGATCAGAATTTCCTCCTCTGCGTGGCTGCCGCTGCCGGGATTTGAACCATGTGGCTGGCGGTAAATCATACCGAATGCATTCTTGCAATGAAAAGCATCAAGTATGGAAAATGGAATTAATTTACCTTTAAAAAGATGAGAGATGGTATTAAAACTCTGCTGCGGGTCTAACTCCATGCTTCAGATGACATGCTTAAGACGCAGGATAAGATGGCAGGCTAAGCCTGTGTGTGCAGGCTTTCAAAAAATGTTTAAAATATAAGTGAAATATCACTGGGGATCATTTGCTTGACATAAGAATGCAGGGAACACTGCACCGGTATATAGATCCTATGCAAAGCCCAGGGTATGGAATACAGCTTTTCAGCTTATGGTGCATACACTCGGGACGACCGTCCGCGATAACGATATCGTTGACCGATCTCCCGGGTGTGCTGGATGATCGATATCCATCATCCAGCACACCACCAACCCACCAACGATGGCCAACGACCCGTGATCAACGATCGCGAGTCCCTATAGTAACCTGGTTGATATCGACCAGGTTGGCCTGCATCCATGGGCGATGGACGATATCGTTATCGTCCATACGTGCCCGTGCATGGCAGGTCATTGGTGGGTTGGAAGGGACCAAAAAATGCATGATATGAACGATAACGATATGATCAATATTGTTATCATTCATATCTAACATTTCAATCGTCCCGTCTGTACGCACCATAAGACATTATAGCATACATTTCTCTAATTTAGAGGTAGAAGTACATCTGGTAAGATATACACTTTGTATTGCGCACATGCAAAATAAAACCACACATAAGTAAAAATCAAGGTCTTTAAGAATGTTCCACTTAAAACAACTTAAGTATAAGAGGTGACACAGAGGGGGGAAGGGCCAGATATGCGTAGGCTGAGTACAGTAAGGTAATGTTCACTTCAATTAGACATGTAGGCAGAGACAGATGCACTTTTTAGTAGTCATAGGTGCTGGAGGGCTGATGCTAATATACAAAATGAGTATGGCTATCAGCAGCTTCTGGTTTGCTATTTACATATTACAGTAACTGGCAGTTGATAGCAGCTCATCATTTATAGTACTGTAGCTCATTCTTTAGCATTATAGCTAAATTAGCTCGATTAATTAAATTAATTATCTGGCGTCTACTTGAATTGCTTAATTCTCAGATAAATATGGACAGCTGCCTCAAAGTCTTTTATTTTTCTAGGGATAAATGACAGCTGTGGAGACATTGTATCTTAAGGTGCATATTCATTACAAGATCCCGGGATGATGGAACAATTACGACATCGCAATCGTGTCGTCATCTCCCTAGGGGTGCAGTGCCTACACTGAACGATTGATCGTTCATTGTAGGCACATCAATCATCCCAAACATGGGCAACCTGACGATGTCTTCAGGTTGACCAGCATGTTCGAGCGATGATAGATGTAAAAGATGACCAGAGGGCGCGCCCATCGCTGGTCGTTTTTGACATTTAAATGCCCGATTTGCAGCCGATCACTGAGCGATTATGATGTCGTAATCATGCAAACGCTCAGTAAGGTCGCGTAGTGTATACGCACCTTTAATTTTATTAGTAAGATGTCAGGGTAAACGTAATAGCCTGTGACTTGCAGGCATCGGCCAGTTCTCTGCGAGACTGCCCGATGTTTTAAAGGGTCAATAATTTAAAAGGTAATACCAAGTTGATCTTGCCTTTTAAATTACAGCCTCTTTAAAACATTGGGCAGGTTTGCTGAGAGCTCACTGATGCCTGCAAGTCGCAGGCCATTACAGTTAGCCCATCATCTTTCTTGTGTATCTAACCACATTACCCTATTTGTACACAGCAAAATAATGTATTAAAACATATCTTTATTACATCATCTGCTTGCGTGCAAAAAGGGTTGTGCACTTTGGGGTAAATTACTTACACATACAACTAATGCTTGTGCATCCAACACTTCCAACAAGCATACACACACACACTGGTTCGCTTCATACATACTGTACCTGGTGTAAGTGCTACTCATCTTGCAAGCTGCATTCAACTCTACATACGGACACGTTTGTATTTTATTGAATGGACCTTTTGTTACTTGTGTACAAGATACATATACTATCACCTATAAATGAGCCCCAAAATCTCTGATTGGGTTTCAAAGTTCCTTATTTTCACTTGGGAATCAGAGTACAGATCTGTATGACGCAGTAACCTGTGCTGGAATTGTCCAAATTGTTTGGTCCAGTCATTTTTTATATTTTGATTGCATATTGAAAACTGTAATAGATATATTACTGTACCATCTGCTTTGCTTTATGTCAAAATACAATCTACAAAACATGCTTTTATTTCATTTTTCTTTAAACAGTAACTCTGTTTCCAGATCACAAATGTCCAAATAACTTCAGCAATGTCAGCTTTAGCAATAAAACAGTGAGATACATATTTTTGTCTTGATTACGACAAGTTATCCAAAGCTGGACTCTGTGTAGCACATTCAAGCTGAACTATATACTCCAGACAAATGGCTGGATAAAGTATTATATAAACACACAGGTTTTACACCATGTTGTTTTACTGGGGTGATTTATGGTCATTTCGTTTTGCCTTGCTCAGACATGGACATAAAAGACATTGAGCTCTCTCCTGTTTATCCAAGCTAAATCCTCTGTTTGTTCTATATAAGCGGCTTTGATTCCTTAATATATTATAGACTAGCACAGATGTAATCCATGGGGAATAGAGAAATTTGATATTTTAACTGACAAGTCATTTATGGACAAATTGGTGAAACGTCACAAAATCTTAAAAAGCTCTTGCTGCATTATATTTTCTTACAGTCTTTTTAGCTTGTTATCATTAAAGAAAGTTATGTTGTGTCTGATAGCCCTTTTTCACCTATTCATTGTGGGTCTTAAGTACAGAAAACATGTAACCAGCAGACGTTTCATTAGTTCTGCATTACAAAATTTTGAGTCTTGAAAGTATTTATTTATTATTTTAGAGTCACCTGACAATTAAAAACAAAACAAAAAACACCCAGAAAATGTTTTGGATTTGGTAGACAGCTTGCTCTGCCATTTCCGATTAATAAAAGAAAGCCCAGTAGCTAGCTGGCAAACTTTCGCTGGAGGTAAAGTCCACCAGAGTGGACCAGTGTGTGTAGCTTCTAGACAGGGCATTGCAAAGAAATAAAGGGTATATAATTAGAATCCCCTTCCCTCACTATTATCCCTCGACATCAGTGGGAAGCAGAATTTTTCTCTAAACTGTCCCTGTTGTCAGAAAAATGTCTTGGCCATGAAACACAGCTATTCAAAATCAGAACTGTCCCGCCACATTTGGAACAACTGAAAGTTGGGTATGTATTGAACAACATATTCCCCTAGGGTAGCAACACACACACAAATAATGCAAAATACAATGCAGAGCCCTAACCGACAACTAGTATACCAAATACCATTGCATGGCAGGTGTGCCCACCCCTGAACTGTGTCTCAGCACCATCTAATTGGTGGCCCCAGGGCTGCAATCATTCCACTGGTCAATTATAGAGCCCATAACATGGACATTGACACAACGATTAAAGCCATACTGTTAAGAAGCTGAGCGATTGCAACAACTATGAGGGGTTATGTAAAGTTACATTGACTAAAATAACAGTTGCATTCTGGGGAATCAAAAAGCTGAACGGTTTTACAAGGAGGTTTTATTGGCTGCATGCACCTCTCATTTAATTGGCTTTCCACAGCTACAGACAACTCCCTGCAGTCACCGAGTGTGGAGAGACCATTTACAGGGTCTACAAAAAAAGGTTTGTGAAAGGCAATTTAATTGTATTAAGAGACCAAATTAATTCTGAGTGTGCCATGTACAGTAAGCTGCTGACTAATGACCACCAATGAAAGAGGCACAGCATGCTTATGGTTCTCTGTATGACTGATGGAATTGCCAGTCATTTTTATTTTGATAATATCTGTAGCAACCACATAATTGTCAAATTATTTCCAAAAATTCAACTAGGCTATAGATGTGAAATAGACATTTAGGGTTATATTTACTAAAATGCGGTTTTTTAGAAGTGAATATGTTGCCCATAGCAACCAAACAGATTCTAGCTATTATCTTTTAAAAGGTGCTAGATAAATGTTAAGTAGACTCTGATTGGTCTTTTTCTTAATGTATGTATTTGTGAGGTTTTCTTCTGATCTCTTCAGCGATTGCAAGCTTATAATCACTCATTTTCATCACTGATCACAATCTCTAGTTGTTATTTTAAAATATTTAGCTTTTTAACAATGTTGTTTTGCTACATTGTCCTACCAGAATTAAACATATTTTAATTAAAATGTAATAAATAGAAGCTTTGTAAATTGTAGGTACTTATATTTAGCAGCAAGTGGTGGGGTAATTTCTGTAATATTGGTAGAACTGTTCTGATCCTCAGATCCAAAATGTGTGTGGCCATCTCGATTTTGGTATGGATCTCGCCAGGGTTTGGCTTATTTTGTTCCCATATTCCATTGTAAAATATTGGGACTTAATTGATCAGTGTCATAGGCTGCTGAAGGTAACCAGTAGCGAGACTCCTTCCAGACATTTTCAAAAGTTCAATGATTGGAGTTTGTACAGTTTCCAGGTTTCCATCTTTAAAAGGTTCAATAATCTTAGGAAGAGGTGGTACAGAGTTTTTGCTGTAACATTATCCAAATCTAACTAAAGATGGCCATACATATGAAGATTATACAGGTTGAGTCTCCCATATCCAAAATGCTTGGGACCAGGGGTATTTTGGATAACGGAATATTCAGTATTTTGGAATATTTTCATACCATAATGAAATATCTTGGGAATGGGACCCTAATATACACACAGAATGCATTTGTGTGTTATATACACCTTATACACACAGCCTGCAGGTAATTTTATATAATAATTTCAATAATTTTGTGGCTCAAGCAAAGTTTGTGTACAGAAATGAAATTCATTTATGTTTCATATACACCTTATACACACAGCCTGAAGGTAATTTTATACAATATTTTTAAGAATTTGTGCTTTAGACGAAGTTTGTGTACATTGAACCATCAAAAATCAAAGGTTTCATTATCTCAGTCATGCCAAAATTATTCCGCAATTTGGAATATTCCGTATTTCAGAATATTTGGATATGGGAGACTCAACCTGTAATTTCAACCAACCAACTAGTTGTCGAAAAAGGCCAAAAATGATTGTTCAGACAAGTTGGTTAAATTAAATTGATTAAACATCTTGGGGGAGATGTATCAAACCTTAGAGAGAGATAAAATACCAACCAATCAGCTCGCAACTAATTTTTCAAACACCCTACAAAATGAAACAAAAGAACATTCAATACAGACCTAGGACAAGGTCATTGAAAGCCACCGATCAGGAAACCGGTACAGGAATATTTCCAACAATTGAATATACCCTGTTGCGCAGTTAAGTTCATCATAAAAATTTAGAAAATATGGAATTGTGAATCTGCCTAGAACAGGCCATCCTAAAATACTGAGTATCAGGGTGAGTAGAGCTGTAGCATTGGATAACAGTCGGAGGGGTCTATTTACTAAGCTGTATTAAGAGATAAAGTGAATGGTGATAAATAACCAGCCACCTAACTGCCATTTTTCAAACACAGCCTGTGACATGGCAGTTAGGAGCTGATTGGATAGTACCTTATCACCGTTCACTTTATCTCCTAACACAGCTTAGTAAATAGACCCCAGAGAGAGTTACAGTTTTCCATGGTAGAATTGGGAGACAACTGCGCATGGGACAACAATATCACGCATGCTTCATAAATCTGAATTTTATGGGAGTTTGGCAAGATAAAATTCCTTGTTGAAACAAACTCACATCATAGCCAAAGACATGTGGGAGACATAACATGTGGAGGACGAGTCTAAGGCTAATGCTAAGCACTATACTTGGTGCAAAGCTGGCACTACACATTCCAGTGAAAATACAATCCCTACAGTGAAGCATGGTGGTGGCAGCATCGTGTTATGGAACTGGAAAGCTCATAAAAATAGGACGGAACATGGATGGAATGAAGTGCAGAGAACTCCTGGAGGAAAACCTGCAGCCGTCTACAGGAGGGCTTGGACTTGGAAGAAGGTTAATTTTCCAACATGACAATGGTCCAAAGCATACACCAAAAACTACACTGGAATGGGTTAACACCAAAAAGGTTAATATCCTGAAGTGGCCTAGTCAAAGACTAGACTTCAATCCAATTGAGCATTTGTGGCAACATTTCAAAATTGCAGTCCACCAATGAGCGCCATCCATCCTAATGGAGACTGAGCACTCACTTATTTTCAGTTGTTTGATGGTAATTAATTTAAACAAATAGTTTGATTACATATATTGCCACATTATTGACCACTTTGCGGAGATTAGCAGTACGGGTTGAGTCTCCCATATTCAGAATGCTTGAGACCAGGGGTATTTTGGATATCGGAATATTCTGTAGTTTATATTTGATATATATATATATATATATATATATATATATATATATGCATACCATAATGAGATATCTTGGGTATGGGACCCAAATCTAAACACAGAATGCATTTATGTTTTATACACACCCTATACCAGTGTTGGCTAACCTTGACACTCCAGCTGTTATGGAACTACATAACCCAGCATGCACTGCTACAGTTTTGTTATTAGGGCATGCTAAAACTGTGGCAGGGCATGCTGGGATATATTGTTCCACAACAGCTGGAGTGTCAAGGTTAGCCAACACTGCCCTACACACACAGCCTAGAGGTAATTTTATAAAATATTTTTAATAATTTTGTGCCTTAAACAAAGTTTGTGTACAGTGAATCATCAGAAAGCAAAGCTGTCACTATCTCAGTCATGCTAACAAAATATATGGATATGGGACACTCAACCTGTAATATATTTAAATAAAATCTGTCATGGTTCCATGTTGTAACACAGCAAGAGGCAAAAGAGCCCAAGGGGGTTAAATATCTTTTACAGCCACTGCATGTATATGTATCACTCAATATAGAAGACAAGAACTGACATTTTTATCACCAATTTGCATTATTACCACAAAATAAGCAATTTTTATTAATTCCATAAAATGTTATAGCTTTATAACACTACTGCCCGAGACAGTTCCCTAAGTTTGCCACATTAGATACACACCAATGCTAAAGCCATGTGGTTTTATTCTTACTTTCATCATGTACTGAACATTCATTACTCTTCAGAAGGTTGTAGAAAGCTTATATTCCAGTATTCCAAAGAACCTGAAACAAGTCTAAACTGCATTATAATATAAGTAATAAAAACTGTAAAAGTACCTTTTTATATTAAGATTTAATATGTGACAATTTAACTCTTAAACAAGCACGTGCAGCTATAGCAAATTGGCAACATAACCTAGTCATATTGTGCATAAACACCAACAGGGTAAGAGTCGTGTACTTTACTGTATATAAGACAGTAGGGGCCAATGATTGGAAACAAGTTGGTAGTGCTACAGTCCCGAATGCTGTCCAGATTCGGTTACAATTGACTGATGTTTTCGGGTCTGGGCATGTGCCAGAGCCGCAGTGCACATGTCTTGCAATGATGCTGTGGCTCTGGTCGCAGTGCCTTGTAAGTCACAGCCTGATTGACAGGCTGCAGGTGTTTCTGAGCGGCAACAGGGAGCGTTCCAGAAATTGGGGATGTTTCAGTCCTGTTCTCGGGGCATGCCGAAGCCAGTGGCTGCGTCCCCTGAGACAGCTTCGGACACAGGCAGCGGATCAGAGAAGCCGGCAGTGGGTGTCTTTTTACACAAGACACCTCCTGTGGCTTTTGCATATTTGTGCACAGTTGCTGCGTACAAAGACACAGCAGCAGCGACATTTGCATCCACATCTGAACCAGGCCCTAAATGCGGTTATTCACCCAAGTGCGGAGTTGTATGAATCTATGCATCGCCCCTATCCATACCCTAGTTAGAATAGCCGTCATCCTTATCAGCACGTATTTGCTGCAGCCCTATTAGGGACATAAGATAGTGCACCTATAAGGGCCATGCCCTCATGGTAAAGGGCCAGGGAAGAGATAGAGGAGGCCAGGGGATGCTGGGGATGAAAGAAGAGGAAGCTACAAGTGAGAATGATAATAAACAGGAAAATTGACAGGTCCAAACAGCGCCCCCTGCCCTGTGGTGGGCCTGTGTCATGGCACCGGCCGCACTACCCTAGTTACGACCCTATCTACATCTGTCATTTAAAATAGGAAATACTTCAGTTCTACTAACTAAAATATATTTTTAGAGCTATGTCAGTATATCCAGTCACAAGTATGTCAGTTTTAAGTAATAAAGTCACTCCAGATGTATTAAACAATACATCCGCTTTAATGCAGCTGGTGCAGAAATTGCCTTTGTACAAAATCTTTATGTGATAAGGGGATCCAGGGATATGCAGTTATTTGACTCACAAGCCTGAAATCTCATTTACTTACATTCAAAGTTTGTTGCTGAATACGACTTATGCTTGGATAAGACTGTGTATAACAGATAATTCTGTAATGTACATGAGAATGAAACAATCTTTCCTAATATCTCTTTACAGATGTTTCTTGTATATGAAAAGAAATACTTCCTCTATTAATAGCAAATAGAAACTTCAAACATGGATGTTATCAATCCAAAACATTAAATTGCTGCAGTAATTCATTGACTTCAAATGGGGCGATTTGGCAATGCATTGGGAAAACACAGATATTTTTGGTATTATTTAAATAAAGTGAAAACACTTTAACATTGTTGTTTTATTTGTTTAATTAAATCAGTTTTAGATATTTGAGAATTAGAAGGATATTTACAAACAACAGAATTCTGCACACTTAACGATATCATTATCGTTCAATCGTTCAAAATACCGGCTAGTGTGTATGCGAAAAACGACCAGCAATGCACACTCCCGCTGGTCGTTTACGATAACCCCATCGTGTAGTGTGTATGCGGCTTTAGTTGATTGACTAAACCTGGAATTTTGTAACCTTTTGCTTCTTTAGCAGGTATTCATTATATCCAATGAGTAAGTTTTGAATTAGTAATGTTCATCATTTACATTGCTTTATTGTTGTGTAAATATTAAACAACAACACATTAAAGGGATATATAATATTACGTGATTAATACAGTAATAGTATAATAATATAATGTGAGTATATATATATTAATATAATAAGAGTATATATATTAATAGTTAATAGTACACAGTCTGTTTGAAAAGAGAATTTTCATAGGTAAAAGTTTGGTGAGCCATATGTTAACTTTATATTACCTTTAATTTTTTGCTTGCTCCAAGTAAATAATGTACAGTATACTGTATGTTATTTATGGACAGAGTGTGACTTATTTTGGTACCATAGTCAAGTATACTCTATATAGGGGACAATTCAATTAAGAAACTAGGCAATGCCGCCTCATCTCACTCCGGTCTCCGGTCTCATGGCTAATTCTATGCAGCCCCTAATTAGGATGGAATAGTTGATGGCTGTATCTGATGCTTGATGTTTAAATAAATTGCTGCTTTGCTTAAAAAAGTCTGGTGAGTGGAACCGTTTCTGCATTTATATATCTAGACCCTATATCTGGCTCTATTTGGGTTGCTACCCCAGCACCGTATTTCTGGATACACATGAGTGTATATATAATAAAAAGTGGTGTAGTCACTATTATTTTAGTGATCATAATGTAGGATAGGGTGGCAGCCATCCTTTATAGAAACCTCTTCCTTTTCCAGGTGTTGTTAAACTGTGAATAGAAAAGTGGGAGGCACCACTGGTGAAGTATGTACAGTATGAACTCAAACAATAGTGTAATTAAATCAATGTGAGTGGTCTCATACAAAAAGTGTGACAATCTATGGGCTCTATTCATGATGCTAATTATCGAGGTCTGTTGGACACCGATAATTAATATTCCAATTCAGCACTGCTGCAGCGGGAGAGAGCTGATCCAAAAATCAGCTGTCCCTGCGAGCGACTTCACTGCTCCTCTCAGAGCAGTGAATCATTTCACTGCTCCTTACGGACCAGTGATGCTAATGCGCATTCATGACCTACAGGTCATGTATGCGCACAGGAGCCCCGACGTTTGGTGGAAGGATCCGGACAGGGGCGGAGGGATCCAAAAGGATCCCTCTTCCCAACCCGGGACTCTTTCCCATAGGGAAGGAGCGGGTTGTGAGCCCAGTGTGGAAGCATTCGCCGTCTGCTCCGCCATCAGCTGCCGCATTCAAGCTCCGAAGATATATTTTCGGAGCTTGATGAATTCTGTCCCCATATTAGTGTATGGGGACAGTGGGCCATTCCACACGAGGAAGGTAAGCAGTAGATATCTGTGATACTAGTGTATGGGGACAGGGGCCATTCCGAGAGAGGAAGGTAAGCAGGAGATATCTGTGATACTAGTGTATGGGGACAGTGAGCCATTCCGAGAGAGGAAGGTAAGCAGGAGATATCTGTGATACTAGTGTATGGGGACAGTGAGCCATTCCGAGAGAGGAAGGTAAGCAGGAGATATCTGTGATACTAGTGTATGGGGACAGCGGCCATTCCACACGAGGAAGGTAAGCAGGAGATATCTGTGATACTAGTGTATGGGGACAGCGGACCATTCCGCCAGAGGAAGGTAAGCAGGAGATATCTGTGATACTAGTGTATGGGGACAGCGTACCATTCCGCAAGAGGAAGGTAAGCAGGAGATATCTGTGATACTAGTGTATGGGGACAGTGGGCCATTCCGAGAGAGGAAGGTAAGCAGGAGATATCTGTGATACTAGTGTATGGGGACAGCGGGCCATTCCGCCAGAGGAAGGTAAGCAGGAAATATCTGTGATACTAGTGTATGAGGACAGCGGACCATTCCGCCAGAGGAAGGTAAGCAGGAGATATCTGTGATACTAGTGTATGGGGACAGCGTACCATTCCGCAAGAGGAAGGTAAGCAGGAGATATCTGTGATACTAGTGTATGGGGACAGTGGGCCATTCCGAGAGAGGAAGGTAAGCAGGAGATATCTGTGATACTAGTGTATGGGGACAGCGGGCCATTCCACCAGAGGAAGGTAAGCAGGAAATATCTGTGATACTAGTGTATGGGGACAGCGGACCATTCCGCCAGAGGAAGGTAAGCAGGAGATATCTGTGATACTAGTGTATGGGGACAGCGGGCCATTCCGCCAGAGGAAGGTAAGCAGGAAATATCTGTGATACTAGTGTATGGGGACAGCGGGCCATTCCGAGAGAGGAAGGTAGGCAGGAGATATCTGTGATACTAGTGTATGGGGACAGTGGGCCATTCCGAGAGAGGAAGGTAAGCAGGAGATATCAGTGATACTAGTGTATGGGGACAGCGGGCCATTCCACACGAGGAAGGTAAGCAGTAGATATCTGTGATACTAGTGTATGGGGACAGGGGCCATTCCGAGAGAGGAAGGTAAGCAGGAGATATCTGTGATACTAGTGTATGGGGACAGTGAGCCATTCCGAGAGAGGAAGGTAAGCAGGAGATATCTGTGATACTAGTGTATGGGGACAGTGAGCCATTCCGAGAGAGGAAGGTAAGCAGAAGATATCTGTGATACTAGTGTATGGGGACAGCGGGCCATTCCACACGAGGAAGGTAAGCAGGAGATATCTGTGATACTAGTGTATGGGGACAGCGGACCATTCCGCCAGAGGAAGGTAAGCAGGAGATATCTGTGATACTAGTGTATGGGGACAGCGTACCATTCCGCCAGAGGAAGGTAAGCAGGAGATATCTGTGATACTAGTGTATGGGGACAGCGGGCCATTCCGAGAGAGGAAGGTAAGCAGGAGATATCTGTGATACTAGTGTATGGGGACAGCGGGCCATTCCGCCAGAGGAAGGTAAGCAGGAAATATCTGTGATACTAGTGTATGGGGACAGCGGACCATTCCGCCAGAGGAAGGTAAGCAGGAGATATCTGTGATACTAGTGTATGGGGACAGCGGGCCATTCTGCCAGAGGAAGGTAAGCAGGAGATATCTGTGATACTAGTGTATGGGGACAGCGTACCATTCCGCAAGAGGAAGGTAAGCAGGAGATATCTGTGATACTAGTGTATGGGGACAGTGGGCCATTCCGAGAGAGGAAGGTAAGCAGGAGATATCTGTGATACTAGTGTATGGGGACAGCGTACCATTCCGCAAGAGGAAGGTAAGCAGGAGATATCTGTGATACTAGTGTATGGGGACAGTGGGCCATTCCGAGAGAGGAAGGTAAGCAGGAGATATCAGTGATACTAGTGTATGGGGACAGCGGGCCATTCCACACGAGGAAGGTAAGCAGGAGATATCTGTGATACTAGTGTATGGGGACAGCGGACCATTCCGCCAGAGGAAGGTAAGCAGGAGATATCTGTGATACTAGTGTATGGGGACAGCGTACCATTCCGCAAGAGGAAGGTAAGCAGGAGATATCTGTGATACTAGTGTATGGGGACAGCGGGCCATTCCGCCAGAGGAAGGTAAGCAGGAGATATCTGTGATACTAGTGTATGGGGACAGCGGGCCATTCTGCCAGAGGAAGGTAAGCAGGAGATATCTGTGATACTAGTGTATGGGGACAGCGTACCATTCCGCAAGAGGAAGGTAAGCAGGAGATATCTGTGATACTAGTGTATGGGGACAGTGGGCCATTCCGAGAGAGGAAGGTAAGCAGGAGATATCTGTGATACTAGTGTATGGGGACAGCGTACCATTCCGCAAGAGGAAGGTAAGCAGGAGATATCTGTGATACTAGTGTATGGGGACAGTGGGCCATTCCGAGAGAGGAAGGTAAGCAGGAGATATCAGTGATACTAGTGTATGGGGACAGCGGGCCATTCCACACGAGGAAGGTAAGCAGGAGATATCTGTGATACTAGTGTATGGGGACAGCGGACCATTCCGCCAGAGGAAGGTAAGCAGGAGATATCTGTGATACTAGTGTATGGGGACAGCGTACCATTCCGCAAGAGGAAGGTAAGCAGGAGATATCTGTGATACTAGTGTATGGGGACAGCGGGCCATTCCGCAAGACGAAGGTAAGAAGGAGATATCTGTGATACTAGTGTATGGGGACAGCGGGCCATTCCACCA
Organism: Taudactylus pleione; assembly: GCA_031769625.1. Lineage (NCBI taxonomy): Eukaryota > Metazoa > Chordata > Amphibia > Anura > Myobatrachidae > Taudactylus > Taudactylus pleione. The sequence continues at coordinate 4,570,567 of JAUIMM010000161.1, forward strand.
GAGGAAGGTAAGCAGGAGATATCTATGATACTAGTGTATGGGGACAGCGGGCCATTCCGCCAGAGGAAGGTAAGCAGGAAATATCTGTGATATCTCCTGCTTTACCATCTTGATGAATGGCCTGATAACTTAATTTTTACAAATGCAGGTGAAAATGTTAATTTTCACCTGCTTTTGTAAAAATTAAGTAATGATGAATAAGCCCTTATATGAGTAAATTTAGATATTTGAATATCAGCTGTATAGATGAGGTAACATAAAATCCAACCAGTTGACTTATTTGGAAGTGTTTTACTTTAATGAACCAAGGTGTATAATAGTTTTCCCGAGGGGAGTGACAGTGGTGCTCCCTAAGGCCCTGCACCCTGGGTGGGAGAACACTCGTCCATAACTAGTTTAGGCCTTGATTATATGTGTACATAATGCACAAGGTGCCTGGGATGACATAGTGCAAGCAGCTATGCTGTGACATAACTAATATTATTATCATTATTATTAACATAATTTATTATTTTTTTAGGTATCACAAGGTGTATAGGCAGTGCTATACAAAAGGTAACTAAAAACAAGTACAGTAAACAGTATAGATACGATGCACAACAGTAAGCATCACATGCAGGGGCATTTTAAGAGAGGAGGGGGCCCAAGTACAGACTCAGTTTGGGCCCCCTCTTCACTCTGGTGGTGCAGCAGTGCAGTAGATTCTGGCTTAGTGCCAGAATCTACTGCGCATGTGCAGGTCTCCGTGAAAATGGCGCCTGCGCTGTTTTCTTGGGGACAGCAGTACTGGGCATGTGCAAGTATCTGGGAAAATGACCAGCACTCTGAAGATGATGGACAGGTATGTATAAGACTATGGAGTCTAGTTACTAAGCAGTGTTAGGAGACAGAGTAAAAAGTGATAAGGTGCCAGCCAATCAGCTCCCAACTGTCATTCTTCAAACACAGTCTGGGCTCTATTTACTACAATCCGCATATTGAATGCAGATTGTAGTGTGATATTAACGACTGAATTCGCATTGCGACCCCCGCGACCCCCCTCTCCCTTAATTACACTTACCTGCATGCTCCGGGACTCCGGTGATGTTCTCCATTCCTCCGGTCAGGTGATCTCCCATACTGCACTGGGGCCCGATCACCTGATGACCGGGCAGCAGTGCACTATGGGAGACCAGCTGACTGGTTTGGAGACATCACCAGAGGCCCGATCACCGGTCCCTGGAGTCAGATAAGTCAATTTTTTTTTTAACATTTTTTATTTTACAGTAATCAGCTTGCGGTCTGTATAGACCACACAGCTGATTACAGGGGCCAACTCCCGGCTCTGCACTCCCCGTTAGAGCAGGCCAGGAGTCCGGTAACCGGGGGAGACCCTGGATAACGCCACCTCCAGGTGGCGGTATTATCACAGGGCTTTCCCCAATATTTTTTCACATTTTATTTTTAGTAACTCTGGTCGGATCACATTTCCCATTACAGTTATGGGAAATGCGATCTGATTACTAAAAATAAGTGATACTTAGGGGTTGGAGTAGAATTTTACGAATTCTACTCCAATTGCCCTGTAATAACTATAGGAGATACTAAAATAATGTGAAAAGGGTGTGAAAACACCCTTTTTCACTTTATTTTAGTCAAAATAATGTTAATAAATAGAGGCCTCTGTGAGATGGCAGTTGGGAGCTGATTGGCTGGCACCTTATCACTTTTCACTGTCTCCTAACACTGCTTAGTAAATAGACCCCTATATGGGCTTAGGGTGTGCGGTGCGGGCCCAGCACACCCTGCACCTATTATAGATACGACCCTGATCACAGGAGCATAGAAAACATAATCCAGACATTGCAATAATACCTCAGTGAATGAGTGACAGTAGACAGAGGAATGGTAAGTCAGCTAAACCTAGCTAGTCAGTGGTGAGTTGTAGCTGAAGCCACTACAGCACTCAGTGATCCTGTACACATAATATGGGCGAGCAGACAGTGTCACTGAAGGGCAGAAGGAGACAAAATATAAGTAGCCCTGCTGGTGAGGACAGTGCAGATAAAGGAGAAGGGGGCCCTGCCCAAGAGCTTACATTTTATAGTCAGAGTAAACGATTGGAGGGTGAACTGGATATACTGAAAAGGTATGTATGAAGGGAAATGTAAAACTAGGGGGAGTACAATACAGTCGGACTTGATGAGGGAGAGAGTTCCAAATGAGGGGGACACAGTGGGAGAAATTTTGGAGGCGGGCATGGGAGGAAGTGAAGAGTAGAAGATAGGTGACAGTCAGAGGAGGGAAAAAGCAGGCAGGAGGGGGTATGGACAGAGATGAGGTTGGAGATGTAGGTGGGAGGAGTGATAAAGTCCTTTAAGGTAAGTGTGTGTGATTGGAACTTGAACCCATAGCAACCAATCAAATGCATACATCCCAACATGACCCTCTCCAAGAGGGACACAATGCTCTGGTCCTGTACTTCCCTGGTAAGAGGTGGGAGCTGAAGCGCAGTTCAAAATTCAAATAGTGGAGTCACACCACCTGTCATTTTACACGCTGCCAAACATCACTGGCTGGGACTCACTGTGACTCCCCTATTTGAATTTTGGATTGTATTGCAGCCCCACCTCTTACCAGGGAAGTCCAGGGCCAGAGCATTGTGTCCCTCCTGGAGAGGGTCATGTTGGGAGGTATGCAAAATGTCAACTTTTATTAACCAGACTGTACTGGGCTGCTATAAATCAATTAGACGCTTTGGGGTACAGATCATTGCCGTTTACAGTTCCTTACTAAATAAGCCCACGTGTTTCTACAAAAGGGCAAATTCAACAATTGTGAGATAAATCACTTAGTAATGACCAAATGTTTGTGAAAAAACAAAAGTTAATTTCCATTGTACTGTAGTGTCACTTTAAACTATAATGAACTCAGATATTTGTTTACCGCAGTGAAGATTAAATGACTTTTCCCTATAGATTCCCTTTTAAAATACCTGACATTAATTAATGAATGAAGTTATTCTAATATTGAAATTACCACGCACTCAGTACATGTGCAAATTAATGCAGCAGTGAGTTAAAACAACTATATGTCACTTCCTAATCCTATTATATTAAATCCTGGATTCTGTCCAAGCAGACTGTCATTCTAGAGCCATTCTCGTGTGAGGCAACACACACTACAAGTAATCCAGAAAGATCAAGATGAAGTACATCACAGAGGAGCTTTGGGATTACTGTACTTTAAACATGTGTCTGTAGCCACTTAACCTCGGGAAATACCAACATTTTCTATAATAATGGGGCCAAACCATAAAGGTACATCTGCAAAGTCTGTATTTATGCTACAGATATCAATCAGGGAACAGTGGGCAGCCTCTTAAGACTTATTAACATAATACGGAGCATGTTTCTTTTTAATGGACCATTTTTCTGTTACTTTCTGATGTCATATATATAATCTGTAAAAACACTTATCTTGGCACAAGTACTCTTTTCAAGTTATATATAATTTTTACAGTGTGTTCTATTTTACAGAAATAACCTGCCCATTTTATAGAGAGCTGGGCAAAGAGAGCACTGTTTACTCCTGTGTAATATTAGCAATTGTGCCCAATTTAACTAATGTACAACCTTACAGAGCAGTGTATAGAGGCACGGTACAGTGTTCAATCAGAGAGAACATAACAGGTTTAATTTTAATCTGGAATACTTATCATTATGTTAACTTTCTTGCTGAATGGCGACAGGACAATAAAGTTTCCATTCAATCATATTAGAATATTTTTCATTATTACAAAATCAGAGTACAACATATTTACAAATGCTTTATTTATTTATTTATTACTTTTTTTTTAGCTCAGTTCAATACATATCATTTTAGCATTAAAGGACAAGTCAAGACGCTAGTTGATATTACTAAATATCAAGTGCTGTTTATTACAGAGCTGAATATTACACCTGCAATAAATGAAGTGTCCCTGCTTAAATAAATATGTCAAAAATGCCGGTTTTCCCTACTTTGCAGAGGCTGCTACATTAGCACAGACGTATTGCTAACTTTGATGCAGTCAGTTTAATTCAAACATAATTTAGCAGGGGTATGCAGTGGGGAAACCGGCGGACGTAATCACGACAGCCGGCTTCCCGACTTCTTTAATCCCGGCGAGGGTTAAATGAGAGGCGTCTAAATCTAAACGCCTGTCATTTTACTGACGCCGGGAGACCGGCGCCCGGCATCCCGATCGAAGTGATGCCGGGCGTGGACAGCCGTGGGGTGGGTAGGGGGAGCTTAGGTTTAGGTTTCCCGGGGGGGACTTAGGGTTAGGCACCCCCCCAGGGACTTAGATTTAGGCAGCGGGGAAGGGGGGGTTAGGTTTAGACACAGAAGGGGGTTAGGGTTAGGCACTTGGGGGGAGGTTAGGCACCCCTAAGGGAGGTTTAGGGTTAGGGGGTAAAATAGGTTAGTGAATACTTACCTGGGGACGATCGGAATTTTCATCCTTTTCGGCCTGCCACTGTCCGGATTTGAACCGCTGGCCAGAGGAGTATATTGTCACACAGCTGACTGAGTCATTCCCTCACTTTTCTTCTGGTCTGTACATAATCACAGCCTTTCTGTACCCATTATAGATACACCCCTGAGCAGGACAGATATATTTTCCCATATCTGACTAAGGGGTCTCTTCATAAAGATGTGCAGTACTGAATTATTACTTATCGGGATAGATTGTATCAGTTTGGTTCGTGTACCCTCACCTGTTTTGTGTAGCGATGCGGTATTAACTATTTTTTTTCTTCAAAAACTTATTTTTTTCAGTGAGTTATCGGGGGGTGGGATTCCTATTACTCGCCTGTGCATGCGCTGTTTTGATATATTTTCTGCGCATGCGTCGGCAGCTTCTGATTGCTTGTGAATCATGGGTTAAAAAAGGGGCGAAGCAACCACAGAGTTTCTTGTCCTTTGCATGGAGGAGAAACACATTTTGCCATCCTGTGATTCAAATGTGAAGCAAACAAAAAAATGTAAAGCTTAGCTTTCCATCCTTTCATGAATCGCACTCACTATACAAAAGTATGGTGATGCGATGCAGGCATGGAGCAAGTGCACCGCTGGAGAAGTAATAAGCTTCTCCACGGTAATTTGCTCCATGAATCGTACAAAGCAGAGAAAAGCCCTGATTTCAGCTAAACAGGGCTCTACTCAGCTCTTCTCAGCTTCATGCATAGACCCGCCGAGGTGTGACACCAAAGTCTCGACTCCTCCTCAGTGACAGGAGTCTGGTGCTGCTCTGTAGTATTATGTGAGCAGTCGGCTTCTGACACAGTGAGGAAGCTGCCACTGCACACAGACTGGTCCACGGGGGGCAGTCCGCATATCAGGGACTAAAATGGGGGTTTGGACCGCGAGGCCACACCCCATTTTTATAATCCTATCCTCACCAGGTGTCACCACGGGGAAGGACACCAATACACCCAGTGTCGTTTTAAGAGAGGAGAGGGCCCGTATGCAGACTCAGTGCGGGCCCCCTCCTCACTGGTCGTGCAGTAGATTCTGGCTTGAATCTACTGCGCATGCGTGGGCCATTTTCCCTGTGATTTTTGGTGCTCTGCAGCACCGGAGAATGTGGAAAGGTAAGTATAATTATATATGGGTGCAGGGTGTGCGGTGTGGACCCACTGGACCCATTATAGATACACCTTTGTATACACCTGTGATCGGGACTGTGTTTCTGTTTCAGCACGATTTCTCAGTGAAGCCATATACAACTGGGGGAGTAGCTAAGGGGTGGGTTCATTTTTTTTTTTTTTATTGATGTTTGAAAAAAATTATTTAATTTCTTGGTTTATTGTAACTTTAAGGTACGGTTATAAATTATATTATACATTTCAAATGAGTGTAGCAGCATTCTATGAGATAACCTAATCGATGACTTCCTCCTTTTACCACTATAGCTACATTTTATTCTGCATTTTGTTATAATGGGTCAATACATTACTATTTAGTGTTTTCACATTTTAGGTTGAAAAGGCTGCATCAGCCCCAAGTAACTGACTTATTTGCTTGGCTAAAGCCTATTTATCTACAAAACTAAACAGTCAACAGATGGGTGAAACCATAAAACTAATGCGGAATCATAAAATGTATTAGCTAATAAATATATATTAATGCTTCACTCACTGAGTATGTTTGTTTATAACTGTATTTCCTCTAATTTGAAGCTTAATTGGTGTGCAAAGTCTACTCTGTGAATTCAGGGCCTGATTCACCAAGGAACGAAAGTGTGCGGAGTGCGGACACATGCACCCAGCCGCTGCGAAAATATGCTAATGAATGCATACGCACGGCAATCGCAGCAGAATAAGCAGACACCCAGCACTACATAATACCACCCACTTGCCTTTACTTGCATCTTCTATACCTGGCAAAACAGCGGAAACATTGGTAACATCGACAACCATCGGAACCATACGCACAATTATTTGTTGACCTGACCCTCCCGCAGTCATTGCTACATCTCCTGCACGCAGTGAGAGCTCAGGCTGAATTTATGCATGCCTCTGCAACGGCGTTGGAATGCACTGACACGCCTGCGTCCGTACGACCACGCCCCGTCACCACCCACAAACGGTGCTTCCTATCAGTCACTGAGTGGTGGGCCTGCGTTCTGTCTGCACATTCCCCTTCGCAGAGCCTAGTTCACGCACGCACACTGCGTCTTTTATGCATGTGCAGATTGCAAATATCGTCCGCACACAGTTGCGTTCCTTGCTGAATCAGGCCCACAGTCTTTATTGATAAATGTATCTTTTTATTGTGTTAGGTATTTAATTACATTTAATTGAGTCGTATCTGATTAATATGAGTCGTATCTGTGGATATTAAATCCTTATTAAAGATTTTCCATTAAAAGTTAAATAAAAGAATGTTTTACCCTCTGATCCCAACATAAGCAATTATACCTAAAAAAGTACACTCCAGAAGTGATAATAGACAGCAAATTAATATTATTTTCCCTGTTAGATTTAATAGAAATAATAGTCTGCATATAAATATTTCTTACGTTTTTCTGAATCACACGGTGAGTTACCGGTGGCCATTTTGTTGTTTTAAAACTTTTCACTGCCTGTGCTCATTAGTAGACCACAAATTACAAAGCCCAATACAGCACTCTCCTATGGGACAGACAGAGAAAGTCACTGCAGTAGCTATTTTCAGATTTGAAAGACAATCACCTACAGTAGGAACTACTTGAGTGTTTTAATTATATCTGTGTATATTTATGTGGAGGGGATGTAGTCAGGAAGCCGATGGTCTAATGCCGACCGCCGGCTTCCCGACTGTCTTTTCCCGGCAAGGTACTGACAGGCGTCAAAATCCTGACACCTGTCATTAGACCTATGCCGGGAGCCCGACGCCCAGCATACCGAACGTAGGGTGGGGGGGGAAGGTTAGGTTTTAAGGCTCCCTGGCAGCCCCCCTGGAGGGTTAGGCTAGGGGAAGGGGGGTGTTAGGCACCCCCCTGGGAGACTTAGGTTTATGCTGCGGGGAAGGGAGGGGGTTAGGTTTAGGCACTTAGCGGGGTGTTAGGGTTAGGCACTAGGGGGGATGGTTAGGGTTAGGGTAGGGAGCAGGGTTAGCAGCACTTACCTTAATTAGCGATCAGGATCATCACCCCTGCCGGGCTTCCGCTTTCGGGATTTGAACCATGCGGCCGGCGGTAATACCTACTACACCCATGTGGAGATGGTAGATTGACTTTAAAGAGACATTATCAGCAAATTATTTTTTTTATCATGAAGTCATACTATTGTAAATCAGAATATATGCATGGTTAGAGCCAAACTGTAAAGGACACAAAACATTTGCTAAATTGAAACACATTGATAATAATAAACAAATGTTACATTATGTGTCAATAATAAAATGTATTTATGAAATATTAAAGGAGAACTCTAGGAACAGTTTATACTTTTTTAATTAACCAAGCCCCACAAAAACCAGTAAAATTGTCTTGAGACACCTAGGGCTAGACTACGCTTATTTTGTACACTCTAAAGCAGGGATGGGGAACCCCAGGCCCGGGGGCCGTATAAGGCCCGCAAAATCATTTGGTCTGGCCCTCTGAGCTTTTTTCTGCTAGCCTCATCTGGCTAGCAAGGTGCCTAGAATTGCACCCTGCAGCCAGAATCTATGCAGCAGTGCTGCCTGGAGCGTCCTTAGGATGCTTCAGACCGTCACACCGCTGCCCTTACAGCTCCCCGGAGCATCCTCAGGATGCTCCAGGCATTGCTGCAATCACAGACGATTGTGGCCCCACCCCCTGTGTGATGTCACATGGAGGGGGCGTGGCCTGCACCAGGACCGCAAATAATGTTCTATTTATCAAAATGGCCCTTGGCAGAAAAAAGGTTCCCCACCCCTGCACTAAAGTGTATCGGGTAAGTCGGCTGGATGAGTGGCATAGTGGACAAAACAAGCGGGCTGCCACAATGGTTTGGCTATATGAGTTAGCTTTGGTTGGAAAGTGAGTGATCCATGCTAATTATATTATTTCAATATATGACTATAGCAGGTTACAGTTATTGTGATACAATACACCAAAAGGTAACTGTTGTACGATCAAGCATCAAAGGAATGTTTTCTATTTAGATCAGGACAATTTATAAATTGTAAAAACTACAGTAAAGTATTAATTAAACCAAGTGTACCCAAATATAAGTGTTATATGGATAAAATGATTGCTATGATAATGTACATTAGAACATTCTAACTTTCTAACAAACAATCAGGTTCTAAGCTTCGTAGAAAAACTACAATATTTTATCATTCATGTTGAGGCCAGTGCATGAAAATTCTTTCCACATTTCATATTTATTTCGAAAAAAAACAACAAATGTTGTCTGGCAGGTCGTGCAGATAACTCAATTATCTGCCTGTGGGAAAATGACTGCCATTCGTCCTGAAAAATGGATGTAGAATATGAGGTTGATCTATTGCATGTATGAAAAAAGGAAGGTGGAAACACTAAATTCAGCTCACAGGAAGAGTAATACAGACATCATGAAACAAAGTGATTTACTTAATGTCTCTTTGCGATGTACATTTTACTTGTTTTGACATATTGGCAAGTGAACAAGTACTTTTACAACTAGTGATGCCGTGTAATCTGGGAGAAATCCCAAATCTTCATTTAAAAATTGAGACACTCCATTTTTTTATAGACCTTTCCTAGCAGTATTCTGAGCATGTTCTCTCATTCCAAGTCTCATTATACTACTGTCTTCTAATATCATATATCTTGGGCATTAAAATCAATATAGAAATAGGTTTAGGTAATGGTATAAATATGATTTCTCAACATGTGTATGGGTTTATGTTCATATGTATAGATGGCACATATATGATGTTATTACATACTGACCGGGAAGTAAATCTTTTATACTTATCCTGTTCTACAGTTACTGAGAACACTCTAAAGCGCAAAGTCAGGAACTGATACAAGAGAACAGAGAAATTATATATGGGCGCAAACACTTGGGATAATTATTTCTGACAACCTGCTGCCTCCAGTAAGAGGGGAACACTGTAATCCTCTAATTAATATATAAATTGATAACAATAACAGAAACCACTGTCTGTCAGACAATTAATTTAGATCTTACAATGACATAATAATGAAATCACATGGCTGGAAAACCACATAAAGTAATATAAAGCCACAAGTATAAATATACAATCAATAAACCCTGAGCCATGAAGAGTGATTATATAAGCTGGTATTGTTATATATTATCAACACTTGTAAGTTTATAATTAGTGAGCATTGACGTCTGAACGGGGAGGGGGCAAGGAAGCAGCTCGCCCCCCTACAAAACATTTCAAAGGAGCGGCGACTGCGGACTGTGCTTTATAGTAATAGGCTACACAGCCCCTGCACCGCATAGAGGAGGAGTAATGTGCAGTCTTTAAGTAAAAACACCGCATATTACACTTTCTCCTCTGTGCGGTGCAAGGCTGTGCAGGCTATTACTATAATGCACAGCCCCTGACAGTCCACGGTCGCTGCATAGGTAAGGGGAGGGGAAGAGATGGGAAAGAGGGGAAAGGTGGGAGCGGGGGGGCGCCATAATGATTTTATGTTGCCCCCCCACCATAAAATCGTTCCGACTCCCCTGTTAGTGGGATAATTAGACTGTTCAGTGAAAGTAACTCTAATATGTAGATATCCAATCCAATGTTTCTCTATCTATAATATTCAGTGAATATTATTCACTCAGCAGCTTCCACAGTACTGACAGTCTGCTACTTGGCCTCTCATATAGCACCGATTCATTCATGAGGTGACACCTGGACTTCCTTCTCTCCCATACCTCGCTTCCTGCTCCAGGCAACATATTTCATCTCTGTTTTGCTTTTTACATTCAGACACCAATATTATTGAATTAATGCTACTAGTCTAACATAAAATATCCAGACCAACAACAGACATGCAAGAACACAATACAACTGGACAAGGCGCTTCTAAACCTCTATAGAAAAATATAATAATACCCAATATGTAAATTCCCATTTGCTGCGGGTCCAAAAGAACCAGCTGTGGAGGTTCTGAATAAATTTAAGACAGAAAATCATATACAAGACCTGTGCAGTACGAACTAACACATAACGAGTGTAGCTCGTAATTATAATAAAATAAGGATAATTTCTTGAGCTTAAGGAAAATTAAATGAGTACTAAAATAGTATCTAAAAATATCTGTTGATATTAATGATGGTTAATCACAATAGTGATACAATTTAAGAACAAAATGATCTAATACATTCAATTGAAAATAAAATAAAATAAAAAGAAATAATAAAAAGCAGGGAAAAAAACAAAATGAAAGTCCAATAATGATATTACCAGCATTGGGAGGACGTGCTGGTTCCTGTATTGCTATTTGGAGGTTTTTGAGGTAAATCCTAGGTAAGTTGGCTCTCAGCTAATATATATTTATGTATGTGCTGTTATCATATAGCACAACAGTATGCAATCATATGACCCAGAGTGGGTGCTATTATCATGTAGCGTTAGGGATGTCAGTATAGAAGAGCCTTGACATTGGCCTGGTGCTTAATCATATATTTGCAAATGTATGCAACAAATACCTCTGAATTTCTATTATCATGTAGTGTTCAAGTTTTGCTGCTGTTTTTTGCAGTGTGCTGGGGGAACCCTTTTTTTCCCTGTAATGCCCCAATTTATATTATGCACATTGCAGTGCCCTCAGTTCACATTAGGCCACATAATAGAGTCCCTGATTCACAATATGGCATACAGTGCCCTCAGCTCACATGTTTGCACCCAGGTAACATTAAGCCAATTGTAGTGCCCCCCATTTCTATTATTCTACATTGTAGTGTCCCCCAGTTCACATTAAGCTGCGGTGCCCTCAATTCATTGCTTACTGCACTTCTCACCGTAGAATAGTTGATGGTGGTTACCCACCACAATGTCCCATTTCCTGATCATTAATCTGTGAGCAGGATGAATCAGCTGGGGTCTTGCTCAAAAATACACATAATGCCATCATACCACCCTCCCCCCATATGTGCCATAATGCTCCTCAAACCTCTTCATTTGCTATCAGACCTTCCCATATGCCCCTTAAATGCCCATTAGAACGCATATGCATTCAGATCACCTGAGATGCCCCTTATTTGGGTATTATGACTAATTCACTAATCAGGGCAATTCATCATCCTGCAAATCACCTAAATGTGCCTCCGAAAAGCAGCTATTTTTGCGAAGTCTCCTCAAGGCTATAGAAAAAGATCTCCATCATTATTTTACAGCTCCTTTATCTAAATCTGCACATGCTCTTAAATTATATTAGGCATGCGCAGTGTCAGGAATGCAAACATGCAAGTATCCAGTCGTATTATTGTACAGTTTAGGCGCAGCCAATCTAGACCAGGGTATACGAATATATGCAAGTAGGGCCAAGGAAAGAATAACCCTATACCTGTGGTATCCAAACTAAGGCCCACGGGCCAAAATTGAACTACGGTTTGGACATTGAAGTGGCCCCTCCTGCCTGTTTACATGTTATACATACAACTTGTTACAGCTATGAAATGCTCTTTGCAACAAGGGGTAGCCATAGTGAGGAGTGCGCCAATTACTGACAGGCATGTCAGGGAGAGAGGGCGAGCACAAGGCTGTGATGGCAGTTACTTCATACACAACATGTTGAAGATACAACTGTACATGAATTGGTGTATCAAGAAAGGGCAGGGGTTAATAGTACCAGGGCATGCCTTGAGGTCCTGGCTGTGGCAGATTATAGTGAGAGCAGATAGGACATCTGTCTGGGGCCCATAGTTCCATTCCAATCTGCCCGTCTATGCCTGTATCTGAGCTGTGTGCCCTGCCTAGGGAAATCCGCATGGTCACAAATCCAAGCTGTGGTTTTACTAATCTTGTACATGCAGGATGGCTGCAGGACCAATATGCTGCCGTACTCTGACCTGAATTTCCTTCCTGCAACTCTGCACATAGGATTATAGAGCTGCTTATAAAACCTGTCTTTTGTGAGAATATAATAATAGCAGATGGACTTGCTTGTATAAATATATACAAATTTTTTTTTTAAAGGTGCATCATAATATTGGCTTCTAATTTCATCACTTACCTAACTGCTGGGAGACAGCAATTCAAAATCCTTTTCTTAGTATGGCATTCTCTTGCCCTACACCGTGGTGGGCATGTCTGTCGTATGAAAAAAAACTTTTTTAGTATTGCAAATACAGTGACTGAGTTTGTGCTTATGCTGCTTCCTTCTGTCATTTATTTTGCTTATGGTGGGGAGGAGGGGAGTAGGAGGAGCAGCAGCCTCAGTGGAGAGGACTTTAGTTTACAAAAGGCGACTTAAGGTGGCCATACACGGCACGATATACGGCCGATCCGACGGATCGGCACGATATAGGTGCTATATCGTGCCGTGTCTGTGCACAATATCGTACCTGATATCGTGCTGCGCGCTCCCGCGGGGTCGTAAATCGCATCCCCAGGTCTTCCTGCAAAACCATCTGACCTGGGATGCGATGTACGGTCCCATTCAAATGGTGGAGGGGGGAGCCGGCATATTGTGCGGTCTGCTGACGGATCGGCAGTCGCACTACACGGTGCATCGCACTGTGTATGGCCAGCAACCTCGGCGGGTTGGTGCTGAAAATTTAAAGTGGCACTAACATTCAGTGTAAAGCCTGCCGTGCTTTGTACTGTAAGTTAGTGCCACTTTATATTTTCAGCTCCAACCCACCGAGAGGTGGCGTCTTGTATTGTAAATAGAGCTCTTCATGTTTATGGAGCTTGATAAATTACATAATTTCTGCAATCCCATAGTGGAGTATGGACAGCGTGCCATTTTGTTTTTATAAGGTAAGAACGCGATATCTGTGATAATGAAAGGGTCCGAAACTTAAATTACTAAAAGACATATCGTTAATAAAGACAATAATGACTAGGCCCCATAAATATTAGAGAATTTTGATTTAGTAGTAAACTGGCGGCTCCAGAGGTGGGGCTGCAGCACAGTCCAAAATTTAAATAGGGGAGCTACACCAACTGCCACCCAACACACTGCCATACATTGCCGGCCGGGACTCACTGGTAGTTGGTGTGGCTCCCCTATTTGAATTTTGGACTGTGCTGCAGCCCCACCTCTGGAGTCGCCCCTAGTAGGAAAATATTTCTCTATACTCTGTGCTTTGGCACTAGTTCTGCAGACTATATTGCTCACTAACAGTGAAGATTTTTGTGTCACTCCATAATTAACATGCCAATAATTTAGAAGATAAACCTTCGCTCCAGTTTGAGGATCCACATAATATACATTGTTTATCAAGGCTGTATATCTTAAAGAAAAAAAACTATGTAATCATATATAAATTGCAGCCTTGAACCTAAAATACACATTTTGGGGTCTATGTACTAGGCCTTTGAGAGAGATAAAGTGGATGGAAATAAAGTACCAACCAATGAGCTCCTAACTATCACTTTACAGGCTGTTTTTGAAAAATGACAGTTAGGAACTGATTGGTTGATACTTTTTCTCTCTCCAAAGCTTAGTACATAGACCCTTTCATGCCAGTAGTCAAATTAGCCCTGCAATTAAGATACATGTCCATATTTTGTACAATTAAAACTTGAGAAGAAAAGGCAGAATGCTGAAGAGATTTGGCCATTGTTGAGCATTAATGACCAGAAACATCCAATATAGCTCTGCGGGAGATTATAAACACAATGGGCCGAATGCAATTCGGTGCGATGTTGAATAGAGGAGAGGGAGTTCCCGCAGCTATTCAATTCAACACGCTGTTATCGGGAATGGGTTAAGTCTGAGAATGCCGGTTATCGCGACTTAACCTGAGTGTTAAGGCGCAGTAACCGGGGCGTGCGGCTGTTAGCACCGTGCTAAGCCGGCAAACAGCTGCGCGCTGGACACTTTTGTCGGTTTTCTCCTCGCATCCCCAGGGGGGTGCAAGAAGAGATCCTTTAGCCGCCCAAACAGCGCGGTGTATTGAATAGCTTCGGGAGCTCTATTCCGCGGCTATTCAACATTACACTGAATTGAATTCGGCCTATTTAGAAGTAACTGAGAGGTAAAATGTAATCATCTTTGCTATTTATATTTTAATTAATATTGAGAGCTGATTTTTTTTTTTTTTTTGGAATTACGTTAACAACTATTAGAACTTCCAGCTTGATTTAAGGAATGATATATTATAGTTACACCAAGGCAAATAAATGACTGTAGTAAAACATGCTCATGATTTACGGTACAGTGGAAAAAGATAAAGATGCCAGTCTCTCTATTCTTAAGCTGAAATTACAGTGTGATATGAAAGCTAATTTTTAACATACTTAAACAGCTCCCAATCCTATTAATCTTTTTCAGAAATAAACCCTTACACATTCTTTTCTGAACTCCAGTAATAAAGATTACACATTATATTTTAACCCGAAATCCCACTTAAGCTAAATTTGGCTCCAAAAACAAATCTGAAGAGACAGGAGTCACTTAATGACCCTTCTGCCTTTCAAAAGCTGCTCTGCAGACAGTTATACACAGTGGTTACAGAGCAATAAAGTGGACAAAATTTGAACGGTGTTTCCAGCGCCCAGATTCCATTTGGCTTCATATTTCTGTGTAAGTTTTCTGGGACACATTAAATAATTCTCTAGATAGGCTGAGGCTTATAGAATTTTCCAATTCTTGGAAACCTCCCAGTTTTTGAATGGTTACAGACATTTGTGACAACAAACACTTTGTTTCCCAGACAGTGGAGTTTAAAGTTTAGGCTATCTCTAGACAATTACACATGAATTAATGTCTACAACTATATGTTGACTGTTATGCATTTGGGTGGTAGAAAAAAAATGTGTAACAAACATGTTCTCAGGCCATCTCATTTACAAGTTTTGTACAATGCAGTAGCCACGTGATGATTTCTGTGGGAAATAACCTCAAACGTAGGGACAGGAATTTACATGTAGGCCAACCCTGGTGTCAGTTAGGATACACTTTAATTTTCAGTCTTGGGACCACAATCAGACATGGTTTAGAAGCCAAGCACATTCTTCCCTTAAGTCTATACCCTAAGACTGAACCTATTCTCCTGCTTGAGAAATAACATTTACATGTCTAACTAGTGTTAGTAAATAACAACATTTAATCCAATGGGTAAGAAATAGACAATATTTTGTAGACTACATCACAGCCTATAATAAAAAGCAGAAACATAAATTAGACCAACTAGTGTGTTCAGAACTTATATAGCACAAATTATAAATGATGTTGGTGGAATGCACAGCCAAGTGATATAAGCAATACAATGGTTTGAAAATTAACGTGTCAGCAAAAATATATGTTATATACTATAGGCCTGATGCTGAGCTCTCGCAAGCGGGTCGATGTTGGGCCAGTGCGCATGCGCACGACGAACCCGGATAGTGACGGGCAAGCCGTCGCTATGGGTCTCGCTACAAAGGGGGCGTGCTGTCGATGGTGAGTGACAGCATGCCCCCTTTGGTGGGCGTGCCTGGCCAGGAGGCCTTCCCATGGGAACGCCTACCGTCTGAGGCCGACCCCACTGACATCACAAGTGATGTCAGTGGGAGTGCTTTTGGCTCTGATAGAGCCAAAAGCACTCCAGGGCTTGCGGCAGACGAGACCCTACCCACAAGGGTCTCGTCGCAATCCCGATGGCCGCGATGGTCTTCACCATAGCGACCATCTTTTTGGCCGCTCGCTATAAAGAGAGGAAGGGCACTGATTCAGAGCGAGCACTCTGAAAGAGCATCCGGCTCTGAATCAGGCTCAATGTTCATGCAGGTTAAGTGTTCACTTTTTTTTACCTATTAGCTCAGCATTTTTTTAACTTTCCCTTTGATATGACACATAACTGATCTGTGGATAGTTAAAGCTAATCTACCAAACAGAGCTGAGCTGTGTTGTATCCAAGGGCATTGTGACTTTTGTGCGAAGAAACACAGAAAAAAATAGGTAACAGTGTACAAACCAACATATTATAGTTATTTTATAGTTGAGACTTACAGATTTTAAATATTTAGTATTTATGCATTTAAATATGATAAACTGTTTACTTAATATTAATAGGCTGTTGTAAACCTTCTAGCAGTCTGAGGTTGCAGTGGTTGAACAAACCTTATTTAAAAATAAGTTGAAAGACTTGAATTGGTATATATAAACAAATATAGATAAATTTGATTAAACACAAAGGGTCTCAATTAGAGTTAGAAATATTTGCGTATTAACATGTATGTAGATGTAAGTTAGAGGGAAAAAAAAGTTGACGGGGCAAAGAATGCCTTAGTAAATTACAATAAAAGCAGTTTTTAAAAAAAAATAGAATCTAAACCAACATAATCTAATACAATTTATTAATATGTATCAAAAAATGACACATAAAATTATAAACATCAAATCTATCACAAATGACATTAAAACACAAAATGAAAATAGAGAAAATATTGTACCACCTTTAATTGTGAACACAGGGCCTGATTCAGAGCCGGACGCTCTGAACGAGCGCCCGCTCTGAATCAGGGCGTTTTTTTGATTTTTTTTTGGAGCGTCCTCCTGGATGCTCGCATAGCTGTGGGTTACCACCCACAGTTTATGCGAGCGTCCATGATGATGGTCACGATGGTCAAGACCTTCGCGACCATCGGGCTTGCGATGAGACCCTGCGGTAGGGTCTCGGTGACTGCAAGCCCTGGAGTGATTTTGGCTCTATCAGAGCCACAATCACTCCCACTGATATCACTAGTGATGTCACTTGGGCCGGACCCAGACGGTAGGCGTTCCCATGGGATTGCCTCCATCTGGCAGCCTTGCCCCTGGCACGCCCACCAAAGGGGGCGTGCTGTCACTCAACATCGACAGCACGCCCCCTTAGGTGCTAGACCTGGAGCGACAGCTTGGCTGTCGCTATCTGGGTCTTGCGCATGCGCACAACGGAGCTCCCTCCGTCGTGCGCATGCGCACTAGGGCACCATCGACCCGCTTGCGAGCGGGTCTGAATCAGGCCCACAGTCAATAGTAATAGTCAATGTTCCATGGCTGTTTATAAGTCAGGCTGACCTTATTGAACAGGGATAAAAATAACCATGTTACTGCTGTGCATAATATGAATAAGACAGAAAATCATTCTCATTAGACAAGAAAAAAAATTATAACCCCATTAAATGCTTTTAGCCTTGGGTTCCCAGAGAACTGGTGAAAGTAATGGGACAGCTCAGCAATAATGTAGTCTCTACATGTTAATGTAGAATTGTGGGTTCTTTATACAGTGAATGACTCTCCAAGGAGGAGGTAGGTAATCCAGGTATGGATAGGCAACTGTGTAAATCAATCTAAAATGATAAGCAGCAGGAAGAAATAACGAGCAGCCACAGACAAAAGTGAGCCATTGTGTCTGCAAGCCAAGACACGTTTCACTGCCTAGCGTGGCAGTTTCATCAGATTTACATGGGTAGCCGCATTGGTAGACAAAATACAGCAGCAATCCGAGTGACTTTCAATGTATTCAAAAGTATCCAAGAGGTCCAATGCCTCTGGAGAATACCAGCTGGTAAAGTGCCACACTGGAACCAGGAGGGGTAGCAGCAGCAAGGGGACTGCTGGCCTGGGACATGGTCACTCGCACTAGCATCTGATTTCATCTTAAGCAAGAAACCAGCTCATCAAACAAGTCCCATGGAAGCATTTTGGGAGGTAATTTAAAGAATAAAGGCCTGATCAGAGGTGGAAGTAGTCATTATAGTGGGCATTCCTGGGAGGTAACAGTGGGGTGACAAAACTGACATGGGCATGTTACTGAAAGTTGCTGCATACAGAGACGCAGAACCGCTGACATAAAATGCCATACTCAAACGGAGAAACTGCTTCTGCCATAGGGTGAGTGCAAGTCTCGATTGTGCGACGGATGATGCATCTAAAGATGCACTGGACATATATGCACTATCGTGAGATGCTGCATCTCAGTCCTTCTACAATCGGACACAGCATTATCAAAAAGAGCCAGATGTGACTGAGGCAAAAGACGCAGCCGCATCTGCGTCCGCTTCTGAATCAGCCCCTACATTTTCCAGCCCAGATTGAGTTGTGCAAAGGGAGCAGAGGGGGCTAGCTCTCCTCACCCTGCCAGGGAAAGGGGCAGGGAAAACACATCATGCACTGAGAGATAAAGAAATGTTACTGTGTAAGAACACAACCTCGATGTTTCGCATTCAGGCTACATAAATCAGCCTGGATTACTGGAGATTGGATTACTACCTGCCAATATGTGGGTAAAGACTGTATATAATTTGCTATAAAACCCATATAAAGTGGGTGCTGTCTTGCATTTTTGAGGAAACCATCAGTTCTAAAGACTGATGTGAAACAGCCCTTGTGATGGGCACTTCATGAGCAATAAACACAGTTGTACTCAGATCCTGCAGGATACCTATTGCATGCTGTATTCCCATGACCTATAGATAAGAGCTTTACTCTTATCCAGCTGTCTTGTGTTGAGCATCCTGAATCAATGCTCTGCCTGATGGCCAGCAGTTCTGATACAAAGTAAGTAATGAAGAGAAACCAGCTACAGCCCTAACAAAAGATGTGCTGCTGCTATACGTAACACCCAGAAGTATGAGTATAGTGACTGTGAAGAAGCCAGGTGGTACGTGGCTGGCAGTTAGCAAGTGTCTGGCGAATGGAACTATAAGACAAGGATGCAGATTGCACAATTTGTTGCCATCACCTATTACTTCTTTCCAGAACTCCACATATTGATCATAACACGATCACTCTATGTTCCTGTATGCGAAGGGTAATGGTAGGTGTGTGAATAGGGGTCCTCGATGTCATTGACCATTACCTCTATTCCTGCTCTTACTCGAAACCTGTTATATTCTCAGACAAAAACAGATCACAAACTAAATCTGACCACATCCCCACCCACATCACACGTATTAATGAGTGTCATAGGTTTTCTGTACTGCAATACAGGTTGAGTCTCCCATATCCAAATATTCCGAAATACGGAATATTTTTAGCATGACTGAGAAAGTGAAACCTTTGCTTTCTGATGGTTCAATGTACACAAACTTTGTTTAAAGCACACAATTATTAAAATACAGTATAAAATAGCCTTCAGGCTGTGTGTATAAGGTGCATATGAAACATAAATGAATTTCATGTATGTACACAAACTTTTTTATGATGCACAAAATTATTAAACATATTATATAAAATTACCTGCAGGCTGTGTGTATAAGCTGTTTTTAACACATAAATGCATTCTCTGTATAGATTTGGGTCCCATTCCCAAGATATTTCATTATAGAATGCAAATATTCCAATATATGGAATATTCCGATATCCAAAATACCCCTGGTCCCAAGCATTTTGGATATGGGAGACTCAGCCTGTATCATGTTTGCTCATATTTTGATCCTTTGGCACAGGGCTATAAACTGCAAAATTAAGACTGTTAGGGGGGAGATGTGCTAAGCCTTGGACAGAAATAAAGTACCAACCAATCAGCTCCTGTCATTTAAGGCTGTGTTTGGGGGGGGCGGCAAGCAGAAGAGATCGTGGGAGCTATGTAATGTGATTTCAGCAATTTGACTCTAAATTTATAGTGGCAATCAGTTATAATTGTGGTACAGCCCTATAGCCGATTGACAATTTAAATTTAGCGGCAAACTTGCTTAAATCCATAAAATCATAACCTATTACATAACCATGTTTCGCTGTGTTAGCAAGCTAGCGAGAGTGCCTAATTACATTGATGAAGCTTTGAAAATAGTTGGTGATGGATAAAAATCATGGATCTTTTATGTTGCATAAGTATGAATGCATGTAGAGTTGGACGTATACATGTTATTTATTCACATAAAATGTATTTTTGTGTACTGCACATGTATACAAAAAAAAACAACTTACGCTTACACGCGTTTGCAAATTTTGTCCCTATGCTTAGAGGCAGAACTGGAGTTGGAGTCAGAGGACAAACACAGGCCATGTACTGTACAGTAGGTGCATGGTCACATACATGTATCTAAGGTAGACTGTTAGGAGGAGTATCTTTTGTGGGTGCACAATCTGCAGTGATGCCAATGATCAGCAGCTGCTATGAACAGGCTGATTGCATGTATATAAATAATTTGTGAGGCTTCTGTGTCATTATTCACAGCCACCTATTAGCATAATAATATTTTTCATACCACAACAATTAGGAATATTCTCACTGCAAGGAGAAGACAACAGTTTTATGAGCACTTTTAGTATTGGTGTCTGGTTTTACATGGTAATTGTGACTTTCGCAATTAATAACAACACTGTGCAGTTACTGTGCTCTTGTATGTAACACTTCATTACGGTATTATATGGTGTACAAATTGGGCAATGTGACTTTAAATGTACTATGAACACGGTCAATTCTTCTCTATGCTTACATATATTACTTCTGGCATAAACCAAATACATAAGGGCTGATTGAGAGGTAGACAGAGACGCAACTTTATGCAAATGCCGCTACACAGCCCTTCCCTGGTATAAATCAGTGTGTCCGAATGTGCAAGGAATAAGATGCCCACTGTCAGTGTCGGTAGGTGCTGGAATACTGATTGGTGCTTCGTCAAGTGTAGTTTCATCCATGCATGGTCTTCGCATTTGGTTAGGAGTCTGTGTATGCAACATGCCCATAAGACTAACCATCCCTGTTCATGCGCTAAGCCACCACCCCAGGAATGAACATCACTTTTTCAAAAAATTTCTGATACCATGAGTCTTGATCACAACGGAGCTTTTACATGTACACTCTGCATAACACATGCGCTGTAGGAGTTGTTAGAGGTTTTTGCATACTCCGTAACAAAAAAAATTAAATAAAATCATAATCGCTCTACTACAATAATACCAGCATTGTATGCGGTTCTGAATCAGACCCATAGGGGTATATTTACTGAAGTGCTTCTTTTTAGAATTAGAGATGTTGCCTATAGCAACCAATCCGATTCTAGCTATTATCTTCTAGAATGTGCTAGACAAATGTTAAGTAGAATCTGATTGGTTGCTATGGGCAACATCTCTCATTCTAAAAAGCCACACCTTAGTAAATATACCCCATAGAGTGTTGACTCCTGGGAGTCTATTTACCAAGTGCCTTACTAGTAAAAGCACTGCTCTTTTAAATATTAGGCATTAACAGGAACAGAAGTGTTGGGTTCTAAATAAACCCCATGGTGTAAACCTAGGACAAATGCTACAGCTGATATGGAAGTAGCTTGTAAAACATCCCACTCAGCATACCCACGTACAGTAATTGCAGGGTTTTCTTTGGTCCCATGTTAAACCTGCATTTTGTTTTTACATAAAATGTATCAGACACTATATGGGGCAATGTGTGTCTCAGCCGTTCCACCTGAAATAAGGGAGAAAGAAAAGAGTCACACAAAGTCTTCCTTATTTCAATAAATGAGAACCCCAGCAACAGGAAGATGTTCCAGGCTTATTTAAAAAGTATTTTATTACTTAATTCTAGACAAACAAGTATGTATGTATAATAACTTCCCACCTAGTAAGACAAAAATTGTGTGGATCCAGGTTATGCTTTGATGCCCCTACATATGTCAAACCCATATCAATGGAATGTTTAGTTTCTAAGCAGAGAAGAAACCAGGGCTGCATGCTTCCCCAATCCATTCCCATCACCACTGGTGTAAGATAGAATGTGTTCTGGAGAGTTCATCTGATAGTGGTAATCTTCCATTCTAGCATAACATTTTATCACCAAGAGCTACAGAGATAAGCACGACATTAACATAGTACATGCAGACAAAAATATAAATAATGTGGAATTATTTTAATATTTCAATGTTGCCTTGTGTACATCTAAGGTCATTAATACATTTACACTAAAAAAAAAAAAGTTAAAAACTGGTGTTAATAAATCCAAGTTAAGCATGATTGTCTGTGGTGGTTGTTACTCCAGATTAATGGGACACATTGTAACAAAAATGGAAAGGAAAAATAAGGGCGTCTGCCATTGTGCTGACATATTTACTGCGATAGGCTTGTAAAGAAAAAATGCTGTCATTAAAAAAAAACAAAAAACAAACAATCACAGCCATCAATAAAATAAGACACACACAACATTACACAATGATTCTGACTTTTTGAAGTTAACCCATTAATGACCCGTTGTATTTAGTCCCCTAATGACCTGACCCCATTTTCAGTTATTTGCAATCTGACAGATTCACAAAGATCTGTCTTTTATGACTGAAAAAATAAATAGATAAACTTTACAGGGAAATATTCAGGAAAACTGAATCAAAATCGAGAAAGAATATATGATCCAGAGAAATCAATAAAATTATCATCAGACATGGGCCGTATTCAATTAGATTCGCACCCGCAATACTTTTTCGCCTGCTGGACTTTTTCCACGGCTAACATACGCGATATAGGCTAACTTATCATGCGCATACCGGCGATTCACCCAATTCAATACCAAAAGATGCGAAAACGGAGATATGCGATGTCAGAACAGGATGAAAAGTTGGGGGTACTTAAGCTCGCACAATTGCCACTAATTACCATCTTTACACAAGTGGTGAATAGCATTAAGCAGTATATTTTGGTGGAAATAAGTAGTCCTGTCAAATTTGGGGTACTTTGAAATGGGTGCAAGCATATTAAAAAGTTTCTAAAGTGAAGTTATAAGAAACGTAAAAATAACGCACCTTCAGCAAACACCTACAATCAAAAAAGCACCTCACCCATACTTGCAGACTGCCCAAAAGTCTATTTTGCAACTTAAGTTTGTACCCCCACTTTGCACTTTCACCCCCTTTTTTCAAAGTGCTTTTTTGGGGTGTTCCTCACTTTATTTCTTTTTCAGTTATCCTTTGGGGGGGCTGTCCTAAGGGTGCTGAGTGGCTTCCCTACCTTTGCACCCCTAAATAGTGATTTTGCGCTTTTTTTTCTCCACCTATTCACAGGCGAATATTTTTTACCTATTACATTGCATTGAGTTCTAGTGTACGCGAAAACCTGATGGCATTTAATACGGAGAAAAGCTTCCGCCTGGTGAAACTTTATTGTGGATCTCGGCTTTCCGCTTCCAATTGAATAAGGACCATGGTGGGGAAATGACAGCGGTCAGTCTGTGTTTGTGGTCATCAGACTGCACCAATTGGATCCAAACATGTAAATAGGGTGAGGTCCCTCTAACATAGATATAATATATATACATTTTTACTTCTTTGTATTAGTTGATACATCTCCCCCAGACTATTAAAAAGAACAAATTGCTCGGCAACACTGTTAAGATTAAATGATTACATCCCAACTAGAGATGCTACTTCAAAGCCCTTAGGACAGTGTCCTGATGGGAGCAGGTACAGGTATAATAAGGATGACAATGCAATCATTTATTGGGAAAGGGGACTGGCCTTGCCACATGTATGAATCCACAAAGTGCATGCCACATGTCTGCGTAGTGCTTTCACTCACCTGCTGCACATCGAATAGCATGAAAATATGTACGTGTAAACCTTTCAGTTATTTCATGTTTATTATTCAGCTCAGTAACATACAATAGACCCACTACTTCATCAACACCTTCCAGCTCTCATTCTAACTTGCTGCTACATGCTCCTTCCTCCGTCTACCCCATCTGTGTCACGTTTGTTTGCCCCTCCCCTTTAGAATGTAAAGGCCCCCATACTTCAGCAATAGATTGCAGCAATTCTGCAATTTGCAATCGATTGAAAAAGGGAAAGATTTTTATACACAATCGATTGCAGAATTGCCACAATCAATTGAAAAAGTGAAAGATTTTTATACACAATCGATTGCAAATTGCAGAATTGCTACAATCAATTGCTGATGTATGGGGGCCTTAAGCTCTCACGAGCAGGGCCCTCTACCCTCTTGTGCTTCTCATTACTTTCATCTACTCCTTATTCCCCACTAGTGCACCTAACACTTGGTTGTTTATGCTCTGCTGCTTATGTGGGTGTTATGGTCGCTAATGTAGTAATGTATATTATCCATGTCCTTGTCCTGCATTGCATTGTAAGTCACTGGTCACTTATTTATGTACTTTGTAAGGCAATGAGGAACACTTGTGGTGCCACATAAACGATAATAATAATACAATATTTGCAATATATTACAATTTAAGGAATTGTTATTGATTAGACAAATAAAAATATTTGTTATAGCAACACCGTACTATGCAAGTGACATCACTGAGCACCAAGACAAACTGAAAATAAACCAGGGGCAAGGAAAGAGGTAGCAGACAACCCCTTACTATTGCCCATTGTGGGCCAGAGGAATTACGATTGAGGAAGCATCTTTCTCTTTGTTCACACAGATACATTTTTATAACTGTGAAGTTTTTTTTTTTTTTTTTTACTCACTATAGCTTCAATGTATCACTGATCTTTAAAATACAGTAGGGAGACAAACACAAATGTAATGCTGGTCAGTCTCCTGGCAAATTAGGAAACTGCCCCAATAAAGTAGTGTGCACGCGTGACCTGAAACAATTGTTAGATCATGTATATTGATATATGATTTTAGAAAAAGGACCAATATCGCCCTCTCTTTACACTCGTATACCAAGCACAGTTACAGGCCCTAGTTCCTCATGTATTCTAGAAGTGATCTGTCCACTCGGCCTGTGTTCTGAATGGACAAATCTTATCAATTAGCGACTCACGTGTTGGACATTGTTTTGGTCACAGACTGGATGAGCAACAAAATCACAGGGAACACTGACAAAAACAAGATAATAGAGGCCCTGTTCATAAGTGTAGGCTGAAAGTAGTTGGGGAGATGCATGAGAAATACCTCTCTGCTCATAAAATAATCTGACATCTTGCACTATTAGCGCGTGTACACGCAGATTGCATATCTCGAGAAGCCTCTGGGTATGGGATCAATTACTAGGTTATTGTGAATGTTATAGAGGTCTAGTCATATTAGGTCAGGGGAATACATCTGCCTTGAATGTGACTGTATTATGAATGAAAAGATAAGAAAACAGTGGAGAAGCCAATAATTTATACAACTAACATAAGGATCAGAAAACACTTAGGCTATAAAATAATTTTACAAGCAAGTTTAAAAGAAAATAATTAATATATTTAAACAAGGTTACAAAATGTGTCATCTAAAATTTAAATTTTTACAAATTAGACACATTACACATACTTTATTCAACCTGGCTACTAAATTCATTAACAAATTACAATGTACACATCATTATTACAATTATATAGTGTAAGCAAAAATTCATAAAAAAGTGGCATTTAGTACAAGCTGAAATTATATAATTAGAGAACTATTCACTGCTCAGTCCAAAAACTTGTAAATCATGCATGAGACTATATAATCACTTGTATCTCTACAAGCAACACATCTTCTCCAGAAGTGGAAATCTATTAAATTAGAATAGAGAGGAAAGATGTAAGGGATGCAAACATACTGTACATCATCTAATGTTCCTTCTTGCCATTGTCTCTCTAATTTGTCGATCTAATTCACTTATGATTCGATCTTCGTGAGTATACACTCCTGTCCTTAACAAGGTGTCCCTCTCTTCAATTAGCCGTGACAGAAATTCATCCAAGCCTTCATCTTGTGGCCTAGACCCAGAACCCACCACTTTACGTTCAGCAGTTTTAGTTCCATCAGGCAGCTGTTTTTGGTCTTCCTGCAGCCTCAGTCTGTTGATGCAAACAGAACAAATGGTAAAAGATGTGTAACAATTCCAAAGGGTTGGTTCATTGAAGACACTGGAAAAAAAAAAAGTTATACACACACAGAGAACATAATTCTACTTCTTATTTAAATAACAAAACAATGTTGATGTAATGAAGGATATTTTCATATCCCTTTAACCACCATATCTTTAACTGCATAGACAATATATATGCAAATATCTAAATCAGCCAATCATGTGGCAACAAGCAACTTATTGCATAATAGGATGCACAAATTGTCAAGAACAAACACCATATTGTAGCAACAAATATGATTCAAGTGACTTTGACCATGCAATGATTGCTGGTGCCAAACACAGAGAATTGAGTATCTTGAAAAAAATCTCAAGTATGATGTGCAAAACAAAAAACATACAGGAGGCAGCTCTTCTGTGGGCAACAAATGCCTTGTTAATGTGAGAGATCAGATGAGTAAGGCCAGATGGGTTCAATGTGACAGCAACTCAAATACCGAACCATGCACTGAGAGTATCTCTGAATGTACAGCACGTTCAACTTTGATGTGGATTGGCTACAGCAGCAGACCGCACCAGTTTCCAATCCTGTAGGGTAAGGACAGGAAGTGGAGGCTATTGTGAGGGCACGGGAACACCAAAAGTGGACACCTGAATATCGGGGAAAAAAAAAATATGTTGCCTCGTCTAAGGAATCTAGATTTCTGCTAGGACATGCAGATGTTAGGGTCAGAATGTGGTGTAAAGAACATGAATTCATACATCTATGCTGCATTGTTCAATGGTTCAGGCTAGTTGTAATCTAATGGTATGGGGAATGTTTTCTTGGCAAACATTAGGTCCATTAATACCAACTGAAAATCAGCTACAGTGGGTAGACTGTGTTATTTAAATGATGGTCAAACAGCTAATTCCAACAGGATAATGCTATGCCATGTTACAAAGCAAACGTTATCTCAACTTGATTCCACAAAAATGACAATGTGGAGGCCATAGGAGTACAGTGTCATCAAATCTCAATCCAATGGAACACCTTTGGGATATTAGTGAAATGGTAGCATTGGTGTGTAACAAACAAGAGTCAAGTCAACAAATATGCAGCAACTGCGTGGTGCGATCAAGTCAACGTGGAACAGAGGCCCTGATTCAGAGCCGGACGCTCTATCAGAGCCAAAAGCACTCCCACTGACATCACTAGTGATGTCAGTGAGGCCGGCCTCAGATGGTAGGCGTTCCCATGGGAACGCCTCCGTCTGTGCAGCCATGCCCCCGGCACGCCCACCAAAGGGGGCGTGCTGTCAATCAACATCGACAGCACGCCCCCTTTGGTGCGAGACCCATAACGACGGCTTGGCCGTCGTTATTCGGGTCTCGCGCATGTGCACGACGGAGCCGGCTCGGTCGTGTGCATGCGCACTTGGGCAACATCGACCCGCTTGCGAGAGCTCAGCACTCGCGAGCGGGTCTGAATCAGGCCCAGAATCTCTAGGGAACATTTCCACCACCTTCATGAGTTCACGTCACAAAGAGATCAGGCTGTTCTGGGGCAAAGATGGCTCATATCCAGTACTTAATAAAGTGGCTACAAAGTGTGAATATAATTTTATATTCTTTTCCAGGACATTAATAATGTCACACTGGTATCAAGTCTGTGTCCCTGCCCGTGAAACAAATACATTGTACAGCCCTTTTAACTTTTTTTAATGTAAATTAATATATCAGAACGAATAAACAAAAAAAAGTATAGAATAATATTTAATTTTACATTTAGTAATTTGCTATATAGTATGTACAAAGTCACCATGAGGTCACATATCATAAAGTTAATTTTTGCTACCTATTTAGTTCGTTCCGGATTTCCTCCAGCTCTAAACGTTCTGTCTTCACTACATCTTTCTCTTCAGCTGCCAGATAGCGCAATCTCATTTGTTCAAGTTCTTCTTGTTGTTTTTTAAGTCGTGCCATAGCATTTTCTTGCTCACGCTTAACCAAAAATAGGAAAAAATTTAAATATATGAATTACAAAATGATTAAGAAAAGATGTTACAGTATCAATAATACAAATAGTATTGTCTATACTATTTGTATTCGACAAATAGTATAGACAATACTTATTATATACATAACCTAGCTGATTCTATCTAGTGTAATAAGCAAAAAGTTTTTTTCTTGCATGAAAATACAGAATGTGTCCCTCCCATCCTACAGTGGTAGCCATGAAGTGCATGTTGGTGCATGTTGAGCCAAAAGCACCAACATACCCTTCAGATAAACAGCTGCCAGTGCATATTAGGTCATGTAGTTCCACGAAAAAAAAAAAAAAATAATAATAATGTTCAAAATAAAGTTTAACTGAACACACTTAAGGAGCCCATACAGCTGCAATTAGTTGTGGTAATTATGCATTCTGCAGATGCCTGGGTTGGATGGATTGTGAAAATCCAACTTGTAGATAATCAAAAAAAGATCAGAATCGACGAGTCAGGGATTTTTAAACATGCTGAAAAACCTCGCCCCCCATGAAACTGGTGATAATCGGTGTCTGCGAATTTGCTGATTGGTATTGGCAGAACAGGGAATCGCCATTTCGATGTATTGCCCGCGTTACGTTATTATGAAACAAAATTGAATTCCTGTTTTTGATATCGCTTAATCCAATTAGAAGTTCTGTTTTGTAATCCAATGCAAACTCCCCTTTGCCCCCCCAAAAAAGGAAAAAAAACCCCAAAACCATATACAATTGTTTATTACAAATGCCCGCCGTTGAAATCTAGCCCCACGTAGCCACCGTGAAAAAGCAGCTAGTACTGGCTGAGTAGCTAACCTAACTCTCAAATGTAATAAAAAAGTGATTAAGGAAAACATGGCACCTTAACACTTCTGCTACATGAAAATTACTCAAAAATACAAGTGTTAATAGTTTATTTTTTATCAATTAACAAAATGCAAAGGGAATGAACAGAAGAAAAATCTAAATCAAATCAATATTTGGTATGACCACCATTTGCCTTCAAAACAGCATAAATTCTTCTAGGTACACTTGCACACAGTTTTTGAAGGAACTCGGCAGGGAGTTTGTTCTAAACATTTTGGAGAACTAACCACAGATCTTCTGTGGATGTAGGCTTGCTCAAATCCTTCTGTCTCTCCATGCAATCCTAGACAGACTCGATGTTGAGATCAGGGCTCTGTGGGGGCCATATCATCACTTCCAGGACTCCATGTTCCTCTTTACGCTGAAGATAGTTCTTAATGACATTGGCTGTATGTTTGTGGTCGTTGTAGAGCTGCAGAAAAATTTTACAGCAAATCAGATGCCTCCCGGATGGTATTAAGAACCATCTTCAGCGAAGACACTGTGAAAGCAGATTACGATGAAAATAGGGTGTATCTGTTGAAAAATGACAGTTGGGAGCTGATTGGCTGGAGCACCATTTATCATACACAATAAGTTTTATCACTTATTGTGAATAATAGGGCCTCATTTATCAATGTGTTTAAGTCTGGAGACTGTGCTGAACATTCCATGATTTGAAGCCTACCGTCTTGTCCTTTTCTTCAAAGTTAGTTCTGACAAAACTTGGAGGTATGTTTTGGGTTATTATACTGCTGTAGAATTACTGGACCCTTGACCAACTACAGGTAGGTGTTGACCAGAAGGTATTGAATTATTAGTGCAAAATGCTGTGGTAACCATTTTGGTTCAAGTCGCCATCTTAGGATCCAGCAAAAAAGAAAGACCATCATTGTCATGCCTTCAGCATAGGGTTTGTTATAGTGCACTAATTCACATTAGCAGCCCCACCTAGTGGTCAGGACAGCAGCAGTTTAAATCTGATCCATTTTGACCTTCTTAGCATGCCTTAGCAGTCTAGCAATGCATTCTGAGCTAAAGGAGCTGTAAGCAGCCATTTTCCTTTTCACATGGTCCCAGACAGTCATAATTACATATGCTCAACCTGGTACAGCATCCGATGGTGAGTTCTAAGCTTCAACTGTGCCATCATATTGTAGATCTGCTTAGTCAGTAATGCATGTTAGCTGTACTATGTGACATTGCAGCCTGTACTTTGCATGTTGTTTGCATATCCCATGTTATGTATATGTTTGCCTTGCATTCCCATGTACATATAGTAATCGCTTTTTATTGTTTGTTTCCAGTTTTACCATTATCATCGCACACACGTGCACACTTGTTTATACGCATCGATCTGTGTACATCCAGGCAAGTTCCTCTATCGAATAATAAACTCAGTTCTTCAGATCACATCTGACTGGATTATTGGATAATAGAGTATTGGTTATGCTGGCTGCTCCAAATTTTACAGACACTTAGTTCGGGGCAGTACAATCATGCTTCCCCCTCTATGTTTGTCAGATGATGTCACAGGAGTTTATTGACATGGGTTGTGTTGCTATTAAAAGCATTGCCCTTTTAAATTTTGTGCTAATACATACTGGTAGGTTTTAGCTTTTACAAGCTGCTGCTTAGTAAATAAACCCCAGACACTGAGGAGGCATACTGTCACATACTCAATGAATACAAAACACTGAGTGACAAATCAAAGATTTAAATTTGATTTGTCGGTCCATAAGAACTTCTTACAGACTTCAGTAGCCCACTAGTGGTGCTTCCCGACATAGGCAAGCTCCTTTTTCATTGCTGCAGAGCAGCTGTAAGTTCTTAACCAATACATTTTGCCCGAAAAAAGGCCTTTTTTAGATCTATGAAATGTACATTATTTTGATATTTTTGCTAACATAAACTTTTTTTTTAACCTCTAGGGTTATATTTACTAAAGTGCGGGTTTTTAGAAATGGAGATGCTGCCCATAGCAACCAATCATATAAGTTATCTTCTAGAAGGTACTAGATAAATGATAAGTAGAATCTGATTGGTTGCTATGGGCAACATCCCCTGGCAGTTATCACTTAACTTTGTACCATTTCAGGCTATTGAATGGACTTGAGTATCATAAATTTAAATCCAAAATTATACACACACACAAACCATATATATTTGTGCGTAATGTATTTCATGCCTAAGGATTGAACTTGAATCCCCTAGAGAATCCTTCCCGTCACCTGATCTATGTCATAGTAATGTAAGCTGGGATAAATTGGTACACAGATGTGTAGTAAGTGAATGTGTAATTTTTACCATCCATTAAGTACACTGTTACAATTCAACAAATCAGCCCGTTGTGAAATAGTCCTGCTACGACTCAGAAGTTAGGTATTAACGTTCAAGACATTATGGAAAATAGCAGGGGTGCTGTGATGGTTTGCATTTGCCGTGTTATGGGATCTTGGCTAGTGACTCCTGAACTATGTCTGGCTCCACTTTATATCATCAATCTCTCATAAATATAGGCAATACTTTAAGATGCTGTACGTAAATATTAATTATTGCTGGCAACTTGACTGAGTCATTAATACATGAACTCACTGGTTATATATGTGAGGCACGATTATCTATTATGGTATACTGAGGCAATTTTATACAAATCATTAAATGAACAGCCTGTAAGAACAAAGTAGATTACAATGAGAATGATAAAGTTATCAGAGGCTACATATTTGTTTTCCAGTAATAGGACAGTATTTAAATTAAAATTGTATACGATAATTGCGGATTCAAAATATGTAACAGATCCAGTAACTATACTTATATAGTTACTGGATCATTTCACATAACTTAATTTATGGACACTTATGGTTTGCTTTCATTGCATGTGTGGACTGCATGGGTTGTTGCTGACATTTGGTGAAAATTTCATTACAATAGCCCCACTACAAATATATTTACTGAGAAAAATGTTGGTGTTCAATACTTATTTTACCCGATATATATATTGTCGAAGCTGAATAATTGGCAAGACAAGTTCAGTTTAAAATTTAAATCGCGGCAACGCCATCTTGCGAATGGCCGCAAGACGCCATCTTGAAAATGAGATCGCAAGACGCCATTTTGCGAATGGCCGCCTAAGCTCCATTTTAGATAAACTCACATTTTAGTACATGTGGCGATAATACTAATAGCACCATACGTTTGTATCTTTCACCATTTCTCATACACACATTAATACACACAATTGCGCTGTTAACTAGTCGCATATTAGCGAATGCATAGGACTTTGTATGAAACCGCTGTTTTATTAGCTTTATGTGCACGCATCTGCCCCAAGTTAACTAGCGTCCTTATATCAAACCCTGAATACCCACACATTACATATTCACACATAAGGTTCAATACGCTTTAAAGTGTATGATTTAAGTTGGTTCAGTTAGTTTAAATGCTGAGAAATAAAGATATTTGATAACTAAGGTATTATACATGCTAAACAAGTCGTGTTTGGAGTTGCACTGATGCGTACTCTTTTTACAGTATTCCGGTGTTATCAGTGGGGAGATCGCATCATGCATTCTCGAGTTATGGATCACAGAGCCTACAAGCAACAAAATTTATATTTTAGGAACAACTGCTAGGATGTTGCAGGGGGCGTGAAGAGGAAGATCCCCAGCTGTTAGAGGCAGGAAGAGTCTATTTGAACTAGCCTGTTAAATGTGCTGTAACAGATGCTTCTCCCCTGGGAACCAATGACACCAGCAACAAACTTCCCTATTGTCCTGTTTATTCTGGGGGGGTATAAATATGTGTGCATGAACGCTGGTTCTAAGTCTTCGTGCTGAACGCTGTATGACTAGGGGTCTCTTGCTGATGCCTATCTCCGGGTCCGGAAGCGCCTGCGTATGTATACTGTACTTGGGTCTGTATAATTTTCCTTTTGCGCCTAAATTGTGTCTTGATCAATTGCGTGTAACTGTCTGAACTTTTACCTGAATAACACTTGTGCTTTGGAACCACAGATTCCACGTCCAAGTCTTTATTTATGGTATGACTGCATACGCAAATTAGCGTCATCCTTAGAGGTTTATAGAAAGGGTTTTAGAAGGTACAGGCAGGGGTATATAGAGGTTCTGATCCAGTATCGTTAATATAATATATATATACACACATATACACACACACACACACACACACACACACACACACACACACAACCGTTCAAAAGTTTGGAGTCACTTTCAAAAATAAGGACATTTCTTTTTTTTTCAATGAAGATGTCATTAAATTAATCAGAGATACACTCTATACATTGTTAATGTGGTAAATTACTATACTAGCTGCAAACGTCTGTTTTTTAAAGGAATATCTACATAAGTGTATAGAGGCCCACTTCCAGCAACCATCACTCCAGTGTTCTAATGGTACATTGTGTTTGCTAAGCGCGTTAGAGGACTATTGGATAATTAGAAAACCCTTGTGCAATTTTGTTAGCACAGCTGAAACGGGTTTGCTCGTTAGAGAACCTATAAAACTGGCCTTCCTTTGAGCTACTTGAGTATCTGAATCATTACATTTGTGGGTTCGATTATGCTCTCCAAATGGCCAGAAAGAGAACTGTCATGTGAAACTCGACAGTCTATTCTTGTTCTTGGAAATGAAGGCTATTCCATGCGAGAAATTGCAAAAGAAACTCAACATTTCCTACAACGATGTGTACTACTCCCTTCAGAGAACACAAACAGGCTCTAACCCGAGTAGAAAGAGAAGTGGGAGGCCCCGATGCACAACTGCGCAATTAGCCAAGTACAATAGAGTCTCTAGTTTGAGAAATAGAAATCTCACAAGTCCTCAACTGGCAGCTTCATTAAATGTTACACGCAAAACGCCAGTGTCAACGTCTACAGTGAGGAGGAGACTTCGGGATGCTGGCCTTCTAGGCAGAATGGCAAAGAAAAAGCCATATCTGAGACTGGCAAATGAAAGGAAAAGATCACTATGGGCAAAAGAACACAGACACTGGACAGAGGAAGATTGGAAAAAAGTGTTAAGGACAGACGAATCGAAGTTTGAGGTGTTTGGATCACATAGAAGAACATTTGTGAGACGCAGAACAATTGAAAAGATGCTGGAAGAGTGCCTGACGCCATCTGTCAACCATGGTGGAGGTAATGTGATGGTCTGGGGCTGCTTTGGTGCTGGTAAAGTGGGAGATTTGTACATGATAAAACGGGTTTTTGAATAAGGAAGGCTATCACTCCATTTTGCAACGCCATGCCATACCCTGTGGACAGCCCTGGAATGGAGCCAATTTCCACCTCCAACAGGACAATGACCCAAAGCACACATCCAAATTATGCAAGAACTATTTAGGGAAGAAGCAGGCAGCTGGTATTTTGTCTGTAATGGAGCGGCCAGCGCAGTCACCAGATCTCAACCCAATTGAGCTGTTGTGGGAGCAGCTTGACCGTATGGTACGCAAGAAGTGCCCATCAAGCCAATCCAACTTGTGGGAGGTGCTTCAGGAAGCGTGGGGTAAAACTTCTTCAGATTACCTCAACAAATTAACAGCTAGAATGCCAAAGGTCTGCAATGCTGTAATTGCTGCAAAAGGAGCATTCTTTGACGAAAGCAAAGTTTGAAGGACAAAATTATTATTTCAAATAAAAATCATTATTTCTAACCTTGCCAATGTCTTGACTATATGTTCTATTCATTTTGCAACCCATTTGATAAACAAAAGTCAGTTTTCATGTAAAACACGAAATTGTCTGGGTGACCCCAAACTTTTGAACGGTAGTGTATTTTTTTTTAATATATATTACACACACACACACACACACACACACACACGAAAAGTCCGGCACTCAAAAGGTAAAAAAAGAAACAGCCTGCTCCGATGCCTTTCACTTGGAAGGTGATTTAGCAGTGTGGCAATAATAATAATAGCAATAATAATGCACTTAACGCAGGCTAATGTAAAGGCTTTACATTAGACTGTGTTAAGTGCATTATTATTGCTGTGTAGACTCCAAGTGCCATCCACATCTTCACTGCAATATAATTACATATTATATATATATATATATATATATCTATATATATATATCTATATATATATATATATATATATACACACACATACATACACACACACACATACATACACACACACATATATAAGAAATTGGAACGCACACAGCCAATAAGAAGAGAGGTGCCAGGTCCGAGGAGATAACAATAGGTCCCAAACAAATAAACTGGAAGGAACCAGACCAGCACTCAATAAGTATTCAATCACCATAAAAAATATTTAACGTTCCAGTCTAATAGATAAAAAAGGACAATAAAGCAGGGATCAAAACAAGCTATTGAGCATAATAATGAGGCAATACTAATAATATTATATATATATATATATATATATATATATATTGAACACCCAAAACGCAAACAGTTATATACTGTATGTATGCATATATAAATACATAGATCTATATATCTCAAGATCTGTTTCGCAGGAAAATCCAACTATATATTAAGAACTAATCAGGCAGCTTATCTTGAATCATGAAGTTGCAGCATACATGTCAATCCAGTAGATGGCGCACCAAGACAAATACTACATATCAGAGTTGCTGCTCATGTTACTTGCAACCTATCAGAGTTACTGTAGGTTCAGTGGCTTGCTCACGAGTTAGAAGGCCCAAGCATAATTTTGTGTTAATCCCTGAAGGAAAACTGTGCATATGTTGTTTACAAAGACATTTTGTGATCAATGTCTACAATATAAAACATACATCACAATATTAGATGCCACTACTGTCTTTGTAAAATGAGTTCCGCTGAGCAATAACAGACATCCACGTGAGCGAAGCTACGGGCAAACGCTATTATCGGATAAAGAGGTGTCCAGTGTGACTCAGCTTACGCAAAGTGTCTTTTTCGCTATCTTAGTCGCAGTGCAATGTGGCAAAACCTCTTAACGAGACTGCACTGCTTAATTTGAGGTGTGACGCAGAATGAGCCTGAATCTGTATACGAAATCCAATGATGCAGTGGCCATGGCTTTTTCACACCAAGTTGTGTGACTTTAACCATACAGGAATTTTGTTTTAAATATGTACAAAGTTGCAGCCCGGCGTCTGTTACAGGTTGAGTGGTATTTTGCTGCATCTGCAGTGCAAATAAGATGCATATTTAAAATAAAAAATTTGCTACACTACACCGCTCGGTGTGGCTCACTCGCGCCAGGTTTCTCGCACTGCGTGACGTATTGAGCTTAGTTGGGTGAGGCAGTGGCGGATACTTTGGGGGGGGGGGGGCGGTTTAAGAATGAATACCGACTCCTCCCCTCTCTACTCCTTACTCCTCCCACTACAGTCCTACCCTCTCTTATCAGTCCCAACTCTTTTGGGCCCTGCACCTCCCTTCTGTTTTAAAGTAGTTTTAAATTGACGTTTTTCACTCCCTGCTTAAAGCACAGTGGACCTCATTCAGAGGCGGTCGTTAGTTGCAAGCGGTCGCCCTGATCAGGGCAGCCGCTTGCATCCTGAACGGCCGCCTCTTTGACGATCGTTAAGCTGTGGGTTACCACCCACAGCTTAACGACTGACCAGGTTGATGGGCGCGATAGTGATCACCATCGCGACCATCGGGGCTTACAACCAGACCCTAAGGTTGGGTCTGGGCACTCGTAAGCCCCAGGGAACTTTCTGCTCTGATGGCAGAGGAAGCTCCCCACTGACATCACTGATGTCAGTGCGGCCGCCCACAAAACGGTAGGCGTTCGTAAAGGAACGCCTCCTTTTTGGAAACCACCCCCCGGCCCGCCTACCAAACGGGGGCAGCTGTCGATCAACATCGACAGCCGCCCCTTTGGTAACGAGTTATGGAGCGACAGAGTTCCTCTGTCGCTCCGGGGCTTGCGCACGTGCAGTGCGGCCGCAGGCCAAACCATCGAGTAGGTTACGAGCGCATCGGCGCTCGTGACAGACTCTGAATGAGGTCCAGTATGCAGATGCTCCTTACTCAAACTAAATTATTACAGTATAATATTGAGAACGTCACACTGGCACTTTAAATCAATTAAGTGGTTTTGAAAACACATATGGCAACATTTTGGGGGGGAAAAAAAAACAAACTGTTCTTAAACTGAAATATATTATAGTTGAGCAGACCCTGTCACTTAGATTCATGTTGGGAGGTATGCGATGTGCCAGTGGTGTCAACTGCAGCATTATTATTATTATTATTAGCATTACTTGCAGCATTGTGCCCACATGCTAGGATGTCACCAGGTAGACTTGTAGGTGCATCATCATCTGCAGCATGGTGTCCTCATGGCAAGGTGTCAGCAGGGAGATGTGTGCGTGCATCAATATATGCAGCATGGTGCCTACATGGCAGGGTATCAGCAGGGAGACTTGTAGGTGCACCATAATCTAAAGCAAGGTGCTCACGTCAGGGTGTCAGGAGGAAATGTGTGGGTGCATCATTATCTGCAAGCTGTCCCCACACATCTCACTGTAGATTACTGCTTACCCCCTGACATGTGGGCACCATGCTGCAGATAATGATGCACCCATACATCTCCCTGCTGACACCCTGACATGTAATGTGCAGTATGGTGCCCACGTCAGGGGGTAAGCAGTAAAATTACAGCGAGATGTGTGGGGACAGTATTATTATTACCTGTAGCATGGTGACTTGTCAGGGATTCCCATGCTGGCTTCCTCCAGCAGTGGCCATCTTTATAAAGAGTGCAATGCCCAATGGGATTTGTAGTTTATCTTTTACTGCTTAGACTCTGAGCAGTAAAAGATAAACTTCAAATCCCATGCTAGTTCTCTTTCTCTGGTGGGACGGGTGCCTGGATTGACATCTGACTTGTCTCAGTTGCCCTGACAGTATGAGGCCGGCGCGGTCAGGTCCTGGCTGGCGCCAGCAGCGCAGTGCATCTCACCCTGGCCTCTGCTGGCTGCAGGATAAGTGGGCGGGTTAGGGCTGTTTCGGGGGGGCAATCGCCCTGATCATCCCCCCCTTGATCCACCACTGGGGTGAGGACACATCTGTGAAGGTACACTTCTTCCTGGCGAACAAGGGAGGTGTGGGGTCATGACTACCCTGCAAATCACCACTATTAGTACTGGTGCAGTCTGTATTGAACATAACTAATTTTAAACTGCAGTATAAAGTGAGATTTCACCCAGTCACCTACTTGTTCATGCCATGGTTACAGTATTGTAGTCATTTGGGCAGGTAAAAAAAAATAAATAAAAAGTTTGATATAAAAATTTACACAAAATGCTATAGTCAAATCTATTCTTTTTGTGGGCGAATCTAATGAATAGCTCAAGAGGGTTGATGGAATCTGTCAGAGGATTAAACACACACAAGCCAAGTATGCATAAGTTTGTCTCTAATACATTTTTGGAAATATATTAAAGTGCAATACTCAGATACAAGAAGCATCGTATAGTAAAGTCAGATCAAAAACATACTCAGCTGTGTTACGTGAACAGTATAACGGACTCCCAATTAAAATGTATTTTACAAGGAATAACCCTAAATGTTACAAGGTTGTCAGTTTGACACGAATTATACATACAATGTAAGAGGAGGATTTAGCGGGACACGGTGTAAAGTTTTACACAACCTTAACAAAGTCCATTGTATTATACTCAGCATTAACACTTCTGCAAACTGCAGTCAACATCAAAAACCTTAAGAAGCGAAGCAAAAAATAAGAGTTATGGTATAACATACCTTTGTTAACTCATTTTCTTCGAGGTCCATAGTGTCCACAGAAAATACCTTGGGGTATGTGGTTGGAGTGATCCAGGCACCAAACAGTTAACAAGCTCTCAGCTCCCAGGATGCACTGGGTCCTCCTCCATATATACCCCACCCCTGGCTACAGGCAGTTAGATTATCGAGCCCAAGCAGGAGAAGGAAAAAGATGAGAAGGACCCTTGTACACGCTCTGTAAGAGGGAATTTTAGAAGTACAAAAGAAAAGATTACCCAATAACACCAGGTACGTTAGGGTGGGTGTCCTGTGGGCGCTATGGACAGGGCTGTCATCAGGGGGGTACGGCAGGAACTACTGTATCGGGCCAGGACCACAGGGGGGCCCGCAGTGCTCCAATGATTCCACCTGTAAACTGCTTCTTATATACATGTACAAATCTGCCTTTGAAACAGTTTGATAATTTTGCTGTCAAGATTATCGGTGTGCTGCGGGCCCCCTGCGATTGCTCTGGTCTGCACTGAGGTTAATGGATCAGGTCAAGTGATTGTGAGCACTGCCTACTCGGTGCTCGGCTGGGCGCTCTGCACTGCAGGTGTCAGAACTAGCTGCCGGGTATCAGGAGAAGTGTCACGATGTAACCGACAGACAGAGACGGCTTGCTGAACGCTGGGCTTCAACCAGGACCGTGGTGAGTGGAGCAGTCTCATGTAAGGGTTTGGTAGAAAGTGAACTAATCATGTAATGGGGCAATAAAAGGGTGTGTGTGCGGTCGTGCCATGTACATGTGGGCTCCGCACACAGAGGGAGGGAGGCGGGTAAACTGGGGGCTTGTGATGGACCGCACGGGTAATAACTGATGGGGTGGGGATAGGGGCTTGTCATGCTGTTAGGGCTGATAATGTATGGGGCTGGGTGTCTGGCATGGACTGGGGGCTATAACCGCTGCCACTACCTTGGGAAAGCATGTTAAAATGCTGCCCAAGACAATAACATCACTGGGCTGAGTTATTTTTTAAGCAGGTTAATACCAGCCCTGGTCTAATAGTGGGAGGTCCCATCACAAATCAGCTGCCCTTAGAGGAGCAGGGTGGATGCTGTGTGACTGCCATCTGCACTACTAAGAAATTGAAATCAGTGGCAGTGTCAGTGAGGAGCTGGTTTAGTGAGAAGGAATGAAGCTGCAAGGTGAGAACACCTGCTCAGTGAATTGGCAAGAAGCACTCCAGGGGTAGGGGAACACACGAATATGGTTAATATCAACTCATCTGCAGCTACTCATCCCTCTTGCCTTTCCCCTCCCCATGTATGCCTCCGACACCTTCTCTGATGTGTTTCTGTGACCATCTCTCCCATGTGTTTTTCTGACCCTTTCCCAGTCTCTGACCCTTCCACTACCCCATCCCCATCAGTCATTTTGACTCCGCTCCCCATGGTTAGTGGCGATCAAAAGTAGCATGGCATAGCATAGTAAGAGGCGAGACTAAACCTAAAGATAACATGCAAGTACAATTTTTGTCATGTGGGAAGAAGGACTGATGGGTGTTCTAGCCTGTGTGCTCACCGGGCCGGAGGGGGGCCCTGCCTGTTTCATCTGTACTGGGCCCCGCAATTTCTGATGGCAGCCCTGCCTGTGGCCCTCGAAGAAAAAAAAGTTAACAAAAAGGTATGTTATACCATAACTCTTATTTTCTTCTTCGGGGTTCATACGGTCCACAGAAAATACCTTGGGGATGTCCCAAAGCAGTTCCTCTAAGGGTGGGGACACTACTGTGTTTCAGTAGAAAGGAGAATCCTACGCCCATAGGAAGCATCCTGAGATGCAAATGTGTCAAATGCGTAAAATGTG
Organism: Taudactylus pleione; assembly: GCA_031769625.1. Lineage (NCBI taxonomy): Eukaryota > Metazoa > Chordata > Amphibia > Anura > Myobatrachidae > Taudactylus > Taudactylus pleione. Next base: position 4,611,314 of record JAUIMM010000161.1, read on the forward strand.
ACAATGTTGTGCATGGAAGACCACGTGGCTGCCTTGCATATTTGTTCAGCAGAGGCACCACGACGAACCACAAACGATGGTCCCACAGATCGAGTAGAATGTACAGTTACCGTGTTTGGAACAACAAGACTAGCTTGTGTGTACGCTTGAGAAATTGTCATATGGACACATCTGGCCAAAGTCTGTTTGTTGGCTGGCCAGCCACATTTATAACAGCCATACAACACAAATAGAGAATCTGACTTCCTAATGGAGTTGGAGGGAACTACATAGATACGTAGTGCACGGACAACATCCAGTGATGCTTCACCTGCCGAGAGGACTGAAGCTTGCAAAGCCGGAACCACAATTTCTTCATTTACATGAAACCGGGATACCACCTTAGAAAGGTACCCTGCCCTAGTACGAAGAACAGCTCTATCCTTATGAAATATCAAAAAAGGAGAGCGGAAAAAAAGGGCTGCCAAATCAGATACCCTATGGGCAGAAGCGATAGCCAGAAGAAAAACTGTCTTCGCTGTCAACTACTTTAGGTCTGATTTCAGGGGTTCAAATGGGGGAGCCTGTAAAGCCCTGAGAACCAATGTCAAATCCCACAGGGCTACCGAGGGGACAAAGGGAGGCTGAACCCTCTGAAAAAATATTCTAACATCAGGCAATGGTGCGATCCTTCGCTGAAACAAAACTGTCTGGCCACCTCAGGGTGGCCAGACGGAGACCCCGATTTAACCCAGCCTGAAGAAAAGAAAGCACTCGAGAGGCCCTAAACACATCAGGATCACATTTTCTAAGTTCACACCACTGAAAATATGAGTGCCAAATTCTGTAATAAAAGCGGGCAGAGGAAGGTTTCCGTGCCCTCAGCTTTGTCTGAATTACAGAATTGGAAAAACCTTTTGCTTTTAAGACGAAGGTCTCAAGAGCCACGCCGTCAAAGACAGACGATGAAGATCTGGATACAGGCAGGGACCATGTATTAACAGGTCTGGCCTTAGAGGAAGAGGCCACGGAGTATCTATGGAGAGACTCTTTAGGTCGGTGAACCAATGGCTTCTGGTCCAAGCAGGAGCTAGCAGTATTACTGTCCCGCCTTCCTGCATGACCTTCTCGATGACCCATGGAAGAGAAAACGGAGGAAACAGATATGCCAGTCTGAAATTCCACCTCACTGCCAGAGCGTCCACAAACTCGGCTGCAGGATCCCTGGTTCTAGACCCGCAACTGTGGACCCTGTGGTTGTGACTTGAGGCCATGAAGTCTACGTCTGGAGGACCCCATCTGTCCACCAGGCTCTGAAATACCTGTGGATGAAGAGCCCACTCTCCGGCGTGTATATCCTGCCGACTTAGGAAGTCCGCTTCCCAATTGAGGACTCCTGGTATGAACACAGCGGATATCGCCGGAAGGTGATATTCTGCCCAGACCAGAATGTGTGTTACTTCCACCATGGCAGCCTGGCTCTGCGTGCCTCCCTGATGGTTGAGGTAGGCTACTGTGGTGGAGTTGTCGGATTGTACCTAGACAGGTCTGCCCTTTAGTATTTCCTGTGCTTGAACAAGCGCTCTGAATACTGCCCTTAGTTCCTGGACGTTTATGGATAGGAGACTTTCCCTGGTCGTCCATATTCCTTTGAATGTGTGTCGACCTGTCACTGCGCCTCATCCGCCGAGGCAGGCATCAGTCGTAAGCAGTACCCAATCCGGAATCCAGAATGGGCAACACTTGTTGAGACGGTACGTCTGCAACCAGTCACACTTCTGGTGGATCGTCTGTGACTTTATTGAGTGGTACTCCCGGTTCCAGTGCAAGAGAATTAACCGCTGCAATAGTCTGGAGTGGAACTGGGCATATTCCACCATGTCACAGGCGGACACCATGGATCCCAGAACCTGCATTGCTGCATAAACAGATACTGACCGGCTATGAAGAAGCCTGCGTATCCGCAGCTGAAGGGCCGCGATCTTGTCTTTTGGCAGATATATCCTCTGTGCCAGAGAATCCAAGAGCACCCCTAAATGCAACATCTGCTGTACTGGCAGAAGCATTGACTTCTTCCAATTTATGATCCATCCAAGTCTGTGTTAAAAAGGCAAATATCAGTCTGAGATGATGCTGCTGCAACTCTTGTGGCGATTGTGCCAATAGTAGGAGATCGTTCAAGTATGGCAGTATCGTGACTCCCTGGCGCCCGAGGCAGGCCGTCATTACTGCCATGATTTTGATAAACACTCGAGGGGCCGTTGATAAACCAAAAGGCAGTGCCTCAAACATTTCCCGTTGGTGGGATGGTGTAATTGGTACATGAAGATATGCATCCTGAATATCCAAAGACACAATGAAATCCCCCGGTTCCATTGCGAACACAATCGACCGAAGGGTTTCCATACAAAACCTGGGTACCCAGATAAATGTGTTGAGTCCTTTCAGGTTTAGAATAGGCAGGTGAGACCCATTGGGTTGCTGAATCAAGAAGAGGTTGGAATAATATCCCTTTTCTAGTTGATTCACTGGAACCGGGATTATTACCCCTGACAACAGCACGGAGTGTATAGCCTGCTGGATGGCCAAGGCTTTCGCAGAATCCGCTGCCGGAGTTGTGCAGAAAAACCTTTGCGGGAGACTTCTCCAGAAAGTAAGGGCGTACCACTGGGAGACCACCTCCCATACCCAAGCATCTGTTGTTGTGAGATGCCAAGTGTCTGAAAACTGAAGAAGTCGGCCTCCTACCCTGGGATCCCCCGGGGGGAGGCCCGTCCCCATCAGGCTGCAGGATTATCTTCAGACCTGGAAGCCGGACGTCTGTTTGGCCAGGACTTTTTAGACTGTGGTTTCCTGCGAGAACTGGTTCTAGAGGAAGATTGACCTTTTGCTTTTCATTGCGGCCAAAAGGTCTAGTAGTAGATGCTGAAGGTAGACCAGCCGTTTTAGAGGCTGCCACCGTAGCAACAATCTTATCTAATTCTGTGCCAAACAAAATGCTTCCCGTAAACGGAAGGGATTCCAGGGCTTTCTCAGATCCTGCATCTGCTTTCCAGTCTCTTAACCAAAGGGCTCTCCGAGCCACAACTTAAGACAGCTGATGCTTTAGAGGATAATATACCAGCATCTAATTCTGCCTCTCCCAAATAGGACGCTGCCTCCTTAACATAGGAGATAATTGTCAGCCGTTCCTTGGAAGCTTCTGGAAGAGAATCTTCCAGTGCCTTCATCCACTCAATGGCATTGGAAACCCAGACCGTAGCCATGGCCGGGAAAGTAACAGCTCCTGATAGAGAGAAGACTGCCTTGAGACAGGCTTCAAGTCTCCTATCTGTGGAACATTTAAGAGAGGATGCAGATGGTATGGGCAATGTGGCACTCCTTATTAGATGTGCCACATGTGCGTCTAGATGGCGGAACGTCCAATTTGGTGCACTTATACAATGGAAAAGGGTAATATGGAATTTCCTATCTGGAGAGCTCCATGCTTCCCCTATAAAAGTTCCGATAGGTGCTTAGACTTGGGAAATTCAGCTTTCACAACTTTCTGGCGTTTGAATACTGGAGCCTTTCTTTGTACCGACTCCTCATCGTCTATGTTTAGTACAGCTTTGACCACCCTAATCAGGGAGGGGACATATGCTGTTGGAAAACAGTCTTCCTCTCCTGAGAAAGACTCCAGAGAGGAGACAAGCATATCCTCACACTCATCAGAAGATGTACCAGAATCTGAGGGCTGGCCGGCGTGTGAGGCCGACCGCCTTCTGATTTTTGGCTGTACTGGCCTAGCTGCTTGCCGTGGTTGCTGAAATGCTGCTGAGGATGAAGCCACATTCTGACCAGAGTGAGCATACATGTCCATCCAGGACGGATGCAAAGGGGGCATAAACATAGTAGGTTGCAGCTGCTGAGGGTATCCCATCATTGGGGCTGGCCCTGGGACCACCAACCCGCCTGCAACCTGCGCCATGATCTGGGAAAAAGCAACCCAAGGAGGATCCTGTCCAGAAGCTGGTAGGTTTGACTGATGTGGTGACTCTTTAAAACAGTGACCACATAATCCATCTTGTATGAAATCCTGTGGGGATAACCCCGCTTTGCAGGCCATATATGACACCAGCACAGTGGCATCAGCCACCTGTCTTTCAGTTTCTTTGGACATAACAATAACTCTAAAGTTATGCAAAGTCTTACTACAATGTTTCACACACCTGCAGTAGAGGGTTAACGAGGAGAAACAGCAGTGATAGGTTATGACTGACAGTTATTCAGCAATAAAAAAGGCAGCATTACACACAGCAGATTTCATAAGACACATGCAATGCACAGATATATATATATATTAAAATATATATACATACATACACACATACACACACACACTACGCTCTGTAGTCAACTACCAACAGCCCAGGTAGGATATGGAGCTCTGTATGACCTGATCACCGCAGGTGAGGTATACAGGGAGACTGACCCAACCTCCCGAGAACACAGCCACCGAGAGCACCAGAGTGATCTCTGGCCGACTCATATAAAGGGAGGCTGGGAGGAGCAACCAGGACGCGGGAAACTCTTATCTGAACCAGCGTCTGGGTCGGGGCCGCCAGGGGAAAGCGTACCTCCCCTTTGCTGTATGGATCCACCTGGCACACTGACATGGCTGCCGTCATCAAGCCCCTGGCTGTCAGGATCCCTCATGTCCCGGTGGTCTAGTGCTGGAGACCATTTGCACGTGGCTCCTCACTACAGCGTCCTCCGGCGAGTCTCCACCGCCGGAGGCACGGACTGCCACATGGCTCCCTGCGTCAGCAGCCGCGGGGAACCAGCTTACCTGCAACGCGGATGTTTCCAGTTTGCAGTCCTGGGCTGGCTAAGCCCGCCGAAATCACCAGTTCCCTCACTGGTGTTGCGGCGCTGGCGGAGGAAGATTGAGTGGCGACACGGGCGACTACCCGGATGCCTAGCTGCTCCAGGTTCTCCCATCAGTCAGCTCGTGGCGCTGCGCTAATAAAAAACAAAAAATTGTTTGAGACTGCTGCCATAGTCCCCACTGTCAGCAAGGTGCCTACTGCGCACCAAACAATAAACTAACTGTCTTTAGCCAGGGGCGGGGTATATATGGAGGTGGACCCAGTGCATCCTGGGAGCTTAGAGCTTGTTTGATGCCTGGATCACTCCAACTACATACCCCAAGGTATTTTCTGTGGACCCCGAAGAAGAAAACATGCTTGCCAATGCATACATGTGTGCATATACATTTGCTTCTGTTATTTTGTATGTTAATATCAAAGCTTAGCACAGCAGGAACAGTGTAATGGTTAGTATTACTACATCATACCACTGAGGTCCCAGGTTCGATTAATACCATGGCCCTAACTGTGTGGAGTTTGTATATTCTCCCTGTGCTTACGTGGGTTTCCTCCCACATTCCTAAAATATACTAGCAGGTCCTGCCAAAATTTAATCCTAGTGTGTTTGTGTGTGTACATGTGGTAGGGAATATAGATAGTAAGCTCCACTGGATCAGGGGCTAATGTGAATGTAAATATTCTCTGCAACAGCGTTGAGGAATATGTGTGCGCTATATAACTGGTAATAAATAAAGCTCATTTAAAGGGCTTTAAGGAGTGTGAAAGTGCTTAATATTAATATTAAGGCCTATGTGCAGCAATTGAGATATCAACAATAGGAATCCTATTTTTTGCCAGCTCCAGATTACTTTGTGAATAGACAGAACATATGTGTGGTTTAACCTTAAGGGACAAATTTACTAAAATGGTAGCTTTCAAAAACTGCTGTCGGCGATTTTGCCCGTAGAATTTAAACCACCAATAACACTAAACTGCAAAACAGGCCTGGTTTTTTCATTTAAGATTACTGCCAGTTTAATTCCTGCAGGCAAAACACTTGATAAATCGCCGGCTGTGAAAACTTGCCGCAAGAATAGCAAAAATACCACAACTACAGTGTTATTCCTGCAGGTGCAGGATTTTTGCTATTCAAGTAGATGCAGGGTTTTCTATTTTTTGAGCAGCGGTGGTTTTTTTGCAGCCCCGGAGGACAACCAATTTCTCCTAAAATCCATATTTTTAAGGAAAATGGTCGTGAATTACTCTGGGACCCCTTCGGCACCCCCCCTAATGATTAAGCTAATTGGAAACTTCCAATTGCTAAATTAATTAGTTCTTAATTATACACCTTCTACAGCCCTGCTTTCTCCTCCGGTTCTTCTCTCCAGGGTCGCAGACAGCTTCAAGGGAGCGTCCGGGCACATGACAGGAATGTACTACCCCTCTACTCACCGCCCTCACTGCAAACTAACTACCTGCACCCCACCCCACACACACTACCCTACACCCCTCTTCGCACACACACTACACTACCTCCCGCTACCCTGCATAGCCCCTCCCCGCATGCACTACACTTACCTTCTCTGGCCGTCTTTCTTCTTCTGTAGGGGAGAGCAGGAGCCGGTCGAGCAGTCAGAGGATGCAGGAGCCGGGCACAGATGTCCGGGGCAGGCAAGCTTTTTTTTTTTTTTTTTTTTCACGCACTTGGGGTATTTAATGCGGACAACCCAGCATGCATTTTTTTTTTAAATTTGGATAACGAGGGTATCGGGAGCTTGCATACCTGCGATAATCCAAAACTGGTTGCCAGGTCCGCTTGATTTTAATGAGGCAAATTGAATATGCCACTGAGTATCTATATCTTCCATGTTCCAACATGCACTTTGCAGACATTGTCTGGAAGGGCATATGGATACTTACAGTTCAGCAAGCAGCAGCATGTCATTCCAGTCAATGGCTGCTAGTACATAATGGAACATGTAGTTCCACAATAGGATAGGCAAAAACAGCTAGTGATCCAGCGCTGCTAAAAGTTGTGTGGAAAATGTTTAGTTTGCATCCAACTTTCCTGCTAACCAAACCTTGCAATTTTTGTGCAAGACCAATGTGCAGCCATTTCCATTGAACTACAGTCAGGTGCATAAATATTGGGACATTGACAGAATTTTCATATTTTGGCCTCTATTCACCACCACAATGGCTTTGAAATGAAACAAACAACATGTGCTTTAACTGCAGACTTTCAGATTTAATTTGAGGGTAATTACATCCAAATTAGGTGAACGGTGTAGGAATTACAACGGTTTCTATATGTGCCTCCCACTTTTTAAAGGGCCAAAAGTAATGGGACTATCAACTCAAAAGCTATTTCGTGGACAGGTGTGGGCTATTCCCTCGTTATTTCATTATCAATTAAGCAGGTAAAAGGTCTGGAGTTGATTCTAGGTGTGAGATTTGCATTTGGAATCAGTTGCTGTCGACTCTCAATATGAGATCCAAAGAGCTGTCACTATCAGTGAAGCAAGCCATCATTAGGCTGAAAAATCAAAACAAACCCATCAGAGAGATAGCAAAAACATTAGGTGTGGCCAAATCAACTGTTTGGAACATTCTTAAAAAGAAAGAACGCACCGGAGAGCTCAGCAACACCAAAAGACCCAGAAGACCACGGAAAACAACTGTGGTGGATGACAGAGGAATTATTTCCCTGGTGAAGAAAAGCCTCTTCACAACAGTTGGCCAAATCAAGAACACTCTCCAGGAGGTAGGTGTATATGTGTCAAAGTCAACAATCAAGAGAAGACTTCACAAGAGTGAATATAGAGGGTTCACCACAAGATCTAAACCATTGGTGAGCCTCAAAAACAGGAAGACCAGATTAGAGTTTGCCAAACAACATCTAAAAAAGCCATTACAGTTCTGGAACAACATCCTATGGACAGATGAGACAAAGATCAACTTGTACCAGAGTGATGGGAAGAGAAGAGTATGGAAAAGGAAAGGAACTGCTCATGATCCAAAACATACCACCTCATCAGTGAAGCATGGTGGTGGTAGTGTCATGGCGTGGGCATGTATGGCTGCCAATGGAACTGGTTCCCTTGTAATTTATTGCTGACAAAAGCAGCAGAATGAATTCTGGCGTTTCGGGCAATATTATTTGCTCATATTCAGTCAAATGCTTCAGAACTCATTGGACGGCGCTTCACAGTGCAGATGGACAATGACCCGAAGCATACTGCAAAAGCAACCAAAGAGTTTTTTAAGGCTAAAAAGTGGAATGTTATGCAATGGCCAAGTCAATCCCCTGACCTGAATCCGATTGAGCATGCATTTCACTTGATGAAGACAAAATTGAAGGGACAATGACCCAAGAACAAGCAGGAACTGAAGACATTTGCAGTAGAGGCCTGGCAGAGCATCACCAGGGATGAAACCCAGCGTCTGGTGAGGTCTATGCGTTCCAGACTTCAGGCTGTAATTGCCTGCAAAGGATTTGCAACAAAGTATTAAAAAGTGAAAGTTAGATTTGGGATTGTTTAGTTTGTCCCATTACTTTTGGCCCCTTAAAAAGTGGGAGGCACATATAGAAACAGTTGTAATTCCTACACCGTTCAACTGATTTGGATGTAATTACCCTCAAATTAAATCTGAAAGTCTGCAGTTAAAGCACATCTTGTTTGTTTCATTTCAAAGCCATTGTGGTGGTGAAAAGAGGCCAAAATATGAAAATTCTGTCAATGTCCCAATATTTATGCACCTGACTGTATGTAATACTTTGGGTGCAATAGTTGAAATTAATTTGCCTCTAATACAGCTTTCTGCTAAAACTGGAAGGAAAGAAAAATAAACATTGCAATGTAATAGTTTTACTTCTGCATACTGAAATACCATAGAAATAATATCAAACTTAAGACTTACTTTTGCCTTTTTATATTTACTACAAAACTTAATGATTGCTCTGAATGCACAATTAGAGTAGACGTGGTACAATTTTCAGAAATCCATTTTAACCCCTTTTCTGTTTCAATCACTTTCACATGTTGAATTTTCTTATATATGGCTGGATTCAATTAGTCTGGTTAATTTACAGGGCGGAGAAAAGGGTACTAAGCCTCGGACTTGACTTTTATGCAAGTAAAATCCTTTTCCAAGCGCGGTAAATCTGCCACTAACCTATAGATTCCAGGACAAGTACCTGGAAATGTGGATTACTGTATTTGCGGTAGCTGTGAGAAGGGCCTAGGGATAGCCATCGGTGAGTGTCTATCAATAAGTATCATTTATGGCACAAAAACCATCTATAGTGAACCATCGATGGTTTGCACCCCCCGCAGGCCACTGCTGCTTGGAGCACAGCGGGCCTTAAGCCAATCAAAAATGGGGGTGTGGCTTAGCAGGCACCAGGGCGTGTCTAAGCTCTGGCTCGTCAAGAAAAAATAAAAAACTATTGTCTCCCACTCGACCATCGATGGTGGAGAACCACTGGCTCTCTGCCATCGATGGCAAAACTATTGGCCATTGTCAGTCAACCATCGATGATGGTTAACTATAGAAGGTCGATGGCCATCAAGCCCTATTTAACACGGATTTCTGTTTGCACCGCAGGAGGAGGTAAATCAGAAAACTACATTAAGAGGCTGCCGCAGCCTGTAAGTGAATAGCCCTGGGCACTGCTGGTAATTAGCCCTTTGAAGTTAATTGAATTTTGGCCCATTAGGTCACTACGTGTGCCTTAAATCCTGCTTTTCCCGAAAAATATTTTTATTACACACATACGTACTTCCACTGATGCTCCTAATCCTTTCAATATATACAACTCAATGGAGTGAGGATTTGAAACGAAGCAGATATGGCCATTTAATGTTATTGTTAGATATTTTAAGGCGCTTAGCAAGAAAAAAAAAAAATTCATTTGTTTCTTTTCTTACACTTCTGTACCAAGTTCTGTCTGCACATTTCCATCTTCTTCCAGGACTGGAGAAGTTAAATATGTATTAGAGACCTGCCATCCCAACGAGTGTAAAGGACAAACGGCTGCTCAATCAAGCAAGCACAATCTTTATTTTGCTATGGCTGTCTATAAATCCTGAGAAGAGCGGTAAACACACATACAGTAGACTAAACAATCACTAAATAGTGGCCACTGCTGACTCTCCCACTCATACATACCAAGCAAGTCTGTGGGAAAATAGTGCCTCTATAACGAAGGAACTCAAGTCCAGTTTTCTGAAAATATCCCAGATCTGACAAGCCAGGGTGAGGGCCTGGATGCTTTCAAGACACAGTTTTCAACCTAACCAAGATCCCAAACTAATAATTTTAAACAAAGCCTTGCTTCCCATGTTTGGCCAAATGACTTAATAATGAATCAAATTAATTATTTTGAGTGGACAAACAAGACACAGGAGAGGGACAGGCCAGATGTCAGATGGAAAAAATTGTGCTGAGAAAACACAGAACAGAAGCTGTTTGATTAGATGACAAATGACCTGGATATGCATCTTTTATTTGCCCTCACTAAAATAAGGAAAAGAGATAGGCCACATCCAGACAGCCTAAGATAAGTAACATTTATGGGCCCCTGTTCTATATCCAAAGCCTGTGCAGTCGTTGTGTTCTGCACTTTATCATGAATATGTCACAAAACAAACTAACTTCTTTTAAAACTAAAAAAATTAAATTTAACAAGTTTTTCATACAGAGGTGTCCTTATACACTATGACTTCAGTCGTACCAAATAGCCACTCTCGGTGCCACAGGCCCTGGCAACTAGGCCGTGCGTCTTATTTGCATAAATAAAACACCTCAAAGTGACAAAAATACTTTGCTAGATTGCACTGATCAATATGATGTGCGACATATCTGTGTGCAAATGAGTCTGAATCTGTATATGAAGTGCTACGATCCAGCGCTCACTGCTTTATCTCACGCCAAGTTCCATTGTGCTTCATCAGTGACTTTTTTCCAGCCACACACAGGCTAGACTTGACCATGGCACAGGAGCCTGCCAGAATATATTATAGATGGTGACCTACAGAGGTATGTCACTGTTATCTATATCAGATTAGAAAATAAAATTCAGCCGGTACAGGGAACATAAGATAGGAGGGGTGCCAGCAATTCTTGCAAACTCTCAAGACAACAGGACTGTTTAGGGCATTGGGTTTTCTGGAACCACTTAAGTTTTCACCAACCTGGGTGCAGGTGCACACTTGTAACACTGATCATTCTTCTATAAACTCTGAACATACTTTAATATACATTTCTCTTCCGCACTATTCAGCAAAATGAAACACAAGAGCAGCTGATTGTGGCCCTGATTCAGAGCCGGACGCTCTGACAGAGCGCTTGCTCTGAATCAGGGCGGTCCCTGCTCCGTTTTGGAGCGGCCTACTGGCCGCTCGCATGGCTGTGGGTTACCACCCACAGCTATAGCAAGCGGCAAAAATGATGGTCACGATGGTCAAGACCATCGCGACCATCGGGCTTGCGACGAGACCCTGCGGTAGGGTCTCGCTGCCGCAAGCCCAGGAGTGCTTTTGGCTCTATCAGAGCCAAAAGCACTCCCACTGACATCACTAGTGATGTCAGTGGGGCCGGACCCAGACGGAAGGCGTTCCCATGGGAACACCTCCGTCTGGGCAGTCACGGGCCCCGGCACGCCCACCAAAGGGGGGCGTGATGTCAATCACCATCGACAGCACGCCCCCTTTGGTGCGAAACCCTTAACGACTACTTGGCCGTCGTGATTCGGGTCTCGCCCATGCACCCGACGGAGCCGCCACCGTCGTGCGCATGCGCACTTGGGCACCATCGACCCGCTTGCGAGCGCTCAGGGCAGGCTCAGCGGGAGCACTGGGCGGAAAAGAGCTGGGCTGCAGAATCAGAAGACAGGAAGCAGCAGGGGGGGCGCAGGCACAGACAGTGAGAATGTGCGGAGGGGACTCACAGTGACAGAGCTGTATCGCAAGCTCAGTCCCTGAAAGGGATTTTTGATGCATTCCTGTGATATTTCATAAATTCGTAATGCGAGTTTAGGCAAAAATATCACTCAACCGCATTTGAAATACAGATTGCAGTAAATAGGGGCTTATATAAACTTTACATATCCTTCGCAATAGTTGCATTATCTAATAGGAAATATTTGTTTTAGCTATTTTTATTGAACTACTTCAATAATTATATACAACATTTATACAAAAGCACAAAATGAAGCTAGAGTGCATGTACTGAAAAAAAATCTTTTACTCTAAAAATGATTTTGCGTCCCCATGTTTAATTAACAGCCCCTCACACATTCTGAAGTGATTACCATTAAGTCCATGCATAACACAGACTACAGCTGAAAGGCAAAAAAAAACTGAACTAAGGCTTTGTGGAATATTATACCAACTTTTCAAGGAGCGTTAACGGAAGATTATTTTTTTAATGAACAAATGTAGAACAAGTTCTTTCAAATCGCAAAGAAGGCAGCTTTCACAAATGTTTACTCTTTGGGCTACCTCTTACAATAATTCACTAAACAGACTTTACACAGGCACAGCTTAGTAATGGAAATCATTACTCATTCCTCGGCAGCGGACACTCGCACAAACGAGGAGTCTCTTTAAAGCTCTTACCAGTTGGGTTTCATCATTACTATTTAGTAACAATAAAGAGACAAATCCAACATCTAATTTGTATTAGGTATAATATAGTGGAAAGGTCTGTACAGTACTTCGGTGTTAACAAATGACTGGTTTCCAAGACTGGTAATTCTTAACATAATGCATTGTTTTAAGAAAGCATTTTCTTACTGGCAGAAAGCATATACAATTGTGGCTTTATATCTTCATTGTTAGACATACTAGCACTCTCCGATATATCTTAGGACCTTGCCTGCCTGAAAGTGGTTAGTTCCATTTGAAACCATATATCTTTTCTAAGGTACATAAAAAGTCCTTCTGTGCTAACTAGGTCTGTAGCAATGGTCTGAAAATAGTGTTGGTTTAGAGCACAGGTTCGCAAACTCGGTCCTCTGGACCCCAAACAGTACATGTTTTCCAGGTGTCCTCAGAATCACAAATGAAATAATTAACGCCACCTGAAGATCTTTTAAAATGTGTCAGTGAGTAATGAATACACCTGTGCACCTGCTGGGTGACCGGCAACATGAACTGTGTGGGGTCCTGAGGACAGAGTTTGAGAACCACTGGCTTAGAGTAAGATTTGAGACACATGGGTGCTTTCAGCCATTTGCAGGCAAACACTGGCTGATTGCATTAGGTTCCATGGGGTCTGCTTCTGTGTGCCACTAGCCTAAGGGAAATGCTACAGTGCAGAGTTTATAGCTGCTATTGTTTATTTAGTAAGTTAAATCGCATGTTCTTCTCTTGGCAGTTAATATTTTTTTTTTTCGTTTTAAAGAGAAAAAGAATTGAAAAAAAAAAAAAAAAGCCAAGCATATTTCCTCCATGAAGCTTTGGTCATGTACAATGGTATTTTTTTTTTGGTCATGTACAATGGTATTTTTTTTTTTTCGTTTTAAAGAGAAAAAGAATTGAAAAAAAAAAAAAAGAGAGAGAGAATGAGCCTGCTATCCGAAATCCAGGGGGGGGGGGGGGGGTGTGTGTGTGTGTGTAAATGTAATAGGCTGCGGCTTCGAGACATTGGTGAGTCCCGATATTTTAAAGTAACAGTCTTTTAGTAGGCAAAACCAGGTTAATTTTGCCTGCTAATAGACTGCTTTTAGTAGGCAAAAACCCACCAACACAAGATGCTGCCCTTCTTTATCAAACCCAAAAGCATTCACATTTTGTGCAAACATGCAGAATGCAAGCACTATGGATATTGCCAAGCATATTTCCTCCATGAAGCTTTGGTCATGTACAATGGTATTTCATGTAAGGACTGGCTGGATGAATCTAACAAACATAATTGCATGAACCTTCTGGCAGGAGCCAGCTCTGCTACAGTCACACAAGTGACAGGAGAGAATCTTTTTAAATAATTGGAATTAATATGTAGAGAGACATGGGGATAGCATGATAAATATTGCTGGATTTGTTTCTTTCAAACTATTTAGTTGCCCATATGAAACTATTGGCATATGTCAAAATGACCTACAATGAGCCCAGTAAGCAGTGAGGTAAAAGGTATTTTGAAGTTATTCCATTACCTTGTAAATGATGTGTAGTTATCTGTGTGTTACCGGGAAAAGAGGGTATAATTAATTATAATACAGAAAGTTACAATAATGCACATCTCCTCTTCCTGCAGCTCTTTGTCCTGACGGTGCATAGAGGGGACGCTCATACACATAGCATGAGCCTCAAAAGAATATCTGTCTACAGACAGCAACAGATTCCTGCCCAGATCCTCCTGTTCCTGGTCCCAGTAGCTACACCTCCTCAACGCAACATCATGACGTCACATGTTCAGGGGGCAGGGCCAGCTCAGGGCAGACAATTGCCCTGCTATAGCATTTATCTATACTTAGATGATTAATTACAGAAGTTATTATTAAAACCTGTTGAACTAGCAGAGTGGAATCCTGTTTGTCACATCGCTGAAGGGATATTATATTAGAAAGTGTAGGGATGGAAGATATCTGTACCTTTATGTAAAGTACAGAGCATACATGGCTTGTGCCAAGAATAAGGAGCCTGCCAGTTGGCCTCAGAATGGTAGACGGTAGGTGGAGTAGCAAAAGTGATGGTAATATACATAATATTGTACATCTATTTTCCACTCCTTATTTGACAATGTTAGAATGGTATTTCCAAGATATGAAGAAAGGCAGTAGCCTACTGGAATATTAAATAAAGGAACTGAAATACAATATTAAAAGGGTACGGATTTATATGGATTGTACCAGATTATATTATTTTTCACATATAAGGCTATAATTACCATGTTTAAATAACATCCAGTATTTTTTTCACACTTTTTTTAATTTTACTATAAAAAGTGTACCGCTTAAAAGAGACTCACCCATATTTAATACCACGGCAAAATGAACAAGTAATTATTTTTGACATTCCATTGTCATTTTTTATTAAGTCTTCTTCATGGTTTTTGGGTGTTCTCTCTCACATTACCAGCAGTAAAAGCTAGGACAGGGAGACAATTGCTGTAGAGCTACAGGAGTAATCCATAAGGTGTATGCCAGTCTTTCTTCATCAGGATATCAATCTCAGCATTACCACTTATTTTAAATCATACTAACTACTATTCATCCCAGAAACACTAACACTTACCTGTTTTATCCTTGCAAGCTCTTTTAAGGCTCTCCCCCACTGTTGCTTATAGTGTAGCTTAGATTTTGTTGCAGATTCCAATTTTCTATCAAGTTCAACCTATCAATAAAAACAATATATCATAAATAGAATATAAAACATTTACTTATATTATTGTACAAGTAGAGCACTCATTAATGACTTACAAACTGCATCATTTGGACTCTCACCTGAAATACATTGCCGCAAATCACAGCAACACATACGCGTTGGATAAAATATCCCAACGGTGATCAACCTGACGGCCACAAAACTGACAGTGGAGTCCAGACGGTCAATATCCCAACGCATGTTGGTTTAAGTATTCTATCCCTTACCCTAACCCACCCCTCCCAAAGTCTAACCCTAACTGTCCCCTTTAGCAGTCAAACCCTAAAGTCAGATATCCACTAGGCGATTAAATTGAGCGATTGAATGATAACTTCAGTTATCGATCAATCGCTCATTAATCGTACACAAAACGGGAAAGAAAATGTCAAACGACCAGCGATACCGTGCTTCCGCTGGTCGTTTTCGACATCAATCATCGCCTGAACATGCCAATCAATCTGCAGATAACGACAGATCGGGCATGATCGTGGATGAGTGAGGGTGTCTGTACTGAATGACATATGGTTCAGTGTAGGCACTACAGGGGATGAGGAACGACTGTACGATTACAATGTTGTAATCATACTGTCGTTCCACTATCAGCACCATAACCGTCCACTTAGGCTATCGGAGAGGACTGTTGAAGTTAGGCTGCCAAACCCTCCCCCTAGTACCTAACCTGGGATCCACAGCCGGTATTGTGATGACAGTCGGTATTCTGGAGTAAGTATTGTGACAGTTGGGATGGTTACCGGCGGGATCCCAACTACATCCCTTACATAAAGGGAATAGTATTGCCACAATTCACCAAGTAAAGAGTCACCATGCCGCTCTGTCCTCCCATTTCACTAGATGTGGATGGTATGCAGGAAACTCTTGATATAGTATTTTCCTTATTTACATTAGTTCAGCAGCGATGTGTAAATATGCTAATGTTGCAGGAGACATCTGAAGGAAAAAATATGCCTCCTGTCAGCATCTGCAAACAGAATATCGGATCAAGATCGCAACCATCAGTTGTGAAGTTTCCAGCATCGGCCTTCTAAGGAAGCTGAAGCCGCCTCCTACCCGCTTTTAGGCCAGGAAATCTGCATCCTCCGACGCAGAACGTAGCCTCGACACTCCCAGGCTGGCGCAACCCTCTCCTCACCCCAAAGGGCTGCAGCATGTCAATCATGCAGGATTCGTCCTACGCAGGCGCTCCACCATCTGGTTTACGCACATCTTTAAATGAGGACCTGCGTGTGCCCATGTGACAAGGAATATGGGTCCGATGTGAATGACTAAACATTCTCTGTAATATATCTTGCCCTGCAAAACTTATTTTTTTTTTACACACAATATCAGACACAATATTTAAATTTATATAAACTCACTTTTCTTGCAAACATCATTTTGTTGCAATAATCAGTGCAAGTGTCCTCAGAGACAGGTGCAACAGTGTAAAGATAGACATGGACAGCACAAAGCAGGAGACCTTGCTCTGCATTTGTTTATGAATGAGCCATTCTGCGATGCTATGCTTTGTGTGTCTGGTCAGCTGACAGGACCAGCGATGCATTTTCAATTTCTCACTTTAAGCATTTGGATATGAGGAAGGGGGAGGTTGTATAGAATGGGGGAGTATACAGACGGAATCAAAATGCTTATTTTTACTTGCCATAGCTGATCTGTTATAACTGAAAACAAGCCAAACTGGCTTTGTTTTAGGAATGTACTTTCTCAGTCTCAAACAGAGAAACAAGTTGGCTAAAACACTCAGTTTTACTCTTTATTTTAATAAAATGATAGCAAGTTGAAAGAAACACAAATGTCAGCCCTTCTTTAACATGTACTTTCAAAGCTAAATAAAATCCAAAATAAATATATTTAACGCAGCTCAAAAAATATGGACCCTCTGTTGCATTGACTAGTTAATATCAATACAACTGTAAAAAATGTATGGCAGCGTTTGTATGCTTAAAAATAAAAACAGTTCAATGACAAGTTATAAAAGTTTATACTGAAAGCTGTTAAATGATGCATTAAGTCTGACTGCTACTAAATAGGATATCAAACAATTTAAAAAGTAAGCTTTTATATATTTGAAGGCTCTACTGGTTGTTTACCTACTTACTGTATGTTGGAAGTTTTGACCAGGCAACATTGTTTTAGTCCTACCAGTTTTGTAGGCACTAAAGCTGGAAACACACTTAGCAATATTTTGAACGATTTGCCAGATTTTGATGGATCGGAATAACAAAAAAAACAAAATCATTAAGTGTGTATGCTTTATGTTGGGCGGTGCACACTCCCGTAGGTTAGTCAGCCACTTCGTCAGGTCGGCCCTATATGCAGTTCAACCTGACGATGTGGCCGACGACCCCTTTCAATGGGATGTGGCACCGGATTGTCCAATGTGTACCGCCCGCCCGATGTATCCACCTGTCGGCTGGGGGGGGGGGGGGGGGGTCGTCACTCACATCACTGGTTACACACTTCTTTAGTGTGTACCCAGCTTAAAGACGGCAATTCAATACTTCATAATGTGCGAATGTGCACATTACCATATATTATGGTAGCACAACTTTGCCGATTTTCCTGCACACCTCTATGGGGTACGAGAGGAAACTAGCTATGGGTGGCAGCAACGTTATGTTCCAGTCATCGCACAACACTGAATCACCCCTAAATCTCATTTAAAGAGTTTAAAAGTAAATCCCACTTTGTAAAGGTAAATAAGCAATATTGAAGGTATTTAAGTTTAATCATGTTCCTATTAATAATGTGCTTCTTAAAATACACAAAACTACTTATAATGAACAGTTTATTTACTAAACTGTACATGTTTAATTTTTATTTGAGTGAAAGGCTGCTAACCAGTCTGTGATGTGTGTAAAAGGAATGTATCTAACCCAGGGATGGGGAACCTCGGGCCCGGGGTCCGTATAAGGCCCGCGGATTCATTTTTTTCTGGTCCTCTGAGCTTTTTTCCGCTAGCCTCATCTGGCTAGCAGGGTGCCTAGAATGGCACCCTGCAGTCAGAATCTATGCAGCAGTGCCACCTAGACCGTCCTTAGAACGCTTCAGACAGTCACACCGCTCAGGATGCTCCGGGAATTGTTGTAATCACCAGCGATTGTGGCACGCCCCCGTGTGAGGTCACAAGGGGGTGTGTGGCCTGCATCAGGCCCGCAAATAATGTTATATATATCAAAATGGCCCTTGGTAGAAAAAAAGGTACCCCACCCCTGATCTAACCCATGGTTTTCTGTAGGAAAAGTTAATGTATGCTAAGTTACTGAGTCACATCACTTCATGGACATTTAAGAAGCAACTACCAATTTTGTAAGATTTTATCGAAATTTGCAGCGATTGTTTAAATACGATACAAATAAAAAAAAATCCAACTGTATTCAGTAACTAGAGCACAGTGAAAGTGCCTTAAATAATTACATTTCTAAAAAGGTAAATGTGCTTAAAAAAAGTGTTGCAAAATTAAACATAAGCAAATAGCAAAATAACAAAAGGAAAAAAAAATCCAGCACTTTTCAACTGATATTTAAATTACAAAAAAAAATAAAAATAAAAATATTACAGCAACTACTCTTCCATGTTAACTTTCATCGTGCCTAGTAACCTCATGCCCAGCCAAACGGATAGCCGAGGGGCAGACAGAACTTTCCTGACTAAGTCCTGAAGGGCCCGGGCTTTGGGCTCGGGCAAGAAAACCATTTCCAGTGCTGTATCAAAGATCACCCCAAAAAACGTCAGACGTTGGCACGGCCTGAGGTGACTTTTCTAAAGATTCAGTATCAACCCATGATGCTGTAACACCTGCACCGTATGATCCAGGTGGAGCTGAAGTTGGGCAGCGGAATCCGCCTTTACTAGCAAATCGTCCAAATAGGGAATAACCGTTATTACCTTGGAATGCAGTAAGCTTGCCATGATCTTTGTGAAGATCCGCGGAGCTGTAGCCAAACCGAACGGCAGAGCCTGGAACTGGTAATGGGCTCTTCCGACCGCGAACCTGAATAGAGACTGATGCCCCGCCCAAATCGGTATGTGGAGATATGCATCTCTGATGTCGATAGATGCCAGAAACTCGTTTGCCAACATACCCTGGATCACTGATCGGAGCGGCTCCATGCGAAACCGATCCACCCACAGGCTGGCATTCAAGGCTCGTAGATTCAAAAACGGACGATAAGTGCAGTTAGGTTTCTGAACTAGGAACAAGTTGGAGTAAAACCCCTTTTCCTGTTGAGACTGTGGAACAGGAACTATAACCCCTTCTGAACAGAGGGAACTGATAGCCTGGTTTAAGGCCCGTCTCTTCTCCGGCTCCCTGGGTAATGCTGTAGCGAAGAAACGTTGTGGCGACTGTCCCCATAGGTCTATCACATAACCTCGGGAGACAATGCCCCTTACCCAGGCATCTACTACCGAAGCTACCCACCTGTCTCGGAAAAGAAGGACACGGCCCCCTACCTTCCCTGAGACCGGATGGGCTGAGATCCTGTCAGGTACTCGGTTTCTCAGATGCCCTAGCACCCGGGCGCCTGAATGTGCCGGAGAATCTACCCCGGGGTACAGAACTCCTACTGGGAAAAGAGCATCCCTGGGCCCCCTGACCTCGAATCATTCCCCCTCCTCGAAAGGAAGAACGGAAGACTCGGAAACATGAGCCCTTTAGCTTCTGGGGCACCACAGGCAGAAAAGTGCTCTTTCCACCTGTTGCCTGGGATATAATAGTATCAAGCTCAGAGCCGAACAGGATGCCTCCACAAAAAGGCAGAGACTCTAAAGAGAGTTTAGATTTGGCGTCCGCCTCCCAGGCGCGAAGCCAGAGTGCTCTGCGTGCCGCGACTGCCGTGGCTGAGACTCTAGAGGAAATCTGCGCTTCATCTTGTGCGGCCTCACACACAGTCTACAGCCACACATATCTGTTCCACCAGTACCAGTAAGTCCTCTCTGGATGAATCACCGGCAAGGCCTTCCACTAATTTGTCAGCCCACTTCTCCATAGCTCGAGAGACCCATGCAGATGCCAATAATGGGCGAATAACCACTCCGGCGCCCATTAAAATACTCCTAAGGCATCTTTCCAATTTTCTGTAGAGCGGATCCTTAAAGGAGACCGCCCATTGGACCGGCAGAGCCATGTGCTTTGGTAAACGAGCCACAACCGCATACACTCTTGGAGGCAGCTCCCACTTAGCGACCTGCTCCTGTGGAAAGGGATAAAGGGCTGCAAATTTACGAGGAGTAGCATACTTTTTATCTGGGGTCTTCCAGGCTTCCTCTACCAGATCTGAAAGAGCCTGAGACACTGGGAAACAAACGACTGTCTTACACCTCCGCTTAAATGGCCCTTCCGCCTTAGCTGAGGCGTCAAGGTCCAGACAGTCCAAAGACTGTCTTACTGCCATAATAAAAGTCCTCTACACCCTGACAACGCAGAGTCTGAACCTTCCTCGTCGGGCACAACCTCCTCTTGGAGCTCCCCCTCCTCCTCTTCTCACTCCTCCTTGGGATCTGACTCCAACAAGTCACTGGATGGAGGAAACGCTTATGCGTACTACGTAGTATAGACTCCTCAAAGAAGCGTTCCATAAAGGCAGATACTTTCTCGACCCCTACCACCGAACGCTCCATGGTACGGACCCAAGGAGGATCAGGCTCCTGGTAACCACCCTCAGCGCCATCCTCCCTTAGATGCGGCTTTCCCCTCCGCTTTACACTCCAGCTGTTTGCTGCTATAAGCAGCGCACAGTACCTATAGTAAAAAATAAACATAACATTACATATTAAAGGAAAAAATCCCTAAGCTAAACCAGGGCTGCAGAGCAGCCCTGAAAAAACGTGCCTCTCTCCACAGGCACTAAACTTACACTGAAGTCAGGGGTTGCAGAGGGGAGGAGTTATAGATTTCAGTGTTTGTGCCAAATCCACGATTTCCCACCTACAACCCATGGTCCAGTGTCCCTCAGCCCAGACAAAAGAGAAATATATTTATTTATTATCACAATTCCACCATTATTTATCCATTACTCCCATTTCTGTGCACTGGAACAACGTATACCCAGCAATGCCCAAAGCAGACTTCTGTCACCATTCATCTTGCTCTAAGCAGTGACCATTTCTTTATATAAACATCCTGATAGACAGCTGAAGGCAAATCTGATTGTGGAGCGTATTTTAACACTGTGCATACTCCAAAACTAAGCAGATGCAACTAATGGTGACGCGGAGACACATGCATCTTGGGTACATCTGCGCTTGTGACTGAGTAACTGGGCTGTAACGGGTTAATACCTCTACACACTAGACAATATTTTGAACGATTTGGCCAATGCAGATGCATTGGAACGACACATCGTCAAGTGTGTACGCACTATGCGCGCTCCCGTGAGCCACTTTGATAAGCCCTCCTATGTAGGGGCGAAACGCGTCAGCAGACTTCTGCTAAGCGAGCACCTGAAGTGTGATCTGGGCACTGGTGTGCCATTCTGATCCGTAAATCCACTAACAGAGGAGACGCGGCAAGCCTTCACGCCGCTCATAGCTACACGCATCGCTGGTCCTGGTTACACAATACAGCCGGACCATTGGAAGATTGTGGAAGCCAAGCGATACTGCCGATGCAGGGCTACCTGATTCAGGCTGCTATCTGGAAGGAATCAGCGGACCAGGTATAATCAACGCGGCCGATTGCTGTGACATTGCAGGAAACTGCACGTAACTCAATTATTAAGTCTCTATCCTGTGGAGATGGACACTATTTAATGAGACATTCAATGTGTGTGCACACCATTTACCACGGATCTCTTCTTATTTTCTATCCTTTCAATTGAAGGTTTTTTACATAAAATCAAGGAACTCTATGTACATTAAGGAGATTCAATATATATCTTCTGAGTATGATATGTTCTTGCGGGACAATATTTTGTATTTATACTTATATTGAATAACTGATGATAATCTGGATTGAGAGAAATATGTAGGTTATTGATCAGCAGTGCACTTACTAGCAAGTCTATTAGCATATTGTGTATTGTTGTTTTAAATGTATATAACTTTTTTTATGTTATTAAAACCAAAGGTTTTTGGTAAACTCTGACTGCTATATATCATTTCTGCCATCTCACAATTTGGATATTATAGAGCGCAGTCCTATTTGTTTTGTTGTCTATTGAATTTCTATTTAGGGGCTCGCCCACCTAAAAATTATGGACATGCAGCTGTAGAATTAGATATTTATTAAGAGACAATTAGGTTCTCTATATTTTGATATAATATTGATTGGAGAGACTCAAAGGAGTATAACTAGCGCCGTGGTAAATTTTTTCTATATGGGAAGTGCCAGACTCTACCGCATATGTGCAAGTCTCTGGGAAAATGGCAGAGATGCCATTTTCCCAGTGATTTCTGTACTGCATGTGAGCAGATCTTTGGGAAAATAGCTCCAACACCATTTTCCCAGTTATTTCTGCAACACTCCATGGGCAGGTTAAGTAAAATTATGTGTACAGGGTGTGCGATCTCAGGGGCCCGTGTGCACGGCACACCTTCTACCCATTAAAGATATGCCCATGACATAGGGGCTGGTGAAAGTGCACGAGGATGATGACGGCTATGAAACTATACACAGGGGCGGTTAATTACTAATTGCCTGGCCTGCTGAAGGGTTCGGGTCCACCACTCCCCCCTCCTGTAGCTGTCAGTCACTGAATTCACATGATCGCCTACCCCCAGATCTGTTATTGGCTAAGGGGTGCATGCACACGAATATCTGGAATACAGTACCGAGCCCGCTATCCACGGCCCTGACCAAGCATACAGATAGGGGCGATATAGAGAGGTCTGCAACACTAAAGGGGTGAAAGCACACATTTATTTCCATGCGGGCGATGTAGGAGCACGCATTGAAATACGGATGATTTGCATTGAATTCTGTTGTCACTTCATTGTATAAAAGAGCTCAAGGCTGTTTTTAAGACTGGTGTCCTTTAGCAGAATACATCCTGTGATTTACAGATCACAAAAGTTGTATTCTTGGTTTTACATATTTTAATTTAAAACAGATGTTCATTCAGATGTTTCTACAGCTTTTCAAAGAAAATGCACTCATCCAGGAGAATTGTTATATTTGTAGCACAAAAAACTAAAGTTGTGTGTCCAACATAAAGGATGCTACAATTTTACTAACCTAAAAGTAGTGGAGAGTAAATATGTTGCTATTTTCTTGTTGGTGGCCTGAAATGCAGCAATTAGTGAAATACAGTAGCCATCGTGTGATTATAATTTGAAAGGAAATTGTGTGCAATCAGAGTCATTATGAAATTAAGCAAGAAATGAAGGCTAAAATCCATCTACAAAATGATTCTGGGAACCAGACTCTTTTGGGAATGGGCCACTTAATCATTGTTCTTCGAGGGAGGTTATCAGGGTGAAAACATGTTCTAATGGCATACTTGAAACATTTCTGTCTGAACCAGCCCACTGTCTGAAGCAGTGTCTCTTGCACTTATAACTTACCTTAAACAGGATTTTGCCTGTTAATATTGTGATTTACAGCAAACAGAGATTTAAATATAGCTGTCAAAACAGCAGACTCATTGTGTGAAAAGAGGTTAAAATTCATGCTAGTTTGCACCAACGTTTTGCCCTGTAACTAGAAGCACAACTTTATTGGTCTGGTTAGTTATAGCTTACTTAATAAAAGACCAAAAGCACACCTGTACTACACCACTGCAGCTTGGTTTTAAATATATATGCCAAAAATAGTATTATTACTGTACCTCAGAGGCTGTTGTGAGCAGTACATTATTATTGGCCTCTACATTGCAGCCATTGGGCACTGACTGCAGCTTCTGCTTACATTAATGCAATATCTGGAATTTATATTAAACACACAGTACCAAAAAACAGTCCATGATACTGTCAACACTTTAGAAGGTATGTGACGTTACTTTTCTTTTTTTCTTTGTTTGCTCATACCAATGTATTTTATTAAAACCTCACACACAAATTATTTTGCCCTGTACTGGTCACAATGGTTTTATGACAGATTATATTGGTCCAACACAGGGCGCTTTGTTTGGGCAATTTGGTTTCATTTATAACAAATCAATTTTAAATAATAATAATAATAAAAAAAAATAATCCTCTCTCAAGCAATAGATTGGCAGATTATCACATTGCCAGGTCACAAGCCAGTGATAAAAGCCACATGCCAATTTCTTTAATGGGGTCAATCCAGTTAGGTGCGAGTAGGGTCCTGTGAGCTGTTCTCATGGCGAATTCGCACTGCAAGTTTCATTTGCAATCCAATTCCAAAAACTCTCATTGCTTTTTCAGAGGAAATTCACTTTTTTTGTGTGCAGCTCCCTGAACAAGTGAAAAAGGTAGGGAATATCTTACTTTAAGGTAAAAATGTCAAGACACAGTACAGAACCTTTGGTACATGTCTCCTAAAGAAAAATCATGCACTTGGGGGGGCGGTTCAAATAGCATACATTGGCCAATAGAGACATGTCAGTTATCAGGTAAATTTCTCTAAAACGCTCAATGGGTTAAATGATATGGCACAGGTACGTGGAGGTGTATATGATGTGGGACAGGTATGTGGAGGTGTATATGATGTGGCACAGGTATGTGGAGGTGTATATGATGTGGCACAGGTACGTGGAGGTGTAAATGATGTGGCACAGGTACATGGAGGTGTAAATGATGTGGCACAGGTACATGGAGGTGTAAATGATGTGGCACAGGTACGTGGAGGTATCAATGATATGGGACAGGTACGTGGAGGTGTAAATTATGTGGGACAGGTATGTGGAGGTGTAAATGATGTAGAACAGGTATGTGGAGGTGTAAATGATGTGGGACAGGTATGTGGAGGTGTAACTGATGTGGGACAGGTATGTGGAGGTGTAAATGATGTGGGACAGGTATGTGGAGGTGTAAATGATGTGGGACAGGTATGTGGAGGTGTAAATGATGTGGGAAAGGAATGTGGGGGGTGTAAATGATGTGGAGATGATGTATTAATGTGAGAATGTTTTTTACACTTGCAGATGAGAGGTAAAAGTGTTTATTACAATTTTTTACAAACTTGTATTAAATTCTCTGCATACATTTTTCTGTACCCCAAAAATGCTGGAAAGATGTTAATTTGCTGAAAAACAATTGGAAGTGCAAAAATCAGCCATTTCACAGCTTTTAAAAACCTCTAGTACTTTTTTATGGCTACCAACAGCCTACATATGATCCTGCTATCTCCGTTGCAACTTTTTTTTGGGGTTCAGGGCGATTTTCCCATTTCTTTCATGCATTCTCCCAGGTTGCATGTTGCAGAAAAGTCACGCAACCTCACTGCGACTACCACAAAATGACATTTCTAATTGGATCTTGCATTTCTCGGGTACGATGTATGAGAGTTTGATGAAACAAACTCGCATTTGCAAACTCATACCTAATTGGATTGAACCCTTTCAAAACGGAATGTTTACAGATCCTGTCAATCAGATCAATCAATCGTATCGGTTACTGAGTGGTCTGCATAAGATGGTAGAGAATCAATTTTGAGTGGCTCTTCAGTCACATGTTCAGTAAGCTCTTACCACTGTTGTGATGTCACATGAAGTGACCAGGATTTATGCAGTTATTATGCATACTGACTAAATCAGTGAATAGAATATGTAGCAATGCAAATATATATGTGAAACAAGATCTCATACCAAGTAATATTGTGCACTTCACTGCCAGTATCCCAATGGAGTACTATACAAAAAATATTAAAGCACTAAGTGGAATTCTATTCTTTTTACTAGGTTGGATAACCATTTAAACAAAATGTCAATCAGAAAAATAGATTTTGATAATACATTTAATAACAGTGAAATTTGAACACCCTGTGTAGTTAAGTCATATTTTTATTCACGTAAACTACACTATTACTGGATTAGAAAATCCATTCAAATTATCAAGAAATATTGTAACTATTGCATTTTACCTTTCAAATAAATATACTTAAAGCAACAAAGTACAAAAACACTGGTCATGTCACATGACTGGCAAGTCGGGATTACCTTTTCTAAAGTGAGAAGATTGATCTCAGACTGTAATCGGATTTCTGGTTTACTGCCCTGTTGCTGCTTATACTGTTGGAACTCTTTGTCCAGTGCTTTAAACTTGTGTTCTGCTTCTTGAAGCTAACAATAATAAATAAAATAGGAAGGAAGGAAGGAAGGAAGGAAGGAAGGAAGGAAGGAAGGAAGGAAGGAAGGAAGGAAGGAAGGAAGGAAGGAAGGAAGGAAGGAAATAAAAAAAAAAAAAAAGAAAAAAGAAAGAAAAAAAGAAAGAAAAAAAGAAAGAAAAAAAGAAAGAAAGAAAAAGAAATAAAAGAAAGAAAAAGAAAGAAAAGAAAGAAAGATGCAGATTCTTAAAAAAGGAATTTTAGGACATAGAGCATGTCTGTACTCAGCTCATGAATCCTACACATCAATAGACATTAAACAGATATGGAAATAACACTGCCACCGTGAGTTATGGCTGTTTTCAGATATGCAGAATAGACAAGGAAAGAAAGATTGAAAAAATACTCATACTTAGGAAACAAAATGTGAAAAAGTTATTTATTTCCTAGTGACACAATCAAAACACAGACAGGAGATAATATATAGAAACTGGCCTCCATAAATTGCATTACTTCTGACAGCTTAGTTACTAGCCTGGACTCTGTTTCATCACACTATAGTTCTAGGGCTTCTCCTAAAATGCAATATCTTCTGAATACTTGCTATTGAGTCAGTCAAATGTTAGCTAACTCCCAGGCGCTGATTTAGGAAATTTTGGTCCATTAAAAAAAAAAAAAAAAAAAAACAACTGAGTAGAAGGAGGGACTTGGACAGGACAAAGACAGTTTGTGAATGCCCATCAAAAATTTAAGTGTCTACTAAGAATTGCAATGATTCCTAGAGCTACATTTACTGAACAACTAAAGAAATCAAGATTTCATGACTTTCCTATTTCAATAGTAGAAGTATTTTGTTTCAAATACAGGTTGAGTCTCCCATATCCAAAATGCTTGGGACCAGGGATATTTTGGATAATGGAATATTCCGTATTTTGGAATATTTGCATATCATAATGAAATATCTTGGGAATGGGACAAAAATATACACACAGAATGCATGTATGTGTTATATACACATTATACACACAGCCTGCAGGTCATTTTATACAATATTCTCAATATTTTTGTGGCTCAAGCAAAGTTTGTGTACAGAAGTGAAATTCATTTATGTTTCATATACACCTTATACACACAGCCTGAAGGTAATTTTATACAATATTTTTAATAATTTGTGCCTTAGACAAAGTTTGTGTACATTGAACCATCAAAAATCAAAGGTTTCATTATCTGTGTCATGCAAAAATTATTCCGTATTTCAGAATATTTGGATATGGGAGACTCAACCTGTATTGTAGTTACATCAATTGATTTTTACTCAAACAGATGGGTTTAATCTATATATTTAAGCTGGTCAGAAAACCCAGCCTTCGCTTACCCGTTGTTGTAGACGTAGCTTGTCTTCCTCTAGCTGCTTGGCCTTTAACCTCTCCAACTCTATTTGATGTGCGGAGTCTTCTCGTACTCGTCTTATCGAGTCCTGCCGTTCCTGGACACTCCGTTCACACTGTAACTGGATTTCTGCCTTCGCCTTCTTCAACTGTAATGTAAAGAGCCTATGACTTTACCTAAAACTGAATATATAGTACTGGACCCAGGTGTTGATAAATCGGCTATGAGGTTGATTCCATTAGCCACAAGAAGGTGTGTGGGGGGGAGGGGGGACACAGTTCATTGCAAAAAAGCCAGCAACGGCCCCTCATCTGGCCCACTTGCAGCCTGATTGCACCCTGACTTGCACATTTTTTAACACATCCCTATGTAACTTTGAACAAAAATCAGTGAGTCCAGAGTTACCGCAAAACAGCCGCTATACTTATCTACTGATCAATCTGTGACAATGTCTGCAATGTTATATTGTGAATACTGGAATGAATGAATGATACACTGGAGATTTCATTTTGGAGCCCTTATTTTGGATTGGGGTGGGATTTAATATCCTTAACTAGTGTACAGGGAGAAAATAAAAAATATCCAGGTTTTGCCTCAGTGAAGCTCCCTTGTGTAGAATAGGATAAAAGAAGCCATAACTGGCACCACTGTCAACAATGTAAAACTTAAAAACCTTTATTATCTTATACAGCCTGTGTACCATTAATATTTCTATGTGCATAGGATGGATAAAAAGATGATGCACATCTTGAAAGTGTGACTGCACAAATGTTTAATACAGATACTGTACATCCTACCTCTCTGATCGTTCCTTCTGTGTCCTCTCATGACTCCTCTCCCCCTCCCCACTTCCACTAACAGTAGGAGTTCCCCAAAGTTCTGTTCTTGGACCCCTACTTTTCTCCCCATATACGTCCTCTTTAGGTGAACTCAAACTCCTTTGACCTCCAATATCATCTCTATGCTGATGATACTCAAAATTTACCTTTCCACCCCTGAGCTCTCCCCCTCGCTCCTTACCCGTATCTCCAACTGTCTCTCTGCTGTCTCTTCATGGATGTCCCAGCACTTTCTTAAACTTAACATGTCTAAGACTGAGCTGATCATCTTCCCACCCTCTTCCACTACCTCACTTCCCACAATTAATTATCAATTGATGGCACAATTATCTCCTCTAGCCCCAAAGTGCGCTGTCTTGGAGTTATCCTAGACTACACCTCTCCTTTAAACCACACATTCAGCACCTCTCGCAGTTCTGCCGTTTCCACCTAAAAAATATCTCCAGGATTAGACCCTTCCTCACCCAGGATGCCACTAAAACACTCATCCACTCGCTGGTCATCTCCAGATTGGACTACTGTAACTTTCTCCTAAATTGGCCTCCCAGTCTCTCACCTCTCTCCACTACAATCGGCTCTCAATCCTGCTGCTCGGCTCATCTTCCTCTCCAGACGTTCTACATCTGCTTCCCCCTCTCCTTCAAGCCCTACACTGGCTCCCCTTCCCCTTCAGATGCCAATTTAAGGTTCTTATACTCGCC
This sequence comes from Taudactylus pleione, assembly GCA_031769625.1. Lineage (NCBI taxonomy): Eukaryota > Metazoa > Chordata > Amphibia > Anura > Myobatrachidae > Taudactylus > Taudactylus pleione. The sequence continues at coordinate 4,640,627 of JAUIMM010000161.1, forward strand.
TGCAAAGCCCTCACCAAATCCTCTCCCGCATACATCTCTGACATTCTCTCCCTTCACACTCCCGCCCGACCACTTTGCTCAACAAATGCATCCAAGATTTTGCCCGTGCTGCTCCCTACCTTTGCAATGCTCTCCCTCTCCGACTCTCCACAAATCTTCAAACGGGCTCTCAAGACCCACTACTTCATCAAGGCCTTCCAGCTCTTATCCTAACCTACCTCAGGCTCTTTCCTCCCTATCTTCCCCTTCTGTGTCACTCCTGTCTGCTTGCCCCTCCCCTTTAGAATGTAAGCTCTCACAAGCAGGGACCTCTTCCCTCATGTGCTTGTCATTACATTTTCTTCTACTCTTTACTCCCCATAAAGGCACCTAACACGTGACTGCCAACTCCCTGCTGCTTATTGTGAGCGCTTTAATCACTATTGCAGCAATGTATATAAATCGTGTCCTTGTCTATGTAAAGGTGCTGCAGAACACTTGTGGCGCCATATAAATAAAGGATAATAATAATAATTTACTATTTAAATTACTTCAATTTTAGCTAATATTTTACTTTCAATTCTTAGATTACCTTCCATTGTAAACCCAATTAAGTACTGGTTTACAGTCACAGTCAACAGGGAGCACATAATTTAACATACAAAACTGCTCTATTCAAATGCATGTATTTAAGAAAGTCACTGGCACAGACAAAATGCCTCTTTAGTGACAAATAATCCCTATTTGTGCTAGAACCACACAGCCAATACATGACTATCATAACCAGATGTATATAAACTCCTTTATGTTAGCGGTAAAGTAGTACAGAATCAAAACTGTACATGAAACCAACCAAAGCTAAAAAGTAAATAAACAGAACAAAAAGCAAACAAGCCATATGGATGTATTTACACACAGCAGAAAAAAAAAGGAAAGCCAATGTCAAGGTAACAGGAAAACAGAATTTGATCCTATTAATAGTATAAAGCGAGTTACAGAGAGCTTTTCATACGTAAAAATGTGCATGGTAACAGAAGAGCATCTTAATAAAACTTTCCTAGTGCAGATCCAGTATGTCAACATGTCCAGAATAAATTAATGTGTCTTAGATAAGGAAATGTTTAAGGCACCAGAGTTACTTTCTGCTTTATGTCCATATCCTAGCAAATGTCGGATTTTACCAATAGGATTGTGCCAAGAACAGAAAGCAGGATATTCTCCATGACCCTGAAGATTTATGGCCTTTCCTCTCCTAGGCAGAAAACCTTACACTTCATAGGTAAAGCTGTGGAAGTATAATCATATTTTACAATATATGCGAATGGAGAACAAAAGTAAAAAAAAAAAAAATTACTGCCAACATCAACACATATTTTTACAGATTTATATTGCGCTATTTTGGTGTGAAGCAAACCAGGTTATATATCTATATATCTCCCTGCTAACTGTCAGAATTAATCTTTTAAACTGTTTTTTGTTGTTTATGCTTTTGATTTAATTTTTTACGCCTACTACAAATATTCATTTTTATTCACTACTCTTCCGTTAGTGAGGTTTTGTAAGAGGCTGCTGTGAGTTAATGATTGTTTTGCAATTTTTAAATGAGAATGTAATAAATATAGACTATGCTCTTCCTTCAGATTGTTTCAATGTAGTTAAAATCTATTTTGTAATTACACAGAATCGTTGAAATAGATAATCATACCTCAATTTCATCACTGGCAAGTTGACGCTCTCGCTTGTCTAAATCTGCCAAAGCTTTTTGCAATTGTTCTTCCAGAACTGTGTATTCAGCAACCTAACAAAAAAATAAATAAAAATGGACTCACAGAAACAAATATTTACTACAAAAAGCAAGTATGACATTTTCCAGCTCAACACAAATCAATTAAAAAAAAAAAAAAAGAAAAAAAAAAGGAAACATACATACTGTATACATATATACACATGCACACACACAAGCCATAACATTAAAACCATGTACCGCCAAAACAGCTCTCATCCGTCCAGGCATGGACTTCACAAGACCTCTGAATGGGAGCTATTCAATTCTACGCACTGTTTGCTTAGTCAGCAAGTGGTTAAGTCAGAGAATGCTGGTTCTCGCGACTTAACCTGGGTGTTTAGTTGGCATTCTCGGACTAAAGTGCTGGCCGCGCGGCTGTCACCGCGCTAAGCAGTGGAACAGCCGAGCAACCGGCACTTTAGTCGGATTTGTCCTCACATTCCCAGGGAGGTATGAGAAGAAATCCTTAAGTCTGATGAACAGCACAGTGAATAGAAATGCACCGGGAGCTCCCTCCCGGGGCTATTCAGCATCGCGCTAAATTGAATCGCCCCCCCATGTGTCCTGGGTGCTGGTACCAAGACGTTGGCAGCAGACACTTTAAGTCCAGTTAGTTGAGAGGTGGGTTGTAGTGTGGCAGGGTGCTTTATCCTGTTGAAATAGGCCACTGCCATAAGGGAGTACCATTACCATGAAATGGTGTAACTGGTCTGCAACAATGTTTAGGTAGGTGGTATTTGTCAAAGCAACATGCACAAAAATGGCAGGGTCCAAAGTTTCCCAGAGCATCACAGAGCCTCTGCCAGATTGCCTTCTTTCCATCCTGGTACAATCTCTACACCAGGTAAGCAATGCACAGCCACCTTCCAGTCCACATGATGTAAAAGAAAACTTGATTTATCAGACCAGGCCACTTTCTTCCATTGCTCCATAGCCCAATTCTGATGCTCAGGCACCCATTGTAGGCGCTTTCAGTGGTGGACAGAGGCCAGCATGTGTACTCTGACTGATCTGTGGATCCGCCGCCCCAAACACAGCAAGCTGCAATACACAGTGTGTTCTGACACCTTTCAGTCATAGCCAGAATTAACTTTTTCAGCAATTTGTGCTACAGTAGGTCTTCTGTGGGATAGGACCAGATGGACTAGCCTTTGCTCCCCACGTACATCAATAAGCCTTGGGCGCTTATGATCCTGTTACCAGTTTTACTTACTTGGACCACTTTTGGTAGGTATTAATCACTGCATACCGTGAACTCCACACAAGACCTGCCAGCTGATCAGTGATTTTATGGTCCTCTCCATCACGTCCTATAAATGCTCGAATGGGTTCATGTCGGTCAAACATCGTGGCCACACAATTCATCGGACATCTACCCTGAGTGCTCCTTAAACCAATACTGGACAACTTGGGATCAATGACATGGTGCATAATCCTGCTAGTATATTCCATTGTTGTGGGGGAACATGAAGTTCATGAAGGGCTGCATATTGTTATCAAGCAATGCAATGTAACCAGTCAATGACGTTTTCAGACGGACCAGCGGACCCAGCCCATGCCACGTTAACACACCCCACACCATTATGAAACCACCACCAGCCTGCACGGAGCCTTGTAGACAACTAGGGTCCAAGGCCTCATGAGGTCTATGCCACACTCAAACCCTACCATCAGCCCGAAACAACTGACTCAACGGACCACTCCACATGTTGCCAGTACTCCAGGGTCCAATTAGCAACATCATGAGCCCAGGTGAGGTGCGGTTTACGGTGTCCTAATGTAAAAAAGGGGCACTCTGATGGTTCTTCTGCTCCCATAAGCCATGGAAACAGAAAAACGCTGCACTGACCTGCTGGATGTGAGCCTGGTATCTCCTGCATTGAATGTGGATGTGATTTGAGTCAGTGTCACTTGTCTGTTACCACGGATGATTCTGGCCAGACGCCGCTTGTCATGATTATTAAGCACCTGTGATCGGCTACTGCGCTGCCCATGGTAGGTGGCAATGCATTTCATGAGCTATGAGCATAACACCGTAGATCGAGGAATGTTGAATGTCCACACAACTTCGTCGGGCACCAAATATTATGCCCCGTTCAAACTCCGATAATTCATGTCGCCTTGCTATGTGCACCCTAGATGGTGTTTAAATCGACTCACGCAATATCAAATTACAACTGATGCAGGCCTGGACATCTCCAAGACGTGAAAGTACGGTGACACCAGCTACCATTACCTTTACATACAGCTATCCCATGACATTTGGATATACATACATACACACATATTATATATATATATATATATATATATATATATATATAGATAGAGAGAGAGAGAGAGAGAGAGAGAGAGAGAGAGAGAGAGAGAGAGAGAGAGAGAGAGAGAGAGAGAGAGAGAGAGAGAGAGAGATATATATATACATCTATCCTACATGTTCTACATGTCGCGCCACATATACCGCGGGAGCTCAGTGTGCCTCAGTAGCGATGAGCGTTCTCCGAGCGACATTTTATCTTCAAATGCATCTTATTAACACAGTGATGCGAATAGTTAGCACAAACAGCTTCTGCTGATTAAAATGATATGCAGCATGCCTATATTCTGTGTGCGACTGCGGGTGTATCTGCATGTGAAATGTTACGTTACAGTGTCATAGCTGTAACACTAACGTAGAGTTTCGCATGCTGATACACCCGCAGATGCACAGAGAACATAGACATGCTGCCTATCATTTTAATCAGCAGAAGCTGCTTGTCTGTCCTATTCACATCACTGTGTGAATAAGAAGCATACGATTGTAAACATATGAGATATGGTAAGAACTTACCTTTGTTATCTCTATTTCTACGAAGTCCATAGGGTTCCACAGGATACCTTGGGGTATAGGTGATGACGTCAGGCATCGGGCACCATAGAGTTAAGTTTTCAGCCTCCCAGGATGCACTAGGGTCCCCCTCCTATACCCCGCCCCCGAGCAAAGGCATCTCAGTTACGTACTAAGCCATAGGCCGGAGGAGGAGAAGGAAGAGAGAGGAAAAAAAGATCTGGACACACACAAGAATCACAATCTCACCAGAGGGAGACGGAAAAACCGGTGACCAGAGTAAAGCCCATCTGCAGCACAGGTGCGACAGGGCGGGAGTCCTGTGGAACCCTATGGACTTCGTAGAAATAGAGATAACAAAAGGTAAGTTCTTACCATATCTCATTTTCTACATCAAGGTCCATAGGGTATCCACAGGATACCTTGGGGATGTCCCAAAGCAGTATCCTTCAAGGGTGGGGACGCTCCTGTGCTGAAAGGAGAATCCGCCACCGAAAGGAAGCATCCTGAGAGGCAAAGGTGTCAAACGCGTAATACCTCACAAAGGTATGGACCGAGGACCAAGTGGCAGCCCTGCAGATCTGGACTGCAGAGGCACCACGACGAGCAGCCCACGAAGGACCCACAGACCTAGTGGAATGAGCTCTCAGAGGAAGGAACCGAAGGGCCTTCATGAAGATAAGCTTCTGAAATGGCCATACGAATCCAGCCTGCCAAAGTTTGCTTTGAAGCAGGCCAACCCTTTTTACGGAAGCCATAGAGGACAAACAAGGCGTCCGACTTCCTAAACGAAGAAGTGCGGTCAACATAAATTCTTAAGGCCCGCACAATGTCCAAAGTGGCCTCACCCACCGAAAGATCCGGTGAGTTAAAAGCCGGCACAACGATTTCCTCGTTGATGTGAAAACGGGAAACAACTTTAGGAAGGAATCCAGGACGAGTGCGCAGCACCGCCCTGTTCCTATGAAAAATCAGAAAAGGGGTCCACAGGAGAGAGCCCCTAAGTCAGAAACACGTCTGGCCGAAGCAATGGCCAGAAGGAAAATTGCCTTAGCTGTCAGCCATTTGAGGTCCACTGATCCCAGTGGTCCAAACAGCAGTCCCTGGTGAGCCCTCAGAACCACAGCTAAATCCCAAGGCGCCACCGGTGTACCAAAAGGTGGCTGAATTCTGCACCTTCAGGGATGCAAGGCGAAGCCCATGGTCCAGTCCCGCCTGTAGGAAAGCTAACACTCTAGACAGACGGAACTCCAGAGGAGCATAACCTCTCGGCCGACACCACTGGAAGAACGTATGCCACACACGATGGTATAACCTTGCAGAAGATGGTTTCCGAGCTATTAGCATAGTTTGCACTACAGAGCTGGAAAACCCCCTGGACCTTAACATGGCCATCTCAACAGCCACGCTGTCAAAGACAGCAGAGTCAGGTCCGGGTGAAGACAAGGACCCTGTGACGGGAGGTCCGGGCGTAACGGCAACCGCAGAGGAATGTCCACGGACAGTCCCTGGAGGTCTGAGAACCAGTGCCTCCGGGGCCACGCGGGAGCTATCAACAGGAGCGTCCCTCCTTCCTGTTTGAATTTCCGGATTACCCGAGGAAGAAGGGAAAACAGAGGAAACAGATAAGCAAACCGAAATGTCCACCGGACGGACAGAGCATCCACTAGAGACGCCTTTTCGTCTCTTGTGCGAGACCCGTACACCGGCAACTTGTTGTTGTGCCGTGACGCCATGAGGTCGATCTCTGGAAGACCCCACCTGTCCACCAGCAGTTGAAAGACGTCCTGGTGCAGAGACCATTCCCCCGGATGAACGTCCTGGCGACTTAGAAAGTCGGCCTCCCAGTTGAGGACTCCCGGGATAAATACTGCTGATATGGCCGGGAGATTGCGCTCCGCCCAAACCAGGATTCGGTACACCTCTACGAGAGCCGCCCGACTTCGGGTTCCTCCTTGCCGATTTATGTAGGCCAAGGTGGTAGCGTTGTCCGACTGGACCTGCACTGGGTGACCTTGGAGAACCCGATGTGCCTGCTGGAGAGCATTGAACACCGTGCGGAGCTCCAAGATGTTTATTGGAAGCTCTGTTTCCGCCCGAGTCCACCTGCCCTGGAACAAGTGTGGACCCGTGACTGCTCCCCAGCCCCGAAGACTGGCGTCCGTTGTCAACAGGACCCAATTCGCCACCCAGAACAGACGACCCTTGTTGAGATGGGTCGTCTGCAACCACCAGGCTAGGGACAGGCGAACCTCTGGCGTGAGTACCATCGTCTGGGACCGTAGACTCTGAGGCCGTCCATTCCATTTGGACAGGATCAAGTGCTGCAGAGGTCTGGAGTGAAACTGGGCATATTCCACCATGTCGAATACCGACACCATGGAGCCCAGTAACCTCATTGCCGAGTGCAGAGACACCCGGCGATTCTGCAGACAACTGCGCACCGTCAACTGCAAGGCAGAGATATTTTCCCCCGTCACAAAGATCCTTTGCTGTCCGGAGTCCAATAAGGCTCCGAGGTGCAGAATCCACTGAGACGGGATCAGGGTGGACTTCTGCCAGTTTATCAACCAGCCGTGCCGTTGCAGTACCACAATGGTCAGGTCCAAGTGGCGTAGAAGAAGCTCTGGAGATCCTGCCACCAACAGAAGGTCGTCCAAGTACGGTAACATGCGGACTCCCTGCAGCTGCAGGGAAGCTGCCATGACTGCCAACACCTTGGTGAAAACACGTGGTGCTGTCGCCAGCCCAAAAGGTAACGCCCGGAACTGAAAGTGGTCGTTGCGGATTGCAAACCTGATGAACTGTTGATGGCGTAAAAGAATAGGGACATGCAGGTAAGCGTCCTGTATGTCCAACGACACCATGTAATCCCCAGGTTCCAGCGCCAGAATGATGGACCGTAGGGTCTCCATCCGAAACCTCGGCACCCGCAAAGACTTGTTGAGTGCTTTGAGGTTGAGGATCGGACGATACGACCCATTGGGTTTCTGCACCAAAAACAGATTGGAATAGAAACCCTGACCCTTCTGGGAGAATGGAACAGGCACTATAACTCCAGCCTGGAGCATAGTGTGCAAAACCTTCCGCAGTTCCAAGGCTTTGTTCCGGTCTGATGGAAGACCCGTGGTGAAGTATCAAGACTGGGGCCTGTGCCGAAAGGAGAGGGCGTACCCGTGAGAAACCACCTCGAGAACCCAAGTGTGTCGTGGTAACCGACCAACACTGGGCGAACTGCAGCAGATGGCCTCCCACTTTGGGATCCCCCAAAGGGAGGCCCGAACCATCAGGCCGCAGGCTTGTCATCTAGCTTAGGGGCTGGACGTCTGGTACTCCAGGCCTGCTTCCGGGGCTTGGCCGATTTTTTGGGGCCAGCCTGTCGGGGAAAGGACTGTGCTTTAGGCCTACCCTGGGCCCTATAAGGCCGAAAGGACGACGTACCTGAACTGGAAGGAACTGCAGCAGCCGGGAGACATGCTGATTTGGCTGCCGCCAGTGTGGCTACAATTTTGTCCAGGTCCGGACCAAATAGGACTTCTCCATTAAAAGGCAAAGCTTCCAAGCCCTTTTTGGAATCAGCGTCCGCCTTCCAAGATCGCAACCATAAGGTGCGACGAGCAGCTACAGCTGCCGAAGAAATCCGAGACGCCAGGGTACTGATATCCAAGGCCGCTTCATTGATATAAGTGGCTGAATCCCGGAGATTGCCTATCAACTCGGTCTGTTCAGCCGAACAGTCGGAATCGAAAGACGCCTCCAAAGTATCAGCCCGTGCTTAGGCATATCTCCACCTTACGGTCCGTAGCATCCTTCAGGGAAGACATGGAGGGCATGGGCAATGTGGCACTACGGACTAGGCGTGTCACATGAGAATCCACCAGTGGAGGGGATTCCCACTTAGAAAAATAATTATCCGCAAACGGATAAGCCACCGCCAAACGTCTCTGCGGCTGGTACCGTTTGCCAGGCTGTTTCCACGCTTCCTCTAAATGGTCCACTAACTGACCTGAAAGAGGAAACACTGTGGCGTCACCTTTAATATCCTTAAAAAAGGCATATTTAGATTTGGACACCGGAGGATCTTCGTCCTCAATCACTAAAGCTGTGCGGACTGCCCGAATAAGTCCAGGAATATATACCTTGGACCTAGCGTCCGACTCTTTAGTACGGAGAGGTTCCTGGTCCGAAAGATCCAGAATCTCCCCATCATCAGATGTCACGTCGTCATCCTCATAGGGAGCAGACAGAGACGCCACCGGCCGCTTATGTGGCCGTAACACAGACTCTCCTTGTAACACGTCCGACAAGTGCTGTACAGAACTAGTCAGCGAATTAACCCACGCAGGCTCCTGAGAGACCTGGGGAGGGGAAATAGGGAGACTGTGGGGTACCATCAATTGCCTCGGGAAACCCTGCATGGGTGACGACACCACTGACTGCTGGGACAATCCCATCTGTGAGAACACAGGCTAACTGGCCCACCAGGGTTGTAAGCGCTTTGGTGAAACAAGCACAGGGCGGCTCCTGTACCGGTGCCGTGACAGTAAGTGGCCGCGCCAATAAATAACACTGCCGACATAGCCCCTCCGCGCTACCCTCCCCCTCAGCTACTGGTACCTTACACGTAGTACACAGAAGCTGGAGTGGAAAGTCACTCTCAGACATGATGGTATGTATGTGACCCCTCTCACGGATACTTGTTAATATAGTGGGAGACCACCCTGCAAGCATCACACCGCAAGGGCTTTAGCAGAAAGATCAGGACAGTGAAAAGGCTGACAGAAGAAATTGAAAGTACAGGCAGCAGTGCTAGCAGCAGTCACATACAATGCACAGAAAATCAATTCCTGCACTATCAGCGCTGATACTCAACTACTCAGACACAGAGCCTGGTAGGACACAGCGCTGCATACACAGACCTGACCAAGCGGAGGAGAGGTATGCCGGGGGACCCAGACCACGATGCCTCAGTTTTAAGCTTCCAGCAGCGTTCACCATGCGTTGTGAAAGATGGCCACCGAGGAGCATAGAGGAGGCTGGCCTGGGGGAGGAGCGCTGCCACAGGGCCAGTCAGCGTGTGCAGAGAGGGCTGTGTGCAGCGGGGGAGGCGCCGGCTGTGAGACAGGGAAGGTGCGCTCCCCTGGCATGCATTTAACCCATGGGATGCCGCAGAGCTACCGCTCTGCCGCGATCCGCTGTCCCAGGGTGGTAGTGGAAGCGCAGGTTAATACCTGGCTCCACACTGCAGCCAGTCCCCAGGGAGCCCCCTGCCTGGGGACTCTGGACCATGTTCAGCAGGGTCTCACCGCGGGACTCCGCTGCTTACCTTGTTGTCCCCCTTAGATCCGACCATGGTCCCAAACATCTGGGGTCACCGCTAGCTGTGACCCCAGATGCTTACCAGCATCCCCGGATCAGTACCGGCGTTCTGGTACCGGCGGGGGTGTAGGGAAGACAGCATGGACGTCAGTACTGACTGTCCATGCTGTACTTCCAGATGTGCAGCCACAGCTGCATTGTAGAAAACTTCAGGGGCTCTTCTTAGCCCCCCTCTAACAGGTGCATCCGACTCCGGCCGGGCACCAAACGAAACTGAGATGCCTTGGCTCGGGGGCGGGGTATAGGAGGGGGACCCTAGTGCATCCTGGGAGGCTGAAAAGCTTAACTCTATGGTGCCCGATGCCTGACGTCATCACCTATACCCCAAGGTATCCTGTGGATACCCTATGGACCCTGATGTAGAAAAATTCGCACAAAAAGACGCTGCAGTGTGTACAAACAAATAAAACTCCTAAAATTCTTACATCATGGGAACAAATAATATTTGTATTCACATGATATGCACATACTAAGTGGCTGAACACAGGAACATAAGGGGTCTATTGGAAAGAGGTCAGGTGCATTCTGGTAATCCCATCCTGAGGTGTGGAGGAACGATCCCGTGGGTTCCATAAAGACCATTATTGATGATCTTGACCACACTTCTCAGCAGACATGAACTCCTCCTCCCTATGTTATCACATGACCACCTAGGAGGTCCATGACTGACTGGCTCTGACTGGAAAGTAGCAGTATCCGTGATTACATGCGCGAGACAGATCTTTTTTTTTCTCTTGCACGGTCAACCAGAACTTTTTTCTGTAGTAGATTTGGTTTGTAGTCAGAACGGAGACGAACTATTCACCAGTCCACGCATTGGTAGTGGAACTCTTAACACAGTACAAAGTGTTCCTTGATTGATCACTGTGGTTAGTTGTATTTTACAGGGGATATAGGTGTCCTGTGTAATGCAGTGTCCTGATATTAGAAACAGTATTTCATGGGAGAGGGTAGTTTCCCTTGATGGTGCAAATCAAGTCTTTGTTGCCCACGGTGTTACCTTCACAGGAGGGTAGGGGAGCTGCTCTGGCGGAGTGGGCGTCAGGACTCCGGACTGTGCGTCCTTGCCAAGTGTGCTACAGATCAGAGGTGCGCCTTTGTGAAGACGTCTTCTGGATCCGCGCCCAACATGCAATTCAACCACTGCCTTGGGAGGGGATAACGGCGGCTCGAGCTATGATGAGATTTAATGCCAGGTACCGCCTGCACTAGTAGAGACTCACCAGATTCTTTCCCCACCACTATGCTCAGATATCCTCCTCCTTGCAGTTCGTTAGCCGGCTCTGGACTTCCTGGTGTTGGCGCATTTCTGTGAGCTTGCGATCAATCAAGGAACACTTTGTACTGTCCACTACCACTACTTGGACTGGTGAATAGTTTCTTTCAGGGACATTTACTTGTTGAACTCTGCTCTACTACATGATTGAATCTCAATGAATCTCGGAAACACGTGGTTCCAAAGTTCACATTTATTTTGACATTTTACAAGTGTTTTTTCATATTGTTTGTTTCTTTGCATTATTGTATCACTTGTTTTTACAATGAAGTAAAAGATATTTACAAATTGCAGATCGTGAGCATTTTTGCTCGGTTCAGATCACTTGTACATTATCCAAAACATCACAGGGGCTGAGCGCAGTGCTTAATACTATAAATTCTGTACCAAAAAGGAGGGCAACCTTTCAGTAGCAGCAGCACACCCTGCACAGGTTACAGTCCCCCTTTTTTTATTGCGGTCACAGAAATCATTCTAAACCTGTTACACAGATCTATTTAGCAAATGCACAACTGTGTCATAGGAGAACATCTTGGAAAAGAACTTCCTGTTACAAAAGAGGTACAATCCTACTATCTAAATAAACACAACCACACACCTCTATATTAAATTACAGATCTCATACATTAAAGTGAACTGGTCACCTTTACATGAAGTTAAAAATCTTGCTTATTACAGTTACATGTGTTTTTCTCAATTTCTATCAAAGTATAATAGCAGCGATCTTCTGTAGCAGGAGGAGCGCACATACATAACGTTCATTAGGTTTACATGCATCTATTGCTCTGACCTTTCTCTTTACTAAAGCTTCCCTTTCTCTGTCTCTTCGTTTCCACTCCTCAGCGAGGACTTGCATGTGGGCCAATTCTTTCTTCTTCAGCTAAACATTAAAATACAGTGTAAATGATTACTACTCTTATTTACATTTGTCTAATGTAGAATATCAAGAAATGGATATAGAATTATAGTTTGGAGCAAACCTTTGTCTAGAGTTAAGGGCCCTACGCACTACACAATATTGCTAACGATTTGGTAGATTCTGACTCATCGTAGCGACAAACCGTTCATATTGTGTAATGTGTATGCACTACATCGTGTAGTGCGCGCTCCCCTGGGGTCGTCAGCCGCAACGCCTGATCTTTTGTAGGAAGATTAGGCGATGTGGCTGACGATCCCATGCAGCGCTATGCGGCGAGGGACGGCATATCAGGGTAGTCGGGCATCGCCCAGTGTATACGGACCGCCCGATATGTTGGCCCTGGGGTCAAGGGTCACATCACTGGGTACACAGTTGTTTAGTGTGTACCCAGCTTAAGTAAGTGTTCTGCAGGATCTAGGTAGAATGGTCATAATCAGATTTCTCCTCCCAAAGCCCTCTTATCAATCTAATTGATGTGACAATGCTCTAACACTACAACAGCTTGCAGAGTGGTGAATTGGCAAAGATGGTTCTGACAAAATTATGTCCGTTATGCCAGTTCTTATATCTGAAGAAATGACACACAAAAAGGAAAGCAGACACAAATTGCTACATTTGCTCATAGCATGTAGATAGGGTCACCAATTTAGTCTTCAGCATATGGTATCCCGGTATCGCTAATAATGGCGCTTCCACCTACCCAATGCTTCAGGCAAAAGATGCGACTGAAAATGCTGTCCACAATACACATGCATAACTCATAAAAGGTTGCAGCTCTGGTTACATGCCCACAGGACTCATGTGTGAACCCAGTATTGCCCATTGTGCCTTTGGTGAGAAGCGACCGAGAGGCTACTCTGTGCTGGGGCTGCGGTGAACATGCAACACAGTTTGCTAAAAATCACGAGATGTGGCCACATTCGGATTTGTGTGCATCTCTGAATCAGGCCCCTATTATCTGCCATGCTAAAAATCTGCAAGCTTGAGAGGCAACAAAGGATTATGGGCAGGATTCAGAGGTGCTCACAAAAAGCGAGCGCTTGCTCTGAATCAGGGCGGGCGCTGTTTTTTTTAGTTGCGGCCTCCTGGCCGTTCGCATAGCTGTGGGTGGCCACCCACAGCTATTCCGAGCGGCCAGGATGATGGTCGCGATGGTCAAGGCCATCGTGACCATCGGGCTTGCGACAAGACCCTTGTGGTAGGGTCTCGTGGCCCCAATCCCCAGAGAGCTTCTGGCTCTAAGAGCTGGAAGCTCTCTCACTGACATCACTGGTGATGTCAGTGGGGCCTCCCACAAACGGCAGGCGTTCGCTTGGGAACACCTCCGTTTGTGAAGCCACCCCCCCGGCCACGCCTACAAAACGGGGCGAGCTGTCTTTCAACATCGACAGGCGCCCCTTTTGTAGTGAGCCACGGAGCAAGTGCTTTTTACGCTTGCTCCGGGGCACGCGCACAAGCAGTGCGTGCGCACTGGGCCACCATTGACCCGCTTGCGAGCGGGTCTGAATCAGGCCCTATGCTCAGTATACATCCCACCTAATATGAGCTGCAAACAGTCCTGAGAACACCAAACTATTTAATATCTGCAGTTGTGCCAGAACACCAGAAGGGTGAAAGTCCAGAACATTTCAGCATTATTTAAATAAAAAAAAGGCAAGTTTATATTAATAAAAAGAATCTCATGAATAGTGCAAATCTACTGCCAACAATATCTGTATGATTATTAAAGAAACAAGATATTTTACGCCAAGACCACTTTATCTACAGACCTAATGTATGAAACATTCTATATACTGCTTAAAAATATCAAAATAAATAAAATTGACTGAAAATCATTCATACAAAAAAAAAACAACACATATCCACATTGGCTTAAGGTGAGAGGAGTTGACCAGCTAAGAAATGCAGATGTATGAACTTTCATAGGTGCCTCACTTCACTGTACTGTGGCAAGCATTCAGATGCGCTCACTGGTATCAGATTGCACCGAATACTTCTCCGTGTCCATGCTGCCCAGTTTTGAAATATAACTGGATAAGTGCTCTAACTTCAGTTAAACACATGACATATAACAGGGGGAATTCAATTATGTGCAAGTTTGCAAAAGGTGATAAACTCACACACTTCACCTTCATGTGCGCACCAGAGATACGCACAATTCAAATTAGAAATGCCTATTCCCAGTACTCGCAGTGCTTTTGTCCACAAAAAAAAAAAAGAGAAAAATAGCATTAAAAAGTGGGGAGACCTTCCTTGAACCCAAAACTATGAAAACTTCATTAGCAGAATCTTATAGAAGAATGTAAGTGGGCATAAGGAAACTACTGTACACGTTTAAAAGTAGAGATGTGCGGGTTCGGTTTTATTCAGTTTTATCGCAAGTTCAGATTTCTCCTATTGGCTAACCAAAATACGTTACAGCTGGATAGCCAATGTGATGCAATATGGCTAGCCAATATGATGCCGTTTTTGAGATCCGAACATATCAGAATAAATCGAACCGCACACATCCATTTAAAAGGTGTCAAATGGCTGATTTTTTTTTTTTTTTAAAGTAAAATAATGTTAAAAACTGTCGAATTTCATTTAATTACAAAGGCATTAAACAAAAAATGCAAAACAAAACAAAACAAAACAAAAAAAAAGCAGAAAAATATCCTTTTGGGGTAAGTTCTATTTCAAGCGCCTTTAAAAAATGGAAATAAAAATTATTAAAAGCAATTATATTTCATTCAAACGAATACTTTCATTAAATGTGGGGTTCATTATTAGCTTAAAAGGTTATTTTGGGGTATTTTGAGGCCATTTATCTTTTTTCACCCCCAAAATGATGTAATTATTGGCTTAATTAAGCAAATTGAGATATTCCATATGCCTAATTAGTCAATAGAGGGGTGGGGGCTGTCCAAGGGGTTCTGCAGCAAACTTAAAATAAAGATTTTCCCTGCCTTTTCACCTGCTCAGGGGGATGCAAACAAAGACAGGCAAATTTATTCTGAAAAAAAAATGAGATTGGAATTGAATTGCAAATGTAATTTGTAATGGAAATTTGCTGTGAATTCGCCTTGCAGGAATAAACTCACACCTAATTGAATTCCCCCCACAGTTTGTATAGTGTCAACTACACCAATTTCTGCTCACTTCTCTGTTCAGAGTACAAAGGTCTGTGACCCAGTTTTTCTATTCCTGTCGTTAGCACTGAAGCCTACCTTACTTTTGTACACTGACATACAATGTGTAACTTGTGTCTCTTCAATATAAGGTGTCAAAAAAAGACTACAAGACATGTCAAACGGAAATGACACCATCATTTGTATACCGGTTTAATAATGTCAAATAAACACTATAGATTGCATACCTGACTTGCAAACATGTCCTCCTGCATTTCTTTCCACATTTCCAGCTCAAGAGCAGCTTTGTACTCTAGAGTCTCACGAGGTTCTACAGGAGGCGGAGGAGGAGGATTCTGAAGTAGTGAGCTCTGGAGATTCAAGAAAAGCAAATATCAAACATGGGCTACCCTATGCAAGATTGAGAAGAGACAAATTTGAACCAACATACACATAGTAATAGCAAAGGCAGATTGTAAAAGTAATGGAAACAAGTTTGAAAGAATTATAAAATCGGGTAATACGAAAGGATACCTGAGATGACTCCGACACAACAACCTCTCGCTTTTTCACCAGTCCATAATCCTCTAAGATTACTATGTATGAAAGCTCAGCCACTTTGTTTGTAGATCTGAAAATAATATTAGACAGCATAGTATAAACCATTATAAGACAGAAATACACCACTAACCAATAATACCCTGTAGAAGAAGCTCTGACAAATCACCTGATGATAGCTTAGGGAAGCAATGGACTGGCTGCAGCACCATTCTTCTATCTAGTTCACACCAATAAATAGACTTAGGGATTTTGATTTTACCCAAATAAGCCCCATATTACCCACAATGACAGCTTTGCTGGATAAAACTGCAGTCTGAATGTGGATTGGGGGTCCCCTACCATCCACATCTCCTCTTCCCACCACTGCTGCCCCCTCAGAGAAATCACATACAATCTGCCATTATAGCTGTAGTACATTAATTTACCACCTCTCTTCCCCTGACATCATGCTCCTGGTATATTCTCATCTCTCCCCTTGGGCCCTCATACTTGACACCCACCCTTCTCCTTTGGGAGCCTGTCCCTGGATATATAATAAATATTGAGATCCATGTTTTTTAGATTTAAATGTCTTCATTACAAAAATACTGATTAACATTACACCTCCAGAACCCCCCCCAAAAAATAAAATCACACTGAAAACCAGATACCCAAACTATAATGGCTCTCACATGAAATATGTATATGGATTTTGTACTTTATAAGCCAAATATTTCTTCAGGTGTGAAAATGATCTTCTATGCATAATTAACAATAATGTGTTCTTATAACTATTAGTACATTACGGACACATTGCACTAGTGTGATAGATTTTTTGAACAGTATTAACCCTGTGGCTCAATGTACCCAAAACAGGTTTTTTCCAAATAGAGTGACTGTGGCTTCACCCTCCCAGCAGAAGAAAATACAAATTTTTGCATGTTTAACAAATATTAACGCCAATATATACAACACCTTAATATAATGTAAAGTCAGTCATTAACTCATTTTACACCAGAAGGTGAATTAAATAAGCACGCAGAATGTATTTCATTATTTTGGATTTGTTCTACATATAAGTTCTAATACTAATTGCTCTAATTGTAACATCTGCAGCTAGTGTAATCCTCTGCTTAAATATAGAATTTAAAGTATAGCAGAGAATTGCACAATCTCAATATTTAGTATAAAACCATATCACAACCAACTACAGCAATAGGAGTGTCCATCAGCTGATTTCTCCAGACATATTGTTATGAAAATTACTGTCCGGATTGGCTGGAGCACCTAGCCAATCAGAGCATTAAATTCTGTTGCAGCAGGAGAATGCCCCATTTACAATAGGCAATGGGTCCCTGATCATCTAAGTTGAGGGGGAAAAGAGTATTTAACATTTTTGGGTGGACAAACCCTTAATGCTACAAAAACACTCAGAAAGTACAGAAAATCAAATTTCCCAGATATGCCTTAACAGTGTCCCAAACTCATTGAGCTAATGTTAAGTACATGCACTAATTTAGAATATTATTAGGATTCAAAAAAATGTTTTATTTTTTTTTTGGGTTGCAATACAAGATTCTATTAGGATTTATGTAACGGAAACCCTTGTATGCGAAGCTTAAATAGTTTATTTTCAGACAGTGACATCTACTGGCTTGAAAGATTTTCAGTCACCACTTTAAATTATTGAGGCAAACAAGCCTCACTTCACATCTAAGAATGCAGCAATGAGCATTTGTAATGAAAACTGTATTATAAACACTACGTACAACCCATACAAGCTTAAAAAAAAGACAGAGGTATATTATGATGTCGCTAATGGACGTTATTTGTGTGGACCCGCGTCACCTCCAGATTGTGGTGAAGCAGGTCCTGATAATGGCAGCCTGTATTATCCTATGTTGTTCTTATGTGGGAGTGCGTTACATCACCTGTCCGGTGATCTATACCCTCCCTGTCATTTAAAAAAACATCTCCCGATTAGTACATGGGGGAAAAGCGGTATCAGCAGCACATAATATGCGCTGATACTACTAAACACCATAACGCAGAATAATACATCTACCCCACAGTTTGCCATTTACCCCTAGAATTTTCTGTTCACAGCTAGAATTAGAACATTTACAAAGACTATCAATCTAAAACGGCACCATGTATTCCCAAATAGAGTACACCCAGTGAAACATAAAAAAGAGAACATAGGTGCAGAAACAAAGCAATAAGTACAGTATAAAGGATGAAACGCATTAAGGTGCTAAACATTGGTCACTTTATCAATGCTTGTCTGGCATAGTGTGCTCCTAAAGCCAAATGCTATGTGCCGCACTACACCTGTAATATAGAATCCACTGTGATAAACAGTGTGTACGTGTGCAATGGCATAAGAAGAGGTAGAAATAATAAATTGGGGTACTTTAACTTTTGATTTATTAATGTATATTCACTATGTATACAACAACTTCCCAACCCATGGATGTCCCTACTCTGCTAACCTCATTAAATAGCTTTTAAAATCACAGGTTATGCTATGCTGCGATGGCTGCTGCAAGCCTGTCCGTGAGATTCAATTGATAACTACCAAAATGTATAGATTATATAGAACAGAGGGGTTGGGCATTGGATACAGGTGGTCAGAATATCGACAGCGGCATCCCGGCAGTCAGAATCCTGACGCCATTAGGTAAGTACCTTGATGCTAACCCTTACCCCTCCCTGGTGCCTGAACCTAACCTCCCACCCAAGTGCCTAAACCTAACCTCTCCGTCCTTGCACCCTAAACCTAACCCTCCCCTCTTAGTGCCTAACCCCCGATACTTACCTTCGGGATGCCGGCGGTCTGGATTCTGGGAGCTGGGATCCCGACTGCTGTCGTGATTCTGGCGCCGGTATTTGGACAGTCGTCATCCGGTCTGCCGGGATGCTGACTACATCCCAGAACAGAGGTTCCCAAACTGCACCATTACAGTCCAGGTTTTAAAGATATACCTGCTTGAGTCCAGATGGTCAAACCAAATTGCCTGAGGTACTAATTAAGTCACCTGTGCTCAAACATAGATATCCTTAAAACGTGGTCTGTAATGGTGGAGTTTGGGAGCCTCTGATCTAGAACATTTCTTTACAACATGCTGCAGTTACAAGACAGTCAGGGATGATTTGACCTCCATGGATACTTTATTTAAGGAATACATGTGTAATGTGCAACCTAGAATGATCATATTAAAGAGAGACTTACCCCTCTATGGCCACAACAGAAGTCTTCTCATAAGAGGTTTGTCTCCAACATTGGTCACCATGGGGTCCTATGAATTGTGACTTTTCTGAAGTCAAAACATTTGACAATTGAAGTCTTGCTACTCCAAGCAGGAGGTCCTTTGCCAGCTTATCTTTGTGCCACACTTCAACCAGGAGCGGAAGCCTTTAAAAGAAGGTCATATTTTCAAGATAATGAAGACAAATTACCAGTCTTTCTTTACCTTTTAATTAACTTTATTTTTATATATTACAATAACTAGAGGGTAGCTCATGCTAAAAATTAAGTTTGTTATGTTCATGAAAACATATCAGCAGCTTCACAACAAAGAAATAGGACTTTGGTGACCTCTAGTGGCCATGTGAAAGATAAACAGTATAGTTCAATGTAGCATATCATACAGAGCAACTATTCTTGTCTTAAAGGGATCACACCATCTTCTTTGATGGAAGCATTCTTATTTGTCAAAGCAGATAGCTTGTCATAAACCAAATACTATGGTATACAGGACATGCAATAATATACGAGAAAAGGATATTGTGTTAAATGTCAATTCAGCTGTAGTTTTCCACTTATTAGTAAATCTCAGAAGTTTACAATTAAACATGATATGTATCGCCACAGATACTACAACTAGCAAGGTCTTGGCAAGAAAGATGAGCAAGTTGCGGTCGCTTCATCGCTGTTGCTTTGTCTGCTCTTATCCACCGACCAATACACCAACATCTCACTTGTGCTTTTCTATACTTGAAATAACTTCATAACTACCAATAGATAACAGTGACTGCTACATTTAAAACAAATACAATTTCTTAATTCCCAACCAGAGCTCAGTACCTTAAGAACGTCTCCTGGAGCTGATGAGGCAAAGTTGCGAAGTCAAATGCACAGTAAGACTGTGGTAAGAAAACCTCCATATTTCTTCGTACTTCCACGGGAGGGTTAGTCATAATAGGGGCTGCACTGCCAAAAAATGGGTAAGAGTACCTGAAAAAAAAAAAAAAAAAACGCATGAAAAAAAAAAAGGTAAATGGGCTTAGAAACGTGAGCAATTTATTTGTATTTATCATAGATATTGGATCTACCAAATGGTTTAATAAGCCTAAATACTGATCACATTGGGAGTGAAGAATGGACATGTTAAATGTACAGGCTGACAAAGATAAAGTGGTCATTTAGCAAGGAGTTCTCCCAGGAGTTCTATAGCGCCCCTATTTCTGCCATTAGGCAGGATTTATTCAGCTGTCAGGTGAAGTGTTGGAGAACCCAGGAAGCAGCCAGATGAATACAAAGTTTGTTCTCTCAAACTATTTAGACCATTGGGGATTGGGAATTTACATGTACAAAACAATATCCAACAGACTAGCGAGAAACAGAATGACATCTAAGAGGTGTATTAAAAAAGATAAATAAAATGGAAGCAAAAACTAGAATACTGTACCTTAGCATACAGTTTACAGGAAACCCAGCATCAATATTACTGATACTTCTCAAATCAAGGGAGAAGCAGAAGTGGTGTGCGGCTGGGGGCACTGCTATTTTCGGTCCAGAAGTAGATTCAGAAACGCTCCTGACAGCGTCCAAAGCACTGTGTGCAATAGGCATCGGTGACTGGGCTCCTGCTATCAGAAGACAGGAGTTCTGTAATAGTTATAATGCAGATCATACAAAGAATGTATATCTTTACACCAGGACTCCCTATGTATAACCCCAACCTCACCACCAGGAACGATTTCTGCACAAATGTATGATGACATATATAAAGTCCATTATAGGCTATCTTACTTTTAAAGTCAGCCTTGCAAAGATGAAATTGTTTTTACTGGTGATATGAAAGTAGAGGACTGCAAATCTAAACAATGAAGATAGTAACTTCAGGTTCCAAACAGAAAACTATTTAGTCTTTCAACAGAGGAGATATTTATTACTTATGCTGGGCATACACAGCCAGATAAAATGTCTGTCAGACCGACAGACATTTTATCTGGCCGGCTGCCAGCCGCAGATGTCGCCGGCATACACTGTAAGAGAAATCTCAGTGTATAGCCCGACATCTGCGCTCCGCCCCCGGGGGAGGAGACATTTCCCCGTTCCTTCCGTAGGAAGGAACACAGGAAATGTCTGTCTGTCGGCCGCGCTGGGCATACACTGCCCGATGTGGCCGACAGTTACCGGGTAAATATCGCATCGGACGGGCATGCTGGACAATCCTGCATGCCCGACCGAGCAATATTTAACCCTCGGTCGCCCGCACACACGCTACAATTATCGGGGCGATCCGCCTGATATTGGCGATTGCCCCGATAATTGTAGCGTGTATGGCCAGCATAAGAGGGAATATTGTGTCAGCTGTGGCTAATGAAGTAACATGTAATGTTTGCAGCAGAACCCTGAATCGGGTGGGTGGTGAAGACTTGGGCTCTGACATACAGGAGAACATGGAGCTGCAGTTAATGAATCACATTTCTCTCAGCTTCCAAATTCAGCAAACATATCCACAGTGGCTAAACAACCACACATCCCAGTCACAGACAACATCACCAAACTAAGTAACCACACATCCCAGTCACAGACAACATCACCAAACTAAGTAACCACACATCCCAGTCACAGACAACATCACCAAACTAAGTAACCACACATCCCAGTCACAGACAACATCACCAAACTAAGTAACCACACGTCCCAGTCACAGACAACATCACCAAACTAAGTAACCACACGTCCCAGTCACAGACAACATCAAACTAAGTAACCACACATCCCAGTCACAGACAACATCACCAAACTAAGTAACCACACATCCCAGTCACAGACAACATCACCAAACTAAGTAACCACACATCCCAGTCACAGACAACATCACCAAACTAAGTAACCACACATCCCAGTCACAGACAACATCACCAAACTAAGTAACCACACGTCCCAGTCACAGACAACATCACCAAACTAAGTAACCACACGTCCCAGTCACAGACAACATCACCAAACTAAGTAACCACACATCCCAGTCACAGACAACATCACCAAACTAAGTAACCACACGTCCCAGTCACAGACAACATCACCAAACTAAGTAACCACACGTCCCAGTCACAGACAACATCACCAAACTAAGTAACCACACGTCCCAGTCACAGACAACATCACCAAACTGAGTAACCACACATCCCAGTCACAGACAACATCACCAAACTGAGGGGACAGTATAGTATACACAGGAGGCATAACGTTTGGTAACAATGGAAGTGATTTACTATGATGGCAATGTCCAGTTTGCATGATGCTGAGAAGTATACATGGTATTCTTTTTTTTTTTTTTTTTAAATATTACATTTTTATTAATTTTCAGAAAAACATACAAAGAAGAAACATAAATTGGGAATAAAACAAATTAAAAATCAAAAAGCTAGAAGAGATAAATCCCAACCAAACAAATCATTTGGTCCGAATGGACCATAGATAGAGTAGAAAGCATGAACACAGCAGTCAAATACAGATTGGATCACATATTCAATCTGCACCAGGGCACAACAGAAATTGACAAAATACCCAATTGTACCATAATAACTTTACTTTGAATTGTGGTCAAAAAAACCTTTAATACAATGCATAATTTTATTTTAGTTTATTTTATTATTATTATAACTAGTTCAAATCAATGTTTTAACTCAAGGAGCATTTGTGACTCCAATACTCACTCCAAGCGAACCAACGAATCAGGGGGTTAGATACTGAGGCTGAATAAAGTACCCCAGCTGTTTCAAATTCATAATGCGCTTGTACCTTATTTTCAATAGTTTGTATATCAGTAGCAACATTCGATTTCCATTGTTGAGCAATTAGTAGTTTAGTCATAATAAGTATGTGCCCCATAATATAGTGGTCGTTATAAGTAAGGTTCACATGATATATATGAAAGATCGATATTAGAGGATCTGGGGTAATCAGATTTTCTGAACCTGTTCAATAAGTTTAAATACAAGTGACAATAATGTAAGTAACTTGGGACACGACCAAAACATGTGTGATAGAATACCTATTTGACCACAGTGTCGCCAACAGGAATTAGAAATCGTGGGCCAAATCATATGTAGCTTCTCTGGGATGAGGTACCATCTATGGAGGAGTTTATAGAATTATTCCACGAGAGACACATTTAGAAATCTTAAAGCAGGTGTGAAAGACTGACTGCCAATCTTCATCAGTTAATGAGCATGACAAATCTGACTCCCACTTCACCAGAGAAGGAAGTTTTGGAGAAGTAATTATAAGGGTATACATTGTTTTCTTAATAAAGAAGTGTTGTGATGTCGGCAAATCCATACAGTGGAGGGCCCAGAACAGGCTCCCTGGGTAAAAGTTCTGCCTGGTGCACTCCACTGTGAGGTCCGACCAGGACCTCAAACACTCCATTAGGTATCCCAGACCAATTACCACTGCTCTGTAAAGTTTTCATCCAAATCCATCCAGTGGAAGGCCCAGAAAGTCTTCCCAGGTCAAAGTTCTGCCCAGCATCCCCAGGTTAGTGTTCTGCCCAGTGTACACCAATGGGAGGTTCGGCTGGGACCTCAACCCCCTAGTAGGTCTTCTGGGATCCAATGTTACCACTCTGAAGTTTTCATCCAAGTCCATCCAGTGAAAGTCTCTGAACAGGCTCCCCAGGTCATAGTTCTGCCCAGTGTACACCAACAGGAGGTACGACTGGGACCTTAACCCCTCTAAAACCTGGCCAGTATCCAACTATACCACCTCGCGTTGGTTTAATCCCAATCATTGCAGGGGTATCCGAATGCATAACCGGACAAACAAACCAATGCATTTTATACACTGGTTGCCAAAATTGCGGACACCTTATGAAATTTTAATGTTTATCAACTGCCGCTGCTTTTTATTCAGCAACGGCTTTTTTCGGGGAATCCTACCTTTTAGGCCAATCTCCGTTAGTCTTCTCCGTTCCGTTCTTGCACTGACAAACACACCAGTTGCACTCAGTTTACTGCTAATGACCGCAGATGACATCCATCTGTCCCTGACGCAAATTCTTTTTATTCTCCTATCATCAACAGCTGTTGTGCACTTTTTCCGGCCTTTTCCTTCTTTGTTTTGTATAGACTGTGTTACCTGATAGCGTAAACAAAACTTTCGTACTCCTGATGTTGTCATATTCCCACCAATTGCAATTGCTGCATACGAAAGACCATTTCACTTAACACCACAATCCTGGATCACGTCGCTGTGCTGCTGTCTTGAAAAATAAAAGGATACCCAACGAAATACTGATAGGACAGTAACATCATAAGTACACAGGGATTTTCACCCTAAGTGTTGATTTCATTGCATAACTTCCCTTGTAATGCAAATATTTGACCTCTGTTTATTGTGTTGAATTCAGCATTAAATTTCCTTTCATTTGGTATATGAATAATTGCACTGCGTGAAGTGTAACACTTTTTATAAGCATTCAAAGCTGAAAAACATTCAACATTTCAAAAAGTGTCCGCAATTTTTTTAGCCACCACTGTATATAAGATGACACTTTGTAATCATGGCACAGGCCCAAATAAGTAAACCTTACATTGACCTGTATCGCCACAGATAGGAATGACCAAGATCTCTGTTTTGTCAGCTCTTATCCAACAACCACTATACTATAACTATAACAGGACAGTTGTGTTTTTCTGTACCTGAAACAACTTAATATCTATTGACAAATCACTGGTTGCCAATTTAAAACAAATATTGGTTATTAATCCCCAACCAGAGGTCATTGCCTTAAAAAAAAAAAAAAAAAAAAAGTCTCCTGGAGCTGATAAGACAAAGTCGCAAAATCAAACACACATTAAGAATGTGGGAAAAATCTCTACTTCTTCCATGAGAAACATACAAATTTAGGATTATAAAAATTGTGCATGGTAATTTTCCCTGTGGAAGAAAATGACTCTTACAGCACCTTGCCTCTATGCCAAAGTCAAGCAGGAATTCGGAATTGTTCTCCATATCAACACTATCCGTGCTGTTTCTCTGACTTGCAGTTCAGATGGGCACTAGGCATTGCATGTACATTGTGAGCATTGTTTAAGGATTGGCAGGCACAATACCACAGCAGATGTACAGCCCGTTCAGGGGAAACATTGATGAGCACAGAGTAAGCGTACAGGGGCGCACTACAAGGGACCCAATGTTGTCACAAAATGAAACCTAGAGTGGTATTGTTGATTCATGTTAGTCTATACAAATAACTCCATAGAATATGCTCCATAGAAACAGAGATAACATTTCACAACAGTGTCAAATTGCTGCATTATAACTGATGTGCATTGGAAAGACTCAGGGTGAGATGTATCAAGCCTTGGTGATATAAAGTGGAGAGAGATAAATTAGCAACAAATCAGCTTCTAATTGTCATTTTTCAAGCATAGCATGTAAAATGATAGTTAGAAGCGGATTGGTTGGTATTTTATCCTTCTGTAAGGGGTAGATTTGTTAAAGTTTCTAAAACAGACAAGTGATGTTGCCCATAGCAACCAATCAGATTCTAGTTATTTCATTGCATTCTAGAAAATGATACACAGAATCTGACTGGTTGCTATGGGCAAAATCACCACTGTTTTAGAAGCTTTAGTAAATATACCCCTAAGGTATAAAAATGTTACGTTATTGCCAATTACCTGCTAGAGGAAGCTCAGACGGCCCTGGAGCCTCTAGTAACCTTTGTTTCTGAGAAGTTGCTGGCTCTGCATGCACAGACTGCAAGCTCTCAACTTCACTCTCCGTAGCTTCTTCTTTAGTAGGCGGAGAATCAAACCGCTCATGTATAGGTGGTAAACTATTTGGATCTTTTGAATTTTTAGGTGGCGTTGATGGCTCTTTCCCAGTTACAGCACTTTCACTAAATTCTTTAAGACGATTTGAAGACTAAGATCAAAGAAAGCAGCATATTTAAAATGAATCACACAGCAGAAAAATAGTTTGTCAAACTAATAATTAAAACAATGCTTCTTAATGCCGCAATACCTGTAAATTCACTTCTTTATGCAGAGCAACTGAAACCCCTATGGTTGGTGAGCTTTCCATCGCCACAGATGGCTGTTTGGCTCGGTTAGGTGGGGAGAGGATGAATGCACCTTCAATGACCACTGGGTGGTGCTCTATTTCTGTGCTGGCTTTCTTCAGCAATCCTGTTAAAGGAATATCTGTGCTGCCAAGAGACTGATCACCACAACATAGATGTATCTTTGAAAATACAAAGGAAAAGGGAGGGGGAACGGTTGTGTAAAATCAGATTGGTAACGTCGTACAATAAAATGATAGTCGCATTTATGAAAGGAAAAGGGAAAAATAAAAAAAATACACATTCCTGCTGTCGCTGATACTGTTAGCGATAGCAGCAACTGTATATATGATGCTTACAACTGGCTGTTGCGAGCAGATAAGGAATAAATTCCAGTGTTTATAATTTCTGGGGTGTAAAAAGTGATTATGCGACTTTAGTACAAGTATATGATGCCTCGATAAGCACTTGTTAAAATGAGCCCCAGGTCAGAGACAAAGGATGGCGTCTTAAGATGCACATAAAACCCATACGTCATTAGGTTTGGTTAGCATACAATGCATGACCCCAATATTTTTAGTCTGTATACAAAGGAGATCACAGTGTAGCATGCATCACCTCCTGTTTTCAGAGGGCAGTACTTACCTGAATTTTAGGCTGCACAGAAAGAAACACACAGAGTACTTCCGTACTGCTACGTATTCTCACAGATGCTCTCTCTGGCTCAAAGTCTGGATTGATCAAGTCTGTAAAAGGCTCATTTGCGACATCATTTCCCAGCAAGGAATAGTAGAAGAAAAATTCTGGCTGTGATTCAGGGAGCCTCAAAGTACTTGGGATTAGCTGAAAGCAGATATAAAAAAATTATTACAGGTTGAGTCTCCGATATCTAAAATGCTTGTGACCAGGGGTATTTTGGATAACGGAATATTCCGTATTCTGGAATATTTGCATTTCATAATGTAATTTCTTGGGAATGGGACCCAAATATACACACAGAATGCATTTGTGTGTTATATACAACTTATATACACAGCCTGCAGGTAATGTTATACAATATTTTCAATAATTTTGTGTCTCAAACAAAGTTTGTGTACATACATAAAATTCAGTTATGATTCATATACACCCTATACACACAGCCTGAAGGTAATTTTATACAATATTTTTAATAATTTGTGCCTTAGACGAAGTTTGTGTACATTGAACCATCAAAAATCAAAAGTTTTATTATCTCAGTCATGCCAAAATAATTCCGTATTTTGGAATATTCCGTATTTCGGAATATTTGGATATGGGAGACTCAACCTGTATATTGAAGAAGAAAAAACAACTAATCAGTTCCAGTGAAAGGGACAGTAGCAAAGGGCAATATTGGTACAACTACCCAAAGCTGCAGCATGTGTGGCCCCAGCATAAAAAATGGAATTGTTTGTACGATATACTATCTTATCTAACACCATTTCAGAAACCATTATATACAAACATTCCATGGCACAAACTGTACATATATAAAAGTCGTAATATGCTTACAACTACAAAAAGGACATTTCATAAAATAATATGGAGATACACATTTAATGGAACCAGACAATCACAATGTGATCAGAAGATGTCCGATTACAGCCTGTGTCCGGACATCTACTGACCTTACATTCATAACCAATTTACACCAGAAGTGATCCATCTGCAAGTGACAGCATTGGCTCATTTGCTGAAGTCAAGTATGCAAATAACCCTAGTCTACAATCGGCCTCTCACTTCATATAGGATATGTGCTATATGACATGACTAGTCTCTGCAAAGATAGAATCTTGTTCTTTGAGATAATGACCCTTTTTTTTTTTCCACACTGTCCAACAGCATTGCTAGAAACAACCATCCATGTGCCAGGATTAACTTCACCTCGAGTAGTTGATAACCCACTCATGAGATTTCAGAATCTCCTCTGTCTGTCTTACATGACCAAGCAAGATCACCGGAGAGAGTCTGTTTAGATGAGAAAACTGACCAGATAGTGGATGACCGTTACATCTCTGGACCGGAGAACTGTGACCATGACCGACATCATCTTAGAGAGCACAGTGGGAGCTTTGGCAATGGGCTCTGAACTAGAAATGACAGTTTGAAACTGCAGGTGAATGTTCAAAGATTTCAAATTGGGAATGGATTGTAAAGACCCATCTTGCTTCTGTACCAGGAAAAGGTTGGAATAGAACCCAAACCACCTCTGGTTCACAGGAACAACTACTCCTACTGAGAGTAAAGTCTGAGTCACTCCTTCCAATACCATATGCTTCAATAGATCCCGACGAAGATGTGTAGAAAATAAATGCTTTGAGGTAGACCAGCTAAATCTAGGATATACCTAACTGAGAAGATTTCCTTCACACCTAGGCATGCAAAGTGGATTCCATCTACTTGTCTGTGAAGTGCAACAGGCGAGCTCCCACCACAGATACTGTCATGCTGGCTTCTTATCGATCAGTGTAGTTGCTGAGCTTGAAGCCACCCAGGCCTGTTTACTTTTCCTTTGTCCACTATGAGAAGCCGAGGGTTAATCATGTGTGAGAGCCTGGCCCTTAACACCACTCTGCTGTCTGAAGAATTGAAAGGACGGTCCATCAGTTTTGGAGCAGATAAGTGAAGTAAAAGGTCTCTCAGGACTAGAATTGGACAAAATTATTTCCTTGGCTTCAAACATCACTTTTACTGTAAGCAGAAGAGACTCGAGTCCTCAGCCTCTGTATCTGGCTGCCAGGAGCAGAGACAAAGTCCTGCATAAAAATCCTGTAGCTGAAATCAGAGTCGGAATTAAGCTTGTGTATACAGAAACTTCCTCTAAGTTCTCCAAAATGCTCCATTACAGAGAGTAACTCGCTTTTGGGATCTCAGGTAGCGTAAATTTTCCTATCCATGCTATCCATTAAAGTACTACCTAGAATTGAAATAGAGCGTTATGGTAACTTACCTTTGTTAACTCTCTTTCGTCGAAGTTCATATGGTCCACAGGGAGACCCTGGGGGTGTAGGTGATGGGAACCAAGCCGGGCACCACGCAGTTAAAGCTTTAGCTCCCAGGATGCACTGGGTCCACTCTCCCTATACCCCGCCCGCGAGCTAGAGGCACTTCAGTTGGTAATAAAGCCAAAGGCCGGAGGAGGATAATAGAGAAGGAAGTCTGGTACACTCAAGAAGCACTGTCACAGAAAAGGAGACGGAAAACCGGTGACCAGCAATATGGCCCATATGAAGCCAGGTGCGTCAGGGCGAGTGCCCTGTGGACTTCGAAGAAAGAGTTGACAAAAGGTTAAGTTTTTACCATAACTCATTTTCTTCTTCAGGGTCTATAGGCTCCACAGGGAGACCTTGGGGATGTCCCAAAGCAGTCGAGACACTCCTGCACTGAGAGGAGAATCCGGCACCCAAAAGGCGAAGGCAGCAAATGCATAGAACCTTAGAAAGGTCTGGACAGAAGACAACGTGGCCGCCTTACAAAGCTGAGCAGCCGAGGCACCATGGCGAGCTGCCCACGAGGGACCCACAGACAGAGTAGAATAAGCCTTAACAGAAGTCGGAACAGGCAAGCCTGCCTGTGTGTAAGCTTCTGAGATAGTCACACGATGCCATTTAACCAATTTTTGTTTATTGGCTGGCCATCCCTTCTTGTGAAATCTGTAGAGCACAAACAATGAGTCTGATTTCCAAAGAGAACTTGTACGGTCCAGATAAATCCTGAGGGCGCGGACCACATCCAATGAGGCCTCACCTGCCAAGAGGTCTGGTGATAGATGGCCGGTACAATAATTTCCTGAGTAATATGGAAACTAGAAACCACGAAGGAAGTCAGGGAGAGTACGAAGCACCGCCCTGTCCTGGTGAAATATCAGAAAGGGAGGAAAGGAGAGCGCTCCCTAATCTGACCCCCCTTTGCGGATGCAATAGCCAGGAGAAAAAGAGAGTCTTAGCTGTCAACCACTTAAGTTCCACAGAATCTTGTGGTTCAAATGGGAGGACCCTGGAGGGCCCGAAGAACTACTGCCAAATCCCAAGGAGCCTCTGGGGGGACAAAGGGAGGTTGAATCCGGAGGACACCCTGGAGGAAGGTGTGGACATCCGGAATCAGAGCAATTCTACATTGGAACCACACAGATAGGGCAGAGACATGCACTTTCAACGAGGCCAGACGTAGGGCGAAGTCCAGTCCAGCTTGAAGGAATGCCAGTATTCTGGAGATTCGAAAGACCTGAGGGTCGTAAGCTCTTGTACGACACCACTGGAAATATGTATGCCACTCTGGTAGATCCTGGTAGAGGCAGGCTTATGCGCTCTAAGCATCGTGTTGAGCTAGAGAAACCTTTGGAGGGATGTCTCAAGAGCCACGCAGTCAAAGACAAATGATCCAGGTCCAGATAAAGGCAAGGACCCGGAGACAACAGGTCCAGACGTTGAGGCAGCAGAAATGGAGTGTCGATGGAGAGACTCCGAAGATCTGAATACCAATGACGTCTGGGCCAAGCTGGAGCCACCAGCAGGACAGTGCCTCTGTCTTGTTTTAACTTCCGAAGAACTCGAGGAAGCAGGGAGACTGGAGGAAATGGGCACGCAAACCAGAAGGTCCATTTTACTGACAGAGCATCCACCAGGCTTGCTTCGGCATCTCTTGTTCTGGACCCGTACACTGGTAACTTGTGATTGTGTCAGGAGGCCATGAGGTCCAACTCTGGGAGACCCCATTTGTCCACTAGAATTAAACATCTTGGTGAAGAGACCATTCCCCTGGATGCATGTCGTGACAGCTGAGAAAGTCCACTTTCCAATTGAGAACTCCCGGAATGAACACTGCCGAAATAGCCGGAAGATGAGATTCTGCCCATGTCAGAATGTGTGACACTTCTGTCATTGCTGCCCAACTTCAAGAACCTCCCTGATGGTTGATGTAAGCCACTGTGTTGGCGTTGTCGGACTGAACCTGCACGGCTTTGCCATCATAAGGGCCCTGTACACAGCCCGATGTTCCAATTTGTTAATGGGCAGGGATGCCTCTACAGTGGTCCACTGCTCCTGAAAGGAGTGTGGACCGGTCACTGCACCCCATCCCTGGAGAGTGGTATCTGTTAGGAGTATCCAGTCCGGTATCCAAAAGGGGCGACCCTTGGTAAGATGAGAGGTCTGTAGCCAGACGTACCTCCGTAGAGAGTAACATCATCTGAGCTCTTATCCGATTGGGTAATCCGTTCCACCTGGAGAGAATCAGCCCCTGCAGGGACCTGGAATCAAACTGAGCATATTCCACCATGTCAAATGTGGACACCATGGATCCCAGAACCTGCATAGCTGAGTGGACTGACACCCGGTGACTGTGGAGACATCTGCGTACCCGCAGCTGCAGCGTGGAGATCTTTTCTGGAGTCAGATAGATTCTCTGCTGGAGAGAGTCCGGAAAGGCTCCCAAAATTAACCATCCTCTGTCAGGGAACTGGTGAGGACGTTTTCCAATTGATTAACCACCTTTGTGCTTGTAGACAAGCCACTGTCAGTTCTAGGTGGCGGTGAAGCACTTCCGGAGAACTCGCCAACAGGAGGAGATCGTCCAGATATGGTAGGAGCCGGATACCCTGATTCCGCAGATGGGCTGCCATGACAGCCATAATTTTCCTATCCGTAGGATCCTTTAAAGGAAGAAATGGAAGGCATAGGTAATGTTGCACTTTTAATTAATCGTGTAACGTGTGAATCCACCGCAGGGGGTTATTCCCACTTCTTACAATGAGCCTCAGGAAATGGGTAACATGAGGTCAAACATTTCTGAGGTTGATACCTCTTACAAGGCCTCAGCCATGTGATCCACCAGCTGATCTGATAAAGGTGTCTTCGGCAATATTCCCTCTGTTAAAACAGAGGGATTTAGGGGCTGGTTTGTTATCCTCTATAACCAATGCGGACCTGACCGCACGCACCAAGGCAGGAATATTAATTCCGTACTTGGCTCCGTCTCTTGCCGAGGGGAGTCAGGGTTAGAGGCATCAGCCACCTCTCCGTCATCAGATGACATCTCAGATTCTGATAGCTGTATCGATTGAGATGACAACACAGGACGCTTAGCTGGTCTTACAGGTTTCTCACTCTGCAACATGATCTGAATGGGCATAGAGGTCGTAGCCAGACTCTATACTGTGGTAGAGAACACTTCCACCCATGGTGGAGGACCACCCTATAATAATCCCACAGTGGGAATGACTGCCTGCTGTGGTACAGGAGGGGTCTGCACAATCAGTGGAAGCCCCTGTGAGTTAGGGACAGGCTGCTGTGGTACCCCCATAGGAGGAACAGTCGAGACCACCAGGCGGTCCACAATAGAGGCCAGCATCTGAGAAAAAAAAAACGCCCGAGGGGGCTCCTGTACTGATTGTCGGGGGGTTTGGGGCACATGGCGAATTATAACATTTCATACATAACCCATCCCGAACCACATCATCCTCCTCACTCAAAACCGCAGTACATAGTCTGCAAGTTTGCGATAAAAGTACAGGCATGTGTCCATTACCCTTGTCAGACATGTTCGCAGGGTAAATGACGCACAATAGCGCACTGTGTACAAAGCAACCACTAGTATGTATAGATACTAACAGGGAGCAATATACTGGTCCTGTCTTATGCAAGCTGCAGGAACCCGTTGCCAAGATATGGCACAGGGCAGTATACAACAGTATGTGACAGACTTCAGCAATATTGACGAGCGAGCAAAAAAATAAAAATTATATATATATATATATATATATATATATATAGATAGATAGATAGATAGATAGAGAGAGAGAGAGAGAGAGAGACAGTGCTATCACAAGTCACATACAATGCAGGAAAGACGCTGCAAAGCGGCACTATACTCAACTTCACAGGCGCAGTGTCTGGTAGGAAATAGCGCTACATACGCTGACCCTGGGGAGAGTACGCTGACACGGAGGAGGAGGACTGGGGGGGGAGAGGTATGCAGGGGGACCGGACCACGCTGTCCTGGGAGAACTGCGACTGCACCAGAGAAAATGGCCGCGGGAGAGCTCAGAGGCGGCGTGTCTGGAGGAGAGCAACTCAGGGAAGCCAGACCACAGTGGAAAGGTGCCCTGAGCTGAGGGGAGGAGCCGCTTGAACAGGGAAGCTGTTTCCCTGGCCAGTTATTAACCCCTGGGATGCTTGTTTCCTACACCAATAAGTCCCTGGTGGTCCAGTGGAATGCGATGGCCGGAGCCCGCGTCCTCACCCAGCACCTCCGATCTGTCCCCTGAGACTGGAGGTATCGACTGCTATAATATGCGGGTAAAACTAACATAACATAAAATAAATAAATTAAGCATTAGGGGCTGTCTAAACGCCCCCCCCTGCGAAATAGTGACCAGACTGCGGCCAGGCACCAACAAAACTGAGGTGCCTCTGGCTCCGGGGTATAGGGAGAGTGGACCCAGTGCATCCTGGGAGCTAAAGCTTTAACTGCGTGGTGCCCGGATTGATTCCCATCACCTACACCCCCAAGGTCTCCCTGTGGAGCCTATGGACCCTGAAGAAGAAATACTAGTTACCTCTGACAACCTAGCAATAGGAGCATTCTACTTTCTGTGGAGTCCTTTACCTAACCCTTGTAGCCGTCTGCAGTTGATAATGGACTGGAACTTCTTTGAAAGTCGAGTGAGGGCGGAAGTGCAGTTCTATGCCGTCACAACGCTGTTATCTTGTCTCCGCTGAAGCATCTGGCCATCGATAGTAGCAATTTTTCTGCTCGCCATGCTTCAGGCATGGTGGCTTGCTTCGCTCGCCACAGGTTACTATTCCCCCTTTATTCAATTGGATAGTAACTGATGACCTCAGCGTCCGCTCGGTGAAGGGCATCTAGACACTACCCTTCCGTATTCCCTAATGAGGATAGATCTGAAGAGAATCCCTCTCTAGACAGAATAGCAGCCACATGCAGCCTCTTCTAAGTTAAACTACATTTTTTAACGAGGAGGAGGACTGCACTGACTTGGCCAGTTCCTGCGACCAAATCAGCTTGACCACCTGGAAGAGAGTGCTGGGAGGCCCCAGGTACTGCCACTTCCCTAACATAATTTGTACAAAGCCAAATGGGACTTCAGGGTCCGATCCTTAGCGGCTGTTTAAAAGTTCTGTTACCACGAAAGTGACAGCTTTGTCCAAAACCAGTTCCACCAGATGAGGGCTCTAAACCTCTATTTCCCAAATCGCACAAATGGTTCTGACCTTTCACTAGGAAATTTTACCTGACAGTTAGTACAGGCAAATACCTTAATAGCCCCCTTTTCAGGAATGTTATTGGGAGTACTCAACCTCTCAGTCGTTTCAAAATATTGAAAATACAGTAGATTGGGAGATAAAAATTAAACACACACACCCTGGAATGCTGGCACTGACTGTTTGTAGGTTAAGGCCATTTCTGGTGGGCTTTTCTATGCAGGATTTGCATCCATAAGGAAAAGTGCAACAGGTAGAACATCCCCCTGGGTCCAGCAATGAAGAGTGGCAAGGAATCTACTTCCCTTCAGCTCTCTTCTCTGGAACACGGTAAGAAACCTTGCCCAATGACGGAGGTAATGCCGGGGAACCAAACTACAGAAGTAGCCATCTGGGATGTCTTCCCCCACAGAAGACCACACACTGAGATCATGCTGCCGGCCATAAGAGGACTCAGAACCCGCTCCCCTACAGGTCTTCCTATGCATGCCCAGCGACACTGCCAAAGGGAAAAAGGGGGAGGAGTCTGATTGATAGTGCCCAGGCTCCTTTCTTCATTCACTATACCTTACGATTTCCAGTATGCCCCACTGGATGAAAGAGCAAGAACACATTGCAGCAGCAAGTGTAGCTCCAGAATTACTGGTTAAAACAATAAATCACCATTAAGGAATCACAGTTACACAAGAGCCTCCTTGTTTAAACGTGTGCATACTACACCTATAGCTCAGCATGGACTACACAAGTCAGAGCAAAAACTGTGCTTAGACAACAGTGACAGGTATGCGATTTGAAGCTTCAGTAATATAATCACTTAAAACAAAAATTATGTTATATGGGAAATACTCACAAATATTTAAAATGGATGCTCTGGAAAAGAAAAGCCTACATTAAACGTAATTAAGTAAATTGCTGGTCATAAAGTAGTTATTACACTTGCCATTACCTGCTCCAATTGTGTTGCAAAAGCAACAGTTACAGAGAAAACAAAATAGTCTTTACAGTAGTCCACTGGCCCAATTTGATGGTAGCCCTCGGTTTCATTCAGAATAGGAACAAGGCTCTTTGGGTCAAGTCCAGGGAGTTCACCTAGCACTAAGAAAAATACAGCATGGAAATTAGAATTTATGTCACACTAGATAAATAGATCTATTTTCCTCCACTTTACACCCATCCAAAGAACCAACGGCTGCAGTCCAGAGATTCTCAGGTGTACTCTTATAGCCTTTATTTCACAGACACACACACAATATATATCAGCCACTCTTAGCACATTCTTAATTATGTACTCCAACATTTGCAAAGTAATAGTTACCAAGTACTTTTAATAAGATACAAATACATATAAAATGAAAATATCGAAGTCACAGACCAATTGGTTGCTAAAAGTTAACTATCCAAGCGATGATGGAAGCTGAAGATACACTGGACTTATTGGAAACAAATTATATATATATATATATATATATATATCTATCTATCTCTCTCTCTATCTCAGCAGTGATCCGGCACTCACAATGGCAAAGCAATGATACTACCCCCGATGCCATCCTTTAGTGGGAACGGCGTCCCCACTATACATGGCCACAAGAGGCGGCACTCGAAGTCGTTGTAGTAGGTAAAACAAATGCTGATTTAATCAGTCATAGGTGCTATACATCAACATTTCGGGGCCACATGCCCCTTCATCGGGATGACAGGAATGTTATCCTGATTAAGGGGCATGTGTAATGCAAATGTAATGTAAATGCGTATGTAATTTCGGGAAACGCACCCTTTGACAACCTAGCCGCATCTTGGATTTAAGGCACCAAAGGGCAGATTGGAGGGGGCATGTAAATTTTGCCAAGGTAAAATAAGAGCAATGTCGACACGAAACACATCCCAAGATGGCCACCAGTTTGGAGGGGGAAGACTTCCGGGTACTCAACCCCTGGTACAACTTGCTAGCAGATGATAATGACATCCGCTGACCACATCTGATGCTCCAACCAGACAATTATGCAACAAACTGCTGCAATCTAATAGCAGGATTATAGTGTATTGCATACTGTCATTTTGTTTTTTACATTTAAAACATTATTCCTAATCTTTTTGGGAAGAGGAAGGCTACCAGTTTGTCACAACACCGTGCCCAGCCTATGCTCAGATACGCCAATCTGACGTAGCTAGGTGGTTGTGACGTGGGTTTTATCTAAGCTACCACCACGAAGAGTATTAAAATAGCGCTCTTACGTTCGCCAGACACTTAAATCTCACTTGAACTCACAGTTAGTACACAAATATAGCATGGGCCTCTCCAGGCATGTGAATTCATTAGAGCACAGAGAGAACGCTGATAAAAGTTTTAGGATTTATTGAGAAATATCTCCAGGGTTAAATTACAGGAAAAATAGGTGAATAAACAAGACATACATACAATTATAAGAAAATGCAGAAAATGATTACAGATAAAAGAAAAGGGTAGAGTAGCAGCATATTAAAGTATCTTATGCTGAGATCTTAGAGAATCTGTGCGGAGGGAGACCACCATAGACCGACATGGGGAACACTCCTTGGCTCTCAGCTATTCCCTAGAAGTGAACAGCAGCACAGACGGTGTAATGGTTAGCATTACTGCCTCACAGCACTGAGGTCATGGGTTCAATTCCCACTACGGCCCTAACTGCGCGGAGTTTGTATATTCTCCCTGTGCTTGCGTGGGTTTCCTCCGGATACTTTGGTTTTCTCCCACACTCCAAATATATATACTGATTGGTCAATTTTGTGGGGAGCCAATTAACCTTAGTGTGTATGTGTGTGATCATGTGGTTGGGAATATAGATTGTAAGCTCCACTGGGGCAGGGACTGATGTGAATGGTAAGATATTCTCTGTAAAAGTGCTGCGGAATATGTGTGCGCTGTATAAATAACTGGAAATGAATAAAAATAAATACTAATATAAGTGTGAATGGCTGCTTCTGTAATTTGCAGAGGGTGGGAGGAATGGGTATGATTCCCATCAGCGGCAGCCCGACAGGAGCAGAGTGCGACGCAGCGGAAGCCCGACAGCGCTGGAAATCCCGATCGTGGATAGGCAAGTATCCACTAACCTAACCCCCCTAACCCTCCTTAGGGGTGCCTAACCCTAACTTCCCCCCCAAGTACCTAACCCTAATCACCCCCTTTCCCGCTGCCTAAA
The DNA here is from genome assembly GCA_031769625.1 of Taudactylus pleione. Taxonomy (NCBI): domain Eukaryota; kingdom Metazoa; phylum Chordata; class Amphibia; order Anura; family Myobatrachidae; genus Taudactylus; species Taudactylus pleione. The sequence continues at coordinate 4,678,175 of JAUIMM010000161.1, forward strand.
CCTAAGTCCCCCGGGTGGTGCCTGACCCTAAGTCCCCCCGGGGGGTGCCTGACCCTAAGTCCCCCCGGGGGGTGCCTAACCCTAAGTCCCCCCGGGGGGTGCCTAACCCTAAGTCCCCCCGGGGGGTGCCTAACCCTAAGTCCCCCCGGGGGGTGCCTAACCCTAAGCCTCCCTCCCCCTAGCCTAAGCCTAACCATAACCCTCCAGGGGGGGTGCCTAACCCTAAGCCCCCCCCCGGGAGCCCTAAACCTAACCCTCCCCCCCCCCGCGGCTGTCTGCTCGCGGTGCCCGGAATCACTACGATCGTGATGCCGGGCGCCGGTCTCCCGGCGTCGGGGAAATGCGGGCGTCTACATCTAGACGCCCAGCATTTCGCCCTTGACAGTCGGGAAGCCGGCTGCCGGTATATAGGCAGTCGGCTTCCTGATTGCTTCCCGGGTGGGAGGCACATTCGCTACCTGTGCAGAGCTGGTACTATCTCACATTTGCGACCAACTCTGCATAGGTAACAAAATGCCCCAACACATTTTACATTTGTCTCAAATTGCTTTTAGCTCTAAATAAGGTCCAGTATGTGCAGCCATGACAGTGCTATAGGTGATGGTATATAAAACAGAACACGTGGATGACGTTCCAGGGGTAAGAGTGATGGTAAGGTAGGGGGGGTTAGGGGGTCACATAACTGGATTATGAAGAACAAGGTAGTATTAATAAAAAAGGAGATAAAATAGTGTATACAAAGATATCCATTACAGTTTATGTATATATCTAGGACTGCAAATAAGAAAAACGCAAAGTGAAAGAAAAAAAAAAAAAAAATATGTATGAAGGACTTCATGACCCAATGACAAAAGGAGAACCTTAGGAGTGATTTGTTATGGTCAGGTATTGTCTTGGGGCTTTTCAAAGCCACCCATTAGCACAATTTTTGGACGCAGAATTTAAAACAGCAACACTATATTAAAGTGCAAAACATACTAGGTTGGTACCTAATAGTATTGCGGTTTCAAATTCTGCGGGCAAAAGAGCAGATAATTGTCAGCTTTGAAATAAACCACTTGTAGAGATGAGACTTATGACTGAGTTTAAAACCACTGCAGGGTAAAAAGACTGCAACTTTGTAACTCACAGGGGTGCTAATGTAAAGCAGAAACACTAATGGCCAGTACACACACTACTAGACTATAGGTCATCCGATCCGGCCGGATGACATATAGGACACATCGTCTAGTGTGTACCCTCAATGTCACTGACCATGCACGCTCCTGTGCATAGTCAGCGACATCACCCGTCGGACCTGCACACAGGCGACAGTTAGCGAGGGCCATGCAGCCGAATGCAACATGGCCACCGCAGTCACTATGTCGCTCCCAACATCAGCAAGTGTGTATGCACTTGCATCGCTAACGAGATCGTGCTGGGTACACATCGTTAGATCTGTACTCAGCATAAAAAAAACACTAAGTAATAAATGTACTCCACAGATATTTTCTCCATTCTATGGATCTCAGTCTATGTGGGAGATTTATTAAACCAGTGAGAAGTGCCAAATGCACCAGATCTGCACAAATGTGACACTTGTATTGATATCCAAGATGAGCTCTGGGGAGAGGAGAATGACTGCAGGAGTTATGTGACATCGCTAGAGGGGAGAACTATTCTGCCCCACTTCCACCTATTACTTGCTTAATCCATTTTAACAATATAAGCTGCCTGCTTTGCATCCATATGCACATAAGCAAAAGCTGCTTTAACAGCAAGATATGTGCTGATTTAATACATCTCTCCCTGTGCTCCATATGGGTATATTACTGGGCAGCTTCCGCTGCAGATCACAGTAATGTAGCCCTTGGCACTCAGACAAAACACTAGTTTCACGCTCCTGGAAAGGAAGAAAGAAAGAAGAAAAAAAAAAAAGACCTTCAGGTAAATTGCCACTATCAGTTATTTTGTATATATAGAAAACTTTTATTAAACGTTAAGGGACCTGCATCTGACAGCTTTGGGATACCCAGTGGTCCCAAAGTGAGGAGACCATTGAAAGGTGATATCTTGAAGGTATACAAGATGTCTAGTGTGTCCAGTATAGAGACTTGGTATAACTACACAGATAAGGCAGCACAAAAAGAGCATGTAAACACTCCAAAGACCCCAACACTATTTTTTCTGTTTATTTATAGGGAGGAATGTATGAAAATATCCTTAGCATACAACTTCTACGGCTACTGTTTATGATGTTGCTAATCATTGGGGGGTATTCAATTAGGGGCGAGAATATAAAAAATCCTGCATGTGCTGAATTTTTGCTACTTAATCAGGTACAGGGGCTCTTCATCCTTTGAGCGTTGAAAGGTTTTGTTTGCGTGACCTAGAGCACAACATTTTTTTTCTAAAATCCATATCTTTAGGAAAAATGGTCAGGAATTACTGTGGGACCTCTGCAGCCCAAGCCCCCTCCCGCCCCCAGCCCTTTGAGTATTTACTCACTTTCCGAATTTGGAGGAATCGACTGCATTAACCAACAATGATTTATTTCAGGTGCTGGTATTTGTTTCCTCGCTGTCGCATGTTAATAATCATTTCTTTCTTTCTTTTTTTTTTTTTATTATTTTGTTACGCATTACTTAATGCTAAAATTGTACATTGTGGCGTTTAAGATCTTAAATTAATAGTTTAATGAGTTTCAGTATTTAGAAGAGCTCTACCTACCTTTACTGCTTCGTGGAGGAGCTTCCTTGGCTCTAAAAGTATCAACTGCAGGTTTGGTGTCCGATTCCAAGCCAATACTGAGCTGCACTTCTGGTTTAAATTTTGTGTACTTACTGCTCAGTAACGAATGCCATTTTGGAGCCTGTTAAAAGCACAGAAACATAATTAGACACTAAGCAAAACCTGAATGGGCCGAAGGGTCACTGATTTTGAAAAATGATACAATATGCAATGAGATCTGTACTTCAAATTAGTGTATACCTTTATGGAGAGCATAGACAGCACTGGCAGATTATTTGACACACTTAGAAAGCCACAATTTATGATAAACAGAGGTGTGCAATGAATTTCACATGGAACAGACAAAACCAAGTTACTGTTTAATCTTAGAACCAAGGACGAAAAAAAAAACAAAAAAAAAAAAACAGAGAAATGAATCTGACCGAACCGTCTAAAAAGACAAATCAAAAAATTTTACATTTTCTTAAACAGCAATTGTTCCATTGTTAGGCCACAACTTAAATAGTCACCATAAATAAAATAAAAAAAATAATTGAATAAATACGCATTGAAATGGGCAAAAATGGACAGGTGGACAGATTGGATATTTTCTGCTGCCAAATTGTAGTTTAGCATTTTTACATTATTTGTGACAAAGTAAGGATTTTATCAAGGTTCCTGGGCTGTTGGAAAATAATGTTAAAAGCAATTCCAAGATAATCATTTCAAGTAATGATAATATAATCACCTGTTTCTTTTCCTGAGCAGCTCTCAAGTCTAATACAACATATCCAACAGACTCTTTCGCAGATGTTAAGGTATCCAAGGAAAAACACTGCAGCTTGACTGGCGTTCGTTGTAACCTACGACAAGACAAACATGTATTATTTACAGAGGTTTTATCTATTTATATCTCAAAGTTACCATTTTAAACCCAAGCACAGAGACCTTTGCCAATTTAGCAAATACCTAAAATTCAAGTTTTTTCCTTGAAAATCATTCAGCACAATGATTTTCTCAAACATCCTTTGGTAATTTAATAGCATGGTAATCCCAGCATACAAAATTAATCTTCCATAACATCCATAGATAATGATCACCAGTAGATTTTTTTTCCCCTTTTCTCATTTTAAGCTGGGTACACACTATATATCGTACGATATGTTTTGACGCTTTTCGGAACGATATATCGTACAGTATGTAGGTCCAATCCGGCGTTAACGATGGTTTTTCATCACATAGTTCCATCTTCTATTTTGCACAGCAGATGGGAGGAAGCAATGCACGACGTGGTGCTGGTACATGCAGCATGTAACCATACATTCTACCCGGGGTTTAGTACCAGAGCCGGCATAGGCAACATAGGCAAATGCCTAGGGGCATTCCAAGCCTAGGGCCGGCGGAGGTTTGGGGAACGTGGACGGTTGCTGTGGGGGGACAGCAACTGACATTGGCTGTGGTCCAGCGGAGCTAGCGGCGGTACAGCCGGTGCATAGCACCAGAGACCGCCGCTATGAAGGGGGCCCGCAGCCGGCCGCACCAGACAGGTACTAATAATGAGTCAGACTGACTCATTAATAGTACACTGGCAGCCGTTGCGGGCTGTAAGGGATAGGGAGAAGGAGGCGGTCTGGCCGGAGGAGGAGGCTCCTCCCCTCACCTCTAATGGTCATCTCTCCCCCAGCGCCGCCTGAGTGTGTCCTCTCCTGCAGTTGCCGCTTTTTTTTTTTTTTAACCGTCCCCGGCGCAAAAAAAGCAAACAGGAAAGAGGAGAGAAACCCTGCCAGCCCAGCACAGCGGCCAAACCAGCCCTGTCACTGTGACCAGTCTGCGTGTCCTGCCTTGTCTGCTCCTGGTTAAATATTTATATTGTATTTGTGTGTCTCTCTCTTACTGCAATGTCTTGTGGGTGGGGGGGATTAGGGGGGGTGTGGATCTCTGACAGCGGATAATGTGTTTAAAATTTATTTTTTCCCTATGGGGGAAATGTATATGCTTTTTTTTTCCTGTGTGGGGTAATGTATTTTTTTTTTCCTGTGTGGGGTAATGTATTTTTTTTCCTGTGTGGGGTAATGTATTTTTTTTCCTGTGTGGGGTAATGTATTTTTTTTCCTGTGTCGGTCAATGTATTTTTTCAGTGTATTTACAGTTTTCCTATGTGGCGACAATGTGTTTGAATTTTTCCATTTGGGGCATTGTGTTTTTTCCTGTGGGGGCAATGTACAGTATTTGCCCACCACCAAGCACAGAAAGGACTAGGAGCCTGGGAAACAACTGTAGAGATAGACACAGGGCAGCTGCATTCTCATATTGTGCTTCAGTAATCAGATTCACAGGTAGCCTGGCAATTTTTTATCTATGCTGGGTACACACTAGACGATATGTTGTCGGATCGGATCACATATCGTGCACATCGGCCAGTGTGTTTCCACTGTCGCTGACGATGCGCTCTCTCGCGTGTCATCAGCGAAATCGCCCATCGTACCTGCATGCAGGTCAAACAGGTGATATCGTAAGCGGGGGCCATGCTGCCGAATGCAGAATGGCCGCTGCTGTAGCTGCCAGCATCAGCAAGTGTGTATGCACTTGCCGATGCCGGCACCCTGCCAGGTCCCGCCATATGGGACATCAGTGCTGGGTACACATCTCTAAGGGGTCTATTTACTAAGCAGTTAGGAGACAGAGTGAAAAATGATAAGGTGCCAGCCAATCAGCTCCCAACTACCATCTCACAGGCTGTGTTTGAAAAATGACAGTTGGGAGCTGATTGGCTGGCACCTTATCACTTTTCACTCTGTCTCCCAACACTGCTTAGTAACTAGACCTCTAATGGTGGGTACACACTACACGATATGCTCCCGGAGCGATATCGTGTAGTGTGTCCCCGGCAGGCTGTGCTCAATGTTGTTCATGACATTGAGCACAGCCGCTGAACGATATCATTAACGATATCGTTCAGCGCCTGGCTCTCTCCCCCATTTCCTGACATGCAGCAACCTGACGAGATCGTCAGGTTGGCCTGCATGTCAGCCCGATGAACAATAATGACGAACGACCCGCGGGAACGCGCGTCGTCGTTATCGTTCATCTTTTTGGGGTTATAAATAGATGATAAAGTGGACGACTGAACGATAACGATATCGTTCAGTCGTCCACTTTATCGCCCAGTGTGTACGCACCTTAAGTGTGTACCCAGCATGAGTGAGGGGTGCACTGTGCTGATCGGGAGAGGGGTGATGGGTGCTGCTGCTGGGTGAGGTGCACTGTGCTGGGTGAGAGGTGCCGGATGAGGATTGCTGTGGGTGAATGTGTAGTTGGCTGTTGCTGTGATCTGTGCTGCTGGGAGAGGAGTGCTGGGTCAGAGTCAGAACTAGTGCTAGGGGGCACCAGCCAAAATTTTGCCTAGGGCATCAAATTGGTTAGGGCCGGCTCTGTTTAGTACAAACATATACTGAGCATATTTGTCCCCTCGATGGACAAATTACACCAATGTGAACTGTAAAGACACTCTATATAAGTGTCATTCCTCTGTGTTCTCAGCATTTAATACAATTAGTGCTCATCACCAGTGTGGCAGGTGAATCACCATAGAGGGTTGGTTAGTAAAAGGTCTTTGGTTGGCTACTTAGCTCGCTAGCACTGGTGAAAATCATTGCAGTCAAAAGGCAAATGCTAGAATATTATATATCTGATCTTAGCCAATTTAGGTTTTTTCTAAAGGCTCAAAGACATCTTGCATACACACTGGACGATAACGATATAGTCTAGTGTGTATGCGGCTTAGCACAGAATTAATTCTATGTTTGTATGCTAAACACCAAAGAGTGTCTACAGAAGAGAAGTGTAACTACTAAAAATTACCTGTGCTGGTGAAGAGCTTTTCTGTCAAGTTCCCAAGCCAACTCTGTAGCAAATTGTGGCTGTTCTAAGTGGGGTACTGGATCTGTAGATAGATGTTCTCCATCAAATCTGGCTTCAACCATAAGCATGTGTCTAGAGCGCTTTGGAAAATGGCGTCCTGGAGAGAGAAAATTAAAAGTATCAAAATGTATTTAAATAAAGATTTGTTTTTTTTGCATTAAAACCTTTACATTCAATCTGCTATTAGCTTAAAGGTCGACTGCAAGTGGGACAATGAGAGCAAATGGGAGCAAATGGTTACAATGTAGCTATACAGTACTGTGCAAAAATTTTAGGCAGGAGTAGAAAAGTGTTAGTAGTTTATTTTTATCAATTAAACTGCAAAATGATGACAGAAGAGAAATCTAAATCAAATCAATATTTGGTGTGACCACCCTTTGCTTTCAAAACAGCATCAATTCTTCTAGGTACACTTGCACACAGTTTTTGTAGGAACTCTGCAAGGAGGTTGTTCCAAACATCTTGGAGAACTAACCACAGGTCCTCTGTGGATGTAGGCTTGCTCATATCCTTCTGTCTCTTCATGTAATCCCAGACAGACGCAATGATGTTGAGATCAGGGCTCTGTGGGGGCCATATCATCACTTCCAGGACTCCTTGTTCTTCTTTACGCTGAAGATAGTTCTTAATGACATTGGCTGTATGCTTGGGGTCGTTGTCCTGCTGCAGAATACATTTGGAGCCAATCAGACGCCTCCCTGATGATACTGCATGATGGATAAGTACCTGCCTGTATTTCTCAGCATTATAGGACACCATTAATCCTGAACAAATTCCCAACTCCATTTGCTGAAATGCAGTCCCAAACTTGCAAGGAACCTTCACCATGCTTCACTGTTACAAGCAGGCACTCATTGTACCGCGCTCCAGCCCTTTGGCGAACAAACTGCCTTCTGTTACAGCCAAAAATTACAAATTTTGACTATTTAGTCCAGAGCACCTGCTGCCATTTTTCTGCACCCCGGTTCCTACGTTTTCATGCATAGTTAAGTTGCTTAGCCTTGTTTCCACATCCAAGGTATGGTTTTTTTTTACAAATCTCCCATGAAGACCACTTCTGGACAGACTTCTCCAAACAGTAGATGGGTGGACCTGGGTCCCACTGGTTTCTGCCAGTTCTGAGCTAACACTGCTGGACATCTTCCGAATTTGAAGGTAAGTAAGCACGATGTGTCTTTCATCTGATGCACTAAGGTTTCCTTGGCCGACCATTGAGTCTACGGTCAGCAAATGTGTGACCCAGCTATAGGCCCTAATCTGATCAGCTGCTGAATAACTAGAACAATCAGGAGACATTTATGCTTGAACGGTGAATGCATAATCTACATGATCTCTTCACCAGTCCTTGCAGTATCTATATATCATATTTGCCTACTCTCCCGGAACAGTCGGGAGGCTCCGAAAACCTGGTGGCGCTACCGCCCCGCCAGATGAGTGGGCATGTCTCCCAGCCGGCGCCACTTGCCTGTACCCCCTCGTCCCGTCCCGGCATCCGCTTCCCCCTTGCGTAACTTGCCGGTTCTGGGGAGCAGATGACACGATTCACGCTAAATCATATCATCGTGGCCCCGCCCCCAGCTGCACAATGCCGGTAATCTCAGCATTGTGTAGCGGGGACGGTGCCGAAATGATACGATCTTGCAGTGACAAATTCTGTCACCCCCTCACCCTGCTGTGCCGACCTGGCTGCCTACTCCCGCAGGAGGCAGTAAGATTGTCGGCAAGTATGATCAATTTGATAGTCATATGCCCTGACTAACTCATTGACATTTTTAAATTCGACTACTATGGGGGTGAAAAGTGCTAACATGTTTCCTCCCCCTGTGCAATGTCCTGCCTGACTGTCATCTTGGCTGCAGCACAGTTCAGTATTCAGACACCAACTGTCATCCCAAGTGCTGCCAAACATCACTGACAGTTGGTGATGGAAGGAAAATGTGTTAGTACAGAGGTGAGAGAGGAAAATGTATTACTACACAGGTAAGGGAGAGGAATTTCAAACGTGTTACAACACAGACGAGGAAGGGGAATGTGTTACTACAGAGGTGAGCGGGGGTAATAAGTTACTACAGGGGTGAGCGAAGGGTAATGTGTTACTACTGTGTAAGGCGCTGCGGAACCTTTGTGGTGCCATATAAATAAAGGATAATAATAATAACTACAGAGGTGAGGTAGGGATTGTATTTATACACAGGTGAGGGAGGGGAATGTCGAATGTCTTACAACACAGGCAAGGGAGGGAAAGGTGTTACTACAGAGGTGAAAAAGAGTGGAATGTGTTAGTACACAGGTGATGTAAGGTAATATCTTACTATAGCAGTGATGCATTACTGGAATGGTGAGATGAAAATGGAAACAGTAAAAATCTAAGGTCTACCCGGGTGAAACTGTGTACATCAGCTAGTATTTTATATGCCTCTTGTGTCTGCACCTTAATATTTCTTACATGAATTGTGCCTTTATATGCCATTGTATGGCTTTATAGGTCTACATCCTATCTCAGAAAACTAGACTGACTCTTAAGACAAACCCCAAAACCCCTGGCTCGTTCCATGAGTTTTATTAGCACCAATTCACAGCTAGATGGCCATCTGCACTTTATATATGCCTGCATATGTTTTGCCTTTCAAGTTAATTTTAGACATAAGTGATTTTACATTAACAGTTGGTGTCCCTTAAGGTTCAGTTCTGGGACCTCTCCTTATTCTCCCTCTATACATCTTCTCTAGGAAAGTTAATCAGCTCTACTGACCTTCAATATCATATCTGCTGATGACATTCAGATCTACCTTTCCTCCCCTGACATCTCCCACTCACTAGTATCTCCAACTGTCTCTCTGCTATTTGTTCCTTGATGTCACAGCGCTTTCTTAAACTTAACATGTCTAAGGCTGAGCTGTTCATCTTCCCACCATCCCGCTTAACCTCACCTCCCACAATTTCATTATTTATTGGGAGCATAACCTTCTCCCCTAGCCAAAGTGCGCTGTCTTGGAGTTACCCTTGACTACTCCCTCTCTTTCAAACCACACATTCAGTACCTTTCACAGTCCTGCCATTTCCATCTCACAAATATTTGTAGGATCAGACCCTCTCTCGTCCTTTAGGCAACTAAGACCCTCATCCACTCACTTGTTATCTCGAGATTGGACTACTGTAACCTCCTATCTGGCCTCCCTGAATCCCACCTTTCTTCACTCCAATCAGTCCTCAATGCTGCTGCCCAGCTCATCTTCCTCCCCTCTCCTGCAAGCCCTACATTGGCTCCCCTTCAGATTCCAATTCAAGCTTTTCACATTCACTTTCAAAGCGCTAACCCAATCCTCTCCCATTCACATCTCTGACCTCAACTACGTTCACACTCCCACCTGCTTCACTCCACAAATGCATGCTGCCTCTCCTGTCAACTGATTACTTCCTCCCACTCCAAGAATCACTTCTTCATCAAAGCATTCCAGCACTCATCCTAGTCCACTGTTTTTTGCTCCTTCCTCAATGTCTACCCCAAATGTGTCACTGTGTCTGCCCCTCACCTTTAGAATGTAAGCTCTCACGAGCAGAGCCCTCATGCACTTCTCCTTTCCCTAATTTATACCATTATATACCCCCTACAACGGCACCTTCCGCTGAGAAACACGTTGCACTGGCAATGCAAGGGAGCTCTGAACTCCCTTAAATACCCAGTGCCAAGTCGTGACTGGTCAGAGTGAGCATGTGACACGCCAGGATTGGCCGACTAGGTCACATGGCTGAAAGCAAGATGGCGGCGGCCATGCCGGAGCGGAACGGAAGCACCGCCAGGCCTACCCAGCACAGAGTGACAATATGCCCAAACAGGTCCACGCACAGCCAACGCTCCCCACTAGGCACCAGCACCACCACCAGACGCCCCCCGCCACATCATCCTCACAAGTAACACCCACCGACCACCATGCCGAGAAACCCTGGTCGTGACAGTGGCTGCCTTGAACAATTGTTCAGCAGAGGCACCACGACTACAGTCAGGTGCATAAATATTGGGACATTGACAGAATTTTCATATTTTGGCCTCTATTCACCACCACAATGGCTTTGAAATGAAACAAACAAGATGTGCTTTAAATGCAGATTTTCAGATTTAATTTGTGGGTAATTACATCCAAATCAGGTGAACGGTGTAGGAATTACAACGGTTTCTATATGTGCCTCCCCCTTTTTGCCAGATCGCAGACATTTGTCATTTTAAATGTCGGCGATTTGACGATCGCGATCATTTTTTGATTGCGATCGTCAAAATCCAACATGTTGGATTTCTGCGATCCCGGGTTGCGGCATCGCGGCAATCCATCGCAGATGGATGGGGCCCATAACATCTGGTAATGAGGCAGAAACCTGCACTCTCAAAGTAGCCAGGCGGAGACAGCGGTCTAACCCTGCCTAGAGAAAAGCCAGTATCCTGGATATCCTAACCATCTTAGGATCATACTTTCTGTGGGAACACCATTGACCAAAAAAAATACAAAACTCTAATATATGCAGGCAGAGGCAGGCTTCCGTGCCCTAAGCATCATTTGAATTACAGAATTGGAAAAACCTTTTGCTCTTAGGATGGAAGATTCAGTTGCATTTATATATTATCAATAATTTGGAGTTGTGCACCTGAGATTTGTCTGTTTCTGTGCCTGCAATTAGTCTCATCAGGTAGCACCTCCCATTATATGTATTCAGGTTGTGCAGTCCAGGAATCTTTCCCATATACTTTGTTCAGATGATCCTTTCTCAGCCACCACAGGAGGGAGTGACGAACCTCTGGAGTGAGAAGGATCCTCTGGGACTCTGGGCCTGATTCAGAGCCGGACGCTATTTGCGAACGGTCGTTCAGAAAAAGGGGCCGGCTATTTAAATTGAGCACTCGCTCTTTGCGGTCTGTTGACGCCTCTATGTCTGAGCGAGCGAACGAAACACTCCCCCTGGCCGTTCGCATCATACGTCACCTCCGCTATTTATTAGATTAATCGAGTGGCATCTGAACTGCTCGCAGTGCTTGTGGTTGGATTTTCCTACCGCAATCATACGAACAGTTCAGGCTAAGAGACAACCAAGTGACGTGGCCGATGACGCTGCTTTGTTAATTATGCACACCCTTAAAACGCCCGTTTTGACCGTTTGGCACGCCTGCGTTCGGATCTCCACTCCCCGTTTTCAAGTACCTTCCCCTGTTACCACCCACAAACGCCTCATCCTGTCACTCTAATTAGCACACTCGCTATTTTGCGAACACACGATTTCTGACCGCACTGACTGGTTGGCGCATGCGCATTATGACCCATCCGCTCGGAGCTTACGAGCGGCTCTGCATCAGGCCCTTTATTCGATGATACTGTCCGTTGCACTTGGTGAGAATCAATCTTTGCAGAGGCCTGGAATGGAACCATGTCGAAGGTGGATACCATTGATCCCAGGACCTACATTGCTAACAGAATGGATACTCTTCGCTTGCAAAGCAGTTTATTTGCAACGATAGGGGTCACAATCTTGTCCTCTGGCAGAAACACCATCTGTGTCCGAAAAATCCAGAAGAGCTCCCAGATGTACCATCTGCTGTGTTGGAGAAAGTGATGATTTCTTCCAATTGATGATTCAGCCGTGCTTTTGTAAGCAGGCTATGGTCAGATGAAGATGGTTTTGTAAAACAACCGAAGTCTGTGCCATTATCAGAAGATCATCCAGATATGGCAGAATTCTGACTCCCTGACACAGGCCGTTATGACAGCCATTATTTTGGTAAATATCCGGGGAGCCGTAGATAGGCCAAAGGGTAGAGCTTGAAATTGGTAATGTTGCTGAAAGACAGCAAACCGTAAAAATTGCTGGTGGGATGGTATAATAGAAACATGCAGATATGCATACTGAATATCCTGGGAAACCATGCAATCCCCCGGCTCCATTGCCAAAATAATTGATCGGAGAGTTTCCATACTAAAGTTAGGTAGATGGATAAACCTGTTGAGGGTTTTTAGATTTAGTATAGAGCGATAAGCCCCATTCGGTTTCTGAACCAGAAATAGATTGGAATAATAACCCCCTTTCCTTTTGAGACACAGGAACCGGGACTATTACCCACACTTGCAACAGGGACTGAATGGCTACCTGAAGGGCCAAAGCCTTTACCGCATCTGCTGGAGGATCTGTGCAAAAAACTTCTGGGGAGGATGCCTCCTGAAAGAGAGGGCATACCCCCGAGAGACCACTTCTCGGACCCAGGCATCTGTTGTTGTTTGACACCAACAATTCGCAAACTAAAGTCGGCCTCCCACCCTGGGATCCCCCAGGAGGCCCGCCCCATCGGGCAGACAGGTTTGTCATTCCGGTTTAGAAGCTGACAGTCTTGCCGGGTCAGACCTCTTAGTTTGTCGCCTTGATATTTTGCAAAAACTACACGTCTTAGAGGAAGGCTGCTCCCTTTCTCATCCCTGAGAATGGAAGGACCGAGAAGAAACCTACCTAGACTTTATAATCGGTGTAGATGGTAGATCTGCTGATTTTGAAGCTGCCAGAGTAGCTATTATTTTATCCAACTCTGCTCCAAAAAGTACTTTTTCAAAGAAAGGTAAAACTTCCAATGCCTTCTTTGATCCTGTATCAGCTTTCCAGGATCTTAACCAAAGGGCCCTGTGTGCAACTATTGAAGCTGTTGATGCTTTAAGAAGCTAAAATTCCAGCATCTACAGCAGCTCTTCCCAGATATACATCAACTGCTCTCTGGGTAGCATTTGGTAGAGAATTTTTCAATACTCCCATCCATTCTTCAACAGCTTTGGCTACCCAGGCTCCAGCCATAGCTAGACGAGTAAAAGCTCAAGATGATGAGATCGTTTAAAGGCATGCTTCAATCTTTTTATCCGTGGAATCCTTCAGGGAAGATGCCTAAGGAATGGGCAATGTAGCATATCCGATTAAATGCGCCACATGAGCATCCAAAGTAGGAGGTACCTTCCGCTTAGAACATACAGAAGCCGGGAAAGGATACAACAATGTTATTCTCTTAGTCACATAAAAACGTTTGTCAGGGTTACCCCATGCCTCATCCATAAGCTCAGTGAGCCGTTTAGATACAGGAAACTCAATTTTGACCACCTTCCGGTATCGATTAAACACTGGAGCCTTCTTACTATGAGCTGGTTCATCATCCTGAATGTCTAGGATTGATTTAACTGCCTTCAGCAAAGAAGAAACATCCACTGCAGACGGATGGTTCTCCTCCCCCGAGCTAGAACCTGGAGAGGAACTTTGCGCATCTTCTGAATCCTCTGATGATGCGTCTGAATCCATATGTTGAGCAGACTGATAAAAAAAACTAACTTGCGCTTAGGTGCTTTAGTAACTATCGGTCTGCTATCAACATTAGATGGTGCCATACTTTTGACTAGAATGGCCATCAACATCCTTCCATGAAAAAATGCATAGGTGGTGCAAACATAGAATTCTGTGGACACCCCATCCAAGGAGGCATAGTGGGAGCAGCCATACGATCCACAAATTGCTTCCTTACCTGGGACAAAGAGGCTACCCAAGAAGGCTCTTGTCCAGGAACAGGTAAACTGGACTGGTAAGGTGGCTCTTTATGACAGACAACACACCTTCCTTAATGTCCTGAGGGGACAAATAAGCCATACATGATTTACATGAAACCAGCACAGAGGGCTCCCCCTCCTGTATCCCTTTATCTTTTGACATGTTCAGTAAAGGAAATAATTGCAATGTTATTTGACAGCCTTCACAAAATCTAAATGAATGTGAAGTACTCAGAGAAAAACCTCCACCCCAAAAGGATGGAGAGAAAAAACAGTGATAGTTATAATTGACAGACAGAAATAAAAGATAGTGTCAATACAGTAGCAAGCAAACAGCCATATACAGTGCATATGTAATAATTACGATCGACTCTAAAAATCAACTACACAAACACAAAGGAATGGTAGGATATAGAGCACTACCTTAACCAGGGGAGAGGGGGACTGACCCATACCCCCTGAGACCAACACCTACAGGGCGCACTAAGCGTGGACCATGAGCGTCTCATATACAGGTGGAGGGTAGGCGGAGCAACCCAGACCACAAAACCCTTCGTAGGGACTGCGTCTGGGTCGGGGGAGGAGCTGCCGGGGGAGAGCCTACCTCCCCTAAACTGCATTAACCAGCCGCTGCTGATCCCCGGCGTCAGACGTTAAGGCCCCAGTGGTGTAGTGAGGACACGGACAATTCTGGGCCGTGACAGCAGCAGCTTCTGGTGCGTATTCTGACACCAGAAGCAAGGACCGCTGCGTGCGATTTCTCATAAGCGAGGAATCGCCTTGCCTGACATCTCTGTGCATCTGGTTGCAGGCTAAGTTGCAGCATTGCAGCTAGCAAACTTAGCCACGACCCGCCAAAATCTCCAGCCCAGTTACTGGTGTTGCGGCCTGCGGAGGTAGATGGAGTGGAAGTATATGAGTCTTAATTCAGACGCTTAGTACTGCCAACCCAAAAACATAAAATAAAATAAAACATAAAATAAAAGCTTAGGACTGCAAGAGCAGTCCCGTTACAAAAGTGCGTCTTGATCCTGCCACACCAAACAAACAACTGAAGTCCTATGGCTAGGGGTGGGGTATATATGGAGGAGGACCCGAGGCATCCCGAGAGCTGAAGCTTAACTGTTTGGTGCCTGGTCTCCAACCATAATATCCCAATGGTATCCCTGTAGATCCCTATGGACCCTGAATATACATTTTTGTAAAAGTTACTGATTATGTTTAGTTGGATCATAAACAGCTGCATATGTTTTTCGCACCGCCTGCTGGGCATCTACAGTGCCTTACAAAAGTATTCACCCCCCTTGGCTTTTTATCGTTTTTGTTAAAAAAAATAAAAAATACATTACAACCTGTCATTTTTATTTATCTGAATTATATGTGATGGATCTGCACAAAACAGTCTAATTTGGTGAAGTGAGATGAGAATATATATAAGAATCTTTATAAATAAAATTCTGAAAATTGGCATGTGCATATGTAATCACCCCCTTTGCTATGAAGCCCCTCAAAAGTTTTTGTGCAACCAATTACCTTCAGAAGTCACATAATTAGTGACATTAAGTCCACCTGTATTAAATCTAAGTCTGTCCCATGATCTGTCAGTATAAACACACCTCTTGTGAAAGGCCCCAGAGGCTGCAACACCACTAAGCAAGAGGCATCACACCGTGAAGACCAAGGAGCTCTCCAAACAAGTCAGGGACAAAGTTGTTGAGAAATACAATTCTGGGTTGGGTTATAAAAAAAAAATATCCAAATCTTTGATGCTCCCCCGGAGCACCATCAATTCCATCATCATCAAATGGAAAGAACATGGTACCACAACAAACCTGCCAAGAGAGGGCCGCCCACCAAAACTCACAGACCGGGCAAGGAGGGCATTAATCAGAGAGGCAGCACAGAGACCAAAGGTAACCCTGAAGGAGCTGCAGAGTTCCACAGCAGAGACTGGTGTATCTGTGCATGTGACCACAATAAGCCGTACACTCCATAGAGCTGGGTATTATGGAAGAGTGGCCAGAAAAAAGCCATTACTTAGTGATAAAAAGAAGAAGACACGATTTGAGTTTGCCAAAAGGCATGTGGGAGACTCTCCAAATGTATGGAGGAAGGTGCTCTGGTCAGATGAGACTAAAACTGTACTTTTCGGCCACTAAGGAAAACGCTATGTCTGGGGCAAACCCAACACATCCCATCTCCCCACAGTGCAACATGGTGGTGGCAGCATCATGCTGTGGGGATGTTTTTCAGCAGCAGGGACTGGGAAGCTGATTCAAGTCGAGGGAAAGATGGATGGTGCTAAATACAGGGATATTCTTGAGCAAAATCTGTTTCAGTCTGCCTGTGATTTGAGACTGGGACGGAGGTTCACCTTCCAGCAGAACAATGACCCGAAGCATACTGCTAAAGCAACACTCGAGTGGTTTAAGGGGAAACATTCAAATGTGTTGGAATGGCCTAGTCAAAGCCCAGATCTCAATCCAACTGAGAATCTGTGGTCAGACTTGAAAATTGCTGTTCACAAGCGGAAACCATCCAACATGAAGGAGCTGGAGCAGTTTTGCCTTGAGGAATGGGCAAAAATCCCAGGGGCAAGATGTGGCAAGCTCAGAGACTTATCCAAAGTGACTTGCAGCTGTAATTGCCGCAAAAGGCGGCTCGACAAAGTACTGACTTTAGGGGGGTGAATAGTTATGCACGCTGAAGATTTGTGTTATGTTGTCCTAAATGTTGTTTGATTCACAATATAAAAAAAAAAAAAAAAAAAAAAAAACACACACAACTTCACAGTTGTAGGCATGTTCTGTGAATGAAATGATGCACACCTTCAAACAATCAATTTCAATTCCAGGTTGTGAGGCAACAAAACATGAAAAATGCAAAGGGGGTGAATACTTTTGCAGGCACTGTATACGACTTGGCGCCAGACAGAGCAATTCAATTGTTTCTCCGTTCAGGTGCCCAATAGCATTTAAAGCGTCTAAAAGAACTGGGTTTAGCCTCGCAAAGCTGGTAAACCAGTCTAAAGTGGTTAGGGCACCCAAACCACTGTTTGGACGCCCAAACCACCATCAGGGAACCCCCCCCAAAAAAAAAATTACTTTACACGCATTGCTACTTGTACCTCAGGAGGCTGCAAGAAGAAATGTATCCGCCCCCCCCACAGCTTTAGGCGTCCAAACGGAGCAACAATTGAATTGCTCCATCTGGCGCCTATTTTAATAGACGCCCAGCGGAGGCGTCCGAAAATATTTAATCGTCCCCTACATGTACAGTCTGTTATCTTATGTTTTATTATGATAAAAAGGTTGCATAGCACAATAAATAAAACTTGTTAAAGATAAATAGGCTTTTAATGGAGATAAAATTTGGCGTGCTCCCTGGGACATCTTGAGAATGCTACTGCATATTTATTTTATATAGCAATGCATATATTTTATAAGGCAATGCTTCCCACTTGAATGGACTCCGCTCCCTGCTCCAGAGAAGCTGCAGAGGCGAAGCATAGAGCACTGAATAAAAGCAGCAAGGTAGGTAACCTTCAGTCTATACTTTATCGGTAGTTGGAGCTTTTTAATGTTGTGGAACTACAAAGCACAGCATGGCCTGCAAGGAGGCAAGCTGGAACTTATAGTTCCAAAATAGCTGGAATGCCACAGGCTACACTGGTATAAAAACCAAGCACATAATACACTTGTGGCTAAATTAATCAAGCTCTAAGGAGGTAAATGAAGGCAAGTGGGTAGTTACAGACTGAGTGATAGATGGTGCAAGGAACATCTGAGTAGTGATGTGAGACTCCTGTCACAAATGCAGAAGACTGATGTGTAACACTCCCCTCTTTGGAATTAAAATTCATAGACAACATGCTAGTTCAGTTGACAGATGCTAACAAATCCCAGGAGGGAACCTAAACGATAGAAATATTGTTTATAAAAAAGCACTATTCGGTACAGTAATACTAAACCTTCCTGGTGCTGACTATCTCCATGAGGGATTATTACTGTGAACCATATGGTAGAGTGAAGAAGAAAAACCAGCAATGCTTTCATTTCAGATTGCCTATATGTATACACTTATGCCAGGATAAAGAAAAAAAAAAAAAAAATAATAAGTAAAGTCCCCTTCCCATCCATCTCATAGCCTGTGTTTCAAAAATTAGCTATGCTCTCCTTAACAGTAAGATGCTCATACTGTCAGATAACTTTCACACAGATGTAATGTTTGTAGTAAAAGTAGATATCTACTGTACTTGGATTAAGAAAATAAAAATTACTTAATATTACAGATATTAATAGTGTGAGCATTAGAATGTCGTCTTTCTAGTCAGATCTGGTTACTGATGAATTATTAGTTGCTCCTTGACTGCTAACATATTTCTGGGTAAGTATCATTTGATTAAAGTGACATATCAAATAATGACAGGACAATAATAATAATAATAATAATAATAATAATAATAAAAAAAAAAAGAGCCCACACCCCTGAGTTTTTTAGTATAAGAAATGAGCAAACTCTGCAACCACTACCCAAGCTAATCCATATACCTTCTGCTCACACATGCTGCAAACTCTGGTCATCTTTTCTGTCCCCTTGTCATGCAGCTCTTCTGACACAACCAAATTATCTAATTTCTGTCACCTTAAGCAGAGATCTGGGCATTTGACAAGGACACAGGGCAAGTGTAGCCAGCTGTATAAGACACCTGGTAGCAATGAGTAACACAGAACAATGCCTTCAAAAAACACAACTCTTTTTCCACAGATCTATTATGGTGGACTCTCACCATGCCACCACTGATGTTATAGAATTAAACACGAGACAAAAAAAAAAAAAAAAACAACACACACAGTAGCATCCATGCTTTCAGAACATGGAAGTAGACTGACTTCATAAGAAATTATGGACTCTATTTATCAGATACATAACCCCTTTAGCAGTCACTAAAGGGGTTATGTCATCCTTCCAATATTTAACAAATAGCGCTAATATAAGATTACCACTGATTGTCACTGTATCGTTGACTCGATCTATCGATGGCGAGAGTCCCCATTGCCGGCAGCAGCCTTTCTGACTTCAGTAATGCCTTCCGGGCACTGCTGGGACCCCGCCTGGTGAAAGTGTTATGCGCATGACACAGGAACCAGTCGCTGGCAGCAACTGAGCAGAAGACACCACTAAGGAGGGCGGTCATCGATGGACCTAGCTGAAGAGGTAATTAATGCTGAATACCAGTGGCATATTAGTTCACATGACTGCGATACTAAAAGAAATATGCCCCTGGTAATATGGTACGTTCATAAATGGGAGCCCTAACTTGAAATAAAAAAAAAAAAAAAAAAAAGGATAGTTCCTGCTCTAAGTATAAGAACCAAGTGCAGATGTATTTATGTATATAACTGTATAGCCAAACTACTTAATTTCAGTAACAGTGCAAGAACCCCTCGGATCGTCACTGCGTTTTGGTGTAAAGGTGCCTACACACTATGCGATGTGGTCAAGATGCGATCTCCTGTCCGATTTCCCTTGAACTCTCCCCAGCAGCTCCCCGGCAGTCCTGGACACGATTGAGGGCCATATTCAATTAGCCGCGATAAGCCGTTTTCTGCGAATAGTTTCCGCCAATGACGTAATTTCGCTAGGCGAAAACTTATCCCCGTATTCAATTCCAAAGACTTTTCGCCGGTGCGAAGAGTCTGCGCCTTGTAACCAGCGGAAAAGATTTACCTCTGAATGCAGGCGAAAAAAAAAGTGCAGAATTGGGGGATTGGGGTGTAAAGTTGCTGCAACACCCCTGCAGCCTTGGAACAGTCCCCCAAAAGGTAAACCGTCGAAAAAAAAAAAAAACTTAAGATCATGCCAAAAAAGTACTTTTGTTTTGGGGGCAAAAAGAGTTCAAAGTTGGGGGACAAACTTAAAAACTAGCGAAATAGACTCCAGGGGGTCCCCCAAGTATGTCCCACATGTTTTTTTTTTATTGCAGGAGTTTGCTGAAGGTGTGTTTTGTTTTTTAAAACCTCACTTTAGCGATTTTTAACCATGTTTGCACGCATTTTCTTTCCCCAAATTATTACTACTTATTTTTGCCCAAAAAAACTGCTAAATGCTATTCTTCACCACTTGTGCAAAGACGCTAAATAGCAGCTATTGAGAGCATTTGAGCACACCAAATACCTTCAGCAGGGCTATTCGGGGGTATCCATAGTGATCCCCATGTCAGTGTATCTTTTGGGGGTGTCAGGCTGATTTCCCCAAATCTGTCAGAACTTTGCCTGTTTGAGTTTCACCGGTACGCGTTTTCGCATCCTTTGAATTGAATAGGGCGAAAAGCGGCCGTGCACACGAAAAGTGTTTTCTCCAAAAATACGCGATGTAGGCGGAAAGTCCGGCAGGTGAAAAGGACGGCACTTTTCGCGGCTAATTGAATATGTCCCAGAGTATTAAAAAGTGTCCAATTTGACAAACAATCTATCGTGCATCCTTAACTCTTTCCAGTGCATCATGTCCGAGATTGGCAGATCTTGCCTGCAGCATGACAGTGAGTGGACACTCACGATTTGGAAATATTTTGCACGATTTGTCGTTCCGATGCGTTGCAAATTGGGAAAATCGTGTAAAATATCGCCTAGTGTATAGGCACCTTAAAAACAGCTGAGTTGTAATGCAACAAACCTTGATATGGCGAATCGGAGATGACTACAGAACATAAGCAGCTGCTATTACTACACACTCACAACTACAGCTAGTATCCTGCACAAAGTAGGACCTTGTTACAGCTAGGAATCTCATTAAACATAAGACAGTTATACCGCTTTTATATCTGCCCCGGAGGTTGGAACAGGGTTCCAAACTGGATCAGACTCTGAATTTATCCGGCGCCGACTCGGGAATATCCTAGGTCTGCAGTGGACACTTGGAGATGATGTCATGCAGCACGCTCCAGGTCATCGTGACCCAGATCTCGCCATTTACACTGCGCAGGGTTTCACGGGTCATTCCCGTGTTAAACCCTGCAAGTTACCGGGGGTGGATTGCCGGGTCACTCTTTTACACCAAGGAGCTACCCGGGTTAACCCTGCAATAACCCGGGTTTTAGCTCTG
This sequence comes from Taudactylus pleione, assembly GCA_031769625.1. Classification (NCBI taxonomy): domain Eukaryota; kingdom Metazoa; phylum Chordata; class Amphibia; order Anura; family Myobatrachidae; genus Taudactylus; species Taudactylus pleione. Next base: position 4,699,462 of record JAUIMM010000161.1, read on the forward strand.
GTGTAAAAGGGGTATAAGAGGCCTTGGAACAGGGTTCCGCAGCTGCTGTAGAACTACAAATGACAGCATGTTCTATGCAATGCTGAGACTTTCAGTTCTTTAGCAGATGAAGTGCCACAGATGACCTTACTCTGCCTTACACTTAGGGCATGAAGTGACTGGAGGCCTCGGTTACCCCTGTACATAACGGGTATCTATACCGGTGTGTGTGTGGGGGGGGGGGTCGGAGCGGTGACAGTGCTGATTACCTTCTAGGATGGACACGACGATGAGCAGCTGCTCGGACTTTGGGCCCATGGCTGTACAGGAGCAGGAGAAGCAGCCGCGCTGGTCAGGTGCAGCTCCCGGGTATAGCTGGAGAACTGTCACCCGCCGCCGCTGCCTTATTTGCCGCTTCTCTCCGAATACAAACACAGCGAGGGCCCGCCCCCTGACTACCGACTACTTCCGCCTGGCAACCGGGGGTCCGTCAGTCACACAGATGGAGTCATGCTCCCTGCTGGCGGCAGCCCACACCAACAGTTGGTGCTAGTAGCTGGGGCCGGGGAACCTGGCAATGTCGGAGCCACCTCCTCCTGCTACGTCCTTCTCCCAGTCCCCGCTGCCAACTACAAACGAGGGAACTGTAGGAGGTCTTTACATTCCGAAAGTGTAACCCTACTGACAGGGGCTCAGGTGATTGGACGGATTAGTCACATGACATGCTGTTTACAATGAGCCATGTCTGATATGGGCAACAAAACCTTCATTAACTCTTTCGTTGCTGAAGGGTTTCTCATCTCTGTGCTGCTTTCAGGGTTCAGTTTGTGCGCTCATCGGTCATCACATTCCGACAATAACAATAGTCTATGGGCCTGATTCAGACCCAGTCACTATCTGCGTACGCTCGCTAGATGCGTATGCAAATTTTTCAAAGTGACGCCACGGGAAGCGATCGCTCGCAAAGGCATAAGCACACCCACCATGTCTTAGCGTGCGGCCACTTTGTGTATGCGTACGCCCAATCGCACAGGCAGAGCCGCCCACCAGCAACACGTCATCTCCAGGAAGTGTATTAAAACAATGGTACATCGAGCCCTACCGCAAGCATTGCAAGGAAATCAGTGTAAAAAAATGGCAAGTGACGTGTACTATGACGCTGCCTGTTAATTATGCACGCCTCTAAAACTACGTTGAAACACCCAGGCACGCCTGCGTTCGCATCTCCAACCCCCCGTTATTAGTGTCCTGCCCCTGTTACCACCCACGAACGGCCTCTCCTGTCACTCATTACCCTGCGCTGCCTTTGCTGGGTAAGCGAGCGGTATGTGATCGCAGTGAGTAGTTTGTGCACGCGCAGAACAAAGCGTGCACATGCACGTACGCAGAACATCGTCCGCTTGCGAGCCCACGCATATAGTGAACGGGTCTGAATCAGGCCCTTTTTGTTCGCAGAACTAGGGCCGGATTAAGGCTTGTGGGGGTCCTGGGGAAACTAAGTTGTGTGGGCCCCATCAATAAAGTTGTCACAAACTCACGCAGCGACTACTATGCCCCTTATCTTGCCACTGGATTCTCCACTGACCGGCAAGGTGGCAGCATACTAAATCATGTCCGTGACACTTCTGGGAACAGACTATTTACTAAGCTGTATTAGGATACAAAGTGAACGGTGATAAGGTACCAGCCAATCAGCTCCTAACTGCCATGTCACAGGCTGTTTGAAAAATGGCAGTTAGGAGCTGATTGGCTGGTACCTTATCACTTTTCACTCTGTCTCCTAACACTGCTTAGTAAATAGACCCCATAATTTCTTGCTCTGTCCTGCTGCAGTTGTTATCATAGTGCTGACGAGCGCTATGCTCCCGGCTGTCTGACCTGGCATCCGGGTCTACTCAGAATGCAGCACGTCAGCGGATCGTCTTCCCCCAGTACACAGCACCTCTCCATCCATTCCCCCCACCCCATTCTCTCCACAGTGCACATCACCCAGTGTACCCCCTTTCCCCAGTACACAGGAGCATTCCATTCACCCCCACAGCACCCTGCAGACACCTTCCCAGCAGCGACCGAGTGCCCCTCAACCCCTTCACCCTCCCCCAGTACACACCATCCAGCGCCCCCACCCAAAAGAGGTTGCCGTGGCGCCCATGCTTCTCTCTGCGGACTGACGCTGATAACTGGAACAATATAACCAGCGCTAAAATATCAGAAAAGGATGATGGACGGTTTTACAATCAATAAGCAAATATTTAACATATCATCCAAAATGGATATTCATCAATCATGTCATGTGTACATCTGATTCTGACATAAAAGACATGTATCAATAGAAAAAACAAAATAAAAAGTTCAAGTAAAAAATATATGAGTTAAAAATAGGTATAGGACAATATGCATCTGCTCCTGAAATAGGTAATATATTGCAATTGGAACTTTCTCCTTTTTTGTATCCCCAAATGGAAAGTTATTAGCAGCAATAAAGGCTTTACCAAACTGGTGGCTGAAGTAGCTTTAAACGGAAATCCTCTGGCATCCAGCGAGCCAACATGAGAGGCTGAAACATAATCCACAGGGAGTAATCCAATGCCGCAAAGATGGTGGCGGAGGGGAAAGAGAGTCCAGAAATAATTTCCAAAGAATTTCTAGGAGTCCGGATACTGTGGGTCTCATTCAGACTCGGCCGCAAGCACCAATGTGCTCGCAACCTGGTCGATAGTTAACCCTGCGCACGCACAGCGGCCGCACTGCACGTGCGCAAGCCCCGGAGCGAGAGAGAAACTCGCCTCGGAGCGTGCTACAAAAGGGACGGCGGTCGATGTTGATCGACAGCTCGCCCCGTTTTGTAGGCGGGTCGGGGGGGTGGTTCCAAAACGGAGGCGTTCCTTAACGAACGCCTACCGTTTTGTGGGCGGACGCACTGACATCATCAGTGATGTCAGTGGGGAGTTTCCTGCTCTTTCATAGCAGGAAGCTCCCTGGGGCTTGCGGTTGCCGAGACCCAACCTTAGGGTCTTGTCGCAAGCCCCGATGGTCGCGATAGTCTTGACCATCGCGACCATCACCTTGGTCGCTAGCTAAGCTGTGGGTGGTAACCCACAGATTAGCTTGCGACCAGGAGGCCGCACTAATAAAAATGAAGCGCCCGCCCTCATTCAGAGAGAGCGATCGCTTCTTGCGACCGCCTCTGAATGAGGGCCTGTGTCCAAAAGACCTCAACGCGTTAGCTGAGCTATGAACGCTCAGCTTCCTCAGGAGCATATGGCTCAGTGTCCACAGAACCACCTTAATATACCCATGTAATCATTGAAAATCATATGCACATGTGTCAGAAATAATACACAGATAAATAAAAACTGTCCATCAAAGAATATTCAACTAATATACTAATGTTGAAGGCAATCTTAATAAATCCCAACTAACAGAAGCCACATGTATATAGCTAGAGACATTTAGAATATAACATACAAATTCAGCGGTGATTTAATTATTAATTATTATTCATTCATATTATACTCCCGATCACATGACCAATACTCATCACGTGATACAATAGCCCCCAGTGAGTGTGGCATGATTATAAACAGACCAGCGTCAGGAAGGATGATCTAGGTGATGTTTAGCCGGCAAATCCTAAGAGGTCATACAAGCTATTTATAGCAGAAAATACACCTCTGCGAGTGAAAGGCCTTTCTTCACTGTTCACTTGGAAGGTAAAGGTGTCAGATTTTAACTCACATAAGAGTCCAAGGCTACGTTGAGCTTGTGGAGAATCAGGGCCTGCTTCAGACCCGGTCGCAAGCGCTGAGCGCTCGCAGCCGGGTCGCTCGCAACCGAGTCGATTGTTGCCCAGAGCGCATGCGCACGACGGAGCCGGGCAATCCGTCGCTCCGGGTCTCGTACCAAAAGCGGCGTGCTGTCGATGTTGAGTGATCACCCACAGCTATGCGAGCGACCAAGAGGACGCACCAAAAAAAAAAAAAAGACCGGCCCTGATTTAGAGCGAGCGCTCTGTCAGAGCGTCCAGCTCTGAATCAGGGCCTGATTTTTAGAGCGGCCTCCTGGCCGCTCGCATAGCTGTGACCACCCACAGCTATAGCGAGCGGCCAGGAAGATGGTCGCGATGGGCAAGACCATCGCGACCATCGGGCTTGCAACGAGACCCTTGTGGTAGGGTCTTATTGCCGCAAGCCCCAGAGAGATTTCGGCTCTAACAGAGCCGAAATCTCTCCCACTGACATCACTCGTGATGTCAGTGGGGCCGCCCCCAAACAGAGGCGTTCACATGGGAACGCCTCCGTTTGGGCAGCCACTCCCCTGGCCCACCCACCAAAGGGGGCGTGCTGTCACTCAACATCGACAGCACACCCCCTTTGGTATGAGACCCGGAGCGACGGATTGCCCGTCGCTATCCGGGTACCGCGCATGCGCACGACAGAGCCAGCTTCGTCGTGCGCATGCGCACTGCCCCACATTGGCCCGGTAGAGCTCTCTTGAGGAGGCTGATTGCTGTCTCATCGGAATCGGTAGCGCCTGGCCGACAGATGAGCAGAGCCCGACAGCGCTGGAAATCCCGATCGTCCCTAAGGTAAGTATAAACTAACCTAACCCCCTAACCCTCCTTAGGGGTGCCTAACCCTAAGCTCCCCCCCAAGTGCCTAACCCTAATCCCCCCTCTAAGCGCCTAACCCCCCCTTCACCGCTGCCTAAACCTAAGTACCCCGGGGGGGTGCCTAACCCTAAGTCCCCCCTGGGGGTGCCTAACCCTCCCCCTAGCCTAACCCTCCCGGGGGGTGCCTAACCCTAAGTCCCCCCCCGGGTGCCCTAACCCTCACCCCCACGGCTGTCCGCTCGCAGCGCCCGGCTTCCCTTCGATCGGGATGCCGGGCGCCTGTCTCCCGGCGTCGGGGAAATGACAGGCGTCTAGATATAGATGCCTGGCATTTCACCCTCGCCGGGATATGACAGTCGGGAAGACGGCTGCCGGTATTAAGGCAGCCGGTTTCCTGATTGTATACCGTCTCATCTGTTTGCATAGATTTTAAACAGTCATCCACGTAGAAATCTTTTTCTATGAGTTGTCTAACATGAGAACCATACTTTAGCTCACCCTCCTAAGCTGAACATCTGAATCCGTAGATGGCAACTGCCAGAGAAGGGCTGTTACCAAAAATGTGTACCCTCATGTGGTACTCTGTAATATCTTTAGAAGGGTTATTGTCTCTGAATCAAAGGAATCTTAGAAAGTTCCTGTCTTTTTCTCTCATGAGGAAGCATTGGAACATTTGTTGAATATCGGCAGTGAAGGCAATAGAGTCTTTTTGGAAACGGATGAGTACTCTGAGGAGTTTGTTGTTAAGGTCTAGTCCTATTAGGAGAACATCATTTAAGGAGATGCCTTCAGACTTAGTACTGGAATCAAACATCACTAATCTGACCTGGTTTCTTTAGATGGTATACTCCAAACACTGGCAGGTACCAGCATTCCTCAGTAACTTTAAGAATGGGAGCTATCTCAGCGTGACCATGAAGGAGAAGAAATTATATCTTATCTCTGGTTTCCTGTCAAAGTTGTGCTCAAGTGAAGAGAAGCATTTACGTATTTGTTCTCTGTTGTTAGGTAAGCGTCATCTGTGTGTCCTAAAGGGTAGAAGTGCAACGCAGCTGTTGGCATCATCTTTCACTAGTCCATTTTGCATTATTTCCAAGAATAGTTTGTCCTATATGGAGATCGCCACTTGGTCATCCTTTTTTGTTCTTTGGAAGACTGTGCAACCCAGATGTTATTGGTCGTTGTCACAGATGTGGTTGTCACTAGGAGAGTCTATGACCATAGAGTGTGGTAATTCCTGTTAGAAAGTGATTGTGACATGGCTGGAATAGAGAAGGCCATCCGTTTTCTAAAGTACAGGTAAGCATGCTGTTGACATAAGCTGGTCTGTGTACATCTCCAAGACTTACTTCCCCTATTATGACCAAACTTAGGGCCTGATTCAGAGCCGGACGCTCTGACAAAGTGCTCGCTCTGAATCAGGGCCGGCCTTTTTGTTTTTTAGAGCGGCCTCCTGGCTGCTCGCAAAGCTGTGGGTGACCACCCACAGCTATAGCGAGCGGCCAGGAAGATGGTCGCGATGGTCAAGACCATCGCGACCATCTGGCTTGCGACGAGACCCTTGTGGTGGGGTCTCGTTGCCGCAAGCCCCAGAGAGATTTCCGCTGTAACAGAGCCGAAATCTCTCCCACTGACATCACTTGTGATGTCAGTGGGGCCGGACCCAGACGGTAGGCGTTCCCATGGGAACGCCTCCATCTGGGCAGCCACGTCACTCAACATCGACAGCACACCCCCTTTGGTACGAGACCCGGAGCGACGGTTTGCCCGTCGCTATACGGGTCTCGCGCATGCACATGACGGAGCCGACTCCATTGTGCGCATGCGCACTGGGCCACCATCAACCCACTTGCGAGTGCATAGCACTCGTGAGCTGGTATGAATCAGGCCCTTAGATCTAGTCGTTGAGCATAAGGTGCATTGTGTGGACCATTGATCTGACTTTGTGAACTCGTAGGATATCTCTCCCAATTAGTAGAATTATCTGGGCTTGGGGGTCCAGTTCTGGTATCAGATGTGCTATGCGTTTCAAATGAGCACGATGTATAGCTGCGTCTGGTGCGGGAATTTCAGACCTATTATCTGGGATTTCATTGCATTCAGTTATAGTTGGTAAGGGTAGGCATATTTTACCATCTATGGACTCGACTTGATAGCCAGTAGCTCTTCTCCCTGTTGTCTCAAGACACTCTGCAAAAATCTTTAAGGAGTAAGGAGTGCTGGGGCCTTTGATATTAAAGATCTCAAAGAAGGTTGATGTGGCTAAAAGATAACGGGATACAAAAGGGGGAGCCCTCTGTGCTGGTTTCATGTAAATCATGTATGGCTTATTTGTCCCCTCAGGACATTAAGGATGGTTTGTGTGTTGTCTGTCATAAAGAGCCATCTTACCAGTCGAGTTTACCTGTTCCTGGACAAGAGCCTTCTTGGGTAGCCTCTTTGTCCCAGGTAATGAAGCAGTTTGTTGATCATATGGCTGCTCCCACTATGCCTCCTTGGATGGTGTGTCCACAGCAAACTATGGGCCTAATTCAGACCCGCTCGTGAGCGCTGAGCGCTCGCAAGCAGGTCGATGTTGCCGAAGTGCGCATGCGCACGACGGAGGCGGCTCCGTCGTGCGCATGCACGAGACCCGAATAACGACAGTCAAGCCGTTGTTATGGGTCTCGCACCATCGACAGCATGCCCTCTTTGGTGGGCGTGCCGGGGGCAAGGCTGCCTAGACGGAGACATTCCCATGGGAAAGCCTACCATCTGGGGCCGGCCCCACTGACATCACTAGTGATGTCAGTGGGAGTGCTTTTGGCTCTGATAGAGCCAAAAGCACTCCAGGGCTTACAGCAGCGAGACCCTATCTCGACCATCATTTTGGCCGATCACTATAGCTGTGGGTGGTCACCCACAGCTATGCGAGCGGCCAGGAAGCCGCTCCAAAAAGTAGGAGCAAAGGCCCTGATTCAGAGCGAGCGCTCTGTCAGAGCGTCCGGCTCTGAATCAGTGCCTATGTTTGCACCTCCTATGCATTTTTCCTGGGAGGATGTTGATGGCCATTCTAGTCAGAGTATGGCACCATCTAATGTTGATAGCAGACCGGTTGTTACTAAGGCGCCTAAGCGCAAGTTGGCTTTTCATCAGTCTGCTCAATATAAGGATTCAGTCTAGTTCGGGGGAGGAGGACCATCTGTACAGTTGATGTTCCTTCTTTGGTGAAGGCGGTTAAATCAATCCTAGACATTCAGGATGACGAAACAACTCATAGTAAGAATGCTCCAGTGTTTAATCACCACCGGAAGGTGGTCAAAACACAGGGCCTGATTCAGAGTCGCTCGCTCTGACAGAGCGCTCACTCTGAATCAGGGCCGGGCATTTTTTTTTTTTGGATCGGCATCTTGGCCGCTCGCATAGCTGTGGATGACCACCCACACACCCTTGTGGTAGAGTCTCGTGGCTGCAAGCCCCAGAGAAATTTCGGCTCTAACAGAGGCGGAATCTCTCCACTGACATCACTCGTGATGTCAGTGGGGCTGACCCCAAACAGCAGGGGTTCTCATGGATACACCTCCGTTTGGGCAGCCACCCCCCCCGGCCCGCCCACCAAAGGGGGCAAGCTGTCACTCAACATCGACAGCTCACCCCCTTTGGTGCGAGACCCGGAGTGATGGATTGCCCGTCGCTAGCCGGGTCTCGCACATACGCACGACGGAGCCGGCTCCGTCGTGTGCATGCGCTGTGGGCCACCATCGACCCGGTTGCGAGCGCTCAGCACTTGCGACAGGGTCTGAATCAGGCCCAGAGTTTCCTGTATCTGAACAGTTCACTAAGCTTATAGATGAGGCATGGGATAACCCTGCCAAATGTTTTTATGTGAATAAAAGAATAACATCATTGTATCCGTTACTGGCTTCTGTATGTACTAAGCAGGAGGTACCTCCTACTGTGGATACTCATTTAATCAGAAATGCTACATTGCCTATTCCATTGGCATCTTCCCTGAAAGATTCCATGGATAAAAAGATTGAAGCATGTGTTAAAACGATCTTTTCATCATCTGGAGCTGTTCCTCGAACAGCTATGGCTGGAGCCTGGGTAACCAAAGCTGTTGCAGAATGGATGAATGCATTGGAAAATTCTCTACCAAATGCTACCCAGAGGCAGATGATGTGTATCTCCCATATATGGGAAGCGGCTTATTATCTGGGAGAAGCTGCTGTAGATGCTGGAATTTTAGCTTCTAAAGCATCAGCAGCTTCAATAGTGGCATGCAGGGCCCTTGGTTAAGATCCTGGAAAGCTGTTATAGGATCAGAGAAGGCACTGGAAGTTTTACCTTTCTATGGAAAAGTAGTTTTTGGAGCAGAGTTGGATAAAATAATAGCTATGCTTGCAGCTTCAAAGTCAGCAGGTCTGCCATCTACAGTGACTATAAAGTCTAGGCAGGTTTCTTCTCGCTCCTTCTATTCCCAGGGTCGAGCAAGGGAACAGCCTTCCTCTAAGACGTCTAGTTTTCGCAAAATATCAAGGCGACAAACTAAGAGGTCTGGCCAGGCAAGACTTCCAGCTTCTAAACTGGATGACAAACCCTCTGCCTGATGGGGCAGGCCTCCTCCTGGGGATCCCAGGGTGGGAGGCCGACTTCTTCAGTTTGCTTTATTTTTGGTGTCAAACGACAACAGATGCCTAGTTCTGTGAAGTGGTCTCTCACTTTGCAGGAGGCATCCTCCCCAGATGCGGTAAAGGCTTTGGCCCTTCAGGAAGCCATTCACTCCCTGCTGCAGGCGGGGGGGTAATAGTCCCAGTTCCTGTGTCTCAACATGGAAGGGGTTATTATTCCAATCTATTTCTGGTTCAGAAACCGAATGGTGCTTATCGTCTTATACTGAATCTAAATACCCTCAACAGGTTTATCCATGTACCCAAGTTTCGTATGGAAACTCTCCGATCAATTATTTTGGCAATAGAGCCGGAGGATTACATGGTCTCCCTGGATATTCAGGATGTATATCTGCATGTTCCTATTATACCTTCCGACCAGCAATTTATACGGTTTACTCTCCTTCAGCAACATTACCAATTTCAAGCTCTACCCTTTGGCCTATCTTTGGCTCCCCGTGTATTTACCAAAATAATGGAAGTCAAAACGGCCTATCTCAGGTGTCAGTCATCCAGATATGGCAGAATTCTGACTCCCTGTCTGATAATGGCACAGACTCCGGTTGTTTTACAAAACCATCTTCATCTGACCATAGCTTGCTTACAAAAGCACGGCTGAATCATCAATTGGAAGAAATCATCACTTTCTCCAACACAGCAGATGGTACATCTGGGAGCTCTTCTGGATTCTCGGGCACAGATGGTGTTTCTGCCAGAGGACAAGATTGTGACCCTATCGTTGCGAATACGCAAGCTGCTTTGCAAGCGAAGGGTATCCATTCTGTTAGCAATGCAGGTCCTGGGATCAATGGTATCCACCTTCGACATGGTGGGGTATGCTTAGTTCCATTTCAGGCCTCTGCAAAGATTGATTCTCACCAGGTGGAACGGACAGTATCATCAAATAAAGTCCCAGAGGATCCTTCTTACTCCAGAGGTTTGTCACTCCCTCCTGTGGTGGCTGAGAAAGGCTCATCTGAACAAAGGGCGTCCATTCTAGTTTCCAAATTGGGTGCTGCTCACCACAGACGCCAGTCTTTCATGGATGGGGGTCAGTGGCAGGTCATCACACCTTGCAGGGAAGATGGACAAATCAGGAAAGTCATCTGTTAATAAACATTATGGAACTGCAAGCAGTATACAAGCACTTGTCATGGCACAGTACCTGCTACAGGGAAAGCCGATCCAGATCCAGTTCGACAATGTGACAACAGTGGCCTACCTCAATCATCAGGGAGGCAGAAGAAGTTACGCATCCATGAAAGAAGTGATAAGGGTTCTGATTTGGGCAGAACGTCATCTTCCAGGAGTACTCAATTGGGAAGCAGGCTTCCTAAGTCACCAGGATATACACGCCAGAGAGTGGTCTCTCCATCCGTGTATGTTTCAGCTCTTGGTATACAAATGGGGTCTACCAGAGATAGATCTCATGGTGTCACATCACTACCACAAGGTCCCCAGGTATGGGTCCAGATACCCAACAGCAACCTTCGTGGATGCACTGACGGTAAGATGGGATTTCAAGCTGGCGTATCTTTCCTCCGATCTCCCTCCTCCCAAGAGTTCTCAGGGATTTCAAGCAGGAAGGCGGAACAGTAATACTGGTGACTCTGGCTTGGCCCAGACATCATTGGTTCACCGACATACAGAATCTGTCAATAGACAGTCTGTATCCTCTTCCTCTATGGCAGGATCTGCTAATGCAGGGTCCCTTTCGGCATCCGGACTTACTTCATCTGGCTTTGATGACGTGGCTCTTGAATCTTCCATCCTAAGAGCAAAAGGTTTTTCCAATTCTGTAATTCAAACGATGCTTAGGGTACGGGAACGTGCCTTGGCCTGAATATATTAGTTTAGCCTTCTTTTGGTCAATGGTGTTCCCACAGAAAGTATGATCCTAAGGTTTTAGGATTTCCAGGATACTGGCTTTTCTCCAGGCAGGTTTAGACTGTGGTCTCCGTCTGGCTACTTTGAGAGTGCAGTTTTCTGCACTGTCAGTCTGGTTCAAGAGAAAGATTGCCTCATTAACAGATATTAGAATTTTTTCCAAGGAGTTCTGCAAATTCATCCTCCTTCTGTTCCACCAGTAGTACCGTGGGATTTGTCTTTGGTTTTTAAGGGGTTACAAGCTCCTCCATTTGAACCTCTAGACTGTAGATTTGAAGTGGTTGACAGCAAAGACACTTTTTCTTCTCGCTATCTCTTCTGCTTGCAGAGTCTCTGATTTGGCAGCTCTTTCTTGTTGCTCTCCATTTTTGATTTTTTTCACCAGGATAAAGCTGTTCTTCGTACAAGGGAAGGTTACCTTCCTTAGGTAGTGTCCCATTTTCATGTAAATGAAGAAATTGTAGTTCCAGCTTTTCAGGCTCCAGATCTTTCTGTAGGTGAAGCCTTCCTGGATGTAGTTTGTGCTCTCCGTATCTATGTGGCGCACACAAACCTTGTTAGAAAGTCAGATGCTCTTTTAGTATTATATGGTTTTCACAAACAAGGATGGCCAGCTAATAAGCAGACTCTGGTGAGATGGCTACGGATGACCCTCAGGTGTACACACAGGCTGATATCCCTCTCCCAAGCACAGTGACAGCACATTCTACTCGGTCTGTAGGGCCATCATGGGCATTTAATCGTGGTGCCTCTGCTGAAGAATTGTGCAAAGCAGCCATGTGGTCTTCTGTCCATACTTTTCTTTTATGCCTTTGATACTTTTGCCTCTCAGGATACTTCCTTTCGGTGACAGTTCTCCTTTCTGCACAGGAGCGTCCCCCATCCTAGGGGAACTTATGGTAGGCTTACCTAGATAACTCCTTTTCTTCGAGGTCCATAGTGTCCACAGGGCACCCACCCTGACGCACCTAGCTGCATGGGTAATTTTTTTTCCGATCACAGATTCCCTAATTTTGTGTAAGAGTGTTTCTGGTGTATAATTGCGCTTCCTTCTCCTCTTTCCTTCTTCTGCCTTGAGGCTTTAACTGTTTGGTGCCTGGTCTCCAACCATAATATTCCCCATGGTATCCCTGTGGACCTCAAAGAAAAGGAGTTATCTAGGTAAGTCTACCATAACTCTAATTTTTAACCTAAATGATAGATAGATAGATAGATAGATAGATAGATAGATAGATAGATAGATAGATATTGTGAAATGCAGGTAGAATGTGATTTACAGGCTCAGTATACTGACCATGTGACTTTTTACATCATAAACAGCCATTGTGATGTCACTCAGCTTTGACAGAAACATCACCATTTTTGTATAGAACAGTTATCAACTGTAGCTGCTGATATGACATATCACAATGTAAGGTATGCTTACTTTAACCTAAATGTTATATATGAAAATAATGATAGATAGATGTTAAACTGTATCTGTTAATATGACTACTGGTGTAAGCTTATTTTAACCTAAATGATAGGGAGGGGGGGAGAGGAAGATGGAGAGAGATAACTGGCATTGGTGAAATGAAGGTAGGGTGTTATTTTATATCCTCCACAGGATGATCATGTGACTTGCTATGGAACGGTTAGTTAACTGTATCTGTTAATATGCCTACTGACCTTGTAATGTAAGATTAATTTTATGTAAATGATAGATTATAAATACATTATTAATAGATAGATAGCAATGGCAAAATGCATGTAGGAGGTGATTTTTCACCTCAGTATACTGACAAAATAACTTGTTACATCATAAACACTATTTGTGATGTCACACAGCTTTGGTAGCAAGGTCACCATTTTTTAGAGAACTGTCAGTTATCAACTGTATCTGCTGATATGACATGTCACAATGGGGTATATGTATGATAGGTGCACTTACCATGCCGCTATAACGTTTCGCGCTTTGCCTCTATACCGAGGCGAAGCAGGAAGCACTACCGATGAGATGTTCTTAGCGTTAACTCCCTCCTCCGGCGCTACCCGCTAGAGACCACAGCGCATCAGCCTAGTGCTGATGCCCTGTGTCTCTGACCCCGGCCGGCTCCACTGAGCATGCGCAGGATCTCGCAAGTATCGCGAGATCCCCGCATGCAGCCTGGAGCCGGCAGCCGCCACAGCAGGGACTGCGTTTTCCCTGCTGTGAGGATACGGCAGTGCCAGGCTGTAGCTGTCGATAACGACAGCTACAGCGCGCCGAACGGTCAGGCAATAAGACCGTTCATACATGGTCCAGGCTATCGGCGCTGCTATCTTGTAGATAGCAGCGCCGATAATGACAGGGGCGCATAGCACCCCTGTCATTTACCGCCCAGACCCCCAATCATACATAGGGGAGAGGCGGTATCCGCGCACATAACGTGCACTATACCGCTTCAGGGCTTCATACATCTCCCCCATTGTAAGGTATGCTTATTTTAACCAAATGTTATAATGTTAGATATATAGTTAGATAGATAGATCCTTGTAAAGCTGTTAGTTATCAACTGTATTTGCTAATATGCTTACTGACTGTATAGTGTAAGCTTATTTTAACCTAAAATATAGATAGATAGATAGATAGATAGATAGATAGATAGATAGATAGATAGATAGATAGATAGATAGATATTGTGACATGTAGGTGCGATATTATTTACAGCCACAGTATACTGACCATTTGACTTGTTACATCATAAATAGCGATGATTTTGTACAGAACTGTCAGTTATCATCTGTATCTGCTGATATGACATGTCACAGTGTAAGGTATGCTTATTTTAACCTAGATGTTATATATGTAAATAATTAGCGATAGATACTGTAGATAACATTGGAGAAATGCAGGTAGAATTTGATTTATAACCTCAATAGGTTGATCATGTGACTTGCTATAAAACTGTTAGTTATCAATTGTATCTGTTACAGCTCAAGGCCTCCACATAAAAATAGGCCTGTTATCATTACAGCATGAAGAAGACCAGCCACCAGTTTGGACACTGTTGGCCATAAATCATATGTAATATATTTATATTTATATTTTTTTCATAAATTGAAGCAATGCCCTTCATCATTTTGAGCCACAGGCCCATGTGGCGCTTAATTCATCCCTGGCTCTACAAAGAAATAGGTGCTTGCAGCAATGTAGCAAGGAGGCCTCATGCTTTAGAAGTGCTAGAGACTGCTCCAATGTCAGACTGAGGCATGAAGACAGGGAATGCAGTGGTAGGAGCCCAAAAGGGGTGTGGCAAGTCTCCAGAGGGGGTGTGGCCAACCATCACAAAGGGACTTGGCCAACCATTAAAAATAGGACATGCAATAGAACAGGGCCCCTTCATAAAGGAGTGGATAGGGGTGTGTGAGGACCACCCACTTTGATTGTCAGGAGGGCTAATCTTGGTGTAGTTCCCAACAAACTAGGTATCCAAATGAATCCATGATCCTGCTCCATCAAGTTACTGACACCTAGAGTAGGGGGTGTGGCCCTCATGCAGTGGGGATCACTGGGGATTTTTTCCTGTACACCTGTGGACCAGTCCAACTGCTTTAAGTGAGGTCGCCATACCCAACATTAGGCAGCTGTGCCTTTTATGATTACTGGGAGGTATGCAATATGCATAATACAGAGGACTGTTGTAGTTGATTTACCAGCTTAAAAGTATTTGAAGAGTGAATGAAGGTGTTATGTTACATTTAGAAGAAACTGAGATATTTACAGTTAAAAATAAATTTGACATTTGACATGAATTGGACATAGCACTTTTTTGCACAAATATATCAGTAAATAGACCACCAATATTTAAAATAAAATTCTTACTATGATCCCTAGGTCATAACACCTTCATCCTTTAAGAAAAGTAATTTTTCCATAAATTGTTACATAACACCTTCATCCACTCGCCTCTTCAATTACAATTTTTTTTTAATATATATTGCAGCTCATTGCCTTTTTGAAATATCTCATCTAGGTATTGTAATAAAGTCTTTGGTATATTGTTTATATATTTGTGTGTAAGTTTATATAACAGGATTTTGGTACTTACCCGGAAATCCCTTTCTCCGATTCCATAGGGGACACTGGAGGCTTCATGACAGTGGGGTATAGATGTGTGCTAACTGGACCTGGCATTTTAAAATTTTGAAAGTGTGACTAGCTCCTCCCCCTCTATACTCCCCTACAAGCCCAGTCTTAGGAAACTGTGCCCGAGGAGAGCAGGAAAAGAAACGGAAGAGGAGGAGGTGAAGCAAGTACACATAACAACAAGCAACACATAATGTGTACAAAGTTGGGTAACAGTAAAATGAAGAAAAAACCAAAACAGTCATAACATATAATGACAACAACCATGGCAGAAAGGAACAGCGCAGGGTGGGCGGCCAGTGTCCCATATGGAATCGGAGAAAGGGATTTATCAGTAAGTACCAAAATCTGTTTTCTCCTTTATCCACTAGGGGACACTGGAGGCTTCATGACAGTGGGGACTTCCCAGAGCTCCCATCATGGGCGGGAGAGCTCGGAGAACCCTGCAGAACAGCACGGCCATACTGCGATGCAGAGGCTGCAAACGTGTTAAATCGCTAAAACCGACAAAGGTATGCTGGCCTGACCAAGTGGCCGCCTGGCAAAGTAACTCCATCAAAACCCTGTGAGCAGCTGCCCACGAGAAACCCACCGAGCGAGTGGAATGCACTGTAATTGAAAACAAAGGCTCCCAGAGGAGGCTACATAGGATGGATCCAGCGTACAAGCGTCTGTTTGGAAGCCGGCAAACCAGGACGAGCAGCATCATATAAAACAAACAGTCAGACTTTTGTAGAGCTGCGGTCCTACCCACATAGATCCGGAGAGCTCTAAAACATCCAAGGATCTTGATGCTGGTGAATCCTATGGAAAAGCTGGCACCACAGTAGGTTGGTTTATGTGGAATGCAGAAACCACCTTGGGAAGAAAAGCCATTCTCATACGGAGTTCTGCCCTATCCGCATGAAAAACCAAAGTACGAACGATGACAGGAGAGAGCCCCGAGTTCCGACACCCTTCTGGCTGAGGCTAGAGCGAGGAGAAGTACCACCTTCCATGAGAGGTACTTCAACTCCACCATCTCCAATGGTTTGAACAGAGAAGACTGTAAGAAAGAGAGGATGAGATCTAGATCCCATGGAGCCATAGGAGGTACAAATTGTGGTTGTAAATGGATAACCCCCTGCACAAAAGTCTAAACATCCGGGAGTAAGGCCAGTTTTTTCTGGAAGAAAATGGACAGTGCTGAGACCTGAACCTTCAGGGATCCCAGACGTAGTTCCACTGAGAGGCCTGCCTGCAGGAAAAGCAGGAGTCTGGATACCTTGAAATTTGTAGGAGGCGATCCCCGCCATTCACATCATAGTACATAAGCCTTCCAAATGCGGTGGTAGTGTTTGGAAGTAACTTCCTTCCGGGCCCGGAGCATAGTAGGGATTACAGTTGACGGGATCCCTTTTCATCGTAGAATTGCCCTTTCAAGAGCCACGCCGTCAAACGTAGGTGCTTTAAGTCTGGATAGACTAAAGGACCCTGCTGCAAGAGATCCTCTCACAGAGGTAGAGGCCACGGATCGTCTATCAGCAGAAGGCGAAGGTTGGAATACCAAGCTCTGCGATGCTAATCCGGAGCCACCAATAAAACCTTGGATCTCTCCCTCTTGATGCATTGTAGAATATGAGGCAGAAGAGGAAATGGTAGGAACAGATAGACAAATCGGAACCGCCATGGTGTTGAGAGTGCATCCACTGCCACAGCCTCCGGGTTTCTCATCCGAGAGCAGTACAGAGGCAGTTGATGAAGTTGATGATTCTGTCTGGACACCAATGGATTGACTTGCGGAAGGCCCCACCTTTGGACAAGTTGTTGCTGATATCGCCACGGCATACCTTTCCACCCAGAGTAGGATGCAGCTTACCTTCTTCATTGCCGGCCGACTTCTGGTGCTGCCCTGTTGGTTTTTGTACACCACCGCTGTGGTGCTGTCCGACTGGACTCTGGCGGCTTGACCGCAAACAGGTGATGTGCTAACTGAAGAGGATAGAACACTGCCCGTAATTCTAAGATGTTTATCGCAGTTTCACTTCCTGTGGGGTCCAGAGGCCCTGGAAGTGGTTCTACAGAGTCACTCCCCCCACCCTCTCAGACTCACATCTGTGTTTAGGAGAGTCCAATGCCACACTCTGAACCTCTTGCCGCCCAACAGGTGAGACGAGCTCAGCCACCAGAGAAGAGATATCCGAGTTTAGGGATTTAGCTTCATGCGCTGGTGAAGGAAAAGATGGGATCCTGACCATTGGGAGAGGAGGTCCAGCTGAAGTGGCCTGGAGTGGAAACGGCCGTAGGGGATGGCCTCAAAAGTCGCCACCATCTTCCCGAGGAGTTGTATGCAGAAGTGCACTGATACCAGCCTCACCATCTCCTGAATGGAAGTTGCCTTTTCCTGAGGAAGGAAGACCCTCTGACAAACCATGTCCAGGATCATCCCCAGAGTCTGTGTCAGCTTCAGATAGGACTTGGGAAAGTTCAGGATCCACCCATGTTATATTAGGAGCCTGTGAGTCACTACAATGTTTTGTAGTAACTGGTCTCTGGAATGAGCTTTCAGGAGGAGATCTTCCAGGTAAGGGACAATCATGACCCCCTGTGTCTGAAGGAGACCCATCATCACTGTCATCACCTTGGTGAATACTCTGGGGGCCGATGACCAGCCGAAAGGTCAAGGCCTGGAACTGGAAATGTGAGTTTCGAATGGCGAATCGTAGAAATGCCAATTGGAATGTGAAATAAGCATCTTTGATGTCTAGAGATACCATGAATTTGCCTTCCTCTAGCCCCGCAATGACAGATTGAAGGTACTCCATCTTGAACCTGAATACTCTCAAGTAGGGATTGAGATCCTTCAGAATAGGTCTGACTAATCCGTCTGGCTTCGGAACTACAAACAACCTGGAGTAGAATCCCTTTTTGATTTGATGCATGGGAACTTGTACCAAGACCCGAGCGGTCAGAAGTTTGTCTATCACTTCCTGTAATACGACACTCCTGTCACTGGAAACTGATAAAAACCTGTGGTGAAAAACCAAGGAGGAGGTTGGAACTGGAAATCGAGTTTGTATCCCTGGGTGATGAGGTCCCGAACCCAGGCGTCTGGGCAAGATTGTGCCCATACTTTCCTGAAGTCCCGAAGACGTGCTTCCACCCTGTGGTCTCCCAGGTGAGGGGGGAAACCAGTCATGCACTGGGTTGGTGGTGGACTTAAGTCCTGTTGAGCAGAGGGTGCTGCGGATGGCCTCTGGAACCATGAGAAATTGTAGGTCCTCCCCTGGAGCAGCCTCTAAATCTTCCAGAGGGTACGAAAGGACCGAAAGGAAGGTCCAGAATAGGGCTTTTGAGGAGCCGGGGCAGCAGATGGGAGATAAGTAGACTTACCCCCAATAGCCTGGGAAATCCACTTATCCAGTTCTGGGCCGAATAGGACATTTCCTGTGATAGGTAGATTTTGCACCACTCTTTTTGATTCTGCATCTGCCTGCCACTGTCGAAGCCAAAGCACTCTGCGTGCTGATACCGCCAAGGCCAAAGTTCTAGAGGCAAGATTACAAACGTCCTTAGACGCCTCTCCAAGATAGGAAGCCGATTTCCCTATATGTTCTGCTAGAGGAATAAGGTTCTCAGCGGGGAGTTAAGCCTGCAGACCATCAGCTAGCTGTGTAGCCCAAGATTCAATTGCCTTGTTGGTCCAGCAGCTCAGTATTACAGGACAAGAGTCACGCCTGTTGCTGTATATATGGACTTTAGAGTGTTCTCCAACCTCCTGTCTGATGTTTCCTTTAATGATGTGGCCCCTGGAACTGGCAGAATAGTCTTTTTGGAAAGCCGAGAGACTGAGGGATCTACTGCAGGAGGAGTGTCACATAGTTTCCTGCTGTCTGCAGGGAAATGGTAGGTGGACAAAAGCCTACGGGACACCTGGAATTTTTTTATCTGGGTGTTCCCAAGCCGCAGTCAGGAGAGAATCCAGTTCCTCTGATACTGGAAAAGAGGCAGCTTGCCTTTGCCTCTTTAAAAAGAAGGATGGCCGAGCAGGACCTTGGTCCTCCTCCTCTACCTTTAACACCTGGTGGATTGCTGAAATCAACGCCTCTATCCCCTGGGACATAGGTTCTGGCTCCTCCTGGAGCTGCTCCTCTCCAGAGTCCTGTGTATATTCGCACTCCTCTAGAGTGGGCATATCCTCATCCTCTGAGTCATCCGACTGGAGGACTGAGGGAAACAGTCTCTTCTTGGAGAACTGTGGAGAATGTACCACAGATGGAGCACGGGACGGTATCATGGCTTTTGTGAGCCGTTCCATAGATTTTGCTAGGGACCGCACCCAGGCCGGTTCCTCTAGAGTAGTCGCTTGAGACCTGGAAACATCTCTATCCTTACGAGAAGCCTCCAGCTCTGCAGACAGGTGCGACATAACCGATGTGAATTGCACCGCCCATGTCGGTGGTTCCTGCACATGCAATGTATTACAATTTGTTTGCACAACAGGGAGCTAGATGATTGCCCCTGTGAAAACTTTTCTGCACCTTTCGTGCAAGTAAAGGACTTCAGTGAAGCCTTAGAGCCCTTTCCAGCCATGGTACACACTAAAAACACACACAGCACAGTAGCGTAGTGGACAGTGAAACAAAAGGTAGAGACTGAGATGCAGAGAGGTAGGAGAGGAAGGCAGAGGGGGAGGAGAAACACACCCACCCTAACAGCGCTCCAAGCAGTGCTAGAAATGCTAGGCACAGATAGGATAGTAACCAATATTAAAATTGAAAATAGTTGCTATATGCCCTAAATGCTTTCCTGACCAGCCTAACCCCACTGATCACCCACAGTTCAAGGGTAAGCTGTCTTGGCGCTATGAGCACGGTCAGCAGGAGCTGTGTAGGAATCTCCGCAGCAGGGATCTGTGTAATGGTCGCCAGCATGTATGGAAGCGCTGGGGCCGCAGGGAGCAAGGAGCAGATTCACGGAGATAGGCGCTAGCGTACTACTGCTGATTACATCTACATACTGCCCGTTTATAATGCCTGGCTACCCTGCTAATCGGGGAGCCAAGATTATACTCACAAATCTACCATTGCTGCCGGTGGCAGGCTAGCTAATGGGGGACCGCGATGCGTCTTGCACGCAGCAGCATGCAATACTCCCCAGAGACAGTGGTCTCTGTAGCCGGGGACACGTGCGCTAATTGGAAGCCGTTGCGATTAGGTCCCCCCGGTAGCTCCATCAGTGCAGACAGGCAGGGGCAGCTGCTGCCTGTCATATCCTCATTGTCTTTTCATCTGTAGATACTAAGACTGGGCCTCTAGGGGGTATAGAGGGGGAGGAGCTAGTCACTGCCAGCTCCCAGTTAGCACACATCTATACCCCACTGTCATGAAGCCTCCAGTGTCCCCTAGTGGATGAAGGAGAAATGTGAATTGTGAAACTCTACAGTCCCATCTTAATATTGCCTATCCCCTGCCATATAGTCCATAGGAGGAATCCGACCGAGGTAGCACTTCATTTACCTAGAAGCTTCTCCTTAACAGAGATCTGTTGAAGAGGGTTGGATGGATTGTAGGGGTTGGGTATGAAATACCGACAGCAGCATCCTGATGGATGATGATCCCGACAGGGACGGTGAGTACCCTAACCCTCCACCTCATCCCGGCCGCCGGTAAATTAACTACATCCTGATTGTAGTACACTAACTCAAGTTGTAGCCAAAATGAGTGGCTCCTGCACAATCTAATTCCTACAGAGGGACAACATTAGTGTAGGTTTGTCCAAAGGTGGCCAATATGTTTAAGTTGAACATGGACTTTACAGCTACAAAATCAGTGGAGAAATGTGACACAGACTTTGGGGATAGATGCATAGCAGTTTAAATTGAGTTAAATACACAGTAATTAGGGATCCCCAGTATGTTAGAACAAGTCCATCTGTTTTCTTTCAGTAGAGCAGTCCCCATAGGTTTCTTGTGACTATGATCTACCCATATAAATCAAGCTCTGAAAATCTATTATTTGATGGTGTCAGCACTTGTAGCCTATAGGCTACAAAATTTCAAAAAATATTTGGTCAGAAATCCCCTGGATACCTCTCTGTTACACAGCCAGATGGCAGCTTAAGCACTCACATTTTCCAGGTCTGAAACCCACAAGTAATGACTTCGCTGGGACAGCTTGATATCAGAGTAGGCAGGTTCTATATAATAGATTTGGATGGAAAGGACAGCGATCTAGCTACAAAGACAGAGGGAACTGATCACAATTTTATTGCTATCAATTTTACATCTCACCCTCTATCACATTGTTGCAATGGGTCATGTGTGCCAAATCAGAAGGAAACAGTTACTTCAAATGCTTAGTTTAACATATGTTTATGTACCACAGGTGTTAATCACTGACAATTCCATATGCAACAACCCAGGGCCGAAACTATGGGTGTGTAACCAGTGCCACCACACAGAGCGCCAGGATTCTGTGGGCGGCACTGTTGCTGAACCACAACACTTGCTTCTGGCTAACAGGGTGCCTGGAACGGCACACTACATCCAGGATTGCCTCTACAGTGTCGCCCGGACAATCCTGTGGAAGCTCCAGACGGGCACACTGCAGTCTGTGCAGCCAAACAGGCATCCTCATGGGCATCGGCACGGCGGGGAGTCAAGGGGATGGCTTGCACCCTAAAAAAAACATTTCAAAGGAGCAGCGGCCGCGCACTGTCAGGGCTGTGTAGCTTTTTAGTAATAGGCTGCACAGCCCCTGCACCGCATGGAGGAGGAGCTGTAATATGTGGCCTTTAAGTTAAAAAGCCGCACATTACACTTCCTCCTCTGTGCGGTGCAGGGCTGTGCAGGCTATTACTATAAAGCTCAGTCCCTGACAGTCTGTGGCCACCGCTTAGGTAACGTCAAGTCTTTCCGACGCCCAGTCAGCTCTGCACTTACCGGTGCTGCCAGTCATGCTTAGGGGGTGGGGCTGGCACTAGGCCCATTTGTGCCCTGTTACAACCCTGCAGCATCCACAGACAACCACTGACACATACCCAGCAATCAGACAAAACCATTGGCAAGACACATACCCAGCAACCAGACAAGGAGGACATAGACATACAAGCAATAAAAACTGAAACAAAACTGGTGTTAAATAACCTCTAGAACTTGTAAAAAAATAGACACTAGTCACACATTTGCTGGAAAATAGTTGCAGAGCAATAATACAGAAATATTGACACATATAATTCCAAATACTGAATCTGTTATGATCAGTTACCTGTAATAAGCCTTTAGCATAACTTTGCCGAGGGCTTCACCTATAGCACCCACCTTTATAGTAGAACTTTATCAGTTCACAGAGCCTGATTCAGAGCTGGAAGCAAATGTGGAATCCATAGCAGAGTGAGTGACAGGCTGTCAGTGTTTGGGGGGTGGTGATGGGTGGTGGTCTGAAAAATGCAGACGTGTCTGTCCATTTTAACGCTGTTACATGGGTGTGCATAAATTATCCCTGTGACTGCATACGCAGCTCTGCGTGTCAGAAGAGCTCCCAAGGCTGCGGCAGGTCAGACATGTCGCAAGGGCAAGATGGCTTCTTGATGTGCGTCGAGGTTACCGATATTTTTGCATGTAAGTGACGTGTATGCATATGAGAAGGCATCATTGGACGTCTTTATGCTCAGGTAAGCTTTGCAACCATTTGCATAGTTTTGTAGCTGTGATGCATACGAAATCGCAGCTGTGATCGCATTAGCGTCCATCTCTGAATCAGGCCAACAGATACTTAGATGATCCCAGGACTTAAACTCGAGTAGTAAAAGCTTAATAGAAGAAACTGATTACTATAATAATAAACTTATAGGATCACAGTCCATTAAACAGACCCACAATCAGTCACAATATATAATTTATAATGTACAGTCTGAGATATTTTATATTGAATCTGCTGACTGTGGCACAGAACAAGTTGACAAAGCCAAGGCCAGAGCCAGTAATCATTTCATATAATAAAGGTAGGCAAGCCGTGACTTTGCAAGTAAATCTATCTATAGAATGATGAGAGCAAGCCAGATTCAAAGCCAGTATATCAGTCTGAGAATGCTGAGAGCAAACTAGGATCAGAGCCTGTACTGTATTTCAGTCTGATAATGCTGAGAGCAAATCGAGGTCTAGATCCAAAACACCAGGTGCAAAAATCGCAAGGCCATGCACCTTGTATGTGCCATTTTGGAGGCAGGACCGCATGCCATGCCCCCGATTACGCCATGCTGGGGGCTTGCCCAGCACTCTGGGAGCTGCTGGGAAGCCCCCAGCCTCTCCCATCACAGTGTGGATGATGCCTTTCCTATCACAGTGTGGATCAAGCTCTGTTCAGTGCAGCTCTGCTATTTTGGTTTCACCCCCTCGGATGGTGTCACCCGATGTGGCCCGCATCCCCTAGTGACGCCACTGCACAAATCATCAAGGAAGTAGGAACAATGCTGTCACTGGCACCTGCATAAAGGTCTAAAGGCTAGATTAAGGGGCAGTGTCTAACCTCTGGCAGGTATTCATGTGAACACGTTGTCTCCATCTGATTGTAACAGAATCACTGTGCATCATTGATCCCAAAACTTGCCAGTAGGATGAGCTGAATAGATTTTGGTGCACCTTGCTAAATATAGATCAGGTGCATGATGCACTTATGCTGGGCATACACTGTCAGATAACATGTCTGTCAAACAAACAGACATTTTATCTGACAGTCTGTAACCAGCATACAGTGCATCAGGAAAGTATTCACAGTGCGTCACTTTTTCCACATTTTGTTATGTTAGAGCCTTATTCCAAAACGGAATAAATAAATTTTTCTCCTCAAAATTCTACACACAATACCCCATAATGACAACGTGTAAAAAGTTTTTTTGAGATCTTTGCAAATTTAATTAAAAAAAAAGAAATCACATGTACATAAGTATTCACAGCCTTTGCTCAATACTTTGTTGATGCACTTTTGGCAGCAATTACAGCCTTAAGTCTTTTTGAATATGATGCCACAAGCTTGGCATACCTATCTTTGGGCAGTTTCGCCAATTCCTCTTTTCAGCACCTCTCAAGCTCCATCAGGTTGGATGGGAAGCATCGATGCACAGCCATTTTCAGATCTCTCGAGAGACGTTCAATTGGATTCAAGCCTGGGCTCTGGCTGGGCCACTCAAGGACATTCACAGAATTGTCCTGAAGCCACTCCTTTCATATCTTGGCTGTGTGCTTAGGGTTGTTGTCCTGCTGAAAGATTAACCGTTGCCCCATTTTGAGGTCAAGAGCCCTCTGGAGCAGGTTTTCATCCAGGATGTCTCTGTACATTGCTGCATTCATCTTTCCATCTATCCTGACTAGTCTCTCAGTTCCTGCTACTGAAAAACATCCTCACAGCATGATACTGCCACCACCATGCTTCACTGTAGGGATGGTATTGGCCTGGTGACGAGCGGTGCCTGGTTTTCTCAAAACAGACAGCCTGGCATTCATGCCAAAGAGTTCAATCTTTGTCTCATCATGGTCTGGGAGTCCTTCAGGTGCATTTTGGCAAAGTCCTTGTGGGCTGCCATGTGCTTTTTACTAAGGAGTGGTTTCTGTCTGGCCAATCTACCATACAGGCCTGATGGTGGATTGCTGTAGAGATGGTTGTCTTTCTGGAAGGTTCTCCTCTCTCTACAGAGGAATGCTGTAGCTCTGACAGAGTGACCATCAGGTTCTTGAGCACCTCCCTGACTAGGGCCCTTCTCCCCCAATCGCTCAGTTTAGACGGACGGCCAACTCTAGGAAAGAGTCCTGGTGGTTCTGAACTTCTACCATTTATGGATGATGGAGGCCACTGTGCTCATTGGGACCTTCTAAGCAGCAGATATTTTTCTGTACCCTTCCCCAGATTTGTGCCTGGAGACAATCCTGTCTCGGAGGTCTACAGACAATTCCTTGGACTTCATGCTTGGTTTGTGCTCTGACATGAACTGTCAAATGTGGTACCTTATATAGACAGGTGTATGCCTTTCAAAATCATGTCCAATTTGCAAAAATCTCTAAAAAACTTTTTACAGGTTGTCATTATGGGGTATTGTGTGTAGAATTTTGAGGACAATAATGAATTTATTCCATTTTGAAATAAGGCTGTAACATAACAAAATGTGGAAAAAGTGACACAGTGTGAATACTTTCTGGATGCACTGTATATTGTGGCCATACACTGACATATTTCAGTGTATGACAATATGATGTCTGGCTTCCTTCCCTGGGGAGGAGACATTTCCCTGTTCCTCCCCTGTGAAGCAATGGGGAGGAACATTGGGCGGTCAGCCAGGGACAGCACATATACTACCCAAAGTGGCCGACTTGCAGCTCACATATTATCGCATCTATCGGTCAAGCTGGATACTTCGACATGTTTGACAGACCGATCATTTGTGGTCGGTCGCAGATATTCTGTACAATTATCTGTATGCTCAGCATACATTTGCACCAAAGTAGAATGTGAATTTTTTTTCTTGTGGGACAGATAACTTAAATTTTAATTCAATTTAAAATGTTTCAATTTATCTAGTATTCAATTTATCTAGTATTCAATTTATCTAGTAGATAACTTAAATTGCCTGGTAAAGGTGGAGGAGATCAATATAGGAAAACATTGCCAATATTACAGATGGGTGCAAGCATTTATCTTCCTGCAAAAGGATTTTGTTTTCCACCTGCTCAACCCACCCAATATAGGCGCATCCCAATTTTACAGAGATTTGCTACAGCAGGGGGTGATAATATGAACTTTTAATTATTTCCAACGAGATGAAGATGCAATTGAAGTGTTACATGTTAATGACTGACAAACTGTTTTCTGACTGCAAACCTCTGCAGCTGTCTTCTGACTATATACAGAATCTATATTCAGTGACGTTACTAGGGTTGGTGTCACCTAGTGCAAGACTGTAGACTCCTCGCACGCGCTGCAGGTGATGCCATGCTCCCTGGTGTATGACGTTTTGGGGATGTGACGCTGGTGGTTTGACCAGAACTCCTCTCCTGGCACAGTGTTGATGATGCGCACCCCTGCTCGGTGACAAAATTTGAGGGGGTGAACCCTAAGTAACAAAGCAGCTTTGCTCTTTTGGTGTCACCTCTTAGGATGGTGTCACCTGGTGCGGTCCCACGCCAATGTCTATAATATTAAAAATACACTGGACCTGTTGCTCAGCTCCAGAATAACAAACTTTCTGACATTTCCAAAAGCTCTCCTTGCCTTACTTTAAACTTGCCTAATTAAGCATATTCAATCTATCCCTTACATCAGTGGTTCCCAAACTTTTTTGACTCACGGTGCCCTAGAGTATCAGCATTGTTTTCACGGCACCCCTAAGCCAAACGTTTATTATTAAAGAATTCAGAAAATAATGTAGTGGTAAGTAGTACAGTGAAGTAAATTGTGCTGACCTGTCATCCTTAGGCTCAGTTATGTGGTGGTGGACAGGTTTGTGCTTCTGTTTGTGCACATATTTACATTACATTGACCATAAATAATTTGATTTGGTGCTTGATCACCAACCTGAGGCACCCCTGCAAGTGTTCCGAAGCACCCCAGGGTGCCACGGCGCACAGTTTGGGAACCACTGCCTTACATGTATCTTTGGGATATGGCTAAAATATATAGATAGGCTTTCAACTGTATAAACTGTAAAAGTTTCACCACCCATCCACCATTTATCTCATCTGAATGATCGGGTGCCTGCCTGCCTGCCTGAATAAGGCTTTTCACATTCTTTCGATGGACCTGAATTATGAGTGTCCAATTATTTCAGGGGCAAAAATTTGTGAGTCTCCTGGCCAATAGAAGAGAAGTAGACACAGGGCCTGATTCAGAGGCACACGCTATTTGCAGGGCGTCCCTTTTTTAAAAAATTCCGGCCTCCAGGCCGCTCGCACAGCTGTGGGTAACCACCCACAGCTTGTGCGAGTGGTCTGGCGATGGTCATTATTTTATCGCGACCATCGGCATTGCGAGGAGACCCTTGTGGTAGTGTCTCAGCACTCGCAATGCCAAGTGGACTTCCTGCTCTAATAGAGCAGGAAGTCCACTACTGACATCACGAGTGATGTCAGTAGGGCCACCCACAAACGGCAGGCGTTCCTTCGGGAATGCCTCCGTTTGTACAGTCACCCCCCCTCCCCACCTACAAAACACCCCGCCTCATTTTGTTGCGAGCCCCGGAGCGAGTGATTTCTAACTAGCTACGGGGCTTGCGCACGCGTGCGCATTGGCTTACCATCGACCCGCTTGCGAGCGCAATGTGCTCGCGAGCGGGTCTGTATCAGGCCCACAGTTCATTGCAAACATATAGCCAACAACAGCACTGAATTATGGGCCTGATTCATTAAGGATCGCAACTGGAACAGCGCATGCAGTTGAGCGATTGTTGCGTACTGCGCATGTGTACGCACCGCAGTGCGTGTGCCCGAAGGCACCACTAGGATCACAATTTGATCAAGCAGACCACGGTTGCAGAGTGATTGACAGGCAGAGAGCATTTGGGGGTAGTGACAGCTGGGGGGAGGTCGTCAAAATGCAGGCATTCCCATATGTTTGAACGACATTGCATGGGCATTAATTAGCCAGTGCGATTGCATACGCCGCTTGAGTATTTACTGTGTGCAGCAAGGTTAGCAATTTCTAAGCAGGGTCAGGCCTGCTGTAATTCTGTGCGAGGGGCCGATGATACTCGATGTTACCGATGTTTATGGAGGTTTGCAAGGTATTACGGATGTGATATAGCGGTAGTGGGAGGCAGTGGGCGTCTCTATGCTGGCAGTGCGTCGTCATTTCAATAGCAGCGGAGCTGCGATCACAATAGCGATCCTTAATGAATCAGGTGCTATATTTCTACCCTGTGACATCTACAAGCTGCTTGCTGTATAGTTGCACCAGATAGTGTTTTGAATCCTGAAGGCAAAAACAAAATAGAATTTTAAGTGGAAGGGGCAGACCAATGTCCCAAAGCTGCACAGTAGTGTATGTTACCGAGAGCCAGCAATACGAGCAAGATATTGCCACAGGAGGACAGGCATTGGTTGATCTAAAGTCGATCACAGTTACCATGTTGTATTATCAAATATATATGCTTCAATTTATTGTGTATTTTGGAATAAACATTGTGGTGCTGAATGTGACTACATATTAGCTGCCTTGAGAGGCTAAGCTTCTGTACAGCCCTCATGTACAGGATCCTAGTCTACATTCATACTGAATTCAAGAAGTGAGCCTATCGCAGGTAAGCACTGTCTTTATTTCCCTCTGTATTTACCATCTGTCATATTTCCAGTGGTGTAGTAACTAAACGGCTTGGTACAAAGACTGAGCTGGGACCATTATAACAAAAATACACAGAAACACTACACATATTACATGTGAAAGGATCAGCTCTGACAACACAGGAAACAATAAATAAGTCACACTCCAAGGCAGTTAAGAAACTCATACACTTGATAAATTGCCAGAACTGGTCTTAATCACTTTCCTGGTGTGATTGTAACAGATGCGACCAGTCTGAAATGTCCAGTAGGTAGCTGCTGGAAGATAACCAGTTAAAGTGACCCTCACCTCCAGCAGGTCTCGTTCCCATGGAATGCTATGTGTTCGCTGGTACTTTGGTCCTGATTCAGAGCCGCTTGTAAGCGGCCGCTCGTTCGCTCCGAGCGATGTTCGCACATCTGCGCATGCGTATGGGTCGTAATGCGCATGCGCCAACCAGTCATTGCGGTCGGAAATCGTGCGCTTGCAAAACAGCGAGGGCCTGCTAATTTGAGTGACAGAATGAGTCGTTTGTGGGTGGTAACAGGGGAAGGTGCTTGAAAACGGGGAGTGGAGATCCGAATGCAGGCGTGCCTAATGGTCAAACGGGCGTTTAATGGGAGTGCATAATTAGTAAAGGAGTGTCATCGATCACGTCACTTGGTTGTCTCTTAGCCTGAACTGCTCGCAGTGATTGCGGGAAGTAAAACCTACCACAAGCACTGCGAGCAGTTCAGATGCCTTTCGATGTACTCGATTAATCTGATAAATAGCGGAGATGACGTATGATGCGAATGGCCAGGGGGCGTCTTTACAAAATAGCGAGCGCATGTTTCGTTCGCTCGGTCAGACATAGAGACGTCAACAGACCGCAAAGAGCGAGCGCTCAATATAAATAGCCGGCCCCTTTTTCTGAACGACCGTTCGCAAATAGCGTCCGGCTCTGAATCAGGTCCTTTATCTCATGGTAGGTAAAAGACTTGGGGGTAAATGAAATAGGCTGCAGCTTTGAGACATCGGTGAGTCCCGTGCGAGACTGTCCGAGGTTTTATAGTACCAATCTTTTAGTAGACAAAACCAGGTTGATTTTGTCTATTAAAAGACAGCTACTTTAAAACATCAGGCAGTCTTGCACAGGATTCGCTGACGTCTCAGAACCGCAGCCTATTACATTTACCCTTAGGTAATAAAAGTGACTAACCTGAAAGTACCAGATCAGAAATGCAGGATGTAGTACCAAAGTATTTAAAGACTGGAGAAACCAGCAACTGCAACAGAACTTAGGGCCTGATTCATCACGTATCGCAACTGCAACAGCTTGCTCAGATTGCGCAATGGTGCTACTGCGCGTGCTTCACAATGCGCGTGCGTTAGTTAGCATTGTGATCGCTCTGCGATCACTCACGCAGAAAGAAAGCCATTACAGAGTGAGTGACGGGAGGTCAGTGTTTGGGGGTGGTGACGGGGGAGTGGTCAAAGAAACGCCGGAGCACCTGTCCGTTTGAACACCGTTGCATGGGCGTGCATAAATTAGCCTCTGTGACGGCATTCGTAGCTTCAGTACTCACTGCGTGAAACGAGATTAGCAATTTCTGAGTCAGGTCAGACATGTTGTATTTCTGTGTGAGGGGCCGATGTTACTCGATGTTCCTGATGCATACGCAGGACTGCAAGGTATTACGGATGTGAGATAGCGGTGGTGGGTGTCTTTATGCAGTCTGTGCGACGGCTTTGTGATTCCATTCATTAGCATATTTATGCAGCAGACCTCCATGCATTATCGCAGCTGCGATCGCAATAGTCATCTATAGTGAATCAGGCCCTTAGCTTGGACTTGGTACAGAGTAGACCCAAGAAGACACACACTCCAAGGGGTAAATTTACTAAGCATAAACACACTGTGCATCGCTGAGATACGTGCGTATTTTTCTCAATCAAACAATCAAATTTACTAAGAACTGTGTTTTGCAGAATCCTGTTTTTTATGGTCTATGGAATTGTGTTTCATTGTGTGCGAATACAGTCGTATTGGGCTAATATGAATAGACCAGCCTGTGAGCAGTGTGTTCTGCAGAAGCACTGCACAGATCAGTGTGATCTGTGCAGTGCTTCTGTGTGTTGTAGGTGTTAACATTTAAGAAAAAACTGTGTGGGGTCCCCCCCCCCAAAAAAGCATAACCTGCCCTGGACATCTGGGCCCGTTCTGGTACTATTTTCCCATTACGAGCACCTTGCTGAACCAGCCGCGGTGGTAATGCCATAGCAGAAGGACACCCAGAGTGGGGTCCCCATGCCAAAGCATTCACCAACCTCAAACTGGTCAGTCTAGGGTTGGCAATCCTCAGAAAGTGGGGACCCTAAAAATAAATAAGTAAAATGGGGTCCCCCCTCCTGAGGATCATCCAGCCCTGGGGGTGGTGGGGGAAATGGGTTAAATATGAAATATTGAAATAACATTGTTCTTCACAGTAGGACTACAGGACCCAGCAAGCCTGTCCTGCGGCACTTGTAGAACCACAAGTACCAGCAGTCCGCTGGCACCTGTACCTCCACTGTGAAGAATATATTAAACAAAACACAGTACACATGTCAGAACACTCTCTAAAGGGCCTCGAGGGAAGTGCAAACAGAGGGTCTCATTCAGACCCGCTCGCGAGCGCAGGACGCTCGCAAGCGGGTCGATGTTACCCCAATGCGCATGCGCACGACGGAGGGAGCTCCATCGTGCGCATGCGCGAGACCCGGACAGCGACAGCCAAGCTGTCGCTCCGGGTCTCGCACCAAAGGGGGCGTGCTGTCGATGGTGACTGACAGCACGCCCCCTTTGGTGGGCATGCCGGGGGTGTGGCTGCCAGACGGAGGCGTTCCCATGGGAACGCCTACCGTCTGGGTCCGGCCCCACTGACATCACTAGTGATGTCAGTGGGAGTGATTTTGGCTCTGATAGAGCCAAAATCACTCCAGGGCTTGCGGTCACCGAGACCCTACCGCAGGGTCTCGTCGCAAGCCCGAAGGTCGCGATGGTCTTGACCCACAGCTATGCGAGCGTCCAAAAGGCTGCTCCAAATTTAAATAGGACGGCCCTGATTCAGAGCGAGCGCTCTGGTCAGAGCGTCCGGCTCTGAATCAGGCCCAGAATCTGCCTACCAGATTTAATTAGCTTCTTGTGGGAGAAGGGTTGTAAGCTTCTTTATTTACTGGCTATACAAGTTTGTTGGGGAATCAGTATGTAATGCCGGCTGTCGGGTAAGTATACTTACCCTCTCCCCCTAACCCTCCCTTCTTGTAGTCTAACCCTCCCCACCCTGCACCCTAGGCCTCCCCGTTAGTGTCTAAACCCATGTGTCCCCCCTGCGTGCCTAAACATAACCCTCCCCCCTTAGTGCCTAACCCTAACCTCCCCCCCCAAACCTAACCCTAACCGCGCTACGCTGCCTAAACCTAACACCCGCCCGCGGCTAACACTAAGGACGCCCCGGACTTACCTCGTTCGGGCTAGCGTCCTTCTGGATTCCAGCGTTGGGATTAAATTGGGTGTTGGTATTTCGACGCCATCTTAAGTCCCGTGTTGGACTTTCAGCGTCGGGATTCAGATCGGCGGCATGCTGTCCGCCGGCCTGATAACTACATCTTGTTTATTGGTGCTGGTCATCCTCTTTTTTTCTTTGTGTCTATGCATGTTGCATAATCTACATTTGTCAAAATGCTCAAGTACACTCATATCACTGGCTTTCTTTATCAAATCCTCCCAACCTGACAGTGCCGGCATCCTAAAGAAAAAAAACTCTTCTTAATAGTATGTATGAAAACAGCAATATTAGGGAGCAAAACTTCATGCTCATTATTCATTTTAATATATGTTAAAAATACACAATGCACCTCTTATTTTTAGTGATGATAAAAAGAAGATTGCAGTATATTAAGACTGAGAATTCTGTGCAGGTTTTGAAGACATGCTGAGTTTTCCCTGTGCTATACAGTAGAGTTCAAGGAACATTTGCACTCGTGTGTACTGGCCTCATTTAAACAAATGAATAAAATATTAGTTTACTTGCTCTTGGATGAGCATGAATTGCATTAAAAAACAGTCTAGAAAAAACATTTCTATGAAGCATTAGATGTCATAGGATTGATGTGCACCACTGTGCAACACACTGTAACATGTAAATGAATGTAATCAATTGTAAATTACCTGACAATAGCAGACTGAAGAGAAAAACAGGGTATCACATGTACTCTTTCCTCAAGTAGTTCCAGTGGCAGTGGCGTATCTATAATGGGTGCAGGGTGTGCAGTGCACACGGGCCCCCGGGTCCAAGGGGGGCCCGCACCGCACACCCTGCACCTATAATATCTAAAACACACCTCCCCGAGGTCCCCCGTCGGGTATCTCAGCGCCGCTCAAAACGTTGAAAAATTTTTCCGGTGATTTGCGCATGCGCTCTGAGGAAATCTGCGCCATTTCCCCGACGATTTGCGCATGTGCAGTAGACTCTGGGCACACTCTAGTGCCCAGAGTCTACTGATACTGCGGTGGCCAGCCAGCTGCGTCAGTCGGCTGCCGAGGAGAGAGGAGGAAGCCCGTTTGCATTCTTAAGCCCCACTCTTAAGCCGCCCCTGTCCAGTGGATTAAGGGCATGATTCATCATAGATCGCAACATCGTACGTAGATCGGTCAATGGTGCGTACTGCGTATGCACCGCAGTGTGCGTGCGTGTGTTAGCATTGCGAACACTTTGCGATCACTCAAGCTGAAGTAAAGCTATCGCAGAGTGAGTGACAGGCTGTGAGCATTTGGGGTGTGGTGATTGGTCGGAGAAACGCTGGCATGCCTGTCCGTTCAAACGGCGTTGCATGGGCGCGCATAAATTGGCCACTAAGACGGCATACGCAGGTTGAGTACTCACTGCATGCAACAAGACTTGCAATTTCTGTGGCAGGTCAGGGCTGCTGTAAATGTGTGTGAGGGGCCAATGTTACTTAATGTTCCTGATGTATAGGCAGGATTGCACGGTATTACGGATATGAGATAGAGGTGGTGGGCATCTCTATGCTGGCTATGTGACGGTTGCGATAGCAATCATTAGCTTATTTTCGCTGCAGACCTGTGTGAGTATTAATAGCTTTGATCGCAATAGCGATCCGTAGTGAATTAGGCCCTAAAAATAAAGAATCATATGAGAACGCATCTTGCTCTTTGCAGGGAATGGGATTGAAATACCTGTTTAGCCACCGGTTCAAATCCTGACTATGGCAGCCCTCAGGAAGATATCCCGACGCCGGCTGGTAAGTACCCTAACCCTCCCTTAGTGGTGCTTAACCCTAACTCCCGGGTGGTGCCTAACCCCCCCTTCCCTCACCCTAAACCTAACCCTCCCGGGGGGGGGGTGCCTAACCCTAACCTGCCCCTAAACTTAACCCCCTCTTCCCCTAGCCCAACCTTCCACGGGGGGGTACCTGATCCTGTTTTCCTGGGCATCCCTAAACTTAACCACCACCATCCCTGGGCTAAGTAGTATACTTACCCGGCTCTTGACGATCGGGATGGCGGGGGTCTGGCTTCTGGCGTGGGATTAAGATAAGCGTCGGTATTTCAATGCCTATCTTAAGTCCCGTGTCGGGCATGTATAGTCAACATTTTGCCTGCCAGCGTCGCGTCCGCCGGTCTTATAACCACTGTACATCCCCTTTGCAGAGCCATGACATGTTGAATCCACCCTCAGTGTGCAGTGTAGTGGAAGGTACATTTGCCCAAAGCTAGCTCCAAGTCTGCCATCAAAAATTGTGGGGCCCGGTACTGACAAAATAGGCAGGTGGGCGGAGCTGTGAATAATGTAAGTGGAGCTACTTTGGGAGTGGGACATCACTACTTTAAAAATTCTCAAAGTATGGGCTGTGGGGACAGTTGTTATTATAACATGTCAATCTATCATATTATATATTAAACTATACATATACAGAAATATAGGAGAGAAAACTGTTGTACACACACACACACACACACACACACACAATCTATACTAAATATACAGGGAAGGCAATGTCGATTCTCTCTCCCTTTCTCTCTCTCCCTATATAAATTAAAGAAAAGTCGGAACTACATAAAATACATTGAAAAATCCCCGGATCTACATAAAATAGCCAGACCCATATAAAAAGCCAGAAGGAAGGGGAAGTGCAGGACAGGGAGGACTTGACCTATTGGGGGCACAGGGATGGCTAGACATGGTGGAGGGGGGGGGCACAAGGCAGGAAAGGCTGGACAAGGGGGGGGCTGGGCTGGGAAGGGTGGACTGAGGTTGCAAACGGCAGGGAAGACTGGTTGGACTGGGGGAGGGGCTGGGAAGGCAGGCTGGCTGGCTGGACTGTGGGGGGGCATAGGGAAGGCTAGCTGGACTGGGGCAGCACAGGGAAGACAGGCTGACTAGTTGGACTGAGGGTGGGGCACAGGGAAGGCAGGCTGGCTGGACTAGTGGGAGCAGGCAGGGAAGGTAGGCTCGCAGGCTGGACTGGGCAGGGAAGGCTGGCTGGACTGGGGCAGGGCAGGGAAGACAGGGTGGCTGGCTGGACTAGGGGGGCACAGGGAAGGCTGGCTGGACTGGGAGGAGTGCATGCTGGACTTGGGGGTGGGGGGCACAGGGCAGGGTCAGCATACCTGGAGGCATTTTTTGAGAGAGAGGGGGCCTGGGTGGCAGCATTGCAGAATGCACTGGACAGCAGGCAGAGAGAAAGAGCATCGGCTGCTCCTGATTGGGTCTCCCCTCTCTCAGGGAAAGCATCGGCTCAAGCGCTGCGATCGCATCCGATGGTGTTCGATGTATCAATCTTTTCATGCACTTCCAGGAGATGATGTGCGCAAGTGGGTGTCTTATGAATGGCTGGTGGGCGTCTGCATACACAAAGTGATCGCACGCCAAGACATAGTGGGCGTGGTAATGCCTTGCCGTGCGATTGCCTGCCTTGCTGGGCGTGCGCTGAATTTGTATATGCAGGGTGCGAGCGAATGCATCTGGCGAGTGGGTCTGAATGAGCTCCTCAGACTCTACTTCACCAGCACAATCTTAAAACACAGTTATAAAAGCACAGTTTGCACCTTGAATATGCAGGTCCACCTGGCCCTTGGCTGACTGGTGCTGTAGTTCCACAGCTTCATACACATCTCTCCAGCATAGATTTACCATACTATGCCTTAAAACCGGGGCTCTCATGAATTACACAGATTCTGTGGCTGATTAAAACCAGGTGAAATGCAGGTTTGAAGTCAGCCAGACACAGAACCTGTGTAATTCATGAGTGTCCCTATTTAAAGGGATAGTATGGTAAGCCTACTCCAGCAGTTCTCATCTCAGCAGCTTTAATGGAGGACCCTATACAAGTGCATTATCCCTCACTTGTGGGCTACTACACTCTCGGCCTGATTCAGAGCCGGATGCTATTTGCGCTCGCTCGTTCAGAAAAAGGGGCCGGCTATTTAAATTGAGCGCTCGCTCTTTGCGGTCTGTTGACGCCTCTATGTCTGAGCGAGTGAACGAAACATGCGCTCGCTATTTTGTAAAGACGCCCCCTGGCTGTTCGCATCCTACGTCATCTCCGCTATTTATTTGATTAATCGAGAACATCGAAAGACATCTGGACTGCTCGCAGTGCTTGTGGTAGGTTTATCCTACCGCAATCATGCGAACAGTTCAGGCTAAGAAACAACCAAGTGACGTGGTTGATGACGCTGCTTTGTTAATTATGCACACCCTTAAAACGCCTGTTTTGACCGTTTGGCACGCCTGCGTTCGGATCACCACTCCCCATTTTCAAGCACCTTCCCCTGTTACCACCCACAAACGCCTCATCCTGTCACTCAAATTAGCAGGCACTCGCTATTTTGCGAGCGCTTGATTTCCGACCGCAATGACTGGTTGGCGCATGCGCATTACGACCCATACGCATGCGCAGATGTGCGAATATCGCTCGGAGCGAACGAGCAGCCGCTTACAAGCGGCTCTGAATCAGGCCCTCTGCCTCTTTCCAGACAATGGGCCAGATTCAGCAAGGATCGTAATTTCGAAGCTGCATGCAGGCTATAGATATTATGTATGCACGCAGGCAGCTTTGCAATTGCGATCCTTGCAGATATGGTAATGCAGCAGGAGCTGGTTTGTCCAACGCAGCATCGGATAATCTGCGTAACATCAGCCGGCCTCCTCAGTTGAGAGGAAGAGGCAAGGAAATATCGCTCAGCCGACGGAGTTCCTGCCCTCTCCCCCCCCAATGGTGGCGACACACCTCTGCTTCAGGAAACGGAGGCCATCGCCAACCCCTCCTCACCCACAAACGGCAGCAGACTGTCAATCACTGCAAGGTCAGCGAGCAGGATCGCATACCCGTTCTGCACATGCGCAGAACGGGTCATGCGCCTGCGCAGATTTCCGAACATCGGGAATCTGCGTTCAGCAGTGCACACTGCTGAATCAGGCCCAATGTACAGAATGTCTCACGCCCAGTGTGCCTCTTTCTGCTCCCTAATGGCCAGCAATATACAGATGGTCCCACAGACATCTGCCTCTCTTTGCACCCCTTCTCCTTCACATGGGACAGCAGTACACAGACTCCTCCAATGCAGCTTTGACACTCTCTGCCGTGTACTCTTAGCTGCAGCCCACCCCTCTTCTACAGGGATGGCTCCTATAGCCACACTAATCCAACAGTGACCTCCCCCACCTTTAATTGCTGCTGGAGGATTACATGCATAGGGGACTCCTTTTTCCCCTTAACAGTAAATTTCTATATCATTGGGGAATCCTCTCCCCAGACCCCTCAGCAATATCTGTGGAGCTCTTACCCTCTCCCTGATGCTGTATAATAGAGACCTCACTGGGCTGCTCACACTGCAAACTTCTGACTGCAGATTCTCACATTTCTCTGTGGTCTTTCTCCAGACCTCTCTCCTAGCATCTCTCTGTTTGGGTGTTAGATGTGCAACGTGGTAGCAGCTACGGCTCATCATTCTCCCTCACCAGGAAGCACAAGAGCTCCCTCCCTGCTCCCCAGTCTAAGATGTTTTAAGGATGGCCATCAACCACCGATAGTTAATCATCGATGGTTAACTACCAAGGACTCAGGGCCTGATTCAGACCCACTCGCGAGCGGCTGTCCGCTCGCAAGTGGGTCGATGGTCTGCACTGAGCATGCGCACGACGGAGGGAGCTCCGTCGTGCGCATGCGCCAGACGCGACGAGCGAAGGAAAGTCCTTCGCTCGTTGTGTCTGATCAAAGGGGGCGTGCTGTCAATGTTGATTGACAGCACGCCCCCTTTGGTGGGCGTGCCTCCCTGACGGCCCACTGACATCACTAGTGATGTCAGTGGGAGTGATGTCAGTGGGAGTGATTTTGGCTCTGATAGAGCCAAAATCACTCCGGGCCTTGCGGTTGAAAACCTCAACCGCAGGCTCCGGCTCGCAGTTTCGATGGTCGCGATGGTCACGACCATCGCGGCCATCAAACTGCACGCTCGTATAGGCTGTGGGTGGTGACCCACAGCTATACGAGCGTCCAGGAGGACGCTCCATTTTTATGGAGGGCGGCCCTCATTCAGAGCGTGCGCTCTGCTCAGAGCGTACGGCTCTGAATGAGGGCCTCAGTGGCTAATTTATGGACTTTCAGAAAACAGAGGTTAAATTCTACCAACACACACATGCTACCGACACAGCTTCATTTTTGTAACAACCCTGTTACCTCCCCCAAATGCTGACTACCTGTCAATCACCTTGCGAGTGAGAGCGTAATCGCAATTGCGCAGTGCGACTTACATGCATGCACAATGACTAAGAATCGCTCAATCTGTGTAAATATTGGCGTTGCTTCCAAACCTGACTCCGGCCTTAAGTTCAGTATTTTTAATTTGTGGCTCAATTTGAGTGGCGTCATGTTTGGCATGTGCAGAGGATTTTATGCTACACAAACTGGCAGCAGTCTCTATATGCTCGGGCAACATTTTTAAATATAGTTTAAACAAAAGCAAACTTTGGCCCTCATTCAGAGCCGTTCGCTATTTGCGGTCGTTCGTTTAAAAACAAGGGGTGGCTATTCAAATGATCCGTACGCACATTGTAGTCTGTTCACACCTCTAAGTCTGAACGAGCGAGCAAAACATACGCTCGTTTATTTGTTAAAAACGCCCCCTGGCCGCTCGCATCCTACGTCATGTCCGCTATTTATTAGATTAATCGAGTACATCGACCAGCGTATGAACTGCTCGCTATTCTTGTGGTTGGTGTTTGCTACCACAAATTTGCGAGCAGTTCTGGCTATAAAATAACCCAGTGACGTGGTCAATGACGCTGCTGTTTTAAATATACACACCCATAAAACGCCCGTTTTGACCTTTAAGCACGCCTGCGTTCGGATCTCCACTCCCCATTTTCAAGCACCATCCCCTGTTACCACCCACATACGCCTCATTCTGTCACTCAAAATAGCAGGCACTCGCTATATAGCGTACAAACGATTTTCGGCCGCACTGACTGGTTCGCGCATGCGTACTAAAAACCGTACGCATGCGCAGATGTGCAAACATCGCTCGGAACGAGCGTACTGCCGCTAACGAGCGGCTCTGAATGAGGGCCTTTATCTTCAAACAGACCAAGCACTTTTATATAGATGATCAAGCCTGATCCTGATCCAACAAGCATGGAATTACAATAATCAGAAGGTCACAGTAACATTCCCTTTAATTCTCCTTATGATATATCTTATTTTGTACAGGTTTTTGCACCACACAAAACTCTTAAGTGTGCAGATTCACACAGTTTCATGCTTTTTTCTCTTAAACTCTTTTTTGTCAACTCTGATTAAACAGTTCTGCATCACAGTAACACAGCCAGTCCGCAAACATAGGCGAAACTAGAGATCTGGTAATGGGTGGTCCCAGATTTAGCACCATGTCAGATATTGGGTTACTGTTTCTTGGAAAAAATATTAGATCACATATTATGTACTATATATATTTTCTAGAGTTGTGGGGGTCTGTTAGTGAAAAGGGAACTTTTGCTCACGCTCCAAAAAGGGGGCGTGGTCACTCAAACAGGAGGCGTAGTTTTGAGACACACCCCTCTTCATATTCTGTAGTGCT
Organism: Taudactylus pleione; assembly: GCA_031769625.1. Taxonomy (NCBI): domain Eukaryota; kingdom Metazoa; phylum Chordata; class Amphibia; order Anura; family Myobatrachidae; genus Taudactylus; species Taudactylus pleione. Next base: position 4,739,102 of record JAUIMM010000161.1, read on the forward strand.
TTACAGAGAATTTTTCACAACTCTTTTATTCCATTTATCACAACTATTTTTATGTGGTAGATTTCCACTACCATAATTTGTTTGATTGACCTGACACCCACTAATTTTTGGGAGATTTCAAGGAAGTTATTTAAATCACACTATATATTTGGACACAAGTACACACATACATCCACTTTTATTTATGATTATTTGGTTAATCAATAACTGGCGCTGTGGTCATTCATTGCTGTTTATAGCCAGTTTCACGTAAAATTAGTTGAAATAGCGAGGTTCATACAAAATACACATAAAAAGTCAGATCCACATAAAATAATGATAAAAAAAAGCCAGATGTAAAACAGCAAGAATGGAGGTGGGAGCGCCAGGTAACACAGGTAAGGGACTGAAAAGAACACATAAATCTCTTTAGCATCTGATATCATTTGTGATCAAATCAAAATAAAACCTGCAGCAGTAAAGAAAAAAGGGGAATAATTGCTAACCCCACATATATACTATAAAAGAACTAACTGCGCTGGTACATACACAAATATGTCACGCCTGAGGGTTGGAGTTGGTTGGAACAGGCGTGGGAGGCTGAAGTGGGCCTAGGGAGGCGTGATTGAATTTGGGTGACTTGCGCCAGAACTTCCGCATTCAATGAGGGAAGATTGGAGGCAGTGGAACTGCTGAAGGTGGTAAGCCTGAAGGCGAGGACAGTAGGGAACAATTTTATTAGATTGGAAACTGTATTGGAACTGTAGTGGTAGAATTGAATAGGAACCAATGTAGTAGAATCAATTATATGGAATTGATGAAGCAGGATCGGATTGGAACCCATGTTTGGATATAATCGGATTGGAACTGATGTTTGGAGACAATCTGATTGGAACTGCAGTTAAAGAATTGAAGAACTAAATTGATATAAATCCAATATTGATGAATTGATGTACTTGATCGGTTGGGACTGATGTTGATGAATTAAAGAACTTAGGCCCTGATTCAGAGCCGGACGCTCTGACCAGAGCGCTCGCTCTGAATCAGGGCCCACCTCCATAAATATGGAGCGTCCTCCTGGACGCTCGTATAGCTGTGGGTCACCACCCACAGCATATACGAGCGTGCAGGATGATGGTCGCGATGGTCTTGACCATCGCGACCATCGCCACTGCGAGCAGAAGCCTGCGGTTGAGTTTCTCAACCGCAAGGCCAGGAGTGATTTTGGCTCTATCAGAGCCAAAATCACTCCCACTGACATCACTAGTGATGTCAGTGGGGCTGGCTTCTGACGGTAGGCGTTCCCTTGGGAACGCCTCCGTCTGGCAGGCACGCCCCCGGCACGCCCACCAAAGGGGGCGTGCTGTCAATCAACATCGACAGCACGCCCCCTTTGATCAGACACTACGAGCGAAGGAAAGTCCTTCGTTCGTCGTGTCTCGCGCATGCGCACGACGGAGCTCCCTCCGTCGTGCGCATGCGCAGTGCAGACCATCGACCCACTTGCGAGCGGACAGCCGCTCGCGAGTGGGTCTGAATCAGGGCCTTAATTGGTTTGAGACCGATGTTGGTGAATTGCAGTACTGGATTGGTTTGTGACCGATGATGAGTTGCAGCACTGGGTTGGCTTGGAGACGTTGATGATGAATTGCAGTACTGGGTTGGTTTGGATGGAGGTATTGGCTGGGACCGATAGTTGGACATATCGGCTGGGACCGATGGTTGGAGATATTGGCTGGGACCGATGGTTTTTGTTAGGACAAGTCATAGTGGATAACCCAGACTGGAGCACAGATGGAATGGAGACTTGGAACTGGAATCACACGGACTGGAACTGTTCAGATACACGGCCTCATTCAGCAAGGATCACTGATGTGATCACGGCTGCAATTGCACACGCAGGTCAGCTGCGAAAGTATGCTAATGTATGCAATCGCAAAGCACCCACATGGACAACATGCAGACACCCTCTTCACCTCTCTCACATCTGTACTACCTTGCCAACCTTCTCAAACATCAGAAACACTGAGTACAATCATCCCCTTATGCAGAATTACAGCAACCCTGACCTTACCTATAAATTGCTAACCTCGTTGCACACAGTGAGTACTTAAGCTGCGTATGCAATCACAGAGGCTAATTTATGCATGCCCAAGCAACGGCCATTCCTTTTCTCCAACTACCCCTCCATCACCACCCCCAAACGCTCACTGCCTGTCAGTCATTCTACAATGGCTCTATGTGGTCTCTGTGATTGCTCGCAGTGCAATCTCAGTGGTGCCTTCCCGCACTGCGATGCATGCGCACTACGCATCGATCGGCCATCTGGTAACGCTTTAGCAATAGCAATCCTTGCTGAATGAGGCCCAGATACAGAGTACCTGGGAGCTCAGCACAGAGCTGTAACTTCAGCAGAAGTGACATTGTACTGGCAATGTGGGACAGTCAGGAAATGGAAATTATAGATGTGGATACCCAGGGATTGGGTGCTGCGATCAGCTGGTCTGAGAGTGAACTCTGTTGTGCAGTCTGAGTGCTAGTATGCTGAGTAAACGCACTGAGAGCACTTATCATGATCAGTGTGACCAGACCTCATAGCCAGCTGGATACGAGGTGGACCTCTGAGTCATCTGGGATTGATGTGCGGTCACTCACAGCGCAAGCGGACCTCAGCACTAGCTGGAACAAACACAGCAGAGGTAAAACAAAGGAGAATATGGGAAAAATTAGTCTGGATTGTGACAAAATACAGCCAATGTACGAATAAAATATACTATTTATTATAATACAGTTGAACTTAGATAAGTGGAACCTGGATAAGTGGGAAACCCCTATTACCATAACTAATTGTGAGGTCCCGCCATTTTTGCACCAAAAAATCTGTTAGTGAAACTGTCAAACCTCTTTAACTGAGGGCCTGATTCAGCAAGGAACGCACGCTAGCAGACGCACCCAGTCACTGCAAGAATATGCTAATCAATAAATACGCACGGAGACCGCAGCAAAAGATGCAGATGCCCAGCCCCATATTAAACCACTCATCTCCCTTTACTCAAAGCCTGATCAGTACGCAAGATAGCGTAAACGTCGAGAACCATCAACCACATTTGCATAATAGTGGTTGACCAGACCTTGCGCAGGATCTTGATAACTTCCTTTGTGCACGGAGTCTCATTACTGAGTCCGTCGTCGCACTGGCTTAAGTATGGACGCCCCTAAAATGGCGTCCCAACGCATAGACACACCTGCGTTCGCACAACCAACCCCCATCACCACCAACAAACGGCACTTCCTGTCAATGAATATCTGAAAGGGTCTGCGTACACGCTGCATGTAGCCTACGTACGCTTACCAGATCGCACCAGGTAGTTCGCACACGCGCTGTGCGATGCATACGCATGCCCAGTATGGAAACATCGGCCAAGTGCGTGCATTCTTTCCTGTGCGTTCCTTGCTGAATCAGGCCCTGAGACTGATTTTTCTCGATTATTAGGAATAATCACCTCTGTAACTCGGACAATTGCTGACATTAGTGCAGTTTCTTAAACCTCTAAAAATGAGACGCACGCCTTTAGAATCTCTGTAACTGGGATTAGTACAGGTTTTGACAGGTCTCTATGTCTGTACTTGGACTTACAGGGGTGAGAACCTCTATAAGTGAGAAAAACACTTCTTGAACCTGGATAATTGGGAAACTGGATAAGTGAGATACCTCTTTAAGGGATCTATTTATCAACATTATTTTTACTAAAATAATGTGAAAAAGGGTGTTTTCACACCCTTTTCATATTATTTTAGTATCACCTATAGTTATTACAGGGCAATTGGAGTAGAATTCGTAAAATTCTAATCCAACCCCTAAGTATCACTTACTTTTAGTAAAGCAGATCGCATTTCCCAGAACTGTAATGGGAAATGTGATCCGACCAAAGTTACTAAAAATAAATGTGAAAAAAATACCGGGGAAAGCCCTGTGATAATAACGCCACCTGGAGGTGGCGTTACCCGGGGTCTCCCCCGGTTACAGGCTTCCTGCCCTGCTCTAACGGGGAGAGCAGAGCTGGGAGTCGGTCCCTGTAATCAGCTGTGTGGTCTAAACAGACCGCAAGCTGATTACTGTAAAAAAAAAAAAAAAAAAATAGTAAAAAAAAAAAATTTACTTACCTGACTCCAGGGACCGGTGATCGGGCCTCCGGAGATGACTTCCCTACGGTCAGCTGGTCTTCCACAGTGCACTGCTGCCCGGTCATCAGGTGATCAGGCCCCAGTGCAGTATGGGAGATCACTTGACCGATCGCGGGGTGTGTGGCTTAGCACCGGGGGGCGGGGCTTAGCGCTGGAGGGGTGGTAGCAGCGGCGACCGGTCGGCGCATGCGCGGGCACTTAATTTTTTGCGAAAATAACGTGATAAGGCTTTGAAGGGGATTAGCAGGGACAGAGCTTTATCGCAAGCTCTGTCCCTGCAAGGGATTTGTAGTAAATCCCTGTGATATTGCCTGAATTCGCAATGCGAATTCACTCGGTAATATCACACTACAATCTGCATTACCAATGCGGACTGTAGTAAATAGAGCCCTAAGTGAGACTAAACGTGCCATCCCTTGGGATCCCACTTATCCAGGTTCGACTGAATTGCTATTTTGTTAGGTACCACATGTAAAATTATGAATTAAAACAATATAACACATAAGTCATGATGGTAACAATGTAAAAACATTACATATATATTTGGTGCATTGAGGCTCTCATGGCTGTATCCTAAAGTAGAGATCTTTTATACAATCTATATAATTTGTTAGATCAGTGTCCTGTATCCAAATCCACAATCTGCAATATACAGTCAGGTGCATAAATATTGGGACATTGACAGAATATAGGAAACATAGGAAAAATGTTTGTGTCTATGCTGACTAAAGAAGTTCTTGAATTTCTTAAAATATGTGCACTTATTCCAAAACAGTTTGTAAGTCCCCCTTACAATTCTGCCAACTCAGTTTTACCTTGTGTGTTATTTCAATTTGAACTAGTGGTAAAAACTTCTACACTTCTTGCCAGCAGGGAACTTTGAAATATCTATTAGCTGTTCTCCTTAATGCAGAGACTGCTGGATTTACAGTCTATTTTCAGAGTGCGATGTACTTACTCCAACTTCTTAATGGTGCATGAGAAGGATAACACTAATAAGTGGTTAACGACAAACCCATTAGGACTTAAGCTGTGCTGTCTAAACTAACAGCTGCCTAAACTAAATGCTGATAATGTGTCATTTGTCAAGAAAAATATCTAACTTCCCAAATAAACCTATAGTATTATTGGAACTTCTTTCCAATCATAGCGACAATTGGAATTGTAAATTGCCATGTAGATAAAAATTAGTATTATTCTTATATAGTACGTCTCTTTCTAAGAAATTCCTTCTAGAAGATACGATTCACTGGACAGGTGACTTACGGGCCTGATTCAGCAAGGAACGCAACTGATAATACGCGCGCAATCGCGTGATTGTTGAGTGCTGCACATGCATCGCAGTGTGTGTGCGTGAACCGGCCACTGCAATCGGGACTGTGATCGCAGTGGCTTGGCAGACCCATCGTAGAGTGATTGACAGGAAGTGCCGTTAATGGGTAGTGACGGGGGGTGGTCAGGGAAACGCAGGCGTGCCAGTGCGTTTGAACACTGTTGCAGGGGTGTGCATAAATTAGCCACTGTGATGCCCTAAGCAGCTTGAGGACTCATAGCGTGCGTTAAAGTTAGCAATTCCTGAGTAAGGTCAGAGCTTGTGCAAGTGTGCGTGAGGCTGCGATGGTACTCTATTGCACCAATGTTTTTGCAGTCTTGCTAAACATTACGGATGCATGTATAGTAATGTGGGTGTCCTTATGTAGTACAGCGGCGACATAGCGATTGCAATGAATTAGCATACTAACGCAGTTGAACTGTGTACGTAATAATCGCTATTGCATTCGCAGTTGCGATCCGTAATGAATTGTGTGAGAGCCCAGTTTCAAATATGTGCATACATTTTAGAATACCAGCTTCAAATAAGTGTGGCCAAATGTGTTAAAACAGACATATATTTTCTGTAATTTTATATTAATTTTCTCTAATACTGTCAGGATGGCTATTATATCATGATCATGTTTTTTTGTAAGGCGCCATCAAACTCTGCAGCACCAGATAATTGCTGTAATAAATCATACAAAAAGCAAATCAAACATAGAAAAACCAGATCATTTACATCTGATATTGGCAAAAAGGTGCAGAAGTATTTCCTCCTCAATCAAGGAAAAAGCATTCAAGATTTATTTATTTATTAATTTATTAACAGTTGCTTATATAGCGCAGCATATTCCATTGCGCTTTACAATTGGAAACATTTATAGAACAAAACGGTAATAACAGACAGACATAGAGGTAAGAGGGCCCTGCTTGCAAGCTTACATATACTATAGATGGTATCTGGTACCTGCCCGTTTGCACAGAATGTATAATTCAGCCTCCAATAGGTGTTGGAGGGGATGTAATGAAGTGGGCACTCATTTACATATTTGGTGGTCTTGCCCCAAGATAACCCTATTGTGGGATGAGCCTATGTTACCCTTCTCCTGTCAGAAGTTCTTAAGGTACCACTGACTAAGACTCCCTGGTCTTTTCTCCTTGACTGTCCACTTGACGGCCTCAACAAGCATACCGATAAGCTCTCTTTACATATTCTATATGCGGCCCATTGACTGATAGTCAGACGATGGAAGGGTATTGACCCTCCTTCTCGCCAGCAACTCAAACATAATATGGCATGTGGTGGCCAAGGAGAAAATATTGGCTTACCTTCACACCTCCCATAAGTTTCTGCTAGTCTAGAACGACTGGTTCTCACATTATAGCATCACATCACATGGGACCCTGCCCTCTGGCTATTCAGACCTCCTGCTTTAATGTTACCACTTATTCACTCTCCCGTGGTGATTTTTTATTTTTTCTCTATATATAATTTGGGAACCTTTGCTTAAACTCCCCTAATCTATAACATTGACTCGAACAAGGCCTCCTCCTCCCTCATCCTGCCCCCCCCCCCTGCACTACCCCTCTCCTCTCTTTATTCTTTCATCCCTTTACGATTCCTATGTGTCTTAATCTTATAGTTTATAATGTTACAGCTAATCTTGATATGTCCCTCGGCATTTAATGATACTCATTTCTTGTAGATCAGACTATTGTTAATATTACGCCTATGTTTCTACGTAAATGCTAGAATCCTAACATTTTATTGTTACGTATTCCTGATATTTTACTTGCCTATGTATGTGTATTTTTTCTATATTTGAAAAACTAAAATAAGCATGTTAAAAAAAAAGGTGCAGAAGTGACAGAGGTTCGGTATAACAGAAGAACATAAATTATTATTGGATATAACACAGTCTCATAGATACAGTGATTAGATTACATTTCTAATATAACAGCCAGAGATCGAGGCCTTGTGCAGCAGGTTCTCCCCATGTATAGCGGGTCCTCCCCACCGTGCAGCGCTTCCCCTCATATCTGTTCCCCACTGCACCATCTTTCCGGTGGTATCTTTGGAAAGATGGTGCACATGCAAAAGAGTTCATAGACACTTGTACAATGCCATAGTCTTTGCTAGCTTCTGTCCAGGCACCATCTTTCTGAAGGTATCGCCGTAAAGATGTCACCACAGGACGCAGTTAGAGGGCACAGTAACGTAGAAGTCCTGGGTGCAGGATACGTGGCATGGAGACCCCTGGACCACTTTGCACCACTCACACTGCACCCATTATAGATATGCCATATAGACCATTGAAAGATGGTGTTTCACACTCAACGCTGTTCACTTTTCATTAGTGTTACAGCTCGTGATGATTATATAACCATAAATGCGAAATCACATAGTGTCCAATAATCCATACAATACAAATACCCTTATTGTGTCCAAAAATGTTACTTAAATATTGGTGAATAAGATCCTTTTTTACCCTAAGGTGTAGATCAGGGGCGTATCTATAATGGGTGCAGGGTGTGCGGGGAACACGGGCCCCTGGGTCCAGGGGGCCCACGCACCGCACACCCTGCACACATAAAATTACTTACCTCTCCAGAGTTCCATGTTGGCGCAGGGGTCGGGTGCTGTAAAATGACTGGAAAATGGCCGTGGCAGCCATTTTCCCATTGTTTGCGCATGCGCAGTACAGGGAAAATGGCCGCCGCAGCCATATTCCCGGTGACCTGTGCATTCATTATAGACTCTGGGCACACTCTAGTGCCCGGAGTCTATAACTCCAGTACTGGCCGCTCACAGCTCAGTGCGCTGCCGGCTGTCGGGCAGAGAGGAGGGGGCCCGTGCCGGAAACTGCACACGGGCCCCCTCCTCTCTAGAAACGCCCCTGGTTGTAGATGTTGAAACAGATAATAATAGGATTAGCTACTCTTCCTAAAAACTTTAAACACAGGCATATAATCATTCCTCCAGATATTAAATGTTTCTCCTTGTACTTCTGTTCTTTACTTCCAGCATGTACAAAAAAAATAAAAAACATAGACCATCATGTAATAATATTTTCTAAAATAATTTATTTAAAACTTTGCAGTCACCGACATGAAAGGCATGTCATATAATGTTGGTTCCCCTTTAGATATATTGCGTACCAGAAAAGGAGATTATAATCACATCTAAAAGTCCCCAAATTAGAATCTTGCCTTAGTCACCTATGACCAATGACCATTGGTTCTGTGCTGAAAACTCCCGTCTGTCGCGCTTCCAAGGGTCCAAATAGTGAGAACCGCTTCTCACCGCATCAATGCTAAAGTTTGTACAAGCGGATAAAACTATCAACAAGAGCATAAGTTCAAACTAATGCAGACAGTATATAAATTCCAATAGACACATAATTGTGCAGCTAGCATAAATAAGTAGAGAAGATTAAGGTGTATGGGCCCTACTCAAATGAGTTTACAATCTATCTAACTACTATACATGTGTATATATATATATATATATATATATATATATAGTGATAAGGTCGGGGTAGCGGGTCCCTCTCCTGGGGTAGATGGACACCACCTTACACACAGCAGCCAGAAAACAGCACTCCAGTGTCCAGTCGTGGATTTTCGTGCAAGCTGGACGGTGACAGTTTTTATTGTGCAATTTCAACAATCAAATAAACAAAACATAAAATAAACCCTAGCGCGGCTGGGCACTAACTAGAAAGTAAGTTCCCTATCTAACAGAACACTAAACAAAATCCCCATCCACAGTACCTTCTGGTTTACAGCCAACAGTGTCTCAGAGCAAGCAAACCTGCGGCCTGCTCTCCCAGGTATGAGACACTCAGCTACAACTGCACAGCTTAAATCAGCCAGTTCCAGGTGTAAACCCTAATGAGTTACAGAAAAAAAAGGGATTTTCCCTCCAGCACACTGCAGCAAAATCAACAAAAATACTTGAATCCTACATGATAATAGAAATTCAGAGGTATTGGTTTACATACATTTGCAAATATATGAATAAGCGCTGGGCTTAATTATGAGTGGGTGCTACTATTAGGTAGCAATAATTATTTTGGGGTGAACGTTTGGGCGTGGGGCCCCCGAAGTTGCTCTGGCTGGGCCTTTTTTCAGGGCATCACCACTTAATTCACATAGATATTTTTTTATCACCTTTCTATTTGTTTGTCTATTATTTATGTAATTTTAACCCTTACCATTAACACTTATTGATTTATCTTTACACAACTATACTTTACACTTCACTTTCACCTTTTTTCCATTTTTCGTGTGATGCCCTGGGGATGGTCCTTGGCTGGATTCTATTGGGGTTCCCTGTGTCTCGGATGTGAACCCCATAATGTTAGGGACGCTGGTATAGAGGAGCCTTGACGTTGGCCCAGCGCTTATTCATATATTTGCAAATGTATGTAAACCAATACCTCTGAATTTCTATTATCATGTAGGATTCAAGTACTTTTGTTGATTTTGCTGCAGTGTGCTGGAGGGAAAATCCCTTTTTTTTCTGTAGCTCAGTGTAAACCCCACCCTTTACAAGCACCTGTGCAATGTCATTAAGTTGATGTGAGCGACCACCATACTTTTTGTAAACCCTAATGAGCCTACTACCAGGCTCAAAGGCCCAAAACCTGGAGTGGCCTCCCTCTCCTCGCATCCACACCCCCAGGACCCAAACCAGCTTTTCCAAAAGCCAACACTCTGGTCTGTTTACAAAACAGACTTCTCCTGGGGTTTTTTAGAACACATAGGCTAAAAAGCTAGGACAAACGTACCTGTCATTGACCACTTTACCAGTGCTTCTATCACATATCCCCCCCCTTTGTTTCGACCTGTGGGGCGGAACAACTGCAGCCCCCAAACAATGGACACGTGACAAAGCATCTGCATTGGCAGCTGGCTTCCTGGCCTGTGTTCTACCGTAAATGTAAAGGTTTGTAATGCCAAGAATCATCTCGTTATTCTCGCATTACTGTCCTTGTTTTCTGACATCCACTCCAGAGGGGCATGGTCAGTGATCAATCTGTACTTCCTTCCCACAAAGTAATACCTGAGAGTCTCTAACGCTCACTTTATGGCCAATGCTTCTTTCTCAACTGTAGCAGTTTCTTTCATGTACATTTAATTTCCGGCTTAAGAAGAAAATCGGGTGTTCTTCACCCTCTTTGCTTTGGGACAGGACCGCTCCGATTTGATTCATCGGTTTGTACAACAAACTCTCTGTCAAATCAGGAATCAGGGGTCATCAGAACTGGTTGGGTACATAACGCTATTTTCAACTCCTGGAAAGCCTTCTCTGCTTCAGGACCCCATTCCACCATGACTTTCTGTTTGCCCATGGTAAGGTCAGTCAGTGGGACTGCAATGGTGGCAAAATTGGGTATAAACCTCCTATAATACCCAGTGATCCTTAAGAAGGCTCTCACCTGCTTCTTATTCAGGGGTTGTGGCCAGTTTTGTATTGCCTCAATCTTATTGAGCTGTGGCTTTATCAAACCTCTGCCAATGGTGTACCCAAGATACTTTACTTCTTCCATCCCCAGACAACACTTTTTAGGGTTGGCTGTCAAACCTGCCTTATAGATGAAGTCTAACACTGCTTGTACTCTGGGCAAGTGAGACTGACAATCAGAACTATGAATGACCATATCATCCAGATAAGCAGCAGCATACTGTCTATGGGGCCTTAGAATCCTATCCATCATTCTTTGAAAGGTAGCAGATGCCCCATGTAGCCCAAAGGGCAACATCTTGTATTGAAACAACCCCTCTGGTGCAGAAAAAGCTGCCTTTTCTTTGGTGTTCTCAGTTAACAGCACTTGCCAATACCCTTTGGTTAAGTCAAGAGTAGTTAATTATCTGGCTGTCCCCAGCCTTTCAATTTGTTCGTCCACCCTAGGCATAGGGTAGGCATCGAACTTTGACACACTGTTCAATTTCCGAAAGTCATTGTAGAATCGCACACTCACGTCGGGTTTTGGAATGAGCACAATGGGACTTGACCACTCACTATGCGATTCTTCAATTACACCCAACTCTAAAATTTTTTTTTTATTTCCTTCGACACTGATTCTCTTTGGGCTTCTGGTAACCTATAGGGCTTTAGGTTATCCTTAACCCGTGGGTCAGTGATTATGTCATGTTTAATGACCGTGGTTTTCCCTGGTAGGTCAGAAAACAGCACCCTATTTCTTATCAGAAATTCCCTAACTTCCTGCTGTTGACTGGCTGACAGGGTTTTTGCCACTGTCACTTCGGGTACCATGGGCCCTGGGTTTACTGTATGAATACCTAATAATCTTTATACCTAAATGTCGCTATTTAGCGTTGCAAGTCGCACAAGAAATAATTTCTTTCCAGACTTTGAGTGTGGTTCCAAAGCACAAAAAAGTTATTATTCACATTAAAAAGAATTAGTTACACGCCTTCATCTAAATACAATTTAACGCAAAAGATTATACATTCAAAGGTACAGTCGATACATACGCAAGCGCTCTGGATCCAGATTTCCCGGCATCAAACGTGAAGCCTCCGTCAAAAGAAAGTATATGATGACTGACTACTGGACATAGAGTGCTTGAATATATACCCTACAGAGAATGAACAGTACAATAGAAACGAGTTGGCATAATCCCATTGGTTCTTGCTCTTGGTTCTTCTGTTACGATACAGTTCATAGGTCAGTTTGTACAGTGGTAGTTCAGCCCTCCAACGGCTCTTTGTGTGTGTTTTAACTAATCAATAGACACTACATACAAAGTACATTCTAACACCTAATTCTTTATAATCCATAACTTGCAGACGCATGTTGCGATCTCCTTGCCGAGGGAACCGGAGATCTGCAAATAGACCGTGGTTTAGAATGGTACCAAACATGGTCTGCTTATCATGTACTAAAAATTAGATATCAAATACTTACATTTTACATCATAATTAATAACTTTAATATAAACCATAATGTGCAGGAACCTTTTATGACTGCGTGTATATTTATGATTATATGTAAGTATGCGTTGTGTGTCTTCATGCAGCGTAAAAGGTGCGCTGTATGCAGGGGTTGGGTACAGCGCAAAACATGCGCTGTGTGTGTTTTTATTTACAATAGCAACTGTGTATATGTGTGCACGCATTGTGGATACACATGCGATCGTTTAAGTGTATATATATATATAAATATACTAATATATATATATATAGCTTTAACCAGTAACTGGTTTTATTATTACTTCTGTCTGAACTAAGTTATCAGAGATGGCCAGTAGACACTTGATGGAATCACAATGTAATCATAGGCCTCTCCAGCCTACTTGGATATGCAAGTTAATTTAGGCATAGTCAGACTTAAAGACAATGGTTCAGTTAAAACACTCGTCTGCACCTCACAGTATCTTTGTGTATTCCAATTACTAGTTCCAGACATGTCCACAAGACTTGTCTGTCAGCACTGAATATATAATGTCTTTAAATATATGTGTATTCATGATTATGTAAAGACTTTAACAGTGTGCAGTAACACGGCAGATGTACACAACACTAAAATAGCGCCGTGCACAATAATATTATACTGACTACGCCAGATGGCGTCGTGCAGACAACTCAAACTAGTGTCGTGCAAATATTATTTTTACAATTTAGGACTCAGCCAACAATCCAGCTTTGACAACTGGAGGGGCTCGGATGGCTGACAGTGCTGCTCTATCCTTCCAGGGTTTTATAAGATTTACATGGTATATCTGTTCTGGCTTTCTTTTCCCCGGCTGGTAAACTTTATAATTGACCTGCCCCACTTTTTCTAAGATTTCAAAGGGTCATTGCCATTTAGCCAAAAGTTTACTTTCTACTGTGGGAACCAACACCAACACTCTGTCCCCAGGAGCAAAGTTGTGTAAGCGAGCATTGTGGTTGTATACTCTCTGCTGTGCCTGTTGGGCCTGTTCCAAGTGCTCTCTTACTATCGGCACCACAGCAGCATTCTTTCTTGCATTTGGGAAACACGCTCAATAACTGTTTTATACGGACTGGACTGCCCCTCCCATGTCTCTTTGGCAATGTCAAGTAATCCCCTTGGATGTCTCCCGTACAATAAATCAAAAGGGGAAAACCCTGTGGAGGATTGGGGAACCTCTCTTATGGCCAACGGCAAATAAAACTTTCCTTAGCATGTGTTTTAAAGTTTTATTAAACCTCTCCACTAACCCATCGGTCTGGGGATGGTACACAGAGGTTCTTAACTGGTCAATTTTAAATAGGCGGCATAACTCCTTCATGATTTTTGACATAAATGGGGAACCTTGGTCAGTCAGGATCTCCTTAGGTATTCCCAAACTGAAATCACATCAAAAAGAAAAAAACAGTGTGAGACTATTCAGGTGCATACAAAGACACCTAAGAATTGATATTCACTAAACTAATAAAACATAACCTTTATTTCCCATATTGTAAAAAATACAAATTTTTTTGTATTTATATTTTGCTGTTTCTTTAAAATAAAAACAAGACAAGAAGTGTTTGTAGTAAGAAAAAGTGTTTAAAATCACTTTTAAACACTTTTTCTTACTACGAACACTTCTTGTCTTGTTTTTATTTTAAAGAAACAGCAAAATTCAAATACAAAAAAATATGTATTTTTTGCAATATGGGAAATAAAGGTTATGTTTTATTAGTTTAGTGAATATCAATTCTTAGGTGTCTTTGTGTGCACCTGAATAGTCTCACACTGTTTTTTCTTTTTGATGTGATTTCATGCCTATTCAGTGAGCAAGGTAGCACCACCCCCCATATTAAAATATAATGAAAAAATAGAGCATATACTACAATACATATGCAATACTAATTGAAAAAAAAAATATTAGTAGGGGGATTAAGACAAATATAGATTACACTCATAATATCAAATATTCTGTGCGGGAATTCACGGGAATTTCTTTTGACTATGTATTCCCAACCTGCTAAAGACATGGACTAATTCTCTAGCAATGGTCTTGGTTGACGTATTGCATAATGGTATCGCTTCCAGGTGCCTGGCAGCGTAATCCATTATCACCAGAATATATTGATGGTCCCGGGCAGATTTCATTAATGGCCCAACCAAATTCATAGCTATTCTTTCAAACGGAAGCTCAATAATGGGTAACGGAACCAGGGGACTTTTGAAATGTGGCCTTGGAGCATGATACTGACATTCAGGGCAGGATGCACAATAGTCAGATACCTCTTTATGGACCCCAAGCCAAAAAAAACTCTGCATAATTCTCTCAGTGGTTTTCTCTTCCCTTAGGTGGCCTGCCATTATATGACCATTGGCTAGATCCAACACTGGGCCTGATTCAGAGCCGTTCGTAAGCGGCCGCTCGTTTGTTCCGAGTGATGTTTGCACAACTGCGCATGCGTACGGATCGTAATACGCATGCGCGAACCAGTCAGTGCGGCCGAAAATCGTTTGTTCGCTAAATAGCGAATGCCTGCTATTTTGAGTGACAGGAGGAGGCGTATGTGGGTGGTAACAGGGGAAGGTGCTTGAAAACAGGGGGTGGAGATCCAAACGCAGGCGTGCTTAAAGGTAAAAACGGGCGTTTTATGGGTGTGCATAATTAATACAGCAGCGTCACTGACCAAGTCACTGGGCTATTTTATAGTCAGAACGCTGGTCGATGTACTCGATTAATCTAATAAATAGCGGACATGACGTAAGATGCGAGCGGCCAGGGGGCGTAGTTTTCCAAAAAACGACCTCATGTTTTGTAAGCTCGTTCAGACCTAGAGGCGTGAACAGACCGCAAAGAGCGAATGGTTCATTTGAATAGCCACCCCTTTTTTCTGAACGAGCGAGCGCAAATAGCGTCCGGCTCTGAATGAGGTCCACTGTTCTTCTGTAAGCTTTGGGAACTATTAATTGTTCCACAATATCTTCCCTCTTCTTAGTCACCTGATACAACAAATCCTTACATACTGCCATGTGAGGATATGACAAAGGACTATCGGGGTCTATGGGTTTACCATTGATCACCTTGACATTCTCCCTGGCTTTTACCAGAGTAGGGCCATTTAACTGCTCCACGGCAAAGACCTCTCTTTTGACCTCTAAATCAGGCAGATGATCAACTGGCTCAACACTTCCCACCTCAGTGGGAGGCACATCACTTGGCGAGCCCCCATCACGCTCCGCATTCTGTAGTTTGCCAATCATACTAGAAAAAGGGAACATTTCTGACTCTGAAGAAACTTCCGCTGCTACTACGCCAGTAACCTTCTCAAATAAGTCAGGGTGATTTACCTCTATGCAAAATCAGCTTTCCCACAACTTCCAGAAGTGAGCAAAGTCTCTCCCCAATATTGCATCATACATTAAGCCATGTACCAAACCCACAGAGACTATCCCAGAACCACATGGTGTCTCGATGTTCACTTCTGCAGTAATATAATAGCGAGTGTCCCCATTTATGCAGGTCACACCAACAGTTTTCCCCTTACGCTTCAAGGGATTCACCAGCTTAGCTTTCATAAGTGTCACCAGGCTACCAGAATCTAACAGAGTCTCTACACGGTTGCATTCTACAGTTAGTACACACATGTGCTTATCAGTCTCAGCCCACTGGTCAGCAGTACAGGCTGGCTGTGCAAAGAAAGACCCTTTGCAGTATACATGAGCAGTATCACATTGCATAGGTTCAGAGGTAAGAGAACAATTAGCTGCAATATGGCTGAAGCCACCACATCGGAAACACTGAATCACATTATAGTCTAGTCTTTTACAGGGAAGGAACCTTCCTGGCCTGGCTGGCCTGTTTCCAGGTTCCTCACCCTCAGTCTGAGGTACATTCCATCGCCCAGCATCCTTCTCCCCTGGAACAGTCTTACCAGTGCCGATGGGAGTTCGGTGTTGCACCATCAGGGCTCGGTGGGGCAGACTCAATAGCTGCTCAGTCACCACGTACCTATCCACCAGTTCGACTAGCTGGTCTGCGGACTTAGGGTCTGCATGGCTCACCCACTTGCGCAGAGATGCATGTAGCGACCGCAGATACCGGTCCATCATGACTCTTTCCACGATCTGTGGTCCTGTCAGCATCTCGGGCTGTAGCCATTTTGTGGTTAGATGGACGAGGTCATGCATCTGTGAGCGTGGAGGTTTTGCCATTTTGAACTCCAAGCGGTGGACTCGTTGGGCCTGAACAAATGTGGTGACTCCGAAGTGGGTTAGGATCTCCCGTTTTAACTTTGCATAGTCCTTGGCATCAGCCAGGCATAAATCATAGTAGGCCTTTTGTGGTTTTCCAGACAGGAAGGGTGCCACAAGACTTGCCCACTGTTACTTGAGCCAACTTTCCCTTTCTGCGGTTCTCTTAAAGGCCGTAAGATACACCTCCACGTCATCACTCGGGTTCATCTTCTGCAAAAAATGACTGGCGCATATAGAGCGAGTGTGGGTTGGAGGGTCAGTGGAAGCATTTCCAGTCTGGGCTACTAGGTGTTGTACCACCGCTTTTATGGCCCGGCTGTTCTCTGCTAAGGCCTAGCGGGTTTCCTCGGTGGTAACTTGTTGTTGCCTTAGGGCTGCCTCCTGAATTTTGTTGGTTTCCTGCTGGGCTGCCGTAGCCTGGAGCAAGGCCTTAACAATGTCCTCCATGTTGTCTTTAGGGGTCAGCTGAAAGCAGAACCTGGCCTCTCTGAGCATCTGCTGATGCCACCTCCATGGAGTCCACAATCTCGTGTCTGTCCCTTTAAATTTTAAAGGACAATTTTTTCCTTGCTGCAACTTCAGTGTGTGCTTGCCCCCATTCTCCACCAATTGTGATAAGGTCGGGGTAGCGGGTCCCTCTCCTGGGGTAGATGGACACCACCTTACACACAGCAGCCAGGAAACAGCACTCCAGTCGTGGATTTTCGTGCAAGCTGGATGGTGCTAGTTTTTATTGTGCAATTTCAAAAATCAAATAAACAAAACATAAAATAAACCCTAGCCCGGCTGGGCACTAACTAGACAGTAAGTTCCCTATCTAACAGAACACTAAACAAAATCCCCGTCCACAGTACCTTCTGGTTTACAGCCAACAGTGTCTCAGAGCAAGCTAACATGTGGCCTACTCTCCCAGGTATGAGACACTCAGCAACAACTGAACACAGCTTAAATCAGCCAGTTACAGGTGTAAGCCGTAATGAGCCTGCTACCAGGCTGAAAGGCCCAAAACCTGGAGTGGCCTGTGGATGGAGCCCTCCCTCTCCTCACATCCACACCCCCAGGACCCAAACCGGCTTTTCCAAAAGCCGACACTCTTGTCTGTGTACAAAACAAACTTCTCCTGGGGTTGTTTAGAACACATAGGCCAAAAACCTAGGACAAACGTACCTGCCATTGACCACTTTACCAGTGCTTCTATCACAATATATACAGCCCTCCACCCATTGGTAGCATTGGTTGTTGTCAGTTGATTCTATCCTCCAATGGTCCGCTACCTTAGGGTATTTAGTCTGACTCCAGGAACAAAAAGTTGCTGTTCAACTTCGCTTTTCCAGTGATTGTGATTACTAGCTGGTGCAGCTTTCCAGGTTCCACGTTTTTTCCTACCAGTGTTATATCCTAGTGTCTAGATTCCCTGTGACTTCTCCTGTGATTTCTTCTGTACTTGTCTGTGTACTAAACTCCAGTTAAGACTTAAGCACTAATCAGCATCTGGTTCTTCTATGAATATTTCAGCACCTGTCTCTGTGCTGAGACTCCAGTTAAACAACTTCAGCATTAATCAGCGTCTGGTTCTCCAGTGATTACTAAAGCACCTATCGGTGTGCTGAAACTCCAGTTAAACAACTTCAGCATTAAGCAGCATCTTTGTGCTGACTCCTAATGCCATTCTCCTGTGTCTATAGTGCATCTGGATTACCATCATGTGTACTCAGTCCAGCATCCGTATACTGACTCCTACTGCTATTCTACTGTATCTATCCTGTGTCTGGATCACCAGCCTGTGTACTCAGTACAGCAGCCATATACTGACTCCTAGTGCCATTCTCCTGTCTATCCTGCGTATGCATTACCAGTATGTGTGCTCAGTGCCACATCCGTATACTAACTCCTAGTGCCATTCTCCTGTGTCTATCCTGCGTCTGGATCACCAGCATGTGTACTCAGTACAACATCTGTGTACTGACTCCTAGTACCATTTTCCGTTTATACATTCCATATCGTTACACTGCATATGCAGTCTCCTAGTCATCTTATTTATAGTGTCAGCTCCCGGTCCTCGTCACTCCAAGGTACCTAACCAGAGGGCCGCCACCTGCTCACTCGGTGCAGCGAAACCTAAATCCCAATACTAGAGGTCACTGGTGAAGACCACCGAGTAGGTTAGACTCCGCGCTTCTGGTTAGGTCTAGCCAACATCTTGGTTTCACCTTTAAGGCGGACACTCTTACTAGCATCCCATGTGTTGCTTCCTAGCCACCCTAACCCCCTGGCTCCTAGTCCTCTGAGGAATTCCTTATACCGGATTGTGACAGAGAGTACTTTTGGAGAAAGTGCAACATAGTAGAATGCCAGGGTTGAGGGGGGACTGTCAAAGAACTGGGGCAACAGAGTCAAGGACAGTAGTGAGGGCATGATCATAGTCTACCAGTTGTATGGAGCGGTTGGAATGGATAGTCACTTTACAAATATCAAGCTATCTTGGCAACTATGACGTCCTTCACCATTTATCTCATTTGAACCTCCTTCTTCTTGTTATGTGAAAAAAATGTTGCTCTTGTGTTGCATTCTTGTGGTCATCCGCAAGCTGGGAGTAACTGCGCTCATTTTTTTCTTTGGCACGACGCTCACGTCTGGAACAGAGCCAGGACAGTTGATCTTAAACTTTCCAGATGTTGTGACAGTAGTGGATGCCACCAAAGGTGATGCAGAAGTCCCCAGAGGAGAACAAAGCTGGCAACAGACATGACTCTCTGGGTCAGCTGAATAGTATTCCAGTAGATCTTTGAAGCAAACTTTTCCTTGGTGTGATGCCCTTATAATTTCCAGCTGCCTTCAGATATCAGTAACTTTTATATTTATCAGAAGATTACTACTCATAGGTAGGGCACAGAGATGATTACGGTTCGCAAATCACTAACTCCCACTCCATGGGGGCGATTCAATTCAGCGCAATTTGAATAGCGCCGGGAACTAGTTCCCAGAGCTATTCAGTTGTCCCCATCATGCCCTGTACTTATTCGGGAGATTCTGGTTTCCGAACCTTAAGCCCGATGTTTAGTTGCAGTAACATTCTCTGACTTAAGTGCCGGCCACAATGCTGTTAGCGCACAGGCTCAGCTGGAAAACAGCATCGCGGCCCTTCTTTAATCGGATATCTGCTCGCCCCTTAGGAGGGTGCGAGCAGAAATCCTCTATTTGGGAGTTTACAGCACTGTCAATTGATTAGCTCTGGGAACTCCTTCCCAGCGCTATTCAAATCGAGCTGAATTGAATTGCGCCCTATGGAGGTCATTCGGACCCGCTCGCAAGATGCTCTCTGGCAAAAAGGGGCCGGATATTTAAATGAAGCGCTCGCACTGCGTCGTGTAAGGACACCCACTGTGAGTTAGCGAGCTACAGCAAATTGCGCTCGCAAGTGTCTGAAGACAACCCCTTGCCACTCGCAACACTTAATGATTAATCGGGACCATCGTGAGCCATCGGAGCTGCTCGCAGCCCTTGGGGTTGCCTTTCCCCACCGCAAGCACTGCGATCAGTGCGGGCTGAAATACATGCAGGTGACATGTACGATGACGCTACTTTGCTAATTATGCACGCCCTTTAAACGCCATTTAGGCGGCCTGACACGCCTGCATTCGTACATCCACTCCCCCGTTGCACCTTCCCCTGTTACCTCCCGCAAACGGCACTATCTGTCACTCAAAGCAGCGACCTGATAGTGGCTTACGAGCAACAAAAATTAGATCACTGCGAATGGCTTGCGTATGCACACTGCGAATTGTACGCATGCGTAGATGGGCCAAAATCGCTCACAGCGAGCTATCGAGCCTTAGCGAACGGGTCTGAATCAGGTCCTATATGTCACAACAGAAACACATCTCTGAGAAGAGTCCATTTCACATAAAGGGGTCTATTCAGCAATGATTTTTTTACATAAAAAATGCGGAAACTATAATTTCTATGTAAATCCACTATTCAGCAATGGGTCAATGGAGAAGATAACGCAATTATCTTCTCCATTAATTCCCATCTCGCAGAGTACCACACTGTAGGGATCAGCCATTGATGTGCTTTAACGCTTTTTGCTATTCAGCAAAGCAAAGAGTGCTAAATTACTCGATAAATCTTTACTTTATATTACGCCATCTCAGAATGGCGTTATATGAAGAAAATACATTAAATTATCCGAAAACTGCAGGGACAGAGGAAATTTTCCCATAAGTCCCTGCAGCATCTTGTAACTCCACCCAGTCTCCGTCCCTGCTTTGCAGTGATTGCTGACCGGTAAGTCACTCTAGAGCAGAGGTTCCCAAACTCTTTAAAATTACGGCGCCCTAGAGTATCAGCATTCTTTCCATTCTTTCCCCTGGGCCAAGAGTTTCTTATTGAGAAATTCAGCAAAAATTAAATGAAGCAAATTGTGCTTATATGTCACCCTTAGGGTCAGTTATGTGGTGGTGGACAGGGCTGCGCTACTTTCTGTCCATGTATTTTTTGATTGGCAGCCACCAGCACTGGTTTTGCCAATCACATGGACTAAAAATCATTTTATTTGGTACTGGACCACCAACCCGAGGCACCCCTGCAAGTGCCCTGAGGCACCCCAGGGTGCCACGGCACACAGTTTGGGAACCACTGCTCTAGAGCCTGTCAAACCTGCCTAAATTGATTGACATGTGTACAGTACACATACTTTATATTAGCCTGTATACATTTATATTTATGTGCTATTATATTTAAAATTTATATATACGTTTTAACTATAAAAGCACATAAATATAAATGTATACATGTCAATCAATTTGGACAGGCTATATTTGGACTTACCCCTCCGCGGTCACCTTACTTACAAGGCTTTGTTGTTCAACAACAGTAGAGGACCACAAGTTGCTTATGCCTTTTTTTTTACAGATGTGTATCTATTATAGGTGCAGGGTGTCCAGTGCAGACAGGCCCCTGAGTCAAGGTTATGGATTGAAAGATCTACAGTAAAAAGATAGACAATGTCTAGATAGACACCAGATGTTAGACAGGCAATAGGTCGACAGAGACAAAATGTCGACATGGACAAAGCAGGGACGGAGACTGTTCCCGAGCGCATGACTGAGCATGCGCAGAAGGTATTGTTTTAGGATACCGATAACAATGCCTTCTGTAACATCGTAGGGACAGCAGGTTACCGCAACTGCTGTCCCTGCAGATAATATTTCTGAATAGCAGCCATAAATTTAAATAATTGAAAAAAAATCATGACGATGTTGCCCGATAATATTCTGGCCAACATCGTCACTGTTACAGAATAGACCCCTAACTTTGATACTGACTTTATCGTTCAAAAATGTTAAATGCATATTAACTTTGTGTCTCTTTCTTGAGAAGTGGGCAAGACCTTGATGACAGGATTCACTGTAGGGATGGACATCGGAGGGGTGTCCATCGATGGAACACAAACCATTCATGCTGAACCATCAATGGTTTGCGCCCCTCGATGGCCACTGCTGCGGTTGGAAACGGGGGCTGCGGGCCAATCAAAAACAGGGTGGGGTTTAGCGGGCGAGGCTAAGCTCCGTCCCGTCCAAGAAAAAATCTGCTCCTACTCGTACATCGATGGCAAAGAACCATTGGCTCTCTGTCATCGATGGTGAAATTATTCAACATCGAACATAAACCATCAATGATTTTGTATCGATGGACGATGGGCATCCCTAATTCACTGCGAATCGCACCATCATAGCCACACTACAAAGTTATGCTGAGTGCTTTTCATAAAATATTTAACCACTCTGAACACTGCAGAGTACGTACCAAAGCTTCCTGAATATCAGGAAGACTCCTTGCAATAGCAATGACTCCCTGAAAAGTTGAGCAAACCCACTGATGCTGGCCCAGGTGGATGCAATACAGCAGTGGTTCTCAAACACGGTCCTCAGGACCCCACACAGTTCCCTTTTTGCAGATCACCCAGCAGGTGCACAGGTGTATTCATTAGTCACTGACATTTTTTAAAAGATCCACAGGTGCAGCTAACAGTTTCACTAGTAATTATGTGAAGAGATCTGCAAAACATGCACTGTTTGGGGTCCTGAGGACCGGGTTTGAGAACCTGTGCAATACAGTAATGATGTCACAATTGGTTCAAAGCACAGCCTGCTATCACATTTGTACCTAACCCCAGCTTGTATAGCTGTTACAGAACATGTAAAATAAAAAACATCACAGTTGTATTTATGTATACATACCTAGAAAATAAAAATATATAATGCTGAGCCCCTCACTCACATTTTGAGTTGTGTGACCTTGGACCCTGTTCTGGAATTATCTGAGCCAGCAGACACCTACAGTGGATTCGGTCTGCCATTGCTGTGCAAAGTCTTTGAGCAGGGATGTGTGTGGTGTACATAACAGCACAGGTGTGTGGGATAAAGGAGGGAGGTATATTGTACATAACAGCACAGGTGTGTGGGATAAAGGAGGGAGGCATTTAGAACATAACATCAGAGGTGTGTGGGATAAGGGGAAATGTGTATTGTACATAACAGCGCAGGTCTGTGGGACAAGGGAGGAGGTGTGATGTACATAACAGCACAGGTGTGTGGGATAGGGGGAGGAGGTGTATTGTACAAAACAGCACAGGTGTGTGGGACAAGGGAGGTGTATTGTACATAACAGCACAGGTGTGGGGGATATATGTACATAACAGCACAGGGGTGTGGGATAAGGGAGGGAGGTGTATTGTACATAACAGCACAGGTGTGTGGTATAAGGTGGAGATGTGTATTGTACATAACAGCACAGGTGTGTGGGATAAGGGGGAGATTTGTATTGTACATAACATCACAGGTGTGTGGTATAAAGGCGAGATGTGTATTGTACATAACAGCACAGGTGTGTGGGACAAGGGAGGAGGTGTGATGTACATAACAGCACAGGTGTGTGGGATAGGGGGAGGAGGTGTATTGTACATAACAGCACAGGAGTGTGGGACAAGGGAGGTGTATTGTACATAACAGCACAGGTGTGGGGGATATATGTACATAACAGCACAGGTGTGTGGGACAAGGGAGGAGGTGTATTGTACATCCACGCCAGGAATGAGCTAAGTTTTTTCCTGCTAACACACTCGATCCAATTAGGTGCGAGTAATGCACACATCCACTACCCGACCCAGGGAAGACAGTAACCGTACCGTCGTTCCCCATCCACCGATCAGTCATTCAGTGTAGACACCCTCCATCATCCCCGAACATGCCCAATCTGTCGTCATCGGTAGATTGACCAGCATGTTCGGGCGATGATTGATGTCGGAAATGACCAGCGGGAGCACACATCGCTGGTCGTTTCCGACATTTGCATGCCCAATTAACGAGCAATTGAACGATAACGATGTCGTGAGTGGTTCCAATTGCAGTGCCATTGCCGGCATTTCTGCTGTTGCAACAGCAACTTGCCACATTTGCAGCTAAATGGATTGATCCCATTGCAAACATACATCTGTATGAGCCCTCATAGACCAGGGTAAGTGGGTGCTGGGAAACATGTGAGACTGCACATCTTTGTTAGCACCTGTAAATACAACTGTGTGAATAAAATTTCACCAACAAAAAAACCCGCAAAGAAAAAAATAACTTTTAATAGGTAATAATACAAAGCGAAGCGCAATGTAGCGCATAGGAGACACAGTAGAGGCGTCACTGCACCGTCACAGACACTTGATGAGCTCAGATGGAAAATGACGCGTCCAGCCATCCCCTATGAGGTGACTGCTCATTCGCCTCCTATAGGACAGCACCAGCAGCCGAAAGCTGTACCGCCCTCCCTGGGGAATCCCCTTGATTGACAGCACCAACTGACCAATCCCTGGAATGGCAGCTGAGTAAACCCCGCCCAATGACTAGAGAAGCGAAGAGAGCTATACTACAATATATACGGCTGCTTTACTCTTCTATTAGTTTCATGCTTTCAGTTGGACACGCCCTCTATTCATCCTCGCCCTCTGACTGGCTAAGGCTAGTGACGCCACTTAAACGATCCCACACGATTGGTCAGACCTCCCAGGGAATGGGCTGGGCGCGGCCCCCGTTTCACCCACTCTCTACCGCCGCCTAGTGG
This sequence comes from Taudactylus pleione, assembly GCA_031769625.1. Lineage (NCBI taxonomy): Eukaryota > Metazoa > Chordata > Amphibia > Anura > Myobatrachidae > Taudactylus > Taudactylus pleione. The sequence goes on from JAUIMM010000161.1 coordinate 4,763,889, forward strand.
TGCCGAGGGTAAAGGGAAGGCTCGCCTTAAGTGTCGCTGCCAGCCAGATCGCCCAGCCGGGGGTTCGGGGAATGGGCTGAGCGAGGGTCGTCCTCGGCTGCTGTGTCCCTGTGCTGCCGCGGAAGAGGCGGGCCTGGTGTGAGGGGGGCGGCTTCCGCTGCGCGTTCCCCTCTGACACGGAACATTTCCCTCCAGTGTGTGTGTGTGTGAGATCCCTCCTCCTCCTCCTCTGGCCATCTTTATCACATTCATTACCGCAATAGGAGAGCCAGCCGGCCCTACCTCCACCGACCAGCCGCCCGGGAGCGCAACCATCGTCCGCACTGACTGCAGGGGCCACAGCCGTTGGGAGGCGCGTCAGCTGGATCCCGGTACATGATACCCTGCCCCAGCCAGGAGCGGCTCTATCACCCGCTGGATCCTAGGTGGGTCACTGATCTCCTGCACACCCGTCTGTCTGTATGTGTGTGTATATGGGGGAGGGGGTGACCCCCTCGCCATTGTCCCACACAGGGAGAGACAGGAAACCGGGGCTCTCCCTGCTCTGCCACAGAGGGAACTCTCCTGGGCTGGCTTCCTGTTGTGACTGTCTCCCCTGCAGACAGGCAGGGCCCATGGATGAGGGTGTATCGGGGAGTGTATGAGAGTTGTGGGGTCACAGGCAGGTCACAGTGTCTGTTCTATGTCTGCTTCCTTCATCCTTACTGAGAATGGTTGTGACCTCATGAGTTCTGTGACGTCACAGAGGAAAGAGAATGTTGGGGGTAGCCAGGATCTGTGTACATGATGGCATCACAGTGTCTTTGTTTTCGCACCCCACCATTATGCAGTTGCTAGTGTATCCGGATGTGGTGGTTACCCTCAGGTCACATACAGTAGCTGCTGTTACTGTGTGTGGTTAGTAAGGAGTACACTATACCCCAGGCCTGGTTACCCTCAGGTCACATACAGTAGCTGCTGTTACTATGTGTGGTTAGTAAGGAGTACACCATACCCCAGGCCTGGTTACCCTCAGGTCACATACAGTAGCTGCTGTTACTGTGTGTGGTTAGTAAGGAGTACACCATGCCCCAGGCCTGCTTACCCTCAGGTCACATACAGTAGCTGCTGTTACTGTGTGTGGTTAGTAAGGAGTACACCATACCCCAGGCCTAGTTACCCTCAGGTCACATACAGTAGCTGCTGTTACTATGTGTGGTTAGTAAGGAGTACACCATACCCCAGGCCTGGTTACCCTCAGGTCACATACAGTAGCTGCTGTTACTATGTGTGGTTAGTAAGGAGTACACCATACCCCAGGCCTAGTTACCCTCAGGTCACATACAGTAGCTGCTGTTACTGTGTGTGTGGTTAGTAAGGAGTACACCATAGCCCAGGCCTGGTTACCCTCAGGTCACATACAGTAGCTGCTGTTACTATGTGTGGTTAGTAAGGAGTACACCATAGCCTAGGCCTGGTTACCCTCAGGTCACATACAGTAGCTGCTGTTACTGTGTGTGGTTAGTAAGGAGTACACCATAGCCCAGGCCTGGTTACCCTCAGGTCACATACAGTAGCTGCTGTTACTGTGTGTGGTTAGTAAGGAGTACACCATAGCCCAGGCCTGCTTACCCTCAGGTCACATACAGTAGCTGCTGTTACTATGTGTGGTTAGTAAGGAGTACACCATAGCCTAGGCCTAGTTACCCTCAGGTCACATACAGTAGCTGCTGTTACTGTGTGTGGTTAGTAAGGAGTACACTATACCCCAGGCCTGGTTACCCTCAGGTCACATACAGTAGCTGCTGTTACTATGTGTGGTTAGTAAGGAGTACACCATAGCCCAGGCCTAGTTACCCTCAGGTCACATACAGTAGCTGCTGTTACTGTGTGTGGTTAGTAAGGAGTACACCATAGCCCAGGCCTGCTTACCCTCAGGTCACATACAGTAGCTGCTGTTACTATGTGTGGTTAGTAAGGAGTACACCATAGCCTAGGCCTAGTTACCCTCAGGTCACATACAGTAGCTGCTGTTACTGTGTGTGGTTAGTAAGGAGTACACTATACCCCAGGCCTGGTTACCCTCAGGTCACATACAGTAGCTGCTGTTACTATGTGTGGTTAGTAAGGAGTACACCATAGCCCAGGCCTAGTTACCCTCAGGTCACATACAGTAGCTGCTGTTACTGTGTGTGGATAGTAAGGAGTACACCATAGCCCAGGCCTAGTTACCCTCAGGTCACATACAGTAGCTGCTGTTACTGTGTGTGGATAGTAAGGAGTACACCATAGCCCAGGCCTAGTTACCCTCAGGTCACATACAGTAGCTGCTGTTACTGTGTGTGGTTAGTAAGGAGTACACCATAGCCCAGGCCTGGTTACCCTCAGGTCACATACAGTAGCTGCTGTTACTGTGTGTGGTTAGTAAGGAGTACACCATACCCCAGGCCTAGTTACCCTCAGGTCACATACAGTAGCTGCTGTTACTGTGTGTGGTTAGTAAGGAGTACACCATACCCCAGGCCTGATTACCCTCAGGTCACATACAGTAGCTGCTGTTACTATGTGTGGTTAGTAAGGAGTACACCATACCCCAGGCCTAGTTACCCTCAGGTCACATACAGTAGCTGCTGTTACTATGTGTGGTTAGTAAGGAGTACACCATAGCCTAGGCCTGGTTACCCTCAGGTCACATACAGTAGCTGCTGTTACTGTGTGTGGTTAGTAAGGAGTACACCATAGCCCAGGCCTGGTTACCCTCAGGTCACATACAGTAGCTGCTGTTACTGTGTGTGGTTAGTAAGGAGTACACCATACCCCAGGCCTGCTTACCCTCAGGTCACATACTGTAGCTGCTGTTACTGTGTGTGTATGGTTAGTAAGGAGTACACCATACCCCAGGCCTGCTTACCCTCAGGTCACATACTGTAGCTGCTGTTACTGTGTGTGTATGGTTAGTAAGGAGTACACCATAGCCCAGGCCTGGTTACCCTCAGGTCACATACAGTAGCTGCTGTTACTGTGTGTGGTTAGTAAGGAGTACACCATAGCCCAGGCCTGCTTACCCTCAGGTCACATACAGTAGCTGCTGTTACTGTGTGTGGTTAGTAAGGAGTACACTATACCCCAGGCCTGGTTACCCTCAGGTCACATACTGTAGCTGCTGTTACTGTGTGTGTATGGTTAGTAAGGAGTACACCATAGCCCAGGCCTGGTTACCCTCAGGTCACATACAGTAGCTGCTGTTACTGTGTGTGGTTAGTAAGGAGTACACCATAGCCCAGGCCTGCTTACCCTCAGGTCACATACAGTAGCTGCTGTTACTGTGTGTGGTTAGTAAGGAGTACACTATACCCCAGGCCTGGTTACCCTCAGGTCACATACAGTAGCTGCTGTTACTGTGTGTGGTTAGTAAGGAGTACACTATACCCCAGGCCTGGTTACCCTCAGGTCACATACAGTAGCTGCTGTTACTGTGTGTGGTTAGTAAGGAGTACACCATAGCCTAGGCCTGGTTACCCTCAGGTCACATACAGTAGCTGCTGTTACTGTGTGTGGTTAGTAAGGAGTACACCATAGCCCAGGCCTGGTTACCCTCAGGTCACATACAGTAGCTGCTGTTACTGTGTGTGGTTAGTAAGGAGTACACCATACCCCAGGCCTAGTTACCCTCAGGTCACATACAGTAGCTGCTGTTACTATGTGTGGTTAGTAAGGAGTACACCATACCCCAGGCCTAGTTACCCTCAGGTCACATACAGTAGCTGCTGTTACTGTGTGTGGTTAGTAAGGAGTACACCATACTCCAGGCCTAGTTACCCTCAGGTCACATACAGTAGCTGCTGTTACTATGTGTGGTTAGTAAGGAGTACACCATACCCCAGGCCTGGTTACCCTCAGGTCACATACAGTAGCTGCTGTTACTATGTGTGGTTAGTAAGGAGTACACCATACCCCAGGCCTGATTGATGCTTAGGTGCATTGGTTTTTTAAGTTCAGGTTTTTTTCTTACTTTAAAGTTCACAAGAGGGATGACATTGCCATGCTGTTGTGTAAACTATTTTTAGCACATCGATCAGCAACTTCTCACTTACTATTGATGTCCATTATGTTTATTTACAGCTGATAAGTTGTTTTGGAGAACAAATTTAGGCATAAAAGATGGTGAGGGAGGAATCTTCCGCTCTTCATTTCTTGCATGCAGCTTAGCGATTTATTAATTAAATATTGTGCCCAGCTAGCAATACTTCTGGTAATATGAAGGGAACATTTCCCTTAAGGTACCAGGTTTCTCCATTTCTTATTATTGATTTTTCCCTTTCAGGAGGTTTTAGTCAGGTGGTCAATAGGCAGCTGAAGCCTGTGCACTTTACTGGCCATCCCTTTGTGTACAGGGTAATTTGATTTGTATGTAATAAATTGTTAATGATCTTTCCTTTGAGAGTCGCATAATTTCAAGAAATGAGCTGTGTTATTGTTACTAGACTTTGTTTAGGACACTGAGAGTAATAAGAGATCGGAAGCAAAATGTTATAATCTGAGAAACCCCAAAAGGCAAGATATGGCTGCTTGCATTTCATAATGTACTATTTATATCTATACTTATTACCATATAGTACTGTTCTCATAGCTTCATATAAATAGTTTAATTTAAAATGAAAATACAGTAAACCTACTTCTGTAAAGTGGATAGTTTTTTTGCTATTGACATACTAACTTCTAAACACTTGTACTGTAGTTCAACTTACAAGTTAAGTTCCGTTCCTCTTATTTATTTTTCGAAAGTGACTGATGTTACACAAAGGGGCTGTGTTTAATTAATGAATTCAGATCATGCTATGTTGTGATTATGTTGATTGATTCTGACAAATGATTGATAATTTCTCCAGGCCTATCTATTATTTATTAAAGTGCATTCTCATTGGGAAACGCATAACTAAAGTGTGCATTAGTGTTGGGATTTTACCCATTTTTCCACTGCATATCTATGAGAAGCACTAGAGATCACCTACTGACTCACCCAAGATTATATTTATTGCCACACTAACCTTAAGTAAAGAGCCCAACATGTCTTGCACTTAATGTTAGGGCCACTTTAAATTTTGAAGGTAAGCTGACGCTTCGTAAGTATAGCCCCCAGTCTTTATCAGTTAAGCTACAATGTTAGGGTCGCCATGTTGAATGATGCTGTGAGGTAAAAGTGATTAGCATACATAATTATGATCTTCCAGATCTGTGCTACTGGTCCGGAAAGCCACCATAAATACATTGGCATAGCAAATAAGTATTCAGTTTTTTAGTTATGCATTAAACGGTGATGCAGTTCTCTTCTCTCCCCATCCAATGATGTAGCTCAATCATTCTCGCTAGTCCACCCATTCAGTAGCTGAGGAAGGCTACTCTTTTCTTGGTCATGAAATGTCTGAAGAGCAGTCATTGGACAATGCATTGAAGATCTAATGGTGCGTACACACGTACGATCAGTCAACAATAACGATATTGCTGACTGATCTCCCTGCACCTCCTCGGTGTGCTGGATGATCGATATCAATCATCCAGCACACCACCAAACCAGCAACGCCGGGCCAGCGGCTTCTTATGTAACCTGGTCGATATCGTTCAGTTTGGCCTGCATGTACGGGTTATGGTCGTTATCGTCCATATGTGCCCGAACATCGCTGGTCGTTTGAGGGTTGCTAGGCACCAAAAAATGAACGATAACGATATGAACGATATCATTATCATGCATATCGTGCATTTTTACGCACCTTAATATTCAGAGACCTGAATAAAATCTCCTAAATTTTTGTTGCATTGCCTAATAATAATAATAATAATCTGCTAAGGCAAATTCTGTGCAATGGCTAGACTGCTTTTTAAAGTTCCATATATAAATGTATTAATGTGTAAATGTGAGAACAAGATACCCTTGAAGTAGTTGAAGAATGATAAAATGCATTTGACTTTTTGACTCTTTCAGGCATTTAATGAAAATGCGCACCAGGGCATCTCCGTTCCATAGTTGCATTGATTTTTATTTGTTGATATCTCCAGAATCATGTTGATTAGACTTGTATACCTGTATGGACGGACTTTGAAACTAGTTTTATATTGAAAATGAGACTTCTGCTGGGTACTCAATGGGCTCGATTAGTTGAACGCAAATTAAATAGTGCCGGGAGGGAAATCCCCAGGGCTTTTCAATTCTGTGCGCTGTTAAGGAAGTCTAACAATAGTACAGGCGCGATGCTGTTTTCTGCCCTTAGTACAGCGGAAGCAGCATCGCGCCGGAAAGTTTAGTCGGAGAATGGCCGTTCTCGCGACTAAACTTCCTGTTTAAGGCAGGAGAATGGGCATTCTCAGACCTAACAGCACGCTGAACCGAATAGCTCCGGGAGCACCCTCCCGGCGCCATTTCATTTGCTTTCAATTGAATCGAGCCCACTGAGACGACGAATCGGTCAGTAGACCAATCCGCCATCAGAGTGGCCTTATTTACCATACCATTTACACACACTTGCAGATCGGTAACTCGATGTGTCTGGGCTGACTTCACAACTGGATGTGTGTTTAAGTTTGTCTGCCCAGTTGAGCTGTTAGTGGCTCCTACAGCGAGTGTAGTGGTGGTCGGTGGGTCGCCCATACACATATTCAGATGCATTGGGTGTGCTGCAGGGCTGACGTGATATGTCTGTGAACTACGTAATTCACAGACATATTGGCTGTACACATCGCCGATGCACTCGCAATATATATTGTTTAATCAAACAAACGATCTATTGACAAGTGTGTACCCAGCATTAAGAGTTATTAGGAATACAATGAGGCTCACATAGAATTCAATGCACTGTGTTTCAAAAGTGTAGTGGTAAAATGCACCAAAAATAAGCATTTTTGCATGTAGTATGCTGAACCATACGCATCTCAAGATGTGTCCATGGCTCAGAAGGAAACGGTGGCCTTTCTCTTGGTTTACACCAGAAGATGTGGCTTTAGTTTTCATAGTACATACTAATGTTAGTGTTCACTCTAGGTCCGGCGTCGGACCTAGAGAAAGGGCATTTCTGTGCACACGAAAAGGGGCATGGCCATGAGAAAAGGGTGTGTGTCTTTAAGTCGTTCCCTTTGTCATCACTCTTGGGGCGTGCCCGGCACTTACAAACATGCCGGGCTGCCCCCAAACACTCCCTTCCACCCTTCGGCCTGCAGGTGGGGAATGCTCCTGCAGGCTATTTTAGTGCAATTTCAAGATATAGATATCAAGATCTATTGTTTCCCCTTTAGAAATAAAAAATGAGTATTCTTAATTGTTGCAGTTTCAATGTAGATAAGTAATGTATATAGATATGCACAATTTCAAATCCTATAGCAGCCACGATAATGTTTTACATATAGTGGGACTCAAACAGTGAATCAGAGGTGGCTGGCAATAGTCATCTACGTCACTGTGTATTTTGCATCATTAGTTGAGCACCCACAAAGAAGCACTTCTTGACAGTTAGATATGCATTCATGTCTAGGTCTGAATCTGTGTCGTTAGGCTCGTACTGTTCTTTTCCTACACTTGTGTGCATCTTCCTTCCACTGTACCGCCTCTGAAACCATTTCTTACACTCGTGGGATCCTACACATAAAATACGTTTCATGCATCTGTGTGCTTGTAGTGTGTGTGTGTGTGTGTGTGTGTGTTATATATATATATATGAGAGAGGTATGTGTACGGGATACCGACGCTTGGGAACCCGATGGTCAGAATCCAGACGCCGACATCCCAACAGGGTTAGGTTACCAACACTTTTCGGTAGGTATCCTAACCCTCCCTCTCTCCCTGTCCTAACCCTCTTGCACTATAACCCTAACCCTCCCCCTAGTGCCTAACCTTGCTACTTCTGTGATTTCGGTGCCAGCATTCTGAGCGTCGGAATCCCTGCGCAGCCGATTAGCTTATGGCTGTATTCAATTAGTTTGGCCTCCGCGAAAAAGTTCCGCCTACCTGACTTCACGTACATTGTGTTTTGGACGCGAAAACTGATAGTGCGCGTCCCCGCTATTCGTCCTATTAAATTACTAACCAGGTGAAAACGGCAAGCGGCGAATGTAAAACAGGCGGAAAGTACTGTCAGAATAGGGTAAATCGGTCTGAACCCCCCAAAAAGATGCACTAACATTGGGGATCAATGTAGAAGTGTTCCAATAGCCCTAATAAAACTATTTGGGGTACTGAAGTTGTTTAAAATCCTTGTTATTAGTGTCCTTGTAAAAGTGGTGAAGAATGGCATTAAGCTGTATTTTTTTGGTGACAATAAGTAGTCCAGTCAAATTTGGGGTACTTGAAAATGGGTGCTAGCAACTTTTAAAATCTCTAAAGTGAAATTTAAAAAAACGTGAAAAAAAGCACTTGTTGCATGCACCTGCAATCCCAAAAACACCTAACCCATCCTTACAGCACCCCTAAGAAGGGTATTTCGCTAGTTTTTATGCTTGTCCCCCTACTTTTTACTTTTTTGCCCAAAAATGAAAGTACTTATTTGGGGTGTAAAGTTTTTTTTCCTCTGGATTTTATGACACAATTGTCCTTTAGGGGGGCTATCCCAAGGGTTCTGAGTGGTTTCCCCACGTTTGCACCCCAAAATAAAAAAATTAGCACTTTTTTACTGCTATTCTTAGGCAAATCTTTTTCGCCTATTACATTGCATTGACTTTCCGTGTAGGCGAAAACTGTCTGGAATTGAATTTGGAGATAAGTTCCGACCACGTGAAAAGCCCTGATCGGCGATACATTTCCGCGGAAAACGGCTTTTCGCTTCTAATCGAATACGGACCTTAGTATTGTAAGCCATTGATAACTGGTGGCAGCAGCTATTAGTGTCAAGGTGCAGTTGGAATGAGGAGAAGCAGTAGCAGGTGAAGACCTAAATGTAGAGAAGTCGGGATAAATGTTACATAACAATCCTCAGTGCTATTTTTCAGCAGGAACCGCTCATTAACTATGACATAATGTTCTGGACCAAAGGGCTCGATTCAGTCTGCATTTGGTTGTGATAAGAAATGGACACCCATTTAACCCCCTTAATGTTTACTTCTACATAGTTTATAATTTCTTATCTTTGACTTTCTATTTATTTTGGCTTAAATGTTTTCTATCACTTTATATAAAGTATTTTCTCTTAAGCAAGATGAGTATTAAAAGAACTTTTTATTAATGTGTGCCTGCTATTTAGAAGGTTCAGAACCCTTCCAGCACTATCCTGTCTTCTATCCTCTTTATAGTTGTGAATTTATTTCATAGCTGTAAAACTTGCTAACGTATCCGTTATAAAGCCCTGTTTACTCTTTTGTAATATTACATGTCCTGTTACTATTTTGTGGAATTAAGGGCCTGATTCAGACCCACTCGCTAGATGAGGCCACTCGCTCCCAGCGTATGGAAATTCAGCTAAGTGACATCAAGGCAGCCGCTCGCACGGAAAGGCATAAGCACGCCCACTATGTTTTGGCGAGCGATCACTTTGTGTTTACAGACGTCCACCAGCCTGTTTTTATCTAGCGTACGTCATCTCCAGGAAGTATATACAACCATTGGTACATCGGGTTCCATTGGATCTGATCGCAGTGCTTGCGGTTGACTGTACCTTACCGCAAGCACTGTGAGCACTTCAGTGTAAAATTCAACCTGGTGACGTGTGCTATGACGCTGCATGTTAATTATGCACGCCCCAGAAATGGCGTGAAAACACTCTGGCACGCGTGTGTCCGCAACTCTTCTCACCCGTTACTACTGGCCTGCCCCTGTTACCACCCACAAACTGCCTCTCCTGTCACTCATTCCACTGGGTTATCTTTGCAGGGCGAGCAAGCACATTCCGATCGCTCATACTAGTTTGCGCACGCACACTGCGTACCACACACATGCGCACATTAGCCAACATCGTCTGCAACGAGCGGCCGCTTGCTAGCGAGTGGGTCTGAATCAGGCCCTAAGTTCTTCCGTCTGCCATCTCTGCATTACCTATATTGTAAATCCTTGAATAATGGGGTTATAGCATACAACAAATACTTGTGATAATTTAAAAGGCACAAAGGGGGCAGTTCAGTTCAGTACAATGTTGAATAGAGGAGGGAATAAGCTCCCGGAGCTATTCAATTGACCTTGCTGTTAACCCCGCCTATAGCATTTCTGCTAGCACCCTCCTGAGATGCGTACAGAAATCTGACTAAACTAGTGCCGCAATGCTGTTTGCAGGCTTAAGGCATATGCTAACAGCATCGCGGCCGTCATTTAAATCAGAGAATGCTGGTTACCGCGACTAAATACCCGGCTTAAGGCGCTGTAACCTGCATCTCCCTAGTTAAGTGCAGGGCACCGTGGGGATAATGTAAACGGTGCCGGGAATGAGTGTCCAGAGCTATTCAATCATGCTGAATTGAATCCACCCCAATGTAACTTGAGACCGGCATGCTCAGTAGGTGTGGGAACTCTCAGGTGATGACATCACTGACCCTGGTGGGGAGGGGTCAGAGTTCAGACCAACTGTCAGTAACTATAATGCAGCTGTTACTTAGCAGCAGTGTTATTTGGTTACTCCTCTCATCAGCACCAACCTACAGATCCAGAGGTAAGATGAGGAACATTCCAGGAGGCATTTTCCAGAAACCATATGGACACCTAATGGCCTACATAGCAACTAACCACATATACATGCACCACTACCACACTTGGCCAGGCCACTCATCCACCTTCCCCATTAACTTAATCAATTTCTTTGTCTTTAAACACTATTTGGATTCTTCTTTTCCAGCCTGTGAAGCATGCCCCTGCATATCTGCACCGCATGCATGTCCAAAAGTTATCTATATAGCGCATGCATATTCCGTAGCGCTTTACAGTGAATATTTGGCTATTCACATCAGACCCTGCCCCAATACTTACAATATAGAATGAAGTGAAATGCTCGTGACCGCCATTAGTTGGAAACACTAACATTTTTCATGTGTTTTTGCATACTTGTGATCTGGCAAATGACAGGTACTAAATACTAGTGCTTGAGATCAAAAAGCCAAATTAGCGTTCCTGTTAGGCTGTTTCAGTGGGGCGCCATGCCCTGCCCCATTTCTAAAGCGTAGAAAGCACCCTGCCCTTCGGCGCGGTGCCCCCTGAAACAGTCTGCAGGTTCTGTCCGCTCCCACAAGCCACAGTGTTCCACGGGTGGGGAAAACGGCGATGCAGCGGTCAGCATTTGCTCGGCTTCCATTCACAGTGACCGCAGTGCTTGGGGGCTGAACGGCATGCCCCAAAAGATTGATGAAAAGGGGACAAGTCATAGACACGCCCCTTTTCATTGGCCACACCCCCATTCCGGGCACAAGCGTGCGCAGAAGTGCCCTTTCTCTAAGTCTGGCCCCAAAATTTGACAAATTTGTGGTGGTCATGGGCCTATTTCCAGTTTGTCATGTTATTGAATGAAGCGATTTTCTTTCTGCCCGGTTTGCTGTAGAATGGGTAGATTTGAAATATAGGCAAATAGCAGAGAATGTATCTGTCAGTAAAATATCACCCTTTCATTCTGTATCTTGTGCTGAAAAGCCCATGCTCTGCAAGGCCTGGGAATAAACTGGTGTCTGGATATTGCTAGAGACATTGGTCTTGCTTTCCAATCCAAATACTACTCATAGTTTCAGTGGTTTTAACAACCGCTATTTTGTATCATTTATGGAATTACAAGTAGACAATCAACAAACATAGATTAACCCCCTGTACTGGGAATACTTTGCTTTTAATAGCTTGCAGCCCAATATCTCCTTGTGGATATTTGTATGCAGGCCAATGGGGCTGCGAACAAAAATCTGTGAGGCCAGTGCTACGTAAGTCATATAGCCACACTTCCTCGTGGTCGTGCCTAAATAAATTGACCCCACAGTATACGTAGTAATTACACAACATGGCAACAAGGTTCTTGACTGATCACGCTGATCAAAAAAATGAGGGTACCAGAGACCCCTCACTTTAAAAAATTGGTGTCCTACCTAAGACTTCCCCATCTTATACCCTCACATAACATCAGACCTCTCCACATGCCCCTTAAATGCATGTTTAACGCCTCCATAATCCTACATGTAATATGACTTGTCTGTACACACAAGCCATAGTAAACAAGGCATTATTTAGGTACTACTGGTGCCCGATGGGCAATATTGAATCTTTTTGCCGATGGACGTGAGTGCTGCAGATGCCCATTACTTATCGTGCCCAAATTCACGAGGATTAACCGTGAAAAGTGGCTAAACCCTTGTAAACTTCTGGGCGTAATGAGTTTGGCTGCCCAAAAGTCTCACTTTGGGTGGATTTGTGCTCACCACCTCAGGAGGGTGCGAGAAGAAATAAGTTACTTCGGCAAATTGTTCCCAGTGGCACAAACTATTGAATAGCTCCCGTCACTTTAGATGGTAGCTGCTACTGAGTTAAAGCAATTGGATTCCCCCTCTTTGAGGCATATTTATCAAAGAATATTTGTGGTATGTTCCCGAAAACAACTGTTTTCAGGGATGGTACGCAATATTAAGAGCCAGCGGGGTGTATGTGCTGGGGACTGCAGCAGATATTGGAGATGTCAAAAGCAGCCCCCATTGGTAAGGGGGCTACTAAAATACTGAATTTAATTCCTGAGCTTGGCCCCAGTAGCTAACGCCATCTGCAGATGGCGTTAGCCATCACAGACTATGAGTTTCACTTCACAGCATTTACTGGTAGTGGATCCCTGCCTGGCACTGGCACCTCGTATACATGCAGTCTGATGACCGCGCAGTAGCATGGCCTGAGGCTGGCAGGAAAGTGATCGTGTCAGCATACTTTGTTTTTACATGTCACAGAGCACATGGCCTGGATGTGAATAATTATTCATTCTGGCGATAAGCGGCGCTAATTCAAATCATCAGAACCTTACCCTGAACATGCGCACAGCTATAAGCCATGCCACCCACCTAACTGCATAGGCACATGAGAGTGCGCACATGTGTTTTAGCTAGAATAATTACATACAATTGACTTGTACATGCACTCTGGGTATACAGACAGGCTGTGTGGTGACCATCCACAGGCCATTCCTTTATTTAAGCGTGTATGTATTACTTACCCTCCAACATGACCTGTTCCATTGGTACAAAACACTCTGCTCCTGGACTTCCGACCTAATGTATGATTGCAGTCACCTGTGTTGAACTAGGTAATTGATGAGACATTTGTTTCAGCACAGGTGACTGCAGTCATAAATTAAGAGGGAAGTCCAGGAGCAGAGCATTTTTGTACCTAATGGAATGGGTCATGTTGGAGGGTCTTGTATTATATTCCAGTTGGACTGAATGCTCTGACTGGGAGAGGTGGGCAGATGAACACAGACAAGCAGCCACCACTCATCTCCTATATGGGCACATTTCTCCTGCTGCCCCTTCACTTGAGCCGGGCACTCAAACCTCACTTTGGGTTTCCTATCCTGCTTCTTCCTAAATCCTCCTGCTCTAATGGAGCCTTTGAGTGGCCAACATCCTGTGCACCTGCTCACACTGCCCTCTGCCTTGCATTGGCCAACCAAGCTACTACTCTGCACAAGGGGACCAGCACTCGCCACACTGGTCAGTAAAAGCTTAAAGTGAAGCAGGACCTTTCGCTGATTGAATGTCAGCGGAAGAGAAGGTAGCAGGGCGCAGCTCTTTAAGCATGCATCTAATATACATTTTTTGGGTCACATTTACATACTTGTAAGTAAGAATCTGTCTGAATTTCTTATCTTCATTTTTTTTGTTTCCGTATTCTCAATTCGCACTGTGTAGGAAACCTCTATGGTCATGTGGTATTAGAGGCTTTTACGGTAGACTGAGCTCAAGAAGGTGTTCCAAATACTACATCATGTATTATGTGACTACCATGGCAACCATAGTCCCATATCACCGTGCTGATTTACAACTCATGAATAACAGCCTGAAGAAACAAATTAAGGAAAAATATTACTAAAGACCCCCATACATCAGCAATCGATTGTGGCAATTCTGCAATCGATTGCAGATTTTTATACACATTGTATGGGCTTCACAGGTCGCAGATTGCAACCAAAAAGTGATTGAAATTGGTAAATCAGATTGTCCAACATGTTGGATTTCACAGATGGATTGGGGCTGTAGATTGCTAGTGTATTGATCTGTAGACCGTTGCTAGTAAAATGATGGACCTTTCAGGATTGTCAGATCTGTTTGCTGCAATCGATCTGCAAATCACTGAAAAAGATCTGTAATGTATGGGCGCAGATTGTTAGATTGGGAAATCCGAATATCGGCAAATAAATCTTCAAATTGTTCAATTGTGTTTTTCAGATTACTGATGTATTGGGGGAGGGGCTTTAGCTTCACCTTCTAGCTTTCCATACTGATTTGTTGATCATACTTTTTCATAGGATTGCTACTTTCAAGATTCTCCCTGAAATGTTCTATAAATAAGTCTGTGGTGCCAGTGTGGCAATACATCGGAAAAGCCAATTGAGCATATGTGGTAGGATTTGATAATCTGTTCAATTTTAGATTCCAAGGGGCTACATGATTTCATACACATGGCAATGCCTTCACCTGCCAACCTTGATTGATGGTTAGTCTGAGCAAATTGGCTTGTGCGGGCAGGTTGTGCTATATTTACTATGCAGTCTGCGCAGTTCAGAGAAAATACTGTCCCATAACTGCGTCTACTTCTAGCTTATCTGTGAATATTATGTTTGTACTGTTTGTGCTTGCTGCTACAAAAGAACTTTTATTTTAGTTTGAGTGGTCCATTAAGACTAAATTTGATTGCAAACGGCGCTGTTGATAAAACGTAATGTGTTCCTATTTACTCTGACTGTATTTAATATCACAACATAGTGTTGTGTATATGTGTGTGCAGATAGAATATCATTACAGAAGTCCTATACAAAAACTACAAATTATGATCTTTAATTTTGTAATTTTAAATACTTGGTTATGTGGAGTGTGGTTTACTTTGTCAACATACTCACAATGTCGACATTAACCTCATCGACATTAATCATGCAATGTCAAAATGATTAGAATGTTGACAAAATGTCCCTCGTGATCTAGTGGTGATTTAACCTGGTACTCTGAGGCATCCACTGGGTCTGGTGACACCCGGTGCGCACTCTGGATACCCCCAGCATGCCGGAGGAGCCCCTGGCCTAAATAAAGTGGGCGTGGCCTTGCAGGGGGATACTGAAAACATCACTCCAGGGGCAGCCCAGAACCACCGAAGATGCTAGGCTGCCCCCGGAGACTGGGCAGTCTGCACTGTCAGCTCCTCTTCTATGACAGGAACCGGGTGCTGTAGGATAATGTCACACTGCAGCACTCTGCTCCTGTCACTGCAGAGGAGCCGGTATTTTGGTGTCACCCCCTCCGAGGGTGACACCTGGGTGTGGCCCGCACTCTCCCTCATGACGCTACTGTTGGTACTGGGGGTGGAGTGGCTCCAGCGATGTCTGCCGCGTCCAGCTGATTAGGACTAATGGTGGATTCAGCGGCTCTTCCGTTGGTGAGTATCCTTAACCCTCCCCCTTATGCCTACCTCTCCGCTACCGATCCGTGCAGAATGTCAGCATTTCACATTCTGCACATGCTGGCATGTTCACTATTCACTATAACTATGTTGACTTTATTGCATCCTGGTTAGGTGACATTAAATCATTCTAAACATATATATATATATATATTTTTTTTTTAAAAAGGCTTCTAGATATTGAGTGGTACTTTGGTAACAGGTATGCAATTTATTTTGGAGACCTTTCATGCATTGTAGTCTACATACATCTGACTGTTTTCTCAATGTCACACCTACTGCCAAGATTACTCAGCATATTCTCTAAAAGTAAAGTGCAGTAAGATGAATGTTTCCACTCTGTGCACTACTACTACATCGTATTGCACAGTAATGGTGGTGTACATAATCTATTGGGCCCCATCCATCTGCGATGCATAATCTATTGGGCCCCATCCCGCATCATGAGATCGCAGAAATCCAACATGTTGAATTTTCCCGATTTGACGATCGCGATTCCAAAAATTATCGTGATTGTCTAATCGGGGACATTTAACATTGAAAATTTCAGCGATCCTGTAATGGATTGCTGACCATCGATGGTGGCCGGCGTTGCAGGATCGCGGAAACCCCACTCTGATGTATGGGCACCTTAGTGTATGTATGTATATATGTGTGTGTATATATATATATATATATATATATATATATATATATATATATATATATATATATATATATATATATATATATTAGAGAGAGAGAGAGCTACAGATGCATCCTCGCTTGTCTGTATTACAAACAGCCCCTCTTGGTGCGCCTGGTCCCGTGGGACTCGACTAGCACCAGCCGTCATTTTTGCAGAAAATGCATCTAAGTCGCAATGTGATGTCATTAGGATGCACCAGGAGACACTGCTCATTAATTTTATATGACACTTTTATATCTGTGTGTGATACACAACACCAACATCTTAGATTTTTCCCCGCACACCACAGAGGAGGTGTTGCTTAATGCAGCAGGCAAACATCAGTCATGTGAGCAGCTGCACAGCACCACTAATTAAATACGGGCCTTAGAATGCACCTACAGGTAGATGAACATTTCAACTTAAGCTAGGTACACACTGGAGCAATGTCTGGACGATATGCCGTTTCGTAATGACATATCTCCTACATTGCTCAGTGTGTACCGGCGGTTGCGTGCTCCTGCGGTTTCCATGTTTGATGTGCTGCACATCAAACTTAGTGATATCTCTAGCTGCCAATGCTTTGTTAATGAATAACGTAATTATCACAGTTACATCGGTCATTAAAGTCGTCCAGTGTGGACGCACAATCATTCCCATGTCTGAACGAATGCCCGTCGCTCCAGTGTGTGTGTACCTAGCTTTAGAATCCACATAGCTTCCATGTACATTTATATAACACTTACATCTCCCCAGAGATGGTGTAGTCACAGTATGTATCCGTAGTTACACATAGCAGCTCCGGCCACTCATTGTTTCTGATTCTCATTCCTTACTACAGTATAAGGCAAACAGTTGTAGTAAGGAAGTGACCCATATGATTTTGAAAGGGTAGCAGACTTGGATCTGACACTTTTATATCCATCCTAACCTGTGTTGAGAAATCCAGTAACTTGGCTCAAAATGCAATAGTGTGGACTTTCCAATTATCTAAGTGCAAAACAGGTATGTGTCAGAAAATAATAAAAGCTCTACTTCAAAGTCACCAATTGAACAACTGGATGTGTGTGTGTGTGTGCAGTATTTACACTTGTGCCAGAAAACTGAGACACCCTCTTCCATTCCCATTACATACCACCACACCCCCCAAATAAATTGTATATATATTTTTTTCACTTTTTTTGGAGAAAAAAACGCAACAAAGAGCCCGCACTCACGTTTAGCAGATTTATTGTGAAGGTCACATGAAAAATACCGTGTCCAATAGTCAGCAGCAGTAACAGGGTGGGCTGCTGACTTTTGGACGCTGTATTTTTCATATGTGACCTTCACAATAAATATACTGAATGTGATATTAATATCCAAAAATTGCAAAAAGCAGAGTTTACTCACCAGGGCTTCTCATTATAGTGTAAAAACACCTACTTTACTCGTCTCATCATTGGTGCAGTAATCAAAAAGTCGACGTTTCAACCCCAGGAACGCTGTCTTTTTCAAGACCCCATCAGTGAATAGACGCATAGCTCACAGTATGTATCCGTAGTTACACGTAGCAGCTCCGGCCACTCATTATTTCTGTTTCTCATTCCTTACTACAGTATAAGGCAAACAGTTGTAGTAAGGAAGTGACCCATATGATTTTGATATGGGTCACTCAACCCCAGAGCCCCCCCATATACCCCCACAATCATCCAATAAGCTAACTCTTCCCACGGGTGTCCCCCGAAAACCGGAAGTAACACACCCTTCACTGAAACTCAAATAAAGAAATTAATACCGTTTTAAAGATGCCAATCGTTGCTCACATAATACACTGCACGGTAGTAGACTGGTGCCCAGCGTAATCACAGGCATCAGGAATCTAGTTGGCTCCATTGCGCAGGTCCGAACCTCCGGTATGCGTTCCACGCAAACCGGAAGTCACGCGTCCTGCGTTCTAACGATACACAGCTGTGTGATACTTCCGGTACGCGTCCCCGGACAACAGAAAGAAGCATCTGTGTTCCTACCTCTGTCAGCACACAGCATATAATCTCAATACCTAGCGGCAACAAGAGAAAACTGTACGGGATCATATTATGGCTCTTAATGGTACTACATATGGGGTATATCAGCCAGCTCTAAGGGCTAGAGCTGTACTAAAATCTTATAAAAGTGTGTGTGTATGTATATATATATATATATATATATGGTGAGCAGCAGATTTTGTGTGGGGCAGGACGGATCCGCCCACACAGAGTAGAAAAGCATTGTGGGAAGATGTATAATGGCTGCTGTATAACCAGAGCTTAGGTGAGGCTGCTGGTGGACACAGCCAGACAGTCCAGGTGGGGCTGCAGTGTGAGTGAAGCAGACCAGGTGGTCAGGATCATACCTGCAAGGACGCAGGCAGATCCATATACCTCTGACAATGTCCTTGTGAGAGCCGGCAGCCAACAAGCTGAGAAAGCTATACCAGGCCAGGAGGCCAGTGTCTAGTCCTGCATGTGGCAGGAAGGACCACAAATCTCAGTGACCGTGAGAGACTTTCATGCAGATTAGCTGCTTCTATACAGAGGGTTCAAGAAGTGAGCTAGTTCCATAAACAAGGGCTAGGTTTATTATTTTATTTATTTTTTCCTGATGTCCATGCTGAAGTAAAAGCACAATTTTTCATTTGTTTCACTGGAATGCAATGTGTGGACTCTAATTCTGCATCTAATCACTGCACCACTAACACCAATCTACCAAGCTAATAACCCCAAGTTGTCACATGATAGATATAGATATATATGAGCATTTATTATCCAGGAAATAATTTGGGGGTCGGTGAGGTATTTTTACACTATAATGAGAAGCCGTGGTGAGTGAACTCTGCTTTTTGCAATTATTTGAATATGGATTTGGTGCTCACAGAGGACCAATGGGTTGTCGCCCCAGGCAAAGCTTGATTGAAGTCTACAGTGTGTGCTGGCTGATGCTGGGAAATATATATATATATATATATATATATATATATGTGATAACATGTTATACCAAAAACTCAGTCCCGTACCAGTCATTAATTAAAATGTAAAATACTGTAGTAAGCTTTTGAATAATTTATATTTACTGGTAAATGTTATTAATAGCTCTTTTACAAGTTTAAGATAATTAATATTTTTAAGCTTACTACTCCTTTAGGACACCACACCCACTCGTATCACATGAGTGCCAGTGATATAATACAAAACTGTAAGTCAAAGCACCTCTAGATCTGGCAATCCACTCCTAACAGGCAACTGCTCACACAGAACATGAACTAAGCCAACCAATCAGCTCCTAACTCACTTTACAGGCTGTGTTTTGAAAAATGAAAGGAGCTGATTGGTTGGTACTTTATCACTCTCCAAGGCTTGGTACATCTACCCCATGGTTCTTATCCAGTAGTATATACTATATGCAGGGCCGGCGCTACCACTAGGCAAGCTTAGGCGGCTACCTAGGGTCGCCGGCCACTAGAAGGCGCTCCTGAGTCCTCCTAACCACGGAGGGTGCAGGAGGTGCGGTTGCTATGGGGCACGGGGGCTTAAGGGTCTCGCCGGCCCAGCGATCGCACCCCCTGCACTCTCCATTTGCCGGGCGCCCGTTGAGATTGTGTTACCAGTGGGCGCCCGGTTCCTTCTCTCCCAACCCCCCCCCCCCCTCCCCGGCACCAACAGCAGCCGGAGAACAGAGCTCACTCCTGAGCTCCGGAGCCCACAGTGCACAGTTCCGAGGAGAGGGCACCGGGGATGGACGGCAGCAGGCACTGGAGCGGGGTTTAAGGTAAGTAATTTTTTGTGTGTGTGTGCACGGGGGGATGTGGGCTTACTACTGGGGGCATCATATGGGGGCACTATTGGGAGCACTACAACTGGGGGCACTTCAAGGGGCATTTACTACTGGGGGAACTGCAGGGAGCATTACTACTGGGGCACTGCAGGGAGCATTACTACTGCCGGCACTACAAGGGCATTACTACTGGGGGCATTGTAGGGAGCATTACTATTGAGGGCACTACAAGGGTATTAGTACTGGGGGGCACTGCAGGGAGCATTACTACTGGGGGCACTACAAGGGCATTACAACTGCGGGCACTATAGGGGCCCTTACTACTGGGGGCACTGCAGGGGGAATCATCCCTTTAATTCAGGTCATGTGAATATTATCAGGGCGCTGTGTGTGTGTCTGTGAGCTGGGCGGAGGGTTTGGGGGAAAACGGGCGGCATTGTTAACCTTTGCCTAGGGTGCCCTGAAACCTTGCCCTGATCGTATGAAAACAGTAACAGGAGATACGGCCAATAATGTACACTATTACATGTGCACCTATACAAGTAACTTCTCAGAACTTAAACTGGGTACACACTGGGCGATATTTCCAATGTTCAATCAAACGGCCTCTATATCGCGAGCACGTTGGAAAGTGTGTACCCTCTATATGTCTGTGAATGACATTGTTCAGACATATTGCATCAGTTGTGCAGCACAGTAGATGGCTGATATATCTGCAGATATACAGTATCTGCTGGTGTGTGCGGGCAACCTGCCGACCGCCCACACACATGCTGCAGAGACCCGGCGGTGAGTGATGGCTCTACTGGAAAGGCAAATTTAAATGCCTGCCCAAATGTGACGTCAAGCCTGACACATTGGGCAGATGATTGGTAAGTGTATATGCACTTGCCAATCGTCAGGTCGATTAAACCATCGACCTAGTGTGTACCCAGCATAAGTCTGTCTTTTTGGAGAGAATTTTTGAGCCCAGAATAACTGATAACATAATTTTCCTAATCTTTGATGCAAGTGTGCATTTTGGGTATCCTATACAAGTGGATGGTTTTACTTTTATAAGCGCAGACGAAAGTTGTAATAAATTTCTAGAGATGTGGCTTGGCCATGTTGGTAGTACAGTCTAATGTTCCATAAACCAATTTGTACATAATACAGTAATGCATAACAAGCCTAAGATACAATAGTGTCTGGATGGTGCTGTTAAATGTAGAAGTCACATTTACCATTTTAAATATAATCCAATATAGACACAAATGCAAACTACGAGGTAATTTTGCAAAAATCTTTTGGTTTTTCCTTTTAAAAATTAACAGCCACAGTGTAAATGCAAATAACAATTCAGCAATATATGATGTCATATAGCAGTGCAGTATTGTTTTTATATACTATAACTGGAAGGGATCCAGACACCACTTGATAGTCGCATGTATGTATGTGTCCAGGTGATCATTGTGCTGCCTCAGGATGTTGTGTATACGGTGGAATAAAGCAGGCATTAGGCATCGGGTACAATCTTGCAAATTGCTTACAGTATATTGCTTGAAAAGAGTCCCTACAATTGCACACTTCTCTGTGGTAGTCAAGATCCCCCCAGAACTTCAAGCTGATATACTCCTACATGGTCTCTTCTGCCCCTTTTGAACACACATTGACGGGGTGTAATCCAGCCCGGTGCCAGCAAGTCTGGGCTAGGATATTGCACATTAATATTAATTAATGCAACAGTGGGTAGCACAGGAAGCAATGCATTGTCTAATTTTGGATGTAAACAGCAATCTGCAGTTTAATGCAGGACTATTCATATGACTCATCACATTTCGGGTATTTCTACATAAAGCAATGGATCATCTAAAACTGGATGTACACACAATTTACAGTAATTCAAATTAACTATTTGTATACTTCTCTCTTGCTTTGAATTCAGCTTAAGAGTGTTTTATCAATGGAACACTTTTTTCCTTCTGCACAAATGCTAGATCAACGTATGACCTTCTGTCTGAAAGTGCTTTCCAAACATTGTGCCTCATTTTCACACATGCACATAACAGAAATACACTTTATAGTATAATATACATTGCTGCTTCATAGTGCTGGGGTTGTGGGTTCATTTCTGATAAAGGCCTTTCTATGTAGTGTTTGTGTATGTTCCCTGTGTTTGCATGGGTACTATGTTTTACTCAGTGTCCAAAAAACACCTGTAGTTTAGTTGGCTTCTGACATATTTGGTTCCATGAATGGTAGGGAATTTACAGTAGACTCTAAACTCCAATAGGGCGGGCCAGAGGACTAATGTGAATGGATACTTAGAATTGCACCTAAGCACGTCTCATCCTCTGCAAATTTGTAAATCTCTTTTGAGTTCTATTGGGAAAATAGCACTATATCATTTTAAAATGTATTTTTTTATTTCCAAAACTTGTGTGGGGTAAGATAGATACAGCCACATAGGGATATTCTCTCCCTGGGAAGACAGCGCCACCTAACTGCACCACCAGGTACTAGCTGACACACAAATCCTATTTTTTCAGCTTCGACCCTTTATTTAAGCAGGTTTGTTTGCCTATGTTTACATGACTTCAGTTGTATTATCAACGTTTATTATGGTTAATAAGATGATTTGCCAGCTTGGACGGCCCTGAGGAAGATGCCACATGCCATATAAAGCCTCACATTTTGGTGTCCATCTTTTGTACTCTCATTTAGCTTTTACTTTGTACTATACTGTAATTGGTTGATATTCCTAAAGAGATGTAAACAGAATGATATAAAACAAGTGATTATTATACAACTGTAGTGTTTAACAGTGTCTGTCCTGTATAATTTTCTTTGCCTGCTGCATTTATCTGAAACCTCATTGAAGTCTGAGGAATTTCATGTCTATCTTGAAATTGCCACATTTTATGCTGTTTTTACTGTACTGTTGGCAAATTATAGTGAAAGCATAGTTGATCGTAAATAATCTGCTTCAGTAACCTTCAGTGTTCTCAAGGGTATCCTGTATTGCTATAGTGTCTTGGAAAATGACTGTATAATTGTCTGTTTTGTTTCCAAAAATACTTTGTAATTTTTTTTTCTTTCTTTTGAATATTCATTTTAATCAGTTGTACTTTGCTTTTAGTTTTGTTTCTTTGATGGTCTTTTGTTTAGCTCTTCCTCCTGTAGCTGGGTTAGCTTTTCTTTTGACCTTCATTAAGTCGTGGTGACCCTCATTATCTCTCCGTTTAGGATTTGTGTGGTGCTGCAGCTCTACTTAATTCCTCTCTTCAGCCTTCCCTGCAAGTATCTCTAAATGAATGTTTTGTTCTCAAACAAGTCAGGGCACATTTTAACATAGGGATAGCTGAAGAACTTTCAGAAAATCAATTTGCATATATATGAACACACATTACTGTATATTTTAATAGGAAAGGGTGAATATCCATGGTGGCCTCTGTTATACCAAGATTGCAGTTCTTTTGAGTTAAACTGTTGTAACATACTTTGTAATTGTAGTGTGACAACTTATCCTACTTGCTTTTTATATTGCATTCTTTTCCACTGTGACGTAACTTCGCTGCATTCCAGCTCAGCCTTTTAATCAATATTTCCTAGTTTTCTTAGTAGACACTTGTTTGCTGTCAAATGACTTGTTTTGTGGTAAGGAATTAATTAGGCAGATTCTACTAAATTAATATAGAAATCTTCATGATCTTTGGGATAATGCGCTTCCTAGTGACCATTTAACAGCAGAAAGCCACAGGCTGATTGCCTTTTACATAAAGAACTGATCCTTGAGGCATTATCTAATAGCACTGTGTATCATTTTAGTGAATACATTATTCCTTCAACAAAGCAATGGGATTTAGTTATTGTCTGATTATTTTTACCCTTGTGCATTGGTGGTATATTTAGGTGCTTTGAACTCTGCATGTACAGGAACCATACAGGTTTGATGCATTGAGAAAATATCCTGTTAATTTAGGGGGCGATCCATTAGTAGTTTACGCGCTTGACAGCTCTGCGTTTAGCCCCGCACAGCAGCTGAACCAGTCTAGAGCACTTGATTGGGCGTCCAAAGTCCCAGGTTTGGGTGCTTTTCTTGCACCCCCGCAGGATGCGATAAAAAATTTGACTGCTGCTGCTAATGGGCGTCTATCAGAGAAACAATTGAATTGCTCTGATAGACGCCCATTACTGTAGACGACCAGCGTGCATCACTTGAATTGCCCCCTTTAAAGTCAGTCCTGCAATCACTTGGCTACTACATCTCTTCCCCTCATTACTGTTAAAGACTCAGGATTTTATACAACAGTGTGCTACTACCAATGTCTGGATTTTATTATCCCTCAACCAATCAGATACCAGCTTACATTAGATTACTGTAGTATCACAAGGTGCCACAGTTCTCCACAGCGCTGGACAGTAGGGAAGAGCAGTACATGTGTAAAACCGGGATACAAGGCAGACCACGGATACGGAGGGATCTGTTCACAAGAGCTTATTTTTTTTCTGGGAAGAGGCTACAGATGTAAGAAAAGATGGATTATGACTCAGAGTGGAGTTTGAGGCTTGAGTGACTATTTGGGTGCATTAGTCTGGGTATTGCAGGGCTTGACAAATGTTTTTAAAATCTAGGAGCCAGGATGAAAGTGTAGGAGCCAGACCCGGGCAACCAACCCCCATGGCCACATCACTAACTGGGTACCCCAGGTAAACCACCCACAGCCACATTATTGAGCAGCTAACCCCCTCTCCAGGCAACCAACTCCCAGGAAGAACACCCCCTCCGCAGCCAAAAAATCCTGGGCAAGCAAAACCACCGCCGAACTAGAGTGTGGTGGGCCCAGGTGCAAGAATATGCTTTGGGCACCTCTATGCAGTGCCCCCAGTAGTCGTCCACTATGCACTGCCCCTAGTAGCGCCCCCCCTATACAGTACCCTAGTAGCACCACCCTTATACAATGCCCCAGTAGCGGCCACACCCCTATGCTGTGCCCCCAGTAGTGGTCCCCCTATGCATTGCTCCTAGTAGCGGCCCCATCCTGTACAGTGCCCCAGTAGCGGCCCCCCATACAGTGTCCCCAGTAGCTGCCAACCCCCTTCCCCCCCCCCTATGCAGTGCCCCCTTACACTCACAAAAAACATAATTACTGTATCATTCACTGCCGGCTCCCACGTCTCCGCAGGCTGCCCGCGGTCCGCACCTCAGGAATCAGGATGATGATCGATGACTGACAGTCACACACTGTGACACACAGCCAGGAGCAGCGGTGCCCAGCCCTGCATCACCGACCGCCCGCTCCCATGCCCCTGCAGGCCGCCCGCGATCCTCACCTTCAGCACTGCACTTTCAGTCACAGTGTGACACACACAGTCAACAGCAGCAGCTGCTGCCCAGCCAGCCCTGTATCACTGCTCCGGCTCCCACGCACCCACCTGACAGTTATGCTGTGTAGTGCGACTGCCGATCCGTCAGCAGACGGATCGTGCTGTCACTGCCGGCATTCGTGCGGTGCCCGCAGACTGCACGATATGCCGGCTCCCCCCTCCACCATTTGAATGGGATCGTACATCGCATCCCAGGTCAGATGGTTTTGCAGGAAGACCTGAGGATGCGATGTACAACACTGCGGTAGCGCGCAGCACGATATCTGGTACGATATCTTGCCCATACACGGCACGATATAGCACCTATATCGTGCTGTGTATGGCCACCTTTACTCCAGCTCCAGTCCAGTCTCTGGCACAGGCACAGCAGTCAGCGCAGCTGCCTCTCCCCTCACTTGCTTAACGCTGGCACCGCCCCCAAACCACCGCAGGGGCTGCAGGGACTGTAGTTACGCCACTGGGTGGCAGGGGGTTGCTGAAAATCTGTTCGAAAGGCAGCCAAATCTAGTCGCCATGGCGACCTGGCCCCCAGTTTTGTCGAGCCCTGGGGTATTGTATATGGGAGCAGAGTTAACTCTAATAAAGAGGACTGTTTTCTGATCAGGCATGGGAGAAGTCGTCTTGGCTGGTGAGAGGTGGTTACCAGACATGAGGCGAGAGGGGGTGAATATTATATGCGGTGTCAAATGTATGAAGGGTGCTGGTGTTGAGGATATGCTTTGTAAGGCTGAATCATTTCAATCTCAAGGAATAACGTGATTGGCAATTGATAAACATGTCTTTAACAATCCACAAATGTGTTTTATACTAAAAGGAACAAAATGTTCTAGTTTATTTAGAATTCTGCATGCATTGAAGGCAAAAAATCTTATTATATAATTTAACCTTGTATATCCAACTAAGGCTTGCTGTGGGCAGGCACCATGATTAGTATATTTAAAAATCTGTTTTGTTACATGCACAAATGTATTTTGTGGTCCCAAGGCTCATTGTGTGCGTTTTCAATTCCCCTCCACCTCTTGAATTACAAATGCAGGGGAAATAAACTGTGGCGACCAGATTGTCCAATGAAATTGGTATATAATGTACATTGTTTGTGGAGGGTGTTTTAGTTATTCTGGGTATGTGAATTATTTGATGATCATCTCTAAGCCATAGGCTGTATTGTATTTTATGCAGACCACTACAATTGAACATTTGGATAGTATGTAATTGGGTGATATGTAGTGCATCATTGTAACATTTAACATGTAAACTGGGTTTTTGAACTGCTTGTGGAGCGTTTTCTTATGAACGCTGGATATTACATTGTAGTGTATTTGTGAGAGCATGATAAATAAGCTGTTTTCTTTCAAGTGCAAATAATTTTTTGCCATGTTTAGCAGCTACATTTGGGGGTCTGTAGAAGTTCTACAAAACCTCTCTTGATGAGTATATTCCATATGTTGTGTATCTAAATATGGCAGTACCACCTCAGTCAATGCATGGCTCCTGGTTCTCTTGACATTATTATTATTATTATTATTATTATTATTATTAATAATAATAATAATATTAGACGCCGTATGTGCTTCACAAGGGGTCAAATGACAAGACAGTACATGGTAACTCTGTAAACTCCATACAAGACGATAAGCAATGCAGTATACAATTAACACTAAAACTCTCAACATAGCTACTGATGCTAGTGGGACAAGGGGAATGTTCTTTACAAGCTGAAACCTGTAGCCTTAGGATAGGGCGGTACTAACAGGTTTAGAGCCACGAGGATATGAAGGAAAGACAAAGTGGAGTCCCGGGCAGAGAGTCCAAGGAGGATGTAAATGAGTGTAGCTGGTGAGCAAGCGTAGTACCTTGTTTTAACCTTTTGTACAAAAACCGCTCCCTCTACTTCAGAGCTGCAATGTACTGCTCCATTAATGTCAGCAAATGTACTTGGCTGTAGCTGCAAGAGATGTGTGTAATTTTTAGAAATATCTCAAAGGATGTTTGGCTCTTTTACAATTTGGGGCCGTATTCAATTAGCGGCAAAAACGGCAGTTTTTCGCAAAAAAAAGCCAACATATTCTCCAAAAAACAGGCGAAAATGGCAACAGGCGAACAAAAATGCGAAATCCCTATTTTTGCCTACAAATTAGCGGATTTTTTTCAGAATCCTTTTGTCACTCCCCCACAACCCCCCCCTAATGGTAAATTACTGGAAAAAAATTGTAAGTTGCATACTTTGGTGAAACTTTTTTTTTTTTTTTCCAGGAAATTACTGTGCCACGTAAATTGGGGGTGCGTTAAAATGGGTGCAAATATATTTTTGTGTAGTTAAAAAATGCAATTTAAAAACCGTAAAAAAAGCCTGCTGCGACCGCATGCGATGTTTATAACACTTGGCGCATCCATACTGCACACCGAAAAATCAGACCCAATACGTTAAAACCATTTTCAATGGGTTTTTTTTCACCCAAAATTTGCGCAGTAGTTTTTGCCAAAGTACGCAACTTACGATTTTTTTTTCCAGTAATTTATCATTAGGGGGGTGTCTAAAGGGTTCTGAAAGAAATCACCACATCTTTAGCCAAAAATAGGGATTATGCACTTTTTATTTTCTCCTGGTCTGGGATGGAGAAAACTTTTTTTTTTTTTTCTCCAGTTTTTTTCCTCCTGTTGCCGTTTTCGGGGCAACATTTTTGCGTTAATGTTCGTATTCCCTCTAAACCTATGAGCAAGTTAACACTTTTGACAGGTTTTGAATGTCGACATGGACTTCGTAGACATTACAAAATGCAAACGTGCTTAAAATGTTGACTTTCTTATTATAACCAATGTATAGTTATTTTTTACTACTTTTTAGGGTTAGGCTAAAATAAGAAAAGATGGTATGTCGACACCAGAATGTTGAAATACCATCTTTGAATGTTAACATATTGACACAAAGTCCCTGTTGACATTCTGAATGTCGACTTTTCATACCACACCACTTTTATGACCCAAAAACTGTGGCACTGTAAACAGAGGATGCCCTTCATCAGCATAGCCCCTAACCATTCTGCTATAAAAGAGCTGCATAATAGAATTGACCATTCACTTTAACAGTTTGCATTTAAAAGGCGGTAGTCAATTGTTATAGCGCACCCGATCTCCCATCTAAAGTGACTGGAGATCGCGGGGCGCTATTCAATTGTTGCAGTTTTTCGTGCTGATCGCGCCCAAAGTGGTCGGGTTTAGCTGCGTAAAGCAGCTACCCCCGACCAAAGTGCTGGGCGTGACCGCGAAAAGTGATGTTTGGGCGCTCCCACACATGTCACTTTTTGCCAATTTCAGCTCGCACCCCGCTGGGGCTGCGAGCTGAAATGGTGCGCCGGCAGCTGATCGCGCCTGACATAATCAACTGAGTAAAGACTAGAAAAGAAACGCATGCGGAAATGTTTATAGTGCGACTCCTCCCTCCCCTGGAATCTTTGTTCTGTGTCTTTTCTGAGTCACCAATGTTTTTGTACTGTAGCGAGTTCTGTATAATCTTATTCTAATCCCTGGAGTGAAAGATGGGAATGGGGTAGCTACATGTGGTTGTTGCTACATTAGGTAGCAAATATAGGGCTTGTCTTCTTGGTCCTTCTCCTGTGGTGAGGGGTGAATATTGGCATGCATTGTTTGCACATTCATGACATCCCTTCTGGGTCTCCAAGCTGGCTGTGATGCCCTTTATAGAATACAAATCCACAGAGATGCTTATTACTGTTATCTGCATCCCTTCAGGAGCATCAATTGTATATTCTCACACATCCTGCTGTTTGAAACCTGAGCCCACCCCCAAAAAACTGAAGAAAACCTGTTCTAAATAAGGCACTAGTTAGGGTGTTTTCTTCATTTCTCTTTTTTGTTATACCTTTCCTTCTTTAGTACGTTTTTCAAGTCCGTGAAAGGAAAGAAAAGCAGCAAGTCTCATAATGTTTGTGACAAACCTTTGTCTGGTGATTATGGGGAGTTCTCTGTGTGGAATGTATTTGTCTAAAGGTGCCACTGCTCAATCTCCTGAACAACTTGTGAGTTAATTTCCTGGAAGATGGGATTGATCCAGAATTTGTCATCCAGGGGCAGAAAAGAGTCACTTCATAGACAAGTGGCTCCTTGGGTTCTCCTCTTGTCACCAGCAAAGCACCCCCACACATTCACACCACCTCCTCCATGCTTCACAGTGGGAACCACAAATGCAGAAACCATCTGCTCACCTTCTCTGCGTCTCAGACACAGCGGTTGGAACCAAAAAGACTCATCAGACCAAAGTACAGATTTCCACTGGTCTAATTTCCATTCCTTGTGTTTCTTGGGCCAAACAATTCTCCTCTTCTTGTTGTTCATCCTCAGTAGTGGCTTCTTCACAGCAATACGACCATGAAGGCCTGATTCACGCAGTCTCCTCTGAACAGTTAATGTTGAGATTTGTCTGCTACTTGAAATCTGTGAAGACTTTGCGGCCTCTAATCTGAGGTGCTGTTAAGTAGCGGTTTCTGAGGCTGGTAACTCTAATGAACTTAT
Organism: Taudactylus pleione; assembly: GCA_031769625.1. Lineage (NCBI taxonomy): Eukaryota > Metazoa > Chordata > Amphibia > Anura > Myobatrachidae > Taudactylus > Taudactylus pleione. The sequence continues at coordinate 4,793,810 of JAUIMM010000161.1, forward strand.
CCTCTGCAGCAGAGGTAACTCTTGGTCTTCTTTTCTTGGGGCGGTCCTCATGAGAGCCAGTTTCATCATAGTGTTTGAATGTATCCTCAAGTGCAGTTGCAAAAACCATCAAAGTTCTTGAAATTGACATTCATGTCTTAAAGTAAAGATGGACTGTCATTTCTCTTTACTGAGTTGAGTGGTTGGTGCCATAATATGGATTACAACAGTAGTCAAATAGTGGTGCCCACTGTCTACTAACCCTACCTCTGCACAACACAACTGATGGTCTCAAACATATTAAGAAGGCAAGTAATTCCACAGATTGACCCTTGACAAGGCACACCTGTTATTTCAAAACCGTTCCAGGAGACTACCTCATGAAGCTGATTTGGCATTCTCTGAGTGTGCAAAGCTGTCATCCAAGCAAAAGGGGGCTAATTTGAGGAATCTAAAATATAAAACATATTTTGATTTGTTTAACACTATTTTGTTTACAACAGACTAGTTTTGATGTCTTCAGTATTAATCTACTATGTTGAAAATAATTTAAATAAAAAAACCCCAGTGAATGAGAGGGTGTGTCCAAACTTTTGTGTATGTTTGTGTGTGTGTGTATATATATATATATATATATATATGTGTGTGTGTGTGTGTGTGTGTATATATACATACACATATATGTGTGTGTGTATGTGTATATATGTATGTATATATATTTTTTTTTTGCGAAGACATTACTTCGGTGTATGTAAATTGGCCACCTCTGTGTCCAATGCTAAAGACCACTGTGGAAAAAGTCAGGTGATGTAATCACTAATAATGTGGCAAAGGCAGGGTTGGGCAATATAGGTTTTTTCTTTTATTTGGTTTAAACTACTTTTTTTGCATTAATGTTTTAATAAAAAAATACTGTGAAATATTTATATGCATTAGAAACCTTGATCAACCATGTTTTAATGCTTTCTAACATTAACAATCCAAAGTTATTAGGGTTTTTTTTTTCCCATCAGAAGTGTCAGACTAAGGGCCGTATTCAATTAGAAGCGAAAAGCCGTTTTCCATGGAAAAATATCGCGGATCGAGGCTTTTCACGTGGTCGGAACTTCTCTCCAAATTCAATTCCAGATGGTTTTCGCCTACGCGGATAGTCAATGCAATGTAATAGGCGAAAAAGATTTGCCTAAGAATAGCAGGTGAAAAGAAGTTCAAAATTTTTATTTTGGGGTGCAAATGTGGGGAAACCACTCAGAACCCTTGGTACAGTCCCCCAAAGGACAACTGTGTCAAAAAATCATGGGAAAAAACTTAACACCCCAAAAAAGTTGAATATGGCCCCTAAGTTTTTCTTCCTTCCATGCATCTCAGTAGAACTGAAGGTTTTGAATTGAAATAAACATGAAGGCAATTAAACCATGAGGTGTTTCTCTGTGTATTGCCTCTTTAATGTGTTGGAAATGTTTACCCTTAAAGATTGAGAACATTAGTTGTGGTTTTCTCCTGTCCTATAGGATTGTTAGGGGAGGAGTTTGTACAGTCTTAATTGATGCAGATTTATTAACTCTCTGATCTGATTCAACCTCCCTATTTCTCTGTTGTGTGCGAATTTACTGTATTGGTTCAGCTCGCTCAAATGAAGACCACAAGCAACAAGAATGTGGAATAATACCAGGGGGGGGGGATTCCCATAGGCTTTTTTATTTTAATGAGTCATGGCACCGTGCCTGTAGTCACAACATAATAATAAAAAAAAACCCCAGACTTTAAAAAAAAAAAGAACAAAATTTGGTTTAAGCCACGGATGGGGAACCTCAGGCCCAGGGGCCGTATAAGGGTGTAAAGAGTCTTAAATATCTTTCCTGGGACCTCTCTCCGAAGGGTGTCAATATCCTGTAAACTGGGTATTTATTCGAACATATGAGAAAGATTTCTGGACTGCACAACCTGACTATATATATATAATGGGAGGTGCTACCTGATGAGACTAATTGCAGGCACAGAAACAGACAAATCTCAGGTGCACAACTTCAAATTATTAATAATATATATAAATGCAATAAAATTTTGCAATCAATAGAGGTTTTTAGCATAATCATGGCCAAGGTTATGGGCCTACCCACCATATCCAGGTAACCTCTTTCGGGTAGGTCCCTAACATACTAGGGTTCAAATCCAGAGCACAGGACCCCCCAAAACTGGCCCAGCCAAGCTGCCCCAGGGCACCACCATAGTAAGAAAAGTGCAGTGTAAAGAGATACTTAGGAGCAGCTGCATATAAAGAATGAAAATAAAAAAGTGAAGTACATATATATTAAACACACACAGTGAAGGGTTAAAATGTGTTAGAAAGGAAAATGTGTTATAATGCTGCTGCTCCTAACTATCTCTTTACACTGTACTTTTCTTACTATGGTGGTGCCCTGGGGTTGCTTGGCTGGGCTGGTTTTGGGGGGTCCTGTGCTCTGGATTTGAACCCTAGTATGTTAGGGACCTACCCGAAAGAGGTTACCTGGATATGGTGGGTAGGCCCATAACCTTGGCCATGATAATGCTAAAAACCTCTATTGATTGCAAAATTTTATTGCATTTATATATATTATTAATAATTTGGAGTTGTGCACCTAAGATTTGTCTTTCTGTGCCTGCTATTTATTCGAACAACAAATTATAAGATCCCACAGGCAATGGTACCAAAAACCAACCAGATTATAGCCACTGTATATGTCCATAAAGCAGTCTCTGGGATTCTGGATATTCCCAGATGATTATGCGACTGTTCTTATAGATCTTCAGTGTCCTATATCCAGCAGGATGGTGTCCCTTGCTCAATCAAATACCAATACATTTCGACGTACAAGTCTTTTTCAAGTTGTCATCTTGCGGGCACCCAATTTAATTTATATACCCCCGGTTCCTTTTCCCCTCCTCACAAGGGGCTGGGCCACGCACACACTTACACTTTCATCAATTCTCCTACCCCTTTATTTCAATAAGCAGTGTACACTAAATATTAACCCATTATCGGGCTCCTCAACGGGGTTAAAACCAATGAATATGCAATGCGTTCCACCTGTGGGAAATTACATATATAATGTAGTCTGTTTTATTTTCCCAAACAGTGAAGCCTCTGGCCCGGCCTCATTTAAACTGACCGAGGAGAACCTCTTAGTGTACAAGATCTCATCATCCAGGATCGTGAGGGTCACTATATATTTCTCCACTATCGCCACTCTATCCCATTCGCATTGCACATGTTCTATAAGCTTGGCCGTGTGTTCCAAAGCTAACATGCCTACATGCGTTTTCAATAGAAGCGTCATCTCAAATGTCCACCATATGGTGTATGCACTTATCATGCGTTCCAACAGGGGGCTGTGCCAGATGGCTGTGCCCTCCATATTAGGACTAATGTGGGCAGACTAGCCTACACTAGATGTATTTCTATAAACCATTTGGTCTCAAAAATCTAAATATAAGCCTTTGGTACTAAAGGTCCTCAATGTAAAATTGTGCGCAATTGTGATGTGAATAAGATGCATGTTTCGAATCAGTTATTTATGAACTACATGTGGAGCTTGCTTGAAGTGGATCTATTCTGAGTTTTGCCATAGCACTCACCACTACATCACTAAGGGTTGAATTCAATTGCTTTTGTGGCCCGGAATTCCCGTCTAAAGTGACGGGAGATCGCGGGCCGCTATTCAGTTGTCAGCTTTTCGCGCTGATCGCGCCCAAAGTGGTCGGGTTTAGCCGCGTAAATCGGCTAACCCCGACCAAAGTGCTGGGCGTGATCGCGAAAAATGCCGTTTGGGCGCCCAAACAGGTCACTTATCACCGATTTCAGCTCGCAGCCCTCTGGGGCTACGAGCTGAAATGGAGCGCTGGCAGCTGATCGCGCCCGACAGAAGCAACAATTGAATGGCTCCGTCGGGCGCGATGGGGGCTGGATACAATTGAATTCCACCCTAAATGCTCACACAGTTCGGCTACAGCAGAGGTCACTTGTTACATTTGTTACTCTTTACCTTTTATATGAGTTTGAACAGGCGCACCTAGATGGTAAATCATTACTGTTCCATCACAATAAACATGTTGTTGAAATCCCTTTAACATATGAAGCTTTTTGTCTGGTTTGCGAGATCTACTTATTGAGCGTTGCCAGTTACCTGGTTTAATTTATTTTCAGTAAAACTCAGACTGGCTAGGCTGTAAGTGATATTTTTTGTGGTATATCCTCTATCGTGGCTCTTTTAGGAACCAATAATCCCAGTCATGAATCCCTTATTTAAGCAAAGTTATCTGGTCAGTCTGCAAATCCTTTGTTCAGTTATGTCTCAGTCAGCACTTTTCAGCTATTTCCATTGTGAAAGCAGGGTTACACTTTTTACTTTACACATAGAATTTTGTACTATTTTATCTATATTATTTGGATGTCATGGAGGACATGAGAGTACAGATCTGCTGGTGGTGAGAAAAAGCAAACTAGAGTTAAGCTGGGTACACACTAGACCAGGGGTGGGCAATAAGCTGCCTCCAGCTGTTGTTGAACTACACATCCTAGCATACCTTGCAACAGTTTTAGTATGGTCAGATAGCAAAACTGTGTCAGGGCATGCTGGAATGTGTAGTTCTACAACAGCTGGGGAACCGCTTATTGCCCTCCCCTACATTAGACTATATGTCGTCCGATCTGGTGGATCGGACAACATATCTGACACATCGTCTAGTGTGCACCCACTGTCGCTGACGATGCGGCAATATCTTTAGCATGGCCCCCGTCGTCGCTGCAGGCATCGGCAAGTGTGTATTCTCTTGCCGATGCCGGTACCCCCGCTGGGTCACGTCATCTAGTGTTTACTGGCCTTTAGAGTATATCTGTCCTGGTGTGTTTCTTTGCCCCAGGCAGTTGGATCTGATGAAATATAGCTCTAAAAGTTTTAGTAATATCCATAAGAGCGTATACAGTGATATGCGCACCCTAAAGTGGAACTTTTGATTTTACAATAGAAAAGGCTGACACAACACTGGGACTGTCGGTTCCTAAAGAATCCTACATACATATTACCTAATTAACCTGAATAGCACATCCGTTATGAGCCTTGATTGAAAATTACTTTCTCTTTATATGTGCAATATTGTCCTGATTTTTTTAAATAAGTGCACATGCGAGTTTTAGCGTTCTACGTTCATATTGTTCATGGAATGACTGATAAGATATACTGCTACATTTTATGATGATCGTAGTAGGATATATTTTTAGGCTTAATAAATTATTTGATTATTAGTGGTTTATCCATTATGCTAATAAATGTATTGCATATAATTTGACTCATTTTGGTGCATCTTACACATTTTAGTTATTTAGTGCTACAAGGGTTCTATAGCGCTGTAAAACAGTGAAAGAATATACAGTATTTCAAAGGTGCAACGGGGACTGCATATTACATATATACATAATTAAATCCCTAAACTTATATAGTAACCACAAATGTAGAGTGGGGACCTGCTCATAAGAGCTTACATTTTGAAGGGCAGTGATTGGACTTGTAGGAGAAGGGTGGTAGGCTTCAATGAATAGATTAGTTTTTTTTTTTTTTAAGGGCATATATGAAGGGCATAATGAGAGTCTGAGCGTTTAGGTGTTTTCCGAGGTAGAAAGCAGCGCGTGAGAAATCCTGAGGTTGAGGTGATCAGTGAGGAGCAGTCATTGGTGGAGTAGTGGGTAGAAGCCTATGTGGAAATATTGATTTTTAGTAAGATAGCATAGAAGATAGAGCATTGCAATTTTCTCTTATCTTATGCACATAGTTTAATGTGGTTTGTGATGAGGAAATTGTGTGGCATAACTGATCTTGAAATTAGAGGGTAATCTATGACCTTTAAATGTTTAGTTATGGACAATGTGAATAGGAATCTTGCTTCTTGGTTTACAATCCATTAGCTCTAGTTAGGACATAAATAATTTAAGTCCTCCCTGTAAAGCTGACAACCCTGTTCATTCTGTGCTGTTGAAAAAACATCCCAAACAAATAATTTATGGAGAGTACCATACAAGTATTGTGAAATGGGTTCTCTACCTCAAAATAATGAGCCCCCCATAGGTTTGACCACTCACCTACTGAATTTGTTCTCTGTACTTGCTGGTGATTCCAGTGTTTATGACATGGTGAGCAGAGACTGCAAACCACTAGCTTATATACACCACACTTCATTATAGTGTAACTCCAGTTATTCTACCTGCCCAGTTAGATACATTTTTCTGCTAATTGATAGAATTAGGTATCCCTGACTATTATTGGAGCACACTGGCACTGTGCTCTTGTTACCCAGCCCTGGCTTTAATGGGGTAAATTTTTTTTTAGCCACGGGACTTCACCTTAGAGCTATATCACCACGGTAAGAGCCCAGAGCTAACTCCCAGGATGCACCTAACGTGGATTTCTTCTCGCATCCTTCTGAGGTGTGAACAGAAAACTGGGTCGACTAGTGCTGCTGAGGCTAGTTACAATGTTACCACGGGTGGTAATTGCATAGCTCTGGGTACTTACCTGGGAGCTATGGTTTATCATGTGTGAGCTGCAGGCTTACTGCAAAGGCTAAAATCCTGTGGTAAGTTCTGCAGCTAATTTATTCACTCCCTAATGCTGTTTACAGAAAATATAATCAAGGTTTAAAAAATGACACACTGTGCAATCGGCCTCTAACATGGTACTTATCAAGCTGGCAAAAATCATTGCTGCGATTTAACTGAGATCCATGAGATTACATAAAACTATCATGGTTATTAAAGATTGATTTATGCTGAAATGATGCTTTGTCAACAGCTGCTGGGTAAAATTATAATAATGACTACTACTATCCTATTATCTGCAGTATACAGCTGGGTACACACTGACCGATATACTGGCCGATCAATTGATCGGCCAGTATATCTGCTGCCCATCAGCCGGTGTGTACCAGCTATATGTCTGTGAACGTCGTATTGACGTATTGCATTTGCTGTGCTGGACAGCCGATGGACCGATATATCTGCAGACCACCCGTACAATGCAGCTGCGTACCCCCCAGCCAGCGGGACCCGTGGCTACCTGGAAGATGATGGTCGTTCAGTGTATATGAAAGACCATCATCTAAAGATATATCTGCAGATCGCTCGATCCGCAGATATATCTGCTAGGTGTGTACCCACCTTAAGAGCACTAAGCAGTTCTGTTTAAAACCCTAAGTTAATTTTTCAAACCATTTAAGCTCATATCAGGAAATTCACGTAATAACGGTCGGTATTAACTTTTCTTTTCACTGCTTGCTGGTTTTCTCATAGATGACTGTTCAAGTGAAAAGCAAACTACTTGTATCAATATATGTAAACAAGGACATCGGTTTAGTTGTTGTTGACTGTGTTATATATAGAACAAGAAGGCAGGATCACACTTTCAGGCGATGAAGACTTAAGAATCCAAATAAGAAACATTTGTATTTTCACCTCTAACAGAATACCCAAAATACACCAGGGAGTTATGGTGCGCTATATGATCAAATTGGGAAATGTCAATCTACCGTGACAAGGTGACCTCTTTCATATGGTTTAAAACAAATTGTTAGTGCTGGTAATCATCTGGATGCGGTCACCTTGTCGTGGTAGGTGAACATTTTATAATTATGTAATCCTCCTATGAGCATTTTGTGTACTAAAAATATTCTCTAACAATACTGTTTGACTATTTTCTCTGTAATTCAGTGTTGCATCTAGTGACTTGTGTGTCTTTTAGGGGGCGATTAAGTTCACCCAAACGCAACGGACGCCCGATGGGAGCAATTCAATTGTTGCTCTGTTTGGGCGCCCATGCCACGTGTGTGCACCCAAAAGCACGGTGTTTAGTCGCGAATAGCAGCTAACACCATCTAATGTCCTGCTTTGGAAGCCCAAACAGCTGACTTATTGCACAGTTCATGCTTGCCACCTAAGGAAGCTGCAAGTAGAAATGTATCTAACCGCGGCTATGCGTGGCCAAACGGAGCGACAATTGAATTGCTCCGTCAGGCGCCCTATAAAATCATTGAATTGCGCCCTTCGTGTCTAAGGTGTTCTCCTGCAATCTTGCCCTGTTATGGAAAGTCCGTTACAGAGGTGATGACCTTTTTCATTATGTTTTTTTTTTTTTTTTATGCTTACCGTTAGCATTGTGACATAGCTAAGGAGTAAGCTGATCTGTCGCTGGAACACATCTGTGTTTCCTGCTTGGCAGGATAAAATGTGTCATACTCGTCGTTACTGATATTAGGGTGTGCCACATGTTACATTCCAACCAATTTACAACAGAAATGTTTTTTCCCCCCATAAGTATTTTTACCACGTAATTTCACAAATGGCTAGTCCAGGTCAGTTGCACCAATGTCTTTGCAAGGCACTTGGTAATTATGTGTCTAATAGTGATAGTTTAAACTGTGGAGCACCATTTGTTCTGTGTACTTGATTGATTGAAAATGCTTCACTTTTTTATTTTTAGATCTACCGGTATGGGATCCGTTTCCCTAAGTGATTTTTATGCTATTTCTAGCACCATTTATAAATCACATAGAAGCGTTTAAAATTACACTGGTCTTATCTGCATTACTACCAGCACATATGAGAGTTTCCTTACCAAAGGCTGTTCCTATCCTAAGGAAAAAAAACAATCGCCTTACTTGAGTCATTGAGGATAAAGGAAATGTATTAAACCTTTTTTAAAGAGTGAATGCTTTGGACAACTTTTCCAATCAGCTTCTATAATTTTATAGAATGTACTTGATAAATGATGACTATAAGCGGTTTAGTTGCTATGGACAACTTCTCCACACTTGGGAGAATTCAGTTCTACAGGAAGTGACGCCATGCATCGCCACTTGCATGTCGGCCAATTACATTAGTACTGACTTCACATCTTTTCCCTCACACCTCTATGGGGTGCGAGGGAAAACTGCAATGATGAGCGGACACTATGTGCTGTGAATTGAATGCAACCCCCCCCCCCACCCACTGGAAAGTTTAATACATCTCCACAAAAGACAGCTAGTTAGTCTGTTGTATTTTACTTAACTCTCCATTCCTCCCCTGTAGAGCTCATAGTCCACATAGGTGTTCCTTTCTGGTCTAGAATGCCAAGGTAGAACAAGTGGTGTTGGTAGTGGGACAGCTCACTACCTGGATTGCAGCAGGCTTTTGCTAGTAAGGTAGGTTAGCATGCTTGTATTTTATGCCATAGGTTATGCTTGTTTTGTACTTAAAAATGTGAATGTATGATATTAAGCTCAGGCTGGACTTGCATACTATTGCCCTACAGGAGCAGGGTTTCATTTAAAACGTGAATAAATCTTGTAACATGGTTGGAGATGTGAGAAATAGAAGCAGCCAGAGAGACTGTTTATAGCAGGGGTGGGGAACCTTTTTTTCTGCCGAGGGCCAGTTTGATATATATAAAACTATACGCGGGCCGGTGCAGGTCCCGCCCCCTCCGTATTATGCCACACAGGGGCGTAGCCACAATCGCTGGTGATTACAGCAATGCCTGAAGCATCCTGAGGATGCTCCTGGAAGCTGTAAGGGCAGTGGTGTGACCGTCTGAAGCGTCCTAAGGATGCTCCAGGCGGCACTGCTGCATAGATTCTGGCTGCAGGATGCCATTCTAGACACCCTGCTAGCCAGATGAGGCTAGCAGAAAGAGCGCTGGGGGCCAGTCCAAATGATTCTGCGTGCCTTATACGGCCCCCGGGCCTGAGGTTTCCCATCCATGCTTTGTCATGAGATCAGTAAAAGCTGTCTGTTTTCAGAAGTGGAAATACAGAGGAAGAGGATATATTTAGAGAAAATGTGAAAAGTTCACACTTTTTTGCTGCATTTTGATACAGGGTTTTTTTTTTTTTTTTTAATGCAATCACGATAATGTTACTTGTGTGTTGTCCAATTTTGCAAACTGCAATCAATAGCAAATATAAGAGGTGTGCTGTATAACCTGATGCTATCCTATATATAGAACCTTGCTGCTAGCAACCGAGGGGTTCTGTCAAAAAGGTACATGCCGCGGACTGGTTTGCCTGACCAATAACCATGTGCCATTCTTATGCAACGCTCTATGGTTACCAAGTGGCATCGCTGACCTCCCAGACCTGTGGGGTCTATACAGCGGCAGCACGATCTGGACCGTAGGAGAAAGACCCCCTACTCTATCCCGTGTATTGGACGTGGTTGCCTTTGTGGATGCCTGGCTATTAAGCATGCCCTAGCAATTACTTTCTTGGCCGGGTCAGGAGCTGCAGTTGCGGCGCGACCACAAGCCATACGCTGGAGCGCAACGCAAGCCGTGACTCGATACATTCTTGCAAGCCACAGAGGAAATAGTTACTCACACAGAGGAGACTGATTATTGGGGGACTTTCTACGGGGCACCTCAAACCGCTTCCTTAATTGGTGACTATATACCATTTAAGTCAAGACATTTCTATGTGCTGGAAGTGTCCTATTATTTGTCTTCACTTGGACAATGTGAATTATACCATTATTATTATTAGATGTTGGTATTTTAAACCTTGTTTATCTTGTGCATTAGTTACATTGTAACACTCTCAATTTAAGCTGGGAGATATGGCAAATAGTATTTACTGTTTTTGTTTTATGAAGGAGAACTGCAGTTCATATGTATGTTGAATACATTTTATTGTTATTTTAACAGCCTTGGGAATTTATATAGATACTATTGGTCTGGTTGCCATTGATTGCAATAGTAACTAAAAAATTAAAGTTTGGAAATTTGTGTTGATGGTGTGGAGAAAATAACAGTTTTGAGGGTTTTCCTGATGCGGCTTCATATAGATTATTTGTGCAATAGCATTTTGACAACATGGCAGATATTTTTCAGACTCTAGTAATAAATTTACTATTTTTAAATTTTCTCTACCATAAATTTAGATGCAGCTATAAAGTTCAAAGAATGCGGTATATTTGGTGAATCTGTAGGTGCCAGGAATGCGGAGCATGACCTTGTGTGCACATCCCACTGATTTATGAGGGGATCTGTTATAGTGTGTGTGTGTGTGTGTGTGTGTGTGTGTGCCTTTCATGGGTTATTGGAAAGGTGAAACAATACAGGTTCAGGTTGTGTTTCAAGTGGCAATAGTGCATTTAGCAGGGTGACTGATCACATTTCCCCGTTTATTCACCAAGGTATCTGTTCTTCATTTACAAAAATAAGTTCACTATTGTATGTGGCATGGCTGTTTTGGATAGTGAAGTTCTTTCTTTGTATAGTTCCATCTCTTTGTCACTACCCCTTATAACCAGGTATAGTCTCTGCAGAAAGTACCATTCCCTTTGTTTTTTAGTGTTCATTAAACTGGATTTCTTTGACTACAGCTTAAAATACAGGCCAAAACTGGTGGCTATCATGATGGTGAAATTACAAAGATAATGCCTTAATGAAATGAATAAATTTTTATGTAAACTTGTGCAGAGAGCTAAACCTGTTAGAGAAGGATGACAGGATGGCTATAAAGAGGGAGCACTGTATTCATGATCACTGTAGTGGGTTGCTCATTTTAAACCTCTAGAACAGAGGGCATAGTATATAAAGTGAGAACATTTGAAAGACTCAGCTTGCACAATCCCCTGTACAGTACATTTGTGTCTAGGGCAGTGGTTCCCAAACTGTGAGCCATGGCACCCTGGGGTGCCTCAGGACACTTGCATGGGTGCCTTAGGTTGGCAGTCCAGCACTGAATCATATTATTTATGGTCAATGTAATGTAAATATGTAGACAAACAGAAGCTCAAACCTGTCCAACACCACATAACTGAGCCTGACAGGTAAGCAGTTTAGTTTATTTTACTACTTTACTACATTTTTTTTAAATTTCTCAATAGCAAACGTTTGGCTTGGGGGTGCCGTGAAAACAATGCTGATACTCTAGTGCGCTGTGATTCAAGAAAGTTTGGGAACCTCTGGCCTAGGGTTTTCTCACTGAAATACTGTGTGCATCGTTTTTATTTTGATAACTTAAATTCCTACCTTCCTATTGTTAAAAAGTAAGTAAGGAACTTTTAACATTGTGACTTCTGCACATGAAGGCCGGGGGGTCTCATTACTTGTCACGGAATTGCTCAGTTTAACTTTTTGCCCTCTCTTTGCACCAAAATTCCAGCGGTAACTGAATCACCTTTTTACAGTAATAAACTCTCCATTATACAACTGCCACACTAATGTCAACAAATCATCATTACCCAACAGCCCACAACAAAAACCCCTCAATTAATATACTATCAAAATAGCTTAATACCACTTTCAGACAGAATAAAAAAAAAAATAACAATAAATGGTTTTACCCGGCATTTTTGTGCTGGGTCGTTTTGCCGGTCAGCGGTCACCGCCGGTGAATAGATGCTTGCACACGATATCTATTCACAGTGAGGCGAGAGATTGGGGGCAGCCCAGCATGTCCGTAAGTGCGGGTATGCCCCCAAGAGTGACAAGAACGGGTTGCCCATTTTCGGGCGGTCACGGCAGTGGCCTTTTTACAGTTGGGTGCCATTCTCAGCACCGGACCTGGAATTAACACTATACAATAATAAATGCTACTACTACTATGTTAGACTCTATATTTACATATTTTTATGGAATTGCCCCCTTACTAACATTCCCCTTGCTAACTGTCAGGTAGCCTACATTAAAAAGTACTTTTTGTTATCTTATGATTCTACCCTCAATATGAAGCCAGCTTTGGTTTGTGTTTTGATCTAGTGGTATACAGAGGAGCATTGTACTTCTGTTCTTACATTGGGGAAAGAGTTCAGACTGATGGCATATGTTTATGTTCCCCGTGTTCTGTATATGCTGTAATGAATATGCCCATTTTTTTGTATTTCAGTTTGCTTCCAAAAAAAATGCTGCCTCGGTTCACATTTGTACAGTAATGCATTCATGCATTCATTGCTCCAAAAACAGTGGTATTTAGAGGATTGCTGCATTTTTGTAGTATCCGGCATATTTGAAAAGGATGTATGGCCGCAATATGCAGCAGGGAGGAACGCTACTTTTCTGTGTTTGGCCGCAATATTTTTTGAATAGATAAGTCCTTTTTATTTTGATTGATTTAAACACCAAATTGATTTTCATATCTATCACGGTTTCCAGTTGTTATTGAGCATAATGTCGGAAATATAAACATTGAAGCTCTTTTATTTTTTGGTAAAATCACTATTTTAGCTTTTTTTCATTTTTGGTCACCTTCTCTCCAAATATTCTATGATAGTAAATGTACTAATGTTCGGGTATAACCAGCAAACCTGCTAACTTACCCAGCTGGCATAAAGTACGCTGTCCTGAGTGATCTCTGAAGAAATTTGTGCTAAGTTGCAGACTGAATAATATTTGGAGATTGTTGGTTTAGACATTCCCATCTTGGCATTCCCGCTCTAACTTGTGCTGACTTTGTGATGTCGGGACTTTGTTTTCTTTGTGTGGTAGAATGTGTCAAGCCCAGCAGTTATGAAGTCTGGTTGTGTAGGTACTGCACCACTTCACTGATTATCCACTGCAACTTTCACCAGCACTATTAGATCGCTTGACTATAGTATTGATATAATTGGTTTATTTTCCTTTCCTCATTCATAGTTTGGTTTGTAAACCAGTAAGCAGTGATGTCTCTTTTAAACTCTGCCGTCTTATAGACAAATACTAAGCCTAATTGAGAGCACCAATATGGCTATTCTGTGTTTATAAAAAAGATTTTAAAAAGAAAATCCTTGTGTCCATCTATTTGCGCCAATTCCATTTCCCGCACTTTGTCCAGGTCAGCAAATTAATACATTATAGTATGATTAACATTTAAGTTTTATATGTAGTTAAGCTTTACAATTTGTGTGGTTGGATGATGTTTGTATCATTTATACACAGAGGGCTGGCTGCAAGTAGCCCCGTAAATTGAATGGCTGCTAATTGATCGCTGGCCCGTATTCAATCAGCCCTGCTTATCAGTTATTTCTTTTTGGGTCTCCTGAGACCCTTAAAGAAATCCCCTTTAACTATACAATTATCGGGTGAAAAATTCCAGTTAACGCACCGGTACATGGAACTCATCATAGCCGTTGAATATCTCCGGGAAGCAGTTCCTGGACCCATTCAGTTGACCGCGTTATGTCCGACTACAGGATCACTGCTCGCACCCTCCTGAGGTGTTAGCAGAAATGCGACTTAAGTGCTGGCCGCGATACTGTTTTCGGTCTAAGCTTGGCGCGAATAGCCTCGTGGCCAGCACTTTAGTCGGAGACTTTGGACTTTATATTTTAAATAAATCACTTTTTATTAATTTAGGCCTCTGTTATTCACATCTTTTAACATATATTTTGTGTAATGTTATGAACTCCCCTGCAACTCATTTAGAAACCACAACGCTGATTGGGACAAGATACCTTTATATGTCTAATTATCTTTGTCTGTGAGTATGGTACTTCTTTGATTGTGACAACCTACACCTGAAAAGATACCTTTTATATACTTCATGCAGCCTACTGTGCAGTAAGTACACCATTATACATTTAGTCTTTCATACTGTAAGGGGTGAAGAAATCTAACGAAGATGCCTATTATAAGGGTGAGGCACCACTTTATAGTGAGAGTTGGGTACGCAGTTTAATCTACTCTGCACGTTAAATAAAGAAGGGAGAGGGTCCTGCACTTACTATATACATTTTTCTGGTGTGACCTACACAAGGTCTAACTTATTCCCAGAATTGTGATTAAGTAGACACTACAATTATTGGTTTTATATATTTTTTCACATATGTTGGCGAGGAAAAGACATAAAGAAGATTCCCAACAGAGTTTGAGTGGACAATAACTTCTGAGGGACATCTCCATCTTCTCCTCTAAGGAATGTATTGTATAGTATTCAGTTTTCTTTATTTGGGATGTCTCATGTAATAGCGCCTCTGAACCAAGTTGCGTCCACCTTTTTTGTTTTTTTCTGTTTTGTTTTATATGTGGTGATAGTTTTGGAGACTACCAGGCATGAGGCTCCTTTGCGCACTATATAGAGTCTTCATTTAACTATTTATCATGATGATAGCAAGGTTTTAGTCTGCACCAATATTATTATTATTTAGTGTGCAGCAAGATTATTATTATTTAGTGTGCTGCAAGATTATGCAGACACGTGGGATGTCTGAAGAATGCCCCAGCCTCTGACCCACTACTGCTTTAGTGGGTGAACCCAGATTGCAGGGAACTCCCCTCAGGCAGGGCATTCCCAGGGTAGCAAAGGAGCTGCTGAAGGTAACAATTCAGGTGAGAGTACCACAGCATATGAAAGCTGAACTAAGTGCAGCCAGGTCAGACTATCTCCCCAGCTAAGCCCCACACCACTTGTTTAGGATTGCAAGCTGCAATTCATGGTGCTTCCAAAATGGGTAGGGTATGGTGCCCTGCTAAAACAGCCTACGAGAACACTAGATGTGACTGGGATGAGGCATTTTCTCAGAGATGATACCCATGTCATATATTATATTATGTGCTACTTTGATAACTTGTCTAATGACCTTTTCATATAAGTAGTTATTTTAGCTTTTATTTGATGCACTTTCAATGTCTACCATTTATATATATTTTTTTCTTTCCAGGTTCTTCATCAAGCCCAGGATATTTGGATATTTAGGGGGTTGGATAACTGGAGGAACCATTTTGCTGCACTGAAGACCTCAGTGGAAACCGTTTGCGAATGGGATGAATCCGCCTTTTCTGAGCCCTCGTCATCTTCAGCTCAGAGAATAAGATTATCCAGCAGGGGAGCTTCACTAGTTATGTTTCCATTTTTACAACACCCCATTTGAGTTTGCTTGTCTTTAAAAAAGGATTCAAAGTGGAGTACCGTAAACTTGATATGGATGGCAAAAAGAAAGACAAGGACAAACCTGATGAGAGAATGGCCCGGCCTAGTGGCCGGTCGGGTCACAACACACGTACTGGTTCATCGAACTCTGGAGTGTTGATGGTTGGGCCTAATTTTAGAGTTGGGAAAAAGATTGGATGTGGCAACTTTGGAGAACTCCGATTAGGTAAGATTTAAGGTTTATTAATTATTTGTTTTTTTGGTCTTATTTATTTATTTAAAGAAAAGTTGATATGAACAATTTTCCAAAATTCATCAAACTGAAGAAACAAAAAGTATAATGCCTCTTCAAGTATAGTGTATAAGCATGAGGTTAATCCTGACAGTATAATGGTTTAATAGAGGGGTTTTATAATCTGAGATGTGGAAGCTGGTGCAAACGGTACTAGTGATGAAATATGTGCATGAAGTTCTTGTATGCTTCCAGAGACCTTAACATATATGTATTTAGTGAATAGATAACGGCTACTACTTATTGAATACATCCATCTATAACCTTTTAAGGAATATAAATACATAGTATTCCCGGAGGCAGGTAGAAGGATTTATAATAGACATTGCTGCACAAACCTGAAGGATGGCTGTACTATGTTTTGTGACTGGCCATCTCTGCCCCATTGGTACTTTGGATGTTGCTGTAACCCATCCCGAATTACCTGGAGGCCCAAAATCTCTGTTACGATCTACAAGTTAATAAATTATGATGTAGATACTTTAATATGGAACATGGTTTTTATAAAAAACAGAAAATGAATATTCTAATGTTTAGTGGGGTATATCATGGTTTTGAAAGACATTAATGTGTAGCGATATTAACCTGTATTAAAGCCATACTGTTGTTCAAATTTAGGAATACATTTGAATATTATTTTTCTTGTTTTAACCAATGGGTTTATGTGGTTTGCCATGCTGTATGTGAAGTGATCAGCCCTTGACCAACTGCTTTCTTTATACATGCAAGGGCCAGTGCTGTACTGCTTTTGGAAGCCCCTGATAAATTTTGAGTTTTCTCGAACATTGTCCTTTCTAGTATGGTTAATCTAGGAGCGTTAAACAATATTGAGATCACAGCAACCTCTTTGAGAGGTTTCTAATTCATAATTTTCCTTCATAATTGTGTAAATATTAATAGATGGCTGTATAATGATACCCTTGTTATAGGTCCAAGAGAAAGTACCAACCAATCCGCTCCTAACTGTGACTTTACAGGCTGTGTTTGAATAATTAAGGAGGTGGATTATGTCATCATGGGTGATGTAACCAGGTCTGGAAAACAGAAATGTCACAGAGCAGGCACAACCCCTGTGTTTGCTGCAAACCTGCACCAAGAACGTAAAATTGTATATAGCATCTCTCATACTGTATACATATTTAAGTAATGTCAATTGTGAGGTGCTAGTCCCTTAAATGATTCCCCTCTCCCTTTCATTGTTCTATCATTTCCTAATGTATTTCAATGGGCACATTTTCATTTCGACAGCCAGAATGTCGTCATGGTCATTAGGTCAACATTCAGTATGTACATATCTATTAAGGTTGATCTGGTTAAAATGTCAACACGCTTAGAATGTTGACATTTAACATATCGATACCAAAATGTCTTTTTTTTTTTTTTTTCTTTGGTTATTTTTGCCCAACCCCTAACCATAAGTCAACAAAACACCATGTCAACCTAAATGCATGTCTCCATATTGATTGTTGACCTAATGACCTTGTCGACATTCTGACGTACACAATATGGAAGTGGACTGGATACCACAATTTCCTGATTGTACACCATCTTTTACTTGCTTTTTACCCCTCAAAACTGATACTGGTACAATATTACTGTAACCTTGCTTAACAGTAATGTGACTAGGCTTTAACAGTAATGTGACTAGGCTTTAACAGTAATGTGACTAGGCTTTAACAGTAATGTTACTAGGCTTTAACAGTAATGTTACTAGGCTTTAACAGTAATGTGACTAGGCTTTAACAGTAATGTGACTAGGCGTACCAGTAATATGACTAGAAGTCTGCTGTATATTACAGTAGCACATATTTTGGAGCATACGGTTTATACTGTAAGCAGGGGTCCATCATTTTTCATTTAGACTGAGATTTATTTTTCATTTTTCCTTAAGTTTCATGTTTTTACTGTTCAGATATCTTGTCTCCTGGAAAATCCATCATGTGAGAGCATTTTATATGCTTGAATAAAGCTTGTAACACAATAAACTGCTGTGGTCAATTTCAAACTGTTTTGTGTGTTTTTTTTCTTTTCATATTTTAATTTGTTTCCTTTAAATCTTATCTTTTTGTAAACAGTGTTTTACATATTTTCATTGACACTAGTTTTTGCACAACAGGCATAGAGAAACCTGCCCTTGGTTTTCTGTCATTCTGAGGGGCCTGCCATGTACAGTAGGAATGCCTTTTGTTGACCTCTAGATTAAAGCCATAGGTGATAGCAGATTGCACGGAGCACAGATCTTCACAACTGAGACCTTCCTAGCTGATTTAATATTCTACATCAAAGTCCAATTTGGCCATAAAGTCCAGTAGTCTTGGCTCCACTCAAAGATTTTATCTACATTTTCTGAAGTCTTGTTTATATTGGGCAATGCCCATGGGTACATTCATAGTGAGTTTTCCCCTAGAAAACTGCCGGAAAATTGTAGCTGTCATAGAGAACTTTGAGTCCCATGGCAACAGCTTTTGCTTAATAACCTCAGAATAAAAGCTGCATGCACAGTCTATTTAACTTGTTAATCTCGTAAATGTGCTCAGATGTGGTAATCACACTGCAGCATACCTGCCTACGCTACTGAAATGTCTAGAGACTTCCAGTTTTCCGGGAATGGCTCACCCTACTGTATCTTGTCCATTGTTCTAGCGAAGTGGTCAGGACTGGGGTGTAATGATATGATATGATTCATGGTGAATTGAATCATTAAGACCCCCAATACATCATGAATCACACAGTTTTGCTGCAGGAGGTGGGTGACGCGTATAGAAACACCATTCCACTCACTCCAGACTACAGCAACCTCTCCACCAGACCACCTGAAATAGAACAGCAAGAAGCATACTAAATTGTCCACACTTGGCTAAAACAAGGCCTAATTGCTACAGTCTTCTGAGGTTTTTGCCCAGTAATGAAAACCTAGTCTCTTGTCTAGTGATACCATTTAGACTGGTGGAAGGCGGGTTGCAATTTCAATTTCGGATGGTGATAATTTTACAGATTCAGGCAAAAATATCAATAGGCTTCACCAGATGAAAATATAATTTTAGCAAGGATTTGTTTAACCGTTGCTTGTCACATTTTTATGTCCTACTGTTTGGTTTACATTTAAGCTGGGTACACATTACACCAGGTTATCCCAACCTTAGTCCTCAAGGCACACTAACAGTCCTGGTTTTAAGGCTACATATACCTGAGCACCGGTGACTTAGGCCCTCATTCAGAGCCGTACGCTCTGAGCAGAGCGCATGCTCTGAATGAGGGCCGCCCTCCATAATTATGGAGCGTCCTCCTGGACGCTCGTATAGCTGTGGGTCACCACCCACAGCCTATACGAGCGTGCAGTTTGATGGCTGCGATGGTCTTGACCATCGCGACCATCGCCACTGCGAGCCGGAGCCTGCGGTTGAGGTTTTCAACCGCAAGGCCCGGAGTGATTTTGGCTCTATCAGAGCCAAAATCACTCCCACTGACATCACTAGTGATGTCAGTGGGCCGGCTTCTGACGGTAGGCGTTCCCTTGGGAACGCCCCCGTCAGGG
Organism: Taudactylus pleione; assembly: GCA_031769625.1. Classification (NCBI taxonomy): domain Eukaryota; kingdom Metazoa; phylum Chordata; class Amphibia; order Anura; family Myobatrachidae; genus Taudactylus; species Taudactylus pleione. The sequence continues at coordinate 4,813,468 of JAUIMM010000161.1, forward strand.
AGGCACGCCCCCGTCAGGGAGGCACGCCCCCGGCACGCCCACCAAAGGGGGCGTGCTGTCAATCAACATCGACAGCACTCCCCCTTTGATCAGACACAACGAGCGAAGGAAAGTCCTTCGCTCGTCGCGTCTGGCGCATGCGCACGACGGAGCTCCCGTCGTCGTGCGCATGCGCAGTGCACAATATCGACCCACTTGCGAGCGGACAGCCGCTCGCGAGTGGGTCTGAATCAGGCCCCTAATTAGTACCGCAGTTATTTTGATTTAACCATCTGTGCTCAACCATGGATATCCTAAAAATCTGGACTGTTAAGCACCATACACACTGGACGATATCTGTGTCGTCTGTACATGCAGCTCAATCTGGGGATATCGTTAACGATGCCCCGCCATTGTTCGTCGTTGCCGGCATCGTGTGTATGCACTTACCGATGCCGGCACCCCCGCCGGGTCCCACAGCTGACGATATCGCTGGGGACACACATCGTTTAGTGGGTACCTAGATTTAGTCTGCTTTGAGCAAATGATGCAATGGTCATCCAGATTTTCTTTGAACTCCCTGACAAACGATACTGTGTATACACTGCAATCTTCCAAACGACTGAACAATATATATCTTGCATCGTTTGATGGTTAGATCGTTAACATATCACCTGGTCAGCTGGTAGAGCGTACACACTGCGCGATTTTCGGGTTGGAAGATGCGTCGGACGCCGCTGCGAAGGGCGCTTATGGCGTACACACTTGACAATTTGAACGATTTATCGTTCCGTTCTGACTGAATCGGCAGAGAAATGCCTCCGCATTGAATGTTCATACAAATGTATTATTGGTAATAGCTACTTTTTGGTTTTTTTTTTTTAGGTTAAAGTCTAGATTTTCTGGATGTTCTGTATGCACTAACCTTTACTCCTGAAGAGTCGTCCTCCAGTTACAGTTTGCATGTGTAAACCGATTTGTGGAATTGATCCAGAAGTTTTCAACCTTTCCCAAGACAATAGTGGTATTTCTGACTGCTAGGGCTCACTGAAATAATTACACAACAATGGAGCTCTCTGTTGCCTACTGACTTAATTTAACTGCAGTTTAAATAATTATTTTCCAATTTTAGTTAATATATGTATGTGACAGAACTAACAGCGCGTTGAATTGAATAGCTATGGGAGCTCCCTCCCGCTGCTATTCAACATCGCACTGAATTGAATTCGGCCCATAATGTGTGTGTTTAACAAGATGTACAATCTAGGTTATATATGTTCTATGTCTGGACTGTTTTTAGGCTCAGTATGTGATGGGCATATTCTGTGTTAAAAAAAAAAAAAAAAAAAATTGGTACTCAGTGTATCACACCCTGTGTAGTCTGTCCTTAACCCACTCTTGGCGCACCCAAGGCCCCTAAACATTAGGCATACTTGGCCAAATAAAAGCACATGAGAAAAAAAATTGTCATATTTCCACTTAGCCTTTTTCGTGTTGGATTGGGTCACAGTTTGAACTTTTTTGGTATGTTTTATGTCTGCATATCTGATATTTTAATGTCTGTGTATATAGAGTATAAGCGCTGCAAAGCTGGGTACCCCTTTGTCAAAATACTCTTGTCTGACTGGTATGTATAGTTATCGTGAGTGCACGTGGGTGAAGGAGTAGGTGTCTATATACACAGTCCAGGCAGTGTATATTATTATATGCCTGTAATATACATGATTTTATACATATTTCCAACTATTGTAGAACTGTAGTGTGTGTGTGTGTGTATATATATATATATATATATATATATATATATATATATATATATATGTATATATGTATGTATGTGTATATATATGTATATATATATATATGTATATATATATATATAGTATTTTTTTTCCATAGACAAAAAACCTTACGGTTTCACATGTCCCATTAAGGCAGCTTAGACATGATCTAAAAATTCACAAAGCCTATTGAATTTCTGCCACTCATACTCCAAAAAGCAATTCTGTGAATAAAATTAAACCCTGTGTCAAGAAACAAAGCCCAAGTCTACATTCGCCACCTCCCCTGGATTTTGCCTTCCCAAAAAACCCCCGTAGATAATACAGCAGAAAAGTGGTCCTAATTGAGAATGTCACAAAAAAGTGACAGTTGGAGCTTTAGATTACTCCCAAATACTCATTTTTTGTTTATGCCCTGAAATTTGGCATGCAGCACCGTGCGACAGTTCTACGCGTTCCTACCAAATTTCAACTCTAAACTTCCTACAGCTTTTGAGGTGAAGCCCCTTAAACACCCTGCGGCCCCCCTTCAGATTTCTCTATGGAGAAATCCGTTTTTTTAGATGCAGCCTTAATATAAGGGTACGACTGTGCCCCTATATTAAGGGCTCCCTGCTTGATTGTGGACTGGAATACCATTATTATACACTTATTAGGCAAATGGTCTATAGTGGTCCATTGGATCTCTTATGGGGGGTATCCACTTAGCGATTTAAACAAGCGATTGCATGATAACTATGTAGTTATCGTACAATCGCTTGCAAATCGCGCATGCATCGGGCATGTTTTGGACGAAAGCGACCTGTGATGCACGTGCCAGCGGGTCGCTTCCAACATCCGACATCGCCCGTACATGCAGGTCAACCTGACGATCTCGTCAGGTTCTACATGTGCGGGCATGAGGGATGTGCCGGGTCTGAAAGAGTGAACGTTCAGTCTAGGCACATCACTTGCTATACAAACGACAGCACGATTGCAATGTCGCAATCGTGCTCTCGTTTGTATATCGCTAAGTGGATACCCCCCATTAGCTTTTAATGGGCGCGTGGTTGCTTCATATTAGATTCCATTCTTTATGAGAATATGGTCTCTCTTCAAACATCATCACCCCTGCTCAGGCAGTTCCAAACACAATTTAGGACTGATACACATGGGTGCCTATTTTGTGCCCATGATGTTAAAATTAGAGGTAATTGATCTGCCTGGCACATTGAATGACTTGTATACATATGTTCCGGTTTTCTTGATGAACAATGACTGCTGAGCATTGCATTCCTTCTCTAATAAATACTTTGCAATATTGTCCTAACACCCCATTCATGAGATTCATGTTCTCCAGTGTAACAGGTGGTCAATCGGTGGTGACGGCAGCTGGAAGTAAATCCACCACCGGCCTAAAACAAGCACCAGTGTGTGCATCTGACCTTATTCAAATACTGCCCTCTGTGCTGCCAAATTTGCATTTTTTTTTTTTTCTTATTTTATTAAAAGCAACCTATAAATTACACAATTCTTGTGCTGGCTCTTTGGGACGAGATGTAATTATGAAATTGAAACTTTTAGGTTATGTAAAACAAGTGAATATTTAAAATGCATATTTGTAACTGACGTGTTTTGTCTTCATTAAGCTTCCATTATATTTTAATGATGGATAATAGTCTATACCACCTCTCTTTTTTTCCATCCTACTGGGTGTCTCATGTTTGGAGATTTGATCGCTTTCTTAATTTTATATATACATATGACAACTCTGCATTAAAAGTTTTTAATGGAAGATTTATGAAGAGGAACATGACTGGTGGGAATATTCACTTGGGCTGTTATGGATACTGTTGTGGCTTTTGGAGACAGTTTGACATTTGTACCCTTTTTTATTTTTTTGTTTCTGAATTAGTGATTCTATTTGGTACATTGGAGGGAATTCTCTGTGAGCCTGATGGAGCAATTCAATTGTTGCTCCATTTGGGCTTGATAGCTTGCAGTGCCGGCATTTCTGCTCGCACCCTCCTGAGGTGGCCAGTAGAAATGTGCGATAAGTCCTGGTTTTGGGTGCCCAAAATGCTGTTTGGGCACCCTAACCAGGACACTCTCTCTTTAGGTGCGTTAAAACATGGGCGCCCAAAAACAATTGCATATCACACCTGGAACTCCCTTCACTTTAAATGGGTGTTCAGCGTTGCACCTTGAAGAGAGATCAAATTTTATTTGTATTTAAAATGTGTTATCTAAAACCCACTATACAAGTCTGTTAGTGAGACGTGTCACACACCGTTCCGGTCATTCAGCATGTCTGACACTGACCGGGACTTGCCCCTTCAGCCAAGGTGTACAGTATGTCTGGCACCATTGGTGGAGGGAGATGGCAGCTCTGAAGGGGTTTGCAACACGTGTCTTACGAGGCACAGCGAACTACTGTCCCTGCACCTGGGCTTGTTTACTAAGGCACTTACAACCCTGGCGGGCCAGCTAGCAACGCTAGCAACGCCCCCTGCATTCCCCCATATGGGGGTTTCACAGCAGTCTATGGCGTCGTCCCCTATACAGGGGTTCCCTAGACAGTTGGTAATCCCTCAGAGTCCCTCGGTCTCGCCCCCCCAGGTCATGCAAGAACCTGCGTGGGTGAAGTCATTGTCCACGTCGGTACAACACCTGATGGACGCTTGCAGGGAGAGCCATCCTGGCGGCCGCAGAAGCGGCAGCTGCAAACTGATCAGGGTCATCGGGATGATATGTCTCCTGATGACGGAGAAATATTTGACACTTCCGATCACGGCCTTGGTTGTTGAGGATGACGCTCTGCCTGTGGCAAAATCTAAATATCCCTTTTTTAATGATATTAAAGGTGATGCTGCGGTATTCCCCCCTATCTGGTCAATTAGTGGATCATTTAGAGGAAGCTTGGAAATCGCCAGGTAGGCGTTTCCAGCCCCAGAAGCGTCTGGCAGTGGCATATGTCTTCATAGAAAATCTTTCTAAATGGGGAAACCCCGCCACAGGTCGACACATTCGTCTCATCAAGAGTGCGATGTTGCCAATGCCCTCCATGGTCTCCTTAAAGAATCCCACGGATCGCAAGGTGGAAATATGTCTTAAGTCTATGTATTCCCTTGCTTCCAGACCGGCTATGGCCATGTGCTGGATGACTAGAGCCATGGAATATTGGGCAGATCCGTTGGACGCGTCTCTGGACCCAGACTCAGTCCCTGATCACGTGGAGCTGGTGGGTAATCTAAGAGACTCAGCCGCTTACATTACTGAGCGGCTTTGGACATAGACAGGCTTGCTTCCAGGATTTCCTCGGCAGCAGTAGCAGCACGACGTACCCTGTGGTTGCGGTCTTGGAAAGTTTCCAAGAAAGGGTTAGAGGGTTTACCCTTTAATGGTGAAGTACTTTTTGGCCCTGATTTGGACAAACTTGTGGCTACCCTGGCAGCGGCAAAGTCTGCGTGTTCTTCTTCCTTTCGGCCTTACAGAACCCTGGGTAAGTCCAGGGTGCAGTCTTTTCAGAGAGACTGCCACCAAGAAGCCTACCAAGTCAAACAAGCAGGCCTAGAGTACCAGACGCCCTGCTTCTACGTCCGACAATCCTTTGGCCTGATAGGACGGGCCTCTCTTTGGGGGACCCCAAAGTGGAAGGCCGACTTGGGTAAGAGAAGTGGTGTCTCAGGGGTACGCCCTCTCCTTCCGCAGAAAGCCGCCCAGTCGTTTTTTTTTTTTTTTTTTACCCCCATGGGTCTTCTGTCCGAATTAGGACAAGGCCCGGGAATTTGACGGTAGTGCACTCTATGCTCCAGGCTGGGGTCATAGTGCCAGTTCTTTGGTCTCAGAGGGGATTGGTATATTACGCCAATCTTATTCTGGTACAGAAACCCAGTGGGTCCTACCACCCAATACTCAACCTCAAATCTCTCAGATAATCTTTTTTTTTTTTTTGAGGGTTCCATGGTTCAGGATAGAGACCCTGCGTTCCATCATCCTAACGATGGAGCCTGGGAATTTCATGGTGTCGTTAGATATGCAGGATGCTCACCTACATATCCCCATTATCTCAGCGCACCAACTCCTCCTCAGGTGGGCAGCGGTCAAGGATCATTTCCAGTTTTAGGCTCTGCCTTTCGGACTGGCCACAGCACCTCATGTGTTCGCCAAAATTATGGCTGTCATGACAGCTCACCTGCGGATGCAGGGAGTCCGCTTGTTACCCTATCTGGACGATCTCCTGCTGCTGGCAGAATCTCCAGAGGTACTTCAGCGCCATCTGCACCTGACTGTGTCTGTATTGCAGACTCACGGCTGGTGGATAAATTGGAAGAAGTCCTCCTTGGTACCATCAGAGTATGCTCCATCTAGGAGCTCTGGATGCCCAACATCAGAGGATCTTTGTAACTGAGGAAAAGATCTCTGCGTTACAGCAAAAGGTACGCCTTTGCCTGCGCAGTCGCCGGGTGTCCATTCACTCGGCAGTGAGGCTCTTGGGTTCCATGGTGTCGGTATTCGACATGGTAGAGTTTGCCCAGTTCCACTCGAGGCCTCTGCAGAAGCTGATCCTCTCCAAATGGAATGGGTTGCCCCACCAGATAATGACACAAATTATGGTGCTTTCTCTGGAAGTACGACTGTCTCTGGCCTGATGGCTACAGACTGCTCACCTGAACATGGGGCGTCCTTTTTGGATAGCGGACTGGGTCCTTTTGACGATGGCCGCCAGTCTCCGCGGCTGGGGAGCGGTGACGGGACCACGCTTCTTTCAGGGGAGGTGGACTCCAAGAGAAGCAGCACTCCCATTAAATATATTAGAACTGGGAGCAGTCTTCAATGCTCTCCAGCAAGCAAGACACGTCCTGCAGGAAAGACCCTTGCAGGTACAGTCAGATAACGCCACCACGGTGGCTTACGTAAACAGTCAAGGAGGAACACGCAGTCAGGCGGCTCTGACAGAGGTGTCCCGGATCCTACTCTGGGGGAAAAACACCTCACCGCAATATCGGCAGTGTTCATTCCAGGAGTCCTCAACTGGGAAGCAGACTTTCTCAGCCGCCAAGACGTGCATCCAGGAGAGTGGTCTCTTCACCAGGAGGTGTCAGTTACGGGTGAACCAGAGAGAGATCTCTTGGCCTCACGACACAACTACAAGCTGACAATGTTCGGGTCAAGAACAAGAGACGCAAAGCCTTGTCTAGTGGACGCTCTGGCGGTCAAGTGGACCTTCCAGTATGCGTATCTCTTCCCTCCATTCTCCCTTCTTCCTCGAGTGTTACGCAAATTCAAGCAAGAAGGCAGCGCGCTACTGCTGATTGGTGACACTGGTACACGGATCTTCAGAGTCTCTCAGTGGACACTCCGCTGTTGTGGCCTCAATGTCAGGACCGGCTATCTCAGGGTCCTTGCCTTCATCCGGACCTGAGTCGGCTGTCTTTGACGGCGTGGCTATTGAGACTGCCCTCTTGAGGTCCAGAGATTTCTCCAGCTCAGTGGTCAACACCATGCTGAGAGCTTGGAAGCCTTCATCTGCCAACATCTACCATAGAGTGTGGCGGGCTTTCTTCCAGTGGTGTCGCACTAGAGGTTATGTTCCTCAGGTGTTCAGATTGTCCAGGGTTCTGGGCTTCCTACAGGCGGGTTTAGACCAGGGTCTTTGCCTAGTTTCCCTGAAGGTACAGGTGTCTGCACTTTCAGTGTGGTTTCATCATAGGATTGCTATGCTTCCTGCTGTCCGCACCTTTATGCAAAGGGTGCTTCTTATTCAGCTTCCCTTTTGTTCCACCTGTGGCACCATGGGTTCTGGCTGTGGTCTTGAAGACTCTTCCAAGGACCGCCATTTGAACCACTGGGAACAGTGGATTTGAAATGGCTAACCGTTAAGACTGTATGCCTTCTGACTATTCCTTCGGCCAGAAGGGTTTCGGAATTGGGAGCTCTCTCATGTAGACCTCCATTTCTAATTTTTATTGGAAACAGGGCTGTGCTGCGCACTCGTCCTGGGTTTCTTCCAAAGGTGGTATCTAGCTTCCATATAAACGTGGAAATTATTGTACCATCGTTTACTTCACTGGACCTTTCAGTTGGTGAGGCCACCTTGGATGTGGTGCGGGCCTTGTCTATTGGAAGTCAGACTTTGTTTGTCCTTTATGGCTTCCATAAGAGGTTGACCTGCCACTAAAGAAACATTGGCAGGATGGATTCGACTGGCTATCTCTGAAGCCTTTGCTCACGAGGGCCTTCCTGTTACATCTTCTGTTAAGGCTCATTCTACTAGGTCTGTGGGTTCCTCGTGGGCAGCTCGATGTGCTGCCTCAGCTGTTCAGCTTTGCAAGGCGGCCACATGGTCATCTGTTCATACTTTTGTACGGTATTATACTTGTGATACCTACGCCTCTCAGGATGCTTCCTTTGGACGACGGATTCTACTCTCAGCACAGGAGCGTCCCCCCCACCCTTGAAGGATACTGCTTTGGTACATCCCCAAGGTATCCTGTGGATACCCTATGGATCCTGAAGTAGAAAATATGAGATATGGTAAGAACTTACCCTTGTTATCTCTATTTCTACGACTCTAGGACTCCCGCCCTGTCGCACCTGTACTGCAGATGGGCTGTGATTCTGGTCACCGGTTTTTCCGTCTCCCTCTGAGACTGTGATTCTTGTGTGTTCCAGACTGTCTTCTCTTTGTTTTTTGCTTCTGCTCCGGCCTATGGCTTGTTACGAAACGGAGTAGCCTGAGGCTCGGGGGCGGGGTATAGGAGAGAGACCCCAGTGCATCCTGGGAGGCTGAAAATTTAACTCTGTGGTGCCTGGATGTCTGCCGCCATCGCCTATACCCCAAGGTATCCTGTGGAACCCTATGGACTTCGTAGAAATAGAGATAACAAGGGTAAGTTCTTACCATATCTCATATTATCTTCTATTATTGTGAGCAAGGACACTTGTACTGACCCTCATTCTGGCTTTTTAAATTGTCCCCCTGATCTACTAGCAGTTATAAGAAATCCCTACTGAAACACCTCAGTAGTGTGCTAAAGTGGTGATGCCAGTACATTGTAGGTCCATTTCTCTAGCCACGCTTAAAGAATGGTTCAACATAATAGATCTCTATATTGCTAGGGATAATCTCCTTTTAGGGGTTGAGAAGAATATGTAATTTTGTTCCATTTGTGGTAGGTGGTAGGAAATTAAGACCTCTTCGATTTATTGAACAGTGACTGTATAAGGAGGGGCCATGACCCGTACCAACTTCCATTATCTTAGTTGTCACCTATTTTGGGTCCAGGGTGGTTTCCCCACTGTTTCATGCACTTCTCCCAGGTTGCTTTTTGTAGAAAAGTAGAGTACCATCGCCGCGACTACAGCGGATTGTCATTTGTAATTGGATTTTGCATTTCTTGGGTGCGCACATTCATACAATGTGAGTTTCATGTAACAAAATCTCTTTTGCAAAATCGTACCCAATTGGCCTGATCCCTATGAATATTTTAGGAATTGAACTGCATTTCTGCAAACACAGCATTAGGGTTTAATGAATCGGTTTTATCTGCAAGCAGCTGTGGAGCCTTGGAATGAAGAATCTTGAGTCTCATAAAACCGTGCACAACACACTGTGCTATTATTGTTTATATTGCTCCACAAAGGGTCTGCTGATAATGCAGCTTATAATGTACATAAATGATCACAGTAGAAACACAAAAAAGTGACAGTACAAAACATTGCAGGATAAGGACCCAAATCAGCAGCTGGATGGACTAATATTAGGTGCCGTTTGTTGGCAGTGGGGAGATGATGATATAAGTGAGGGAAGGAAAAGCACAAGAGGGAAGAGGGACCTGCTTGTGAGAACTTACAATCTGAACTGTACACTTAATGCATGAAGCACATTCACAAGCCTGCAGGATGTACAGGGTGGTCGTGCTTAATAAGGAACATGCATGTCACATTGTCTATAAAATATTATCAATAGCAGGCATGCTTCTCTATAGCAATAATGGTGCTTACAATAGTTTCTCTTTCAGGATAAGGAAAACCCTAACATGTTACATACGTTTAGGTTAAATGTTTAGTGTAGAGTAGTGGTGGGCAATAAGCGTTGTCGTCGTCCCCCGTCCTCCCCAAATGTTGTAAAACTACACATCCCAGCATGCCCTATCAGTTTTGCTGTTTGGCCATGCTAAAAATGTTGCAATGCGTGCTGGGATTTGTGGTTCAACAACAGCTGGAGAGCTGCTTATTGCCCACCCCTAGTGTAGAGGGGTGGGGGATTCAATAGTTTTTGTGTGCGCCTATTAGTAATGAGCGTCCAACAGAGATTCAGTTGCTGCTCCGATCAGGCGCAAGTTATCTCGCTTATTGCACCCTAATGTACTGGGTTTTGCCACGTAAAGCAGCTAAACCCCTTCTAAAGTCCTGTTATAGCACCCAAAAGGTTGGACATTTCTCAGATTTCTGTTGGCCACCTCAGAAGGGTGGCGGTGCGAGCAGAAATCTAATCACCCGCGGCACTTGTGCCTGATCGGAGCTACAATTAAATTGCTCTGTCAATCACCCATTGCTAAAAGGCATGCAAAAAATAATTGTATACCCCTATGAATACAATTATTGTTTTAAAAGTAAAAATGTTTTTTATTGCAGTTTAATAGGAAGAAAACTTTTATTTAGAGCTACCATTAAATTCAGCTGCTTTTTGCTTATTTTCTTTTAACCTGCTAGTGAACGTTTACATATTTGTATCATTACCTGTGTCCCAACATTCGCCCTGTCAGTCAGGTCGTGACACTGAGGCTTTCTTTGGGGAGGGAAATTGGCACCTTATCTTGTCTGATGAGTAGTCTACTGGAGGAAAGCGTATAAATCCATTGAAGGGTAGGGCGATTACAGGTCATTATCCAGATTTCACTATAAAATAATCATCTATTCTAAATCTCGCTTTACTTATTACTTTTGGGTTTCTTCTTTAAAGTGTACATTTTGATAGGTTTCAGAATAACTGTAAGGAAATGTAAAGATAAAAGCAATTAAAATACATCCATTTCAATCGAGAATGTAATTAATAATCTTTTAATTCACTGAAGGGGCTTTAAGTATTAAGTACCAATTTTATTTGCAATGCAAGTCTGATAGTTTAATTTTACTAAACTAATGTGTGAAATAGGCACTTTTGTTGTCACTTCTTGGCAAATGTCTTCGGTGCAAGACATTTGCTGTGACATTAGTTGTGACCTCAATGTTTTATGTGGACATTGTTTTAAGGCATATTGCTCACTTGTTTCTCAATGCTCAGTCCTGGCAACATTTAACATTTTGTCTTTTTCCTTCTCTTCAAGGGAAAAATCTGTACACAAATGAATATGTGGCAATTAAACTGGTAAGTCTGCTTTTTCTTCTGTTCCCCACCATTTTTGGACCTAGTCTTCAAAGGGGGCGATTCAGTTGTTCATAGCTTCAGTCTAAACTGCACGGGAACTATTTACTTGTTTGCATGACGGCGGCCGCATACTCGTGCCCTAAAGCGCAGGATTAGCCACGTTAAGCGGCATCTCCGAATGCGAAGTGCCGGGCACGCTACAGTTATGGCACGCTCAGGACTTGCGACCAGCCTAAAGCCCCACTTTCTACATCAGGGTCCATAGGGTATCCACAGGATACCTTGGGGTATAGGTGATGATGTCAGGCATCGGGCACCATAGAGTTAAGCTTTCAGCCTCCCAGGATGCACTAGGGTCCCCCTCCTATACCCCGCCCCCGAGCCAAGGCATCTCAGTTTCGTTGGTGCCCGGCTCTGAGTCGGAGCACCTGTTTAGAGGGGGGCTAAGGATAGCCCCTGGAGTTTTCTTCGCGGCAGCTGTGGCTGCCCATCTGGAAGTACAGCATGGACAGTCAGTACTGACGTCCATGCTGTCTTCCCTACACCCCCGCCGGTACCAGAACGCCGGTACTGATCCGGGGATGCTGGTAAGCATCTGGGGTCACAGCTAGCGGTGACCCCAGATGTTTTGGACCATGGCTGTATGTTGGGTAGCCAGAGCTATGGAGCGCTGGACCGATAGTTTGGAGGCGTCTTTGGATTCCGACTGTTCGGCTGAACAGGCCGAGTTGGTAGGCAATCTCCGGGATTCGGCCACTTGCATCAATGAAGCGGCCTTGGATATCAGTACCCTAACTTCTCAGATTTCTTCGGCAGCTGTAGCTGCTCGTCGCACCTTATGGTTGCGATCTTGGAAGGCGGACGCTGATTCCAAAAAGGGCTTGGAAGCTTTGCCTTTTAATGGAGAAGTCCTATTTTGTCCGGATCTGGACAAAATTGTAGCCACGCTGGCGGCAGCCAAATCTGCATGTCTCCCGTCTGCTGCAGTCCCTTCCAGTTCGGGTACGTCGTCCTTTCGGCCTTACAGGGCCCAAGGTAGGCCTAAAGCACAGTCTTTTCCCCGACAGACTGGCCCCAAAAATCGGCCAAGCCCCGGAAACAGGCCTGGAGTACCAGATGTCTGGCCCCTAAGTCAGATGACAAGCCTGCGGCCTGACTGTCTGGGCCTCCTTTTGGGGGATCCCAAAGTGGGAGGCCGCCTGCTGCAGTTCGCCCAGTGTTGGTCGATAACCACGACAGACAATTGGGTTCACGAGGTGGTTTCTCACGGGTATGCCCTCTCCTTTCGGCACAGGCCCCCATCCCGATTCTTCACCATGGGCCTTCCATTAGACCGGAACAAAGCCGTGGAACTGCGGAAGGTTTTGCACACTATGCTCCAGGCTGGCGTTATAGTGCCTGTTCCATTCTCCCAGAGGGGCCAGGGTTTCTATTCCAATCTATTTTTGGTGCAGAAACCCAATGGGTTGTACCGTCCGATTCTCAACCTCAAGGCCCTCAACAAGTCCTTGCGGGTGCCACGTTTTCGGTTGGAGACCCTACGGTTCTGGCGCTGGAACCTGGGGATTACATGGTGTCATTGGACATACAGGACGCTTACCTGCATGTCCCTATTCTTTTACGCCATCAACAGTTCCTCAGGTTTGCAATCCGCAACGATCACTTCCAGTTTCGGGCGTTACCTTTTGGCATGGCGACAGCACCACGAGTGTTCACCAAGGTCATGGCGGCTTATCTGCGGCTGCAGGGAGTCTGCTTGTTGCCGTACCTAGACGATCTTCTGTTGGTAGCAGGATCTCCAGAGCTCATTCTACGCCACTTGAACCTGACTATTGCAGTTCTGCAATGTCATGGCTGGTTAATAAACTGGCAAAAGTCCACCCTGATCCCATCTCAGAGGATTCTGCACCTCGGAGCCTTATTGGACTCCAGTCAGCAGAGGATCTTTGTGACGGGGGAAAAGATCTCTGCCTTACAGTTGAAGGTGCGCAGTTGTCTGCTGAGTCGCCGAGTGTCTCTGCACTCGGCGATGAGGTTACTGGGCTCCATGGTGTCAGTATTCGACATGGTGGAATATGCCCAGTTTCACTCCAGACCTCTGCAGCAATTGATCCTGTCCAAATGGAATGGACTGCCTGAGAGTCTAAAGTCCCAGACGATGGTGCTCACTCCGGAGGTTCGCCTGTCCCTAGCCTGGTGGTTGCAGACGACCCATCTCAAAAAGGGTCGTCCGTTTTGGGTGGCGTACTGGGTCCTGTTAACGGACGCCAGTCTTCGAGGCTGGGGAGCGGTCACGGGTCCACACTTGTTCCAGAACAGGAGCTTCCAATAAACATCTTGGAACTCAGCGCGGTTTTCAGGGCTCTCCAGCAGGCACATCGGGTTCTCCAAGGTCACCCCGTGCAGGTCCAGTCGCACAACGCCACCACCGTGGCCTAGATAAATCGGCAAGGAGGAACCCGAAGTCGGGCGGCACTCGTAGAGGTGTCCCGCATCTTGGTCTGGGCAGAGTGCAATCTCCCGGCCATATCAGCAGTATTCATCCCGGGAGTCTTCAACTGGGAGGCGGACTTTCTCAGTCGCCAGGACGTTCATCTGGGGGAGTGGTCTTTGCACCAGGACATCTTTCAACTTCTGGTGGACAGGTGGGGTCTTCCAGAGATGGACCTCATGGTGTCACGGCACAACAACAAGTTGCCGATGTACGGGTCTCGAACGAGACGAAAAAGCATCTCTGGTGGATGCTCTGTCTATCCAGTGGACGTTCCGGTTTGCTTATCTCTTTCCTCCGTTTTCCCTTCTTCCACGGGTAATCCGGAAATTCAAACAGGAAGGAGGGACGCTCCTGTTGATGGCTCCCGCGTGGCCCAGGCGGCACTGGTTCTCAGACCTCCAGGGACTGTCCGTGGACATTCCTCTGCGGTTGGCTGTCTTTGACGGCGTGGCTGATGAGAGGACCATGTTAAGGTCCTGGGGGTTTTCCAGCTCTGTAGTGCAAACTATGCTAAGAGCTCGGAAACCATCTTCTGCAAGGATATACCATTGTGTGTTGCATAAGTTCTTCCAGTGGTGTCGACCGAGAGGTTATGCCTCTCGGGATTTCCGTCTGTCTCGAGTGTTGGCTTTCCTACAGGCGGGACTAGACCATGGGCTTCTCCTTGCTTCTCTGAAGGTGCAGGTGTCTGCCCTGTCTGTCTGGTTCCATCGTAGGATTGCTGCAATCCCTGATGTGCGCACCTTTATGCAAGGTGTTCTTCGAATTCAGTCACCTTTTGTTCCACCGGTGGCGCCTTGGGATTTAGCTGTGGTCCTGAGGGCTCTCCAGGGACCGCCGTTTGAACCACTGGGCTCAGTGTTTCTGACTTAGGGGGTCTCTCCTGTAGACCCCCTTTCCTGATTTTTCATAGGAACAGGGCAGTGCTGCGCACTCGTCCTGAATTTCTTCCCAAAGTTGTTTCACGTTTCCATATCAACGAGGAAATCGCTGTGCCGGCTTTTAACTCACCTGATCTTTCAGTGGGTGAGGCCACTTTGGACGTTGTGCGGGCCTTAAGGATTTATGTTGACCGCACTTCTTCGTTTAGGAAGTCTGACGCCTTCTTTGTCCTCTATGGCTTCTGTAAAAAGGTTTGGCCTGCTTCAAAGCAAACTTTGGCAGGTTGGATTCGTATGGCCATTTCAGAAGCTTATCTTCATGAAGGCCTGCCAGTTCCTCCTTCTGTGAAGGCTCATTCCACTAGGTCTGTGGGTCCTTCGTGGGCAGCTCGACGTGGTGCCTCTGCAGTCCAGATCTGCAAGGCTGCCACGTGGTCCTCGGTCCATACCTTTGTGAGGTATTACGCGTTTGACACCTTTGCCTCTCAGGATGCTTCCTTCGGGCGGCGGATTCTCCTTTCAGCACAGGAGCTTCCCCACCCTTGAAGGATACTGCTTTGAGACATCCCCAAGGTATCCTGTGGATACCCTATGGACCCTGATGTAGAAAATGAGATATGGTAAGAACTTACCTTTGTTATCTCTATTTCTACGAAGTCCATAGGGTTCCACAGGACTCCCGCCCTGTCGCACCGGTGCTGCAGATGGGCTTTACTCTGGTCACCGGTTTTTCCGTCTCCCTCTGGTGATAAAGTGATTCTTGTGTGTCCAGATCTTTTTTCTCTCTCTTCCCTCTCCTCCTCCGGCCTATGGCTTAGTACGTAACGGAGAAGCCTTGGCTCGGGGGCAGGGTATAGGAGGGGGACCCTAGTGCATCCTAGGAGGCTGAAAACTTAACTCTATGGTGCCCGATGCCTGACGTCATCACCTATACCCCAAGGTATCCTGTGGAACCCTATGGACTTCGTAGAAATAGAGATATCAAGGGTAAGTTCCTTACCATATCTCATATTTTTATGCAGATTTTTGCCCGTACCTCAGGAAGGTGTGAGCAATAAACTGCAATAGCTGCAGCCTCGGGGCTGGCCGTCCAAACAATTGAATTCACTCACGGCCACTTTAGACTAGAGCTGCACTAACCAGGAGCAATGGAATCGCCCCCCAAAATGTCAAATTATACAGAATTTTTGTTTTTATTTGTGGTATTCTCCTTATTACATGTGTAAGCGGTCATATGTTGCGACATTCCAACCAATGGATTTTCATGCTGTTTATTCCTGTTCATATAGGTTTAAGGAATGTGTTGCATTATGTTAAATCAAACTTATTTTAAGCCATTCTCAAAACATTCCACTGCATGGCTAAAAGTTTGTGGACAACTGAGCATCGCACCCCTAGTTGCTTGTTGAACATCTCCTTCAAAAACCATTGTTCCCTCTTTGCTATGACATCACCCATTGCTCTCGGAAGGCTTTCCACTTGTTTTGGGAACATGGCTGCAGAGATTCACATCCTCCGTTCAGTCACAAGAGGATTAGTGAGATTGGGCACTGATGCTGGGTGCTAGCTGCAGTTGGTGTTTAAACTCATCCCATAGGTGTTCAGTGGTTTTGAGGTCAGGGCTGTGCAGGCTAGTGATCATTCACACCAAACTCTGCAAACATTTCCTTTATGGACCTTGCTTTGTGCACATTGTTGTGCTGAAATGGAAGAGGGCATTCCCCAAATTGTTTCCACAAAGTTGGAAGCACACTATTGTATGCTGTAAAATAGCATGTTCTCTGGAATGAAGGGGCTCAGGCCAAAGCATGAAAAGCAGGCTCACACCTTTGTTCCTCCTCCACCAAACCCAGATTAATTTATCAAAATGCCAGAAGGTGAAGCCTGATTTGTTACTCCTGCAAACGTGCTTCCGCTCCTTCAGACACCCAAATTCAATTGATTGCGGCCCCCTTCGCACCCAACGGAGCTATTCAATTGTTCCTGTCGGGAGCAATCAGCTGCCAGCGCCGGCATTTCAGATCGTATCCCCTGGGAGTGGCGAACTGAAATGCGCGAAAAGTGACATGTTTGGACGCCCAAATGGCACTTTTCGTGATCACGCCCAGCACTAAGGTCAGGTGTAGCCGTTTTACGCGGCTACACCTTACCTCTTTTTGGGTGTGATCGACACATAGTTCGGCATCAATTGAATAGCGTCCTGCGATCTCCCGTCACTTTAGACTGGAGTTTCGGCACGCTAAAACAATTGAATTGCGCCCTGAATATATTGGCAGTGTGCTTTACTCCACTCCAGCTGATGTTGGTATTTTGTGTGGTTATCTGAGACTTGTGTGCAACCGCTAAGCTATGGAGATCTAAGCCATAAAGTTCTCATTGAATAATTCTGCTGATATTGCAACAGAGGTTAAATGATTTATATGGGTTATATGCTTCAGCATTTGGTGGTCCTCTTCTGTGAGCTTTTGTTGCTTCTAGACGTTTTAACTTCACAATAACAGCATTTGCATTTGACCAGGGGAGCTCCAGCAGGGTAGAAATTTGACAAACTGACTTGTTGGGAAGGTGACCTCCAATGTCAGTGTGACGTTCAAAGACACTGAGCTCTCCAGTACAACCCATTCCTCTGTTATTGTTTCACTATGTATACACTTAATTTTATGTAATTGTTAGCAATGGCTGTGGCTAAAATGGCTAAACTCCAATTACAAGATCAGTCCTCATATTATGTGTGTGTGTAGACTGTATATTTTTTTGTAACAGTCTGATACCTATTCAGTTGTATAGTTCGCTACAGTTGAGTAAATGTGGAAATTCCCAAGTGTTGGTTTAGCTTAATGACACTTAAACGGTTAGAGATATGGGATGGGGGGGGGGGGGGATGTGGTGATATATAGATAGATGGATATACACACTCAGACATCCCACTCAGGGGCATATTCAATTCCAGGCGAAAAGTCCCGTACTTTTTGCCGTCATCGCTGGTTTTCAATGCGAAAAAGTATCGCGCGCGTGAACGCTTTTCCCTGTATTTCATTAGAAATCTGCGAGAACGGGACCCGGCGGAACGCAAACGGGCATAGTTCTGTCAGTTTTGGGGAAATGAGCCTGACGCCCCCCCCAAAAGATGCACTGACATCGGGGATCACTATAGATGCCCCCTAATATGCTTGCTGAAGGTATTTGGGGTACTTAAATGCCCTCAGTAGCTGCTAATTAGCTTCTTTGCATAAGTTGTGAAGAACAGCATTTCTACTTCAGGGTCCATAGGGTATCCACAGGATACCTTGGGGTATAGGTGTGACGTCAGTCGCTGGGCACCATAGAGTTAAGCTTTTCAGCCTCCCAGGATGCACTAGGATCCCCCTCCTATACCCCGCCCCCGAGCCAAGGCACCTCAGTTTAGTTTGGTGCCCGGCCGGCGTCGGGTGCACCTGTCGGAGTGGGGGCTAGAAGAGCCCCTGAAGCTTTCTTCAGTGCAGCTGTGGCTGCACATCTGGATGTACAGCATGGACAGTCAGTCCTGACGTCCATGCTGTCTTCCCTACACCCCCGCCGGTACCAGAACGCCGGTACCGATCCAGGGATGCTGGTGAGCATCTGGGGTCACAGCTAGCGGTGACCCCAGATGTTCCGGACCATGGCCGGATCCAAGGGGGACAAAGGTAAGCAGCGGGGTCCCGCGGTGGGTCCCCGCTGGTCACATGGTCCTAAGTCCCCAGGCAGGGGGCTCCCTGGGGACTGGCTGCAGCGTGGAGCCAGGCGACCAACCTGCGCTTTCCACTACCCCCTGGGACAGCGGACCGCAGCAGAGCGGTAGCGCTGCGGCGTCCCAGGGGTTAAATGCATGCCAGGGGAGCGCGCCTTCCCTGTCTCACAGCCGGCGCCTCCCCCGCTGCACACAGCCCTCTCTGCATGCTGCCGACTGGTCCTGTGGCAGCGCTCCTCCCCCAGGCCAGCCTCCTCTCTGCTCCTCGGCGGCCATCTTCCCCAGAACGCATGGTGAACGCTGCTGGAAGCGCTGGACGGAAGCATCGTGGTCTGGGTCCCCCCGCATACCTCTCCTCCGCTGTGGCTCAGGTCTGTGTATGCAGCGCTGTGTCCTACCAGGCCCTGTGTCTGTGTAGTTGAGTGATCAGCGCTGTTAGTGCAGGAATTGTTATTTCTCTGCATTGTATGTGACTCTGCTAGCGCTGCCTGTAACTTTTCTTCTCTAAACTGTCAGCTTTATTACTGTCCCTGTTCTTTCTGCTAAAGCCCTTGCGGTGCGGTGCTGCAGGGTGGTCTCTCGCCTATTTAATACTTAATTGGTGAGAGAGGTCACATACGTGGTGCCATCATGTCTGAAAGTGATTTTCCCCTCCGGCTACAGTGTACCACGTGCAAAGTACCGTTAGCGGAGGGGGAGGGTAGCGCGGAGGGCCTTTGCCGGCAGTGTTTGTCCATGGCGCGGCCTATTACGGTTACAGCACCGGTACAGGAGCCGCCCTGGGCTTGTTTCGCTCAGGCGTTAACAGCTTTAGTGGGCCAGTTAGCTCCGCAGCCCTCGTTTACTCCGATGGGTTTGTCCCAGCAGTCTGTGGTGTCGTCACCCATGCAGGGGTTCCCACGACACTTGGTGGTACCCCACAGTCTCCCTATTTCCCCGCTCCCGGGTTCTCAGGAGCCGGCGTTGGGTTAACTCCCTGACGAGTTCTGTACAGCACTTGTCGGATGTGTTGCAAGGGGAGTCTGTGATGCGGCCTCATAAAAGGCCGGTGGCGTCTCTGTCCGCTCCTTATGAGGATGACGAAGGGACGTCTGATGATGGGGAGATTCTGGATCCTTACGATCAGGAACCTCTCCATACTAAGGACGCTGATGCTAAGTCCGAAGTATATATTCCTGGACTTATTCGGGCGGTCCGCACAGCCTTGGTGATTGAGGACGAAGTTCCCCCAGCGGCTAAATCTAAGTATGCCTTTTTCAAAGATGTGAAGGGCGAAGCCACAGTCTTTCCTCTTTCGGGTCAGTTGGTGGACCATTTAGAGGAGGCGTGGAAACAACCTGGCAAAAGATACCAGCCGCAGAGACGCCTGGCGGTGGCTTATCCGTTCGCGGATAATTATTTTGCTAAGTGGGAATCCCCTCCACAGGTGGATTCTCACGTGACCCGTCTTGTCCGTAGTGCCACATTGCCGATGCCATCCATGTCCTCCCTTAAGGATGCTACGGACCGCAAGGTAGAAATCTGACTGAAGTCCGCTTATTCCCTTGCAGGGGGGGCAGCACGGCCGGCTATGGCCATTTGCTGGGTTGCCAGAGCGATGGAGCGCTGGGCGGATTCATTAGAGGCTTCTTTTGAATCCGACTGTCCGGCCGAACAGGCGGAGTTGATTGGCAATCTCCGTGATTCGGCCACCTACATCAACGAGGCGGCTCTAGACATTAGTACTCTGGTGTCTAGAATTTCTTCAGCAGCGGTAGCTGCTCGTCGCACCTTGTGGCTGCGATCCTGGAAGGCGGACGCAGATTCCAAGAAAGGTCTGGTAGCGTTGCCGTTTACCGGAGAAGTTCTCTTCGGTCCGGATCTGGATAAGATTGTGGCCACGCTGGCGGCAGCCAAATCTGCTTGTCTCCCGTCGGCCGCTGCTCCTTCTGGTTCTGGACCATCGTCCTTTCGGTCATCTAGGGCCCAGGGCAGGCCCAAACCACAGTCGTTTCCTCGACAGGCTGGCCCTAAGAAATCGGTCAAGCCCCGGAAGCAGGCCTGGAGTACCAGACGTCCGGCCCCCAAGCCAGATGACAAGCCTGCGGCCTGACGGTCCGGGCCTCCCTTTGGGGGATCCCAGGGTGGGAGGCCGCCTGCTACAGTTCGCCCAGTGTTGGTCGACCACTACGACAGACACTTGGGTTCTGGAGGTGGTTTCCCACGGATACGCCCTCTCCTTCCGGCACAGACCCCCGGCTCGCTTCTTCACCACGGGTCTACCATCAGACTGGAACAAGGCTACGGAGCTGCGGAAGGTATTGCACACTATGCTCCAGGCTGGAGTTATAGTGCCTGTTCCATTCTCCCAGAGGGGCCAGGGTTTCTATTCAAATCTATTTTTGGTACAGAAACCCAATGGGTCATATCGTCCGATTCTCAACCTCAAAGCACTCAACAAGTCTTTGCGGGTCCCGAAGTTTCGGATGGAGATCCTACGGTCCATCATTCAGGCGCTGGAACCTGGGGACTACATGGTGTCATTGGACATACAGGACGCTTACCTGCATGTCCCTATTTTGCGCCATCAACAGTTCCTCAGGTTTGCAATCCGCAGCGACCACTTCCAGTTTCGGGCGTTACCTTTTGGCCTGGCAACAGCACCACGTGTTTTCACCAAGGTGATGGCGGTCATGGCGGCTTCTCTGCGGCTGCAGGGAGTCCGCATGTTGCCGTATTTGGACGACCTGTTATTGGTGGCAGGATATCCAGATCTCCTGTTACGCCACTTGGACCTGACCATTGCACTGCTGCAACGGCACGGCTGGCTAATCAACTGGCAGAAGTCCACTCTAATCCCCTCTCGGAGGATTCTGCATCTTGGAGCCTTATTGGACTCGGGACAGCAAAGGATCTTCGTGACGGAGGACAAGATCTCTGCTTTACAGTCAAGGGTGCGCAGTTGCCTGCACAGCCGCCGGGTGTCCTTACACTCGGCGATGAGGTTACTAGGCTCCATGGTGTCGGTGTTCGACATGGTGGAATACGCCCAGTTTCACTCCAGACCTCTGCAGCACCTGATCCTGTCCAAGTGGAACGGGCTGCCTCAGTCTCTGAAGTCCCAGACGATTGTGCTCACCCCGGAGGTTCGCCTGTCCCTTGCGTGGTGGTTACAGACGACCCACCTCAACAAGGGACGTCCGTTCTGGGTTCCAAATTGGGTCCTGTTGACAACGGACGCCAGTCTTCGGGGCTGGGGAGCAGTTTCGGGTCCACACTTGTTCCAGGGCAGGTGGACGCCGACAGAAGCGGAGCTTCCAATAAATATCTTGGAACTCCGTGCGGTCTTCAATGCTCTCCAGCAGGCACAGCGGTTTCTCCAGGGTCGCCCGGTGCAGGTCCAGTCAGACAACGCTACCACCGTGGCCTACATAAACAGGCAAGGAGGAACTCGCAGTCGGGCGGCTCTCGTAGAGGTCTCTCGGATCCTGGTTTGGGCGGAGCGCAATCTTCCGGCCATATCAGCGGTCTTCATCCCGGGAGTGCTAAATTGGGAGGCGGACTTTCTAAGTCGCCAGGACGTTCATCCGGGGGAATGGTCCCTGCACCCGGACGTTTTTCAACTACTGGTGGACAGGTGGGGTCTTCCAGAAATCGACCTCATGGCGTCCTGGCACAACAACAAGTTGCCGGTGTACGGGTCTCGCACAAGAGACGAAGGGGCGTCTCTGGTGGATGCTCTGTCCGTCCGGTGGACGTTCCGGTTCGCATACCTGTTCCCTCCGGTCTCCCTTCTTCCACGGGTAATCCGGAAATTCAAACAGGAAGGAGGGACGCTCCTGTTGATAGCTCCCGCGTGGCCCAGACGGCACTGGTTCTCAGACCTTCGGGGTCTGTCCGTGGACAGTCCTCTGCGGTTGCCGCTACGACCGGACCTTCTGTCTCAGGGTCCTTGCCTTCACCCGGACCTGACTCTGCTGTCTTTGACGGCGTGGCTGTTGAGACGGCCATGCTGAGGTCCCGGGGGTTTTCCAGCTCTGTGGTGCGTACCATGTTACGAGCTCGGAAACCGTCTTCCGCGAGGATATACCATCGCGTGTGGCATACGTTCTTCCAGTGGTGTCGACCGAGAGGTTATGCACCGCTGGAGTTTCGTCTGTCTCGGATTCTCGCCTTCCTGCAAGCGGGACTAGATCATGGGCTTCGCCTTGCTTCTTTGAAGGTACAGGTTTCGGCCCTATCTGTCTGGTTTCACCGTAGGATTGCTACAATCCCGGATGTGCGCACCTTTATGCAGGGTGTTCTCCGCATTCAGCCGCCCTTTGTTCCACCTGTGGCGCCTTGGGATTTGGCTGTGGTCCTGAGGGCTCTCCAAGGACCGCCGTTTGAACCACTGGGCTCAGTGGATCTTAAATGGCTAACAGCTAAGACTGTTTTCCTTCTGGCCATTGCTTCGGCCAGACGTGTTTCTGAGTTAGGGGCTCTTTCTTGTAGACCCCCTTTCTTGGTTTTTCATGGGAACTGGGCAGTGCTCCGCACTCGGCCCGAGTTTCTTCCCAAAGTTGTTTCCCAGTTTCATGTTAACGAGGAAATAGTTGTTCCGGCCTTTAACTCACCGGGTCTTTCCCTGGGTGAGGCCTCTTTGGATGTTGTGCGGGCCTTAAGGACTTATGTTGACCGCACTTCTTCGTTTAGGAAGTCGGACGCTTTGTTTGTCCTCTATGGCTTCCGTAAAAAGGGTTGGCCTGCTTCAAAGCAAACTTTGGCAGCCTGGATCCGTATGGCTATTTCTGAAGCTTATCTTCATGAAGGCCTACCGGTCCCTCCTTCTCTGAAGGCTCATTCCACTAGGTCTGTGGGTCCTTCGTGGGCAGCTCGACGTGGTGCCTCGGCAGTTCAGATCTGCAAGGCTGCTACGTGGTCCTCTGTCCATACCTTCGTGAGGTATTACAGGTTTGACACCTTCGCCTCTCAGGATGCTTCCTTCGGGCGGCGGATTCTCCTTTCTGCACAGGAGCGTCCCCACCCTTAAAGGATACTGCTTTGGGACATCCCCAAGGTATCCTGTGGATACCCTATGGACCCTGAAGTAGAAAATATGAGATATGGTAAGAACTTACCCTTGTTATCTCTATTTCTACGAAGTCCATAGGGTTCCACAGGACTCCCGCCCTGTCGCACCTGTGCTGCAGATGGGCTTTGCTCTGGTCACCGGTTTTCCGTCTCCCTCTGGTGAGAATGTGATTCTTGTATGTGTCCAGATCTTTTTTCTCTCTCTTCCTTCTCCTCCTCCGGCCTATGGTTTGATAACTTACTGAGGTGCCTTGGCTCGGGGGCGGGGTATAGGAGGGGGACCCTAGTGCATCCTGGGAGGCTGAAAAGCTTAACTCTATGGTGCCCAGCAACTGACGTCACACCTATACCCCCCCCCCCCAAAGGTATCCTGTGGAACCCTATGGACTTCGTAGAAATAGAGATAACAAGGGTAAGTTCTTACCATATCTCATATTTTTGGAGTGTTATTTTTAGCAGAAAATGAATAGACCCAGCCAATTTTGCTGTACAGAAAAACGGGTGCTAGTTTTTTTTTATTTTTAAAGTTGCTAAAGTGAAGTTTTAAAAAACGTAGAAAATCCACCTGCCGCAACCACTTGCAAACTTAGAAACACCTGGGGCATACTTGGGGACCCCCTGGAGTCTATTTCGATAGTTTTTAAATTTGTCCCCCAACTTTGGACTTTTTCGCCTCCAAAATTAAAGTACTTTTTTGGGGTGATCTAAAGTATATTTTAAACTTTTTTTTAAATGCAGTTTACCTTTTGGGGGACTGTCCCAAGGGTGCAGGTTTTTTTTTCCGAAGTTGGCACCCCAAAACCCCAATTCTGCACTTTTTTCCAACACCTATTCATAGGCCAAATTTTTCCGCAGGTTCCATTGCATTGAGTTTCTGCACCAGTGAAAAGTCTATGGAATTGAATATGGACGTAACTTTTAGCATGGCGAAATGACGTCACTTGTGAGACTATCGCACCTAATTGAATACGGCCCATAGTCTCCCAGCAAAATAGGTCACTCATTGATATATTGCTTCTGCAGTGCTGTAATGTGATACATTTAAGCTTGTAGAACACTGACAGGGTGCGATTGGCTGGTCTAGCTTGGATAGGTATGATGAATCCTGGATTAACCTACTGCTGCTGTAATGTACGACACAGTAAAAATGGGGGTAGTTGAAATCCCACATGTCAGGATACCAGCACTCAGAATGCCGGAATTCCGACACCAGTCAGAATCTTTGTGCCGGCATCCCGATCCTAACCCTTTCGGGACGACCACATCAGGATTCTGAGTGCCGGCATCCTATACCCAACCTGCAAAAATAGTTATTTAAAGACTCACCTGGCTCTTAGGGGCCGATTCAGTTGTTTGAATAACGCTAATTAATAAGTGCCTACTGTAGCAATTCAGTTGTTTGGATGCCCATTAATTATCACCCTTTTTGTGCTAACTAGACAGAGTTTAGCCTCATAAAACAGCTGAACGCGTCTAAAGTCCTGGTTTGCAGCTTGGGTGCCCAAAACTAGGACTTTCACGGATTTCCGCTTTTCACGTCAGGAGGGTGTGAGCAGAAATCTGTGCGCTCGCGGTATTCTCTGCCGAATGGAGCAACACTTAAATTGCTCCATCTGGCATTCATTACGATCAGTGGAGGATGAAAACAATTGAATTTCCCCTTATATGTAAACTGCATATGGGGTTTACCAAAGGACAATGGCAACTGAATGTGTAACTCTCCCCTTTACACAGCGACAGCAGCAATATTCAGCCTATCGATTTACTAAGAAGTGATTGCCTTATGGCACTGCTTCCTGCACCACGGACTTATTGCACATTTCTGCTTGCCACCTCAGGAGGCGGCGAGCAGAAATACCGGCGGCTATCGCGCTTGAACGGACCAACAATGAAATTGCTCAGTCGGACCCCCATTAATGACAGCCAGCGGTGCAAGCAATTGAATTCTCTTCAAAGAGTTGTTTCAGGAGTAAGAAAGAAAAGCAGCCATTACAGGTGGACACAAGTAGGAAGTAAGTTAGATCTGTAGCTGCTGATTATGTAGTATATAATAATAATAAAAATATTTAAATATAAATAAAAATAATAAAAAATAATAAAGGAGCAGAAGACTAAGAAATAAAAGACATTTAAATTTTAAGAGGTTTGAGAGATGAGCGCTGTACTTTAAACCTAATTTTTTGATTTTTCCAAACATCATTTTTGTGCATCATTTAAGAGTCTTATCTCGATGGAATAGATAACATGCACACTATTCACAATTTACTTGCAGTACTTTCCAGAGTATTCATTTTAAAAATTCAGGTGTTTTTGAAATGAATTACCTCTTAGTCCTGGAATAAAATAAATAAAAAAATGAATGAATAATTTTGTTAAAAAAAAAAAGTATTACATAAATCCACATTTGTATCCCTGCAGAATGAATGCTAAGAATGTTTTTGGTCAGTAGGGATCCATTGTTATCTATTCTGTTTGTATGTGAACTACACCAAAAATGCAGCATGCATCAAGTGGACCACCCACGCTTTGCCAGCAGATTGCATTACTGATGTACATACATCAAGCTCAGGATAAAGTATCTTATGAATTCACGGTGGATATAACATGGCTAAAGTTCAGTGTGTGAATGAGCACTAAAACTGCCACATCCTGTACACAAGATCCATGCCTGCTGCCTTGGCCTTATATAAGGTCTTGGAACTAATTGATTATTTATGATGTAATTGCCTTTAATAGACCTGAAGCCTACAAGTAAGTTCTACTAACTTTGTCTTTGAAATGTTATAGTATTGAAAATGAATAGTGAAGTGTGTTTATGGCCAAATATAAAGGAGTTTCTTGTTCTGTCACATAATGGAAGTAGTCAGTCTGCTTTTATACCTCTGTGTGGTAGAATGTGTTCTTAAATAACATGTTCATGTATTCTTTAACAGGAGCCTATGAAATCCAGAGCACCGCAGCTGCATTTGGAATACAGATTCTACAAGCAGTTAGGGTCTGTCGGTAGGTTTTCCAGTTCCTACTTCATAGAAATTCTGTCTATAGCTCTGCATACACTACACGTGTCTCCTAATGCTCTAGCATTGTTACAAGAAAATAAATTCTTTATGTATTGTTTTGTTAGTGAAGGTGATCATGTTCACCTCCTAAACGCTACCCCACTATGTTTGCCAGTAATAAAAGCAAATTGTAGTTGTTTTTTCCTTCCATTGACTTGTGCAGAGCTGTGAATAGGAATGATACTGTTCCCTCATGCATTACACTGAATAATGAACTATGCTTTCCTAGGAGTCGGTCACACAATAAAGTGCCATATTCGCTTTTTTCTTTTTTTTTAAAAACTGTATGACTTTGGAAGTAATTTATCAGAATATTTAATTATTTTAGTTTATTGCTCCTGACTGTTTAAAAGTTCCCATTTATAGGACTCCATAATTCTATTTCATGTACATGTCTTGCCTGTTTCCCCAGACCTATATAATGATAAGTTGGCTTGTGGCTGTGACATATGTTGTGTATTTAAGTGGGATTTTTGATTTCTCATTTGTTTTAGTCCGATTCTAGGTTAACAGTTGATGTACAGTGTCAGACCATATGTTGCCAAACGTGCGATTTTCTGAATAGTAGTTAGTGTTTCTACGAAGGTTAAGCTGTTCCTAGCAGAGGAGACTGAACATGTGGCAGTGGTTCAGTTCAAATTGGTGGCTGGCCTCCACATTCCAAGGCTTTAAACAATGATACGTGGCATGTTCAAGGCCTTCGTGGTTCATATACCATAATCATTTTCTTCCTGAGGAGTAGACCACCATGTGTTTTGTTTAGCAGCATGGGTATGAATAAGTTGAAATTATTAGAAGATTTAGTTTTTGTTGTAAATTAAGTGTGTAGTCTTGCAATATGACTTATGAAAACAATAGTTTATTGTAGCATTATAGGTAACATAGGTCCCACTACTATTGTTGGTGACGTTTACTTTAGTTTGCTTTCCCTTTTAGCTTTATTTTAATATGAGACGCTTGCAATATTTTACAAGCACTATCCAGTTATTAGTTATTGGGTGTGGGCTCAAAACTGGGGGCCTCTTTCGAAGGCTGTGTAAGTATTACAGCTTATATTTTAGGCTTGGAAGCAGTACAAAATCTCCACCGGCTGTGTCTGTACTACTATTACACTTTGCACAGATAGTGTGTCCTATCCAAACAGACCTGCCTAGAAAGTGTGGGATAATAAATTGGGGGACTCCTTTTAATTAAAAGCAAGTTGTGTTTTTTTTTTTTTTTTAAACTTCCCAAGAGAATATAAATAATATATCCTTTCAGATTGAAAATGTGACTTGCATCCAGCTCTTATGGGACACTCTTGTTTGTATTAAAATGAATGCAGAAATAAAAATTCATCCACTAGGGGACACTGGAGTCTCAGTACAGTGGGGTATAGAGGTGGGATAACTGGGAGCTGGCACTTTAATAAATCTGAATAGTAGCTAGCTGCGGCAGGGGCAGTGAGCTGCCGGTCTGATCCTCTTGCTGATTGAGGATCCTTGATTTTTAGCAGAGACCTCTTTGTATGTGACCAGCTCCCTTGGCACAAAATTAAGACTGACTTGTAGGGGGTATAGAGGGGGAGGAGCACTGCAGGTCTGTTAACCTATAGCAGGGTGGCCACTGACGTCTTCGGCTACAGAGACCACTGTCTCTGGGGGGTACCGAGACGCGCTGCGTGCGGCACTCGTCGTGGTCCACCATTAGCTCAGCCTGCCGTCGGCAGCATTTGGCGGCAATAAAGTTTGTGACTCCTGGCACCCTGAGTAGCAGGGTGGCCAGGAGAAAATGACAGGCGGGCATTAAAAAGCAGCAAGGAGGGGGCGGAGCCTAACACATTTCTGCTCCTGCCTCCCAGCTGCCCCAGCGCTCCCAGAAGGAGGTTGGTGGCCATTTTAGAAGACACAGGCTGCTGGCAAACGCAGAAGACCAGACCAGTCTACCCAGATTTGTGACTGCACAGTGGGGGTTAGGCTTGTGAAGAGCAGGTTAGACTGTGTTTACACAGCGATTACAGCACATTATATTGTGTTACACAGCGCTGGTCTCTGCATCAGCGCTGGTTGGGCAGGGTTAATAGCATAATCTTCCTCTATGCCCTTAATCTCTTCTTTCTAAGCAGTCTCTCTCTGTGTGTGTGTGTGTGTGTGTGTGTGTGTCTGTGTGTGTGTATCACTACCTTTTCTGTGTGTGTGTATCACTACCTTTTCTGTGTGTGTGTGTATCACTACCTTTTCTCTGTGTGTGTGAACAGTGAATTGGTAACATGACTTCAAAGGGGTCTAAGGCTGCACAGAAAGCTTTCTCCTGTAAGAATTGTGCAGAGAAGTTTACACAGGGACTATCATCCAGTTCCCTGTTGTGTGAGAAGTGTGTTTCACAAACAGACTGCAGCATCCCCACAAAACCCTATTTGGGCTGATCAAATTACATCAGTCATGTCTCAGATGTCTGCAGAGCTGGAAGCTTCTTGCAGGGAGAGAGAGGTTGAAAGATCTCAGAGGTCTGCCTTCTCTGAACCAGACTGGGTGCGGTCTTTAGCCAGGTCTGTAGAAGGGCTCACAAGGGGTATGTCAGCCCAGGTTCCTCCCGAGACTAATACTGAATCCCCTTATGTGGGATGATCCGGAAGAGGACGACATGCCTGATACAGAGGAAGGGGAGGTACAGGACCCTATAGAGGAACAGGCACAAGAGGAAGTGGAGCCTGTATCTCAGGGTGTAGAGGCGCTGATTGCAGCTATACGCCAGGTGTTACATGTTGAGGGCTTGGACCCTGTGGAAGTTAGGCCGTCTATCTTTAATAAGAAACAGACTAGCAGCCTCCTTTCCAGTGTCTGAGGAATTGGACGAGATCCTTAACTCAGCGTGGAAACACCCAGACAAAAAATTTCAGATCTCACGTAAAATTTTATCCTACTATCCCTTTCCTGCTGAGAGCAGGAAATTATGCAAAACACCTCCTTCAGTGGACCCTTCAGTGTCACGTCTGTCTAAAAAGACTGTGCTCCATGTACCAGGAGCAGTTTCTTTAAAGGAGTCTTCTGACAGGAAGTTAGAAACTACCTTAAAGTGTATGTACACTGTAGCGGGGGTGTCCCTTCGACCCGCATTAGTCAGCTGTTGGGTCAACAAGGCGGTGGAAGCATGGGCTGCGCAGCTTGCTGAGGGCCTTAAGACTGGTGTTTCGGCGGAGGATCTCGTTCCTCTAGCGGAACAGATTGCAGAGTCTGCTTCTTCTCTTGGAGAGGCTTCAAAAGATATTTGTAGTCTTTCCTCTAGATCCTCGGCTTTGGCTGTCTCAGCCCGCAGAGCCCTGTGGCTGAGACAATGGCAGGCGGATGCGGAATCTAAGAGCCGTGGAAGTGCTTCCATTCACAGAGGAAGCTCTGTTTGGAACGGAACTGGATAAGTGGATATCTCAAGCCACAGGTGGCAAGTCCACATATCTCCCATCTGCTGCTCCTCCTCCTAGGAAACCCTTTGCTGGACCATCCTTTCGTATCCCAGGGTGATTCAGGGGTCGTGGCAGAGGAGCTCCCACTATCTCCCGTGGTTCCAGAGGCAGGGGTAGAGCCACTGCATCCTCCTCCCAGCAGGATAAGTCTTCAGTTAAGCCTCCGGCATGACGTTCTCCCTTCTATTCGGGGGGTCCCCACGGTGGGAGCTCTCCTTCGCAATTTCAAAGAAGTTTGAATCAAGTCTTGCCAGGACGCGTGGGTCCGGGACATCATTATTCAGGGGTTGAAGTTGGATTTTCAGACCCAACCTCCTCATTGTTTCACAACCGATTTGCCGGCATCAGCGGACAAACTGGTTGTAATACAGGAAGCAATAGAAAAGCTACTGTTTTCTCGAGTAATAGTGCATGTCCCTATCCATCAGCAGGGTCAAGGCTTATATTCCAGCTTGTTTGTAGTTCTCAAGCCGGACGGCTCAGTGAGAAACATTCTGAGTTTGAAACATCTCAATCCTTATTTGCGGACCTTCAAGTTCAAAATGGAGTCCCTGCAGTCTGTCATTGCAGGGCTTGAGACGGACGAGTTTCTCGTATCCTTGGACATAAAGGATGCCTATTTCCACATTTGGCCTCCTCGGGCATTCCTTCGTTTCACAGTGCAGGCCTCTCATTTTCAATTTCAGGCATTACCTTTCAGTCTTTCATCAGCACCAAGAGTTTTCATGAAGGTCATGGCAGTAATGATGGCCCTTCTTCGGTTTCAGGGGTTACTATCGTCCCGTACTTGGGCGACCTGCTTCTCAAGGCTCCGTCAGTCACTCAATTACTGCAGGACATCCGGGTAACAGTCTTCTGTTACAACACTGATGGATCCTGAATTACCAAAAATCTCATCTACAGCCTACTCAGCATCTGCCTTTCCTAGGGATGATTTTGGACACGGTGGAGCAGAAGGTATTTCTTCTGCAGGAAAAGATCACCTCCATCCAACACATGTTGCGATTGATACTGTCATCGCAGGGTGTCAGTACACCTGTGTATTCGCCTTCTGGGGAAGATGGTTGCGACCTTAGAGTCCATCCAACACGGGAGGTTCCATGCCCATCCATTCCCACTGGACCTCCTCTCTGTGGTCAGGGTCCCACTTTTTTCTTCACCAGCAAGTTCAACTGTTACCCAGGACTCGAACATCTCTCCTTTTGGTGGCTGAATTCTGCTCACCTATTGGCAGGCAAGTGGTTTGCAATGTGGGAATGGATTCTCCTCACTACAGACGCCAGTTTGAGCGGGTGGGGGGCAGTGACTCGGGGAAGACACTTTCAGGGCCACAGGACTCGACTGGAGGCGGTACTGCCCATAAACATTCTGGAGCGAAGGGCCGTGTTCTGTTCTCTTCAGGTAGCACATCCTTTGTTGAAGGGCCGTGCCATCAGAGTTCAGTCCGACAACGCCACGGCTGTGGTGTACATCAACAGACAAGGCGGCACCAAGAGTCGGTCCGCCACAAGGGAGGGAAGCCGCATTCTACTCTGGGAAGAGGAATTTGCTGTAGCGATATCAGAAATTTTCATCCCAGGGGTAGAAAATTGGGAGGCTGACTACCTCAGTCGACAAGACATTCATCCGGGAGAATGAATGCTCAATCCACAGGTCTTTCAACAACTGATTCAGCGTTGGGGTCTCCCTCAGGTAGATCTCATGTCGTCGAGGTTGAACCATCAACTTCCACTTTACTGCTTACGGACAAGAGATCCACAGGCGGTGGCAGTGGATGCTCTTAACAACTCCTTGGCGGTTTCAGTTTGTTTACCTGTTTCCACCACTCCCACTACTTCATCTGATTCAAAGAATCCAACGAGAAAGGGTAAAGGTTCTGTTGGTGGTTCCAGACTTTCACAGACTAGCATGGTATTCCAACCTACGTCTTCTACTGATAGACGACCCATGGCCTCTTCCTCTGAAAGATCTACTGCAACAGGGTCCGTTTATAATGACTTAAAGCTGCTTCGTTTGACGGCGTGGCTGTTGAAAAGGCTATCTTAAGAAGAAAGGGTATCTCTTCCAGGGTGATTCCTACTATGTTAAGGGCTAGAAAGGAAGTTGCCTCAAAGCACTATCATTGTATATGGAAGGCATATGTCGCTTGATGTGAACGCAAGGGTGTGCCATCGGCAGAATTCAACTTAGCCAGGCTGCTTCTTTTTCTACAGGCTGGTTTATCAGCAGGTCTTCGTCTGGGATCTTTGAAGGTTCAAATATCGGCTCTGTCGATTTTTCTTTCAGAAGAAACTAGCTTTATTGCCGGATGTCCAAACATCTCTACAAGGGGTTGTCAGGTTACAACCTCCGTTTGTACCTCCAACGGCCCCATGGGATTTGGATTTGGTCCTCTCTTTTCTCCAGTCTTCCCTATTTGAACCTTTACAGACTGTGGAATTAAAATTTTTATCATGGAAAGTGGTTCTCCTTTTGGCGCTCGCCTCTGCTAAGCGTTTGTCGAAGCTAGGGGTGCTTTCTTGTCGTCCGCCTTACCTCATTTTTCATGAGGATAGGGCTGAGCTACGTGCGCAGTCATCTTTTTTTGCCTAAGGTAGTGTCTGCGTTTCACATCAACCAACTGATTGTGGTTCCGGTGTTTAAAGATGATTCTTCGACTTCCAGATCCCTAGACGTTGTCCGGGCTCTTTGGATTTAGGTTGATAGGACTGTATCCCTCCGGAAGTCTGATACGCTGTTTGTTCGATATGATATGGCGCGTCCGGGCTGGCCGGCTTCTAAGGCAACTATTCGTCTGACAATCAGACAAGCCTATCTGCCCTTTTCCCCGAAATGACTGGGAGTCTGCAGTTTAAAGGAACAAAGAAAAATTTACCATGAACTGGCAAGTTCTTCAAGAATTTCTTTGTTTCTGTACCTGCCTCCCATGCTATTAACCCAATTACTCAATAAGAAAAAAAGAGAAATAGGGTGTGCTAATATACGACTATTATTATTTATTGAATACAATTAATAAGGAGCTGTTACAGCTGCCCCCACATACAGTAGGTGGATCTGGAACTCCACCTAAACAATGGAAACCAAAGAAATACTGTACAGTCAGGTGCATAAATATTGGGACATTGTCAGAATTTTCATATTTTGGCCTCTATTCACCACCACAATGGCTTTGAAATGAAACAAACAAGATGTGCTTTAACTGCAGACTTTCAGATTTAATTTGAGGGTAATTGCATCCAAATCAGGTGAACGGTGTAGGAATTACAACGGTTTCTATATGTGCCTCCCACTTTTTAAGGAACCAAAAGTAATGGGACTATCAACTCAAAAGCTATTTCTTGGACAGGTGTGGGCTATTCCCTCATTATTTCATTATCAATTAAGCAGGTAAAAGGTCTGGAGTTGATTCTAGGTGTGACATTTACATTTGGAATAAGTTGCTGTCGTCTCTCAATATGAGATCCAAAGAGCTGTCACTATCAGTGAAGCAAGCCATCATTAGGCTGAGAAATCAAAACAAACCCATCAGAGAGATGGCAAAAACATTAGGAGTGGCCAAATCAACTGTTTGGAACATTCTTAAAAAGAGAGAACGCATCGGAGAGCTCAGCAACACCAAAAGACCCGGAAGACCACGGAAAACAACTGTGGTGGATGACAGAAGAATTATTTCCCTGGTGAAGAAAAGCCTCTTCACAACAGTTGGCCAAATCAAGACCAATCTCCAGGAGGTAGATGTATATGTGTCAAAGTCAACAATCAAGAGAAGACTTCACAAGAGTGACTATAGAGGGTTCACCACAAGATGTAAACCATTGGTGAGCCTCAAAAACAGGAAGACCAGATTAGAGTTTGCCAAAGATGAGACAAAGATCAACTTGTACCAGAGTGATGGGAAGAGAAGAGTATGGAGAAGGAAAGGAACTGCTCATGATCCAAAACATACCACCTCATCAGTGAAGCATGGTGGTGGTAGTGTCATGGCGTGGGCATGTATGGCTGCCAATGGAACTGGTTCCCTTGTATTTATTGATGATGTGACTGATGAATTCTGAAGTGTTTCGGGCTATATTATATGCTCATATTCAGTCAAATGCTTCAGAACTCATTGGACGGCGCTTCACAGTGCAGATGGACAATGACCCGAAGCATACTGCAAAAGCAACCAAAGACTTTTTTAAGGCTAAAAGTGGAATGTTATGCAATGGCCAAGTCAATCCCCTGACCTGAATCCGATTGAGCATGCATTTCACTTGATGAAGACAAAACTGAAGGGAAAATGCCCCAAGTACAAGCAGGAACTGAAGACATTTGCAGTAGAGGCCTAGCAGAGCATCACCAGGGATGAAACCCAGCGTCAGGTGATGTCTATGCGTTCCAGACTTCAGGCTATAATTGCCTGTAAAGGATTTGCAACAAAGTATTAAAAAGTGAAAGTTAGATTTAGGATTGTTTAGTTTGTCCCATTACGTTTGGCCCCTTAAAAAGTGGGAGGCACATATAGAAGCCGTTGTAATTCCTACACCGTTCACCTGATTTGGATGTAATTACCCTCAAATTAAATCAGAAAGTCTGCAGTTAAAGCACATCCTGTTTGTTTCATTTCAAAGCCATTGTGGTGGTGAATAGAGGCCAAAATATGAAAATTCTGACAATGTCCCAATATTTATGCACCTGCACCTGACTTTATATCTAAAAAATGGGAGCGCTAGTACACAGCTGCTGGTTTGAGAAATATTACAATTTATTAAACACAATATAATTAAAACATGTATCACTCAAAATACGCAGATGGAAATATTATATAAGTCCTATTGGCACAATAATCTATAATGTATGGATCCGGCTATAAGCCATAATGAAAATATTCAACTTATGAAAATTGAAAAATATGTATAAAAAAAATACACGTTTAGAAGTCATGCATCGGTCTTTATAGCAGGAGTTAAGCAGCAGAGCATAGAGTTAGTATTTAGTCAGTCATAGAACATGTAGATGGAAGGATTAGTATTAAGCAGGTGGATAATGCAGTCACTATTGGTTCTAATGTACAGTACATTACCATCCAGCCACTTCCTAGTTCCAGATTTTTGGTACTTTATCAGTTAATTCTCTTTGTTTGACTTCACCTGGGGGACACGTCATGACCATGGGGTTAGTGCGGCATAGAGGCATCAGCACTTAATGCGCTAACTTTTTAGTGATATAAAAGCTCCTCCCCTCTAATCCCTCCTCAGTTTGAACTGTAAAGATCCTGAAGGATAGCTTGAAGGACAACTATAACCATTTTTCTCATATGTTCAGCTATGGATAACAACTGAAATTTAGATGTAATCGTCTGGATACGATCTACCAATATAGTAAGCCATTTTTCCATTGCTTTTGCTACCTAAGCATAAGCCAAACTAGGCCTCAGTGTAGCACCTGCTGCCAAATAAATGGATTTGAGAGTACTCCCATTTATGATCTGCATGGTCTTAAAGGCACCGTTTGGAATAGGGAGGCTCATAGTTTTAGACAATCTAGCTATAGGAACATCTACTATATGAGACTGTTCTCTATGCAAAATATAACTATCGGGATAGCATACATAGAGGGGTATTCAATATGGGAGCGAAAAGTCAGTGCTGGACTTTTCGCTCCACATTGGAGATTTTTCAGGGATAAAATATTGGGCGCGCGCCCGCTTTATCCCCGTATTCAATATAAAATCTACGAAAACGGGACCTGGCGAAGTGGGATTTGCGATAAACTACGAAAATTTCCTGGAAAAAATTGTAGGACCACCCTAAAGTTGTAAAAACATGGGGGATCACTATGGGTACCCCCGTTTTAGCCTGCAAATGAAAGTCGGGGATTTAAATCTATGCAGCAGGGCCGCCTGGAGCGTCCTTCGGAGGCTTCAGACAGTCACACTACTGCCCTTACAGCTCTCCGGAGCATCCTGTAATTGCCATTGATTGTCGCCCCGCCCCTGTCTGATGTCACATGGAGGTAGCATGGCCTGCTCCTGGCCCACAAATAATGTTATATACCGTATATCAAACTGGCTCTTGGCAGAAAAGAGGTTTGCCACCCATGCTTTACACCAACACTGTCTTGTATGATTGATATAGATGAATCCGTATCAGAATTATCCAATTGACCATATTCAGAAACGACCTTGGACTTAGAAACCCTTGTCACTCTCTCAATATAGTGTCTCTTACGAGACTTAAAGCCCTCATACACGGTGCGATATGCACCTTGGGACGCGACCTGCGATCCGATGTCCGACATATCGGGCGGTCCCCACACACAGAGCAATCGGGTGGCCGACAGCCCGATATGCTGGCACGCCCCTCCCCCACCCGCATAGTGCGGCATGGGATCGTACATCGCATCCCCAGATCAAGTGAACTAGCAGTTAAATCTGTAGGTGTTATGTACGACCCCACGGGAGCGCGTACTGGCCGATATCATGCCCATTCACGGTACGATATAGCAGTGATATTGTACCGATCCATCGGATCGGCTGCTATATCGCACCGTGTATGGGCACCTTAAGGCCCAGTAGTCGGCAACATTTTTTTTCAAGAGCGAGAGAGGCGCCCTTTCTAAGCCAAGGGCTGTCCTTTCCACGTTTTTGGCCCAAGATGGAACCTCCCCATGTGACCCTTTGAATGGTTATCTTAGTATAGTATCCTGCTCAATCTTAGATACAGACTGGGAACCTGACACATTTTGATTACAGACAAAAGTAGAT
The DNA here is from genome assembly GCA_031769625.1 of Taudactylus pleione. Lineage (NCBI taxonomy): Eukaryota > Metazoa > Chordata > Amphibia > Anura > Myobatrachidae > Taudactylus > Taudactylus pleione. Next base: position 4,849,959 of record JAUIMM010000161.1, read on the forward strand.
TATTCTTCACTTCTAACAGAAGCTATAGAGAGTGCAAATGATCTGACTCAGGTTGGCTTTTCCACTGAGCTAGCCAAAGTTTCTGACACCTGATTCGGTATTTCATCACAAAGCAGTACATTAATGTGTTACCAGCTGGTAACTTAGCCTGACAACCTGCTTACTGGACTTTTCTCCTCCAGACTTGTCTTTAGCAGTATTCCCTTTATCAGAGATAATGTTCCCCAGGGTAATACACACTAACAGTATAAATACTAATGTACTACAACGAATATATACAAAACATAATTTTCAATAAATATCTTAGTAAAGCTAGATAATTTGTCAGATACTTATCTAACTCCCACATGGAACGGCTAAGGATGGAGGAAGAGCGGAGCGTTGCAGTAGTCATTAACAGATCCACTCTTCAGCTGCTGGATGTAACCATTGCGCCTCTTGGCTAATTTTTTGCATTTCAGCATAGCCAGGCACGATATCTCAGCGTGTTACCCTTTTCCTGAGTCTAGACACTGAGCACAACTGCCCCTACTGTCAACCCTCTCAGATAGGGTGAGAGAGGAGCTCGTTGCCAATAATCCAGCCACCCTCCTTTCAATAGGAGTGTGGTCTGGTCCGGTCTTACTTCCTGGATGTGGCTTCCCGTCATGTAATGCTGCCACCCTACATTCTGGGAAACCTGCTGCACTTCCCTGCCAACATTTGCAACATTTTGTCTGCTGCTTCTGGCAGAGTCCGTTGACTCATGGGGATCACACCGTGGTCTTATACATTCCATTCTTGCCCTTCTCACCAACATGAGGTTGGCTTGGGGAGTATACCCCTCCATACTTGAGTGACCGCATGCTCTGGACTAAAGGCCATAAAATCTCATTTGTATCTACACACGTCAGTGAGCAAGCAGATTTGGGGTGGACAATAAAATAGTATGTAGAACTCCTAGACTTTGTAAAATTCTTGAGAGCCAATCTGACATTGGGAATTGCTTCAGTTTCTTGGATCTACTCTACGAGTGAAACTCTTATTTTATTTTTCATTTTTGTTTATGGGAACATTTGCCTTTCTTTGTATGTCATTATTATTAATTGCTTTTGTGTATGCTTTGGGGGGAGTTCAATTGTTTTTTCGGGCCCCCTCGCACCCGGAAAAACGATCTGCCATCTAAAGTGATGGGGCAATATCAATTGTTTTGGGCGTCCATTACTTTTCAAGCATGTTGCGTCCAAATATGTCGGGTTAAGACGTGTAAAGTGGCTAAATCTGTCTTTAGTTATTGGGCATGTTACCGAAACTGCAGTTTGGGCTGCCAAAAGCCAGAGTTTTCACGCATTTATGCTAACCACCTCATGAGGGTGCGAGCAGGTTTGTGTGGATGGCAGTATGTCATACCAAACCTACTTTGGGGTGGGTCCCAGTGAATAACGCATAGTCCATTTTTGTGAGAATCCAGTGTGTCATGCAGAGTGGGGGGCCAGTATCATGCAAAGCACAGATCGCTGGGGACCGGTGTATCACACAGAGCCCAGCTTGTGGGTGGCCCGGAGAATTGTGCAGAGCCCAGTTTGGAGGGAGGGGGGGCAGTGTAGCTTGCAGAGCCCAGTTTCTGTGTGTGGCAGTTTGTGTGAGGAAGCAGTGTATTGTGGAAGCGCCAGTATATCATGTGGGGCACAATGTACCATGCAGAGTCCACTCTGTGGGGTTACTTGGGGCTTTGAGAGCACTATGCACATGTCTGATGTGGGTATGTCCTCTAATGGGAGGCAGCAAAGTTTCCTTTTGGCCATGTCCCACTTTAGATTTTTTAGATGTTAGAACGTATGCCAGAGCAATGGGCATGGGCCTGGTGCACCATTCACAGCCCAGCTCAGGGGGAGGGGGCGCTGGCTTGATATATACTTCTCACTTTAGTACGAGAAGAAGAAAATTTGTGTATATATAATATTATTAAAAAGGTAAATACAATGCTTCCACTTGTGTTATGAAAAGTGATAGTACTTTGATGTTTCATATTTATAGTCTTTTGAAATCCTGATTTGTTTTTCACTTATTGAAAATCACACATGTTTTTCAATTATTGTATAATGAGCAGTGGGTGATTTTTATTCTACGGAAAGAAGCAGCAGCTCCATTGATGTGCTCATAAATTCTCTTTTGTACTATTAATTATACTGCTTTACTTATTATTGTCAGTATGTCATATTATAAGGGGCCTATACTGTCGTTCAATAACATTGTGTCAAAAAAACAAACTAATGAAAATAAACATTTAGCAGTTGCTGACTGTTGGATATTATGGTACGTGTGGCAGCTGGATGTCTGTGTGGGACTGAACAGTGATTTTCTTATTGTGTCTTGAAAATTTAAAGTTTAGTAATTCAATTTGATTTAGCAAGAATCGCCTTCCACTAACTAAGAGAGGCCTGCTGAATATGGTGCTAAAATAAATTTGAACATGTTGTCAAAAATGGACATTTTAAATTATATAAAAATACCATTGCAACACATTACACCTCTCCAGAAGCTTGCACAACTGCTACATACCATAAACATTACAGTCCTTTTCAAAACCTACTGTATGGCTTGGAGCATGAATAACTTTAGTGTTGATTCATCATCAACCATCAAGTATACTTTCCTTTAAGTATGTGTTTGTGCTTACCCAGCATACTTGTGGTATTTGCTTTTCATATTGATCTTACTTGGGATCACCATATATCTGGCTTTCATCAAGCATTTTCCGGTTTACTATTTGTGTTTTTTGTTTAATAATATAAACTTTATGTAAATTCTGTTCATTTTTTTTTTTTTTAGGAAGGGCAGTGGTTGTGTGATTTTAAAGACCTATATTTTATTGGAGACCACAGTGTCTGTATAGTTTTGGACACAGACTGAAGACACTTTGGGAAATATTTCCCGAAGTGCAGTTGTTGCCCATAGCAACCAATCAGATTTTAGCTTTCATTAATCTAGCACACAGGTTCTCAAACTCGGTCCTCAGGACCCCAAACAGTGCATGTTTTCCATGTCTCCACACTGAATCAAGTGAAATAATTAGCTCCACCTGTGGACCTTTTAAAAAGTGTCAGTGAGTAATGATTACACCTGTGCACCTGCAAAACGTGACCTGTGTGGGGTCCTGAGGACCGAGTTTGAGAACCCCTGATCTAGCACCTTCTAGAACAGTGGTTCTCAAACACTGTCCTCAGGACCCCCAAACAGTTCACGTTTTGCAGGTCCCCCAGCAGGTGCACAGGTGTAATCATTACTCACTGACACATTTTAAAAGGTCCTCAGGTGGAGCTAATTACTAAACTTGATTCAGTGTGGAGACATCGAAAACATGCACTGTTTGGGGTCCTGAGGACCGAGTTTGAGAACCTGTGTTCTAGAAGATAATAGCTAGAATCTGATTTGTTGCTATGGGCAATACCACCACTTCTAAAAACCTGCATTTTAGTAAATATACCCTTTATACTTTTTCATAGGTTTTATACATTTTACAATAGAAAGCCTTGGTTTTCCTAGAGACATATGTTTTAGAACATTCAGTAGGATCCTGCTTATTTATGGCTGTATAAATGGAGATGGATGATTGGCATACAGGTCTGTTGAATTATTTTTCCTTTGCTCATTTCTGTCTTTAAATATTGAACATTTGGTTTCTCTAAAATCTGGCAGTGCTCTCATGTATTTACTTTTTTTTTTTTTAACATATATCTTACAGCAACCAAGGCAAAGTGAAATGACTGTGGGCCTGATTCAGTTTTGGGAGTAGAGTGAGATATCTCAACTGTGAGCCTGAACAAACCATAATGCAATGCAAGGGGTGTAAATACATTTTTTTACATGTGGGGTAAATACTGGCTGATTTTGCATGTAGCCCACAAATACTGCACAGCTTTATTATTACTCTCTAATTTAGATGTCAGTTTGGACACACTCCTCCCAAATCTAAATCTCTCTGCACATTTTAAATCTGCCTCACCTGCAGTGCAGCATGGTTTCACCAAGATGATCAGTTGACAGAGATATCTCACTCTATTCCCAAGTCTGAATCAGGCCCTGTGTCTGATGCTGCAATATTGGATGCTTTCATTTTAACTTATTAAAACTTAACATTTTTATAGGATCTAAATAGATCAGATAATGCACATTGCCTTTTAAATGACAGAGATCCCACTGCTAAAGCTGGATACACACTGATATATTTTTTGCCCGTTTGAACAGGCGGTATACCTATAGTGCAGTGTTGGCTAACCTTGACACTCCAGCTGTTGTGGAACTATATATCCCAGCATGCCCTGCCACAGTTTTAGCTTGCCCTAATAGCAAAACTGTAGCAGTGCATGCTGGGTTATGTAGTTCCATAACAGCTCGAGTGTCAAGGTTAGCCAACACTGCTATAGTGCACAGGTTCTCAAACTCTGTCCTCGGGATCCCAAACGGTGCATGTTTTGCATGTCTCCTGACAGAATCACAAGTGAAATTAGCTCCACCTGTGGATCTTTTAAAATACGTCAGTGAGTAATGAACACACCTGTGCACCTGCTGGGAGACCTGGAAAATGTGACCTGTGTTGGGGGCCCTGAGGACCGAGTTTAAGAACCACTGCTATAGTGCATCGCTGGGTGTGTACAGCGGATGTCAGTGAACGATGTCGACCTAGTGTGTACCCAGCTTTAATGAGATAAATTGTACATTTTTGGTTTATACTGAAGATGGGAGGTGTTTTAATCCCTTACATGTGAGATAATTAAGATAAATATTCTATAAAAGTAGTATGTTCTCTTTAACACCTGTCTATTGTTGGCCTGCACTCCAGTCCATTCTGAGGGCATGCTACTGTATACTCGGGGCTTGACAAATGTTTCCAAAATCTAGGAGCCAGGATGAAAGTGTAGGAGCCAGACCAATCCTCCGGGGTAGCATTACTGAGCACCTATGCCCCGGGCAATCAACCCCCATGGCCACACCACTAACTGGGTACCCCAGGTAAACCACCATCCCACAGCCACATTACTGAGCAACCAACACCCAGAAAGACCACCCCTCCACAGCCAAAAAACCCTGGGCAAGCAAAGCCAACGTCAGCAGTGACCAAACTAGAGAGTGGTGGGCCCAGGTGCAAGAATATGGTTTGGGCACCCATATGCGGTGCCCCCAGTAGTGGTCCGCTATGCAGTGCCCACAGTAGTGCCCCATATACAAGTGCCCCTTATACAGTTCCCCCAGTAGTGGTGCCCCCAGTAGTGGTCCCCCCCCCCCTATTCAGTGCCCCCAGTAGTAGCCCCCCCCCTATTCAGTGCCGCCAGTAGTAGTCTCCCCCCCCCCCCCCCCCCACTCAGTGCCCCCAGTAGTGGTCCCCACTATGTAGTGGCCCCAGTAGTGGTCCCCACTATGTAGTGGCCCCAGTAGTGGTCCCCACTATGTAGTGGCCCCAGTAGTGGTCCCCACTATGTAGTGGCCCCAGTAGTGGTCCCCACTATGTAGTGGCCCCAGTAGTGGTCCCCACTATGTAGTGGCCCCAGTAGTGGTCCCCACTATGTAGTGGCCCCAGTAGTGGTCCCCACTATGTAGTGCCCCTTTAATCAGTGCCCCCAGTAGCAACCCCCCCCCCCCCCAATGCAGTCTCTCCCATCACCCTCTGCGGGGGGAGCCGTAAGGCGGAGCTCAGGAATGAGCTCCTGCCGGCTCCCTCCGTGGACGACGCAGCAGCCAATGAGAGAGTCTCTGGCTGCTATAACAAACACACAGCTGCTGCTGGTGGTGGCTGTGTTTTTGTTATTACTCTGTAGTGCGGTCTGCACTACACTAGTGGCGGCAGGGGGTTGCTGCAAATCTGGTCGCCAGGCAGCCAAATCTGGTCGCCATGGCAGCAGATTTTGATCAAGAATGTCTCAGTACATTTTTCCATTCATCCTTCCTTCAATCGTATGAAGTATGCCAGTACCGTATGCTGAAAAACAGCCCCACACCATGATGTTCCCACCTCCAAACTTCACTGTTGGTATGGTGTTTTTGTGGTGATGTGCAGTGCCATTTCTCCTCTAAACATGGTGTGTATTATGGCATCCAAAGAGTTCCATTTTGGTCTCATCTGACCAGAATTTCACAGGCTTGTCCAAATGTTGTGCAGCAAACTTCAACATCCTTTTTCTTCAGCAATGGAGTCTTGCGTGGTGAGCGTGCATACAGGCCATGTCGGTTGAGTGCATTACTTATTGTTTTCCTTGAAGCAATCGGGAAGCCGACTGCCCAAATACCGGCAGCCGGCTTCCCGACTGTCTTATCCCGGCATGGGTGAAATGCCGGGCGTCTAGATGTAGACGCCCGCATTTCCCCGATGCCGGGAGACCGAAGCCCAGCATCACGATCGTAGTGATGCCAGGCGCCGCGAGCGGACAGCCGTGGGGGGGAGGGTTAGGTTTCGGGCTCCCGGGGGGGACTTATGGTTAGGCACACCCCCGGGAGGGTTAGGGTTAGGCTAGTGGGAGGGAGGGTTAGACACCCCCCGGGAGACTTAGGTTTAGGCAGCGGGGAAGGGGGTGGTTAGGGTTAGGCACTTGGGGGGGAAGTTAGGGTTAGGCATCCCTAAGGAGGGTTAGGTTAGTCTATACTTACCTATCCACGATCGGGATTTCCAGCGCTGTCTGGCTTCCGCTGCTTCGAACTCTGCTCCTGTCGGGCTGCAGCTGACGGGAATCGAACCGCCGGCGGTATATCATACCCATTCCTAACTATTGTACCTGCTAATTCCAGGTCTTTCTGAAGCTCTCCACAAGTGGTCCTTGGTTCTTGGACAACTGTTCTAATGATTCTTTTCACTCCTCTGTCAGAAATCTTGCGAGGAGCACTTGGTCCTGGCCGGTTTATGATGAAATTGATGTTCTTTCCACTTCCGGATTATGGCACTAACAGTGCTCACTGGAACATTCAGAAGTTTAGAAATCCTTCTGTAACCAATGCCATCAGTATGTTTTGCAAGAATAAGGTTGTGAAGATCTTGAGAGAGCTCTTTGCTTTTACCCATCATGAGATGTTTCTTGTGTGACACCTTGGTAAAGAAACACTTTTTTTTTTTTTTTATAGGCCATCAATTGGGACTGAACCAGCTTATATTAATTTGCACTGACAAGGGGCAGGACTGCTTTCTAATTAATGATAGATTACAGGCCGTTTTTTTTTTGTTTTCTTACCATGCCTTTTTGCACCTCCCTTTCGTCATGTCTTCAACACTTTTTCCTTGTGTCATTTCACATTATTACACATAACTTAATTTATGGACATTTATGGTTTGATTTCTTTGCATGTGTGGATTCTATGGGTTGTTGCTGACATTTGGTGAAAATTTCATTACAATAGCCCCATTACAAATATATTTACTGAGAAAAATGTTGATGTGTTCAATACTTATTTTACCCGCTGTATGTATGTGTGTAAAACAAAACAAAAAAAGAGATATATCTGTCTATCTAATAAAATCATACAAACTCAGCTGGAATGTTTTATGTTCCAAACTGTACTTCATTTAATGCCAAGGAATGTTAGTTCCAAAGAATTACAGTAATTTGTCAAGCTGACCAACCACGTCACTGTCTTTTCATTCTGGTCATTTCCTACACTGACCCTCAAAAATCTGAGCATTGCCCTGCATCATTTGGCTCCAGGTAACACGCAGATTTTAAATGCACATTATGCTTCTTTCATGAGTTTAAGTGCTGGCTCACTGACTTAGAGACAGAAACATACCCAAGCATACTAATAAATATGGGGGATAAGCTGACAAAATGTAATTTACATATTAGAACTTGGGGTGCAAGAGCAAGTGTGACCACAAAAATTGACATGGTTGGTCAGCTTGACAAATTATTGCAATACTTTGGTACTAACATTCCCTGGAGTTAAATGAAGTACAGTTTGGAATATAATGGTGAGTGCTGAGTTTGTATGATTTTATTTATTTAAATAGGGTGGTCACATACCACTGGCACCGCAGATGTTTGAGTGCCGTGGATCAAAGCCAATTGCGTGTGTGTATAAGGGGGCGTGGCCGGCCAGGGAAGGGGGCATGTCATTGACACTGTGGCTCACAGAAGGGTAAAGCTGGCCACACATCTAAAGATTATCTGTCCAACCAGCCAACTACTTGATTGGTTGGAATGAAAATCTGGTAAGGTATGAAATCAAATGACAATCAGCAATTTGCTACCAAACCCCAGGAAATGGGCAAAAACTGTTGGCTGAACAAATTGTTTAGATCAAACATTTAAACAAACTTGTCTGACGCCCATTTGCATCTGTTTTCTGTCATTTAGGAGCAAATTGCTCATCATCCTTTATTCACATACGTTACCAGATTTTCATTCCAACCAATCAACTAGTTGGCTGGTTGGATGTAAGTTGGTCTAGTGTGTGGCCAGCTTAAGTCTCAGGACAGGATGTTTTAGCTGGGTGCCACTAAAAGGGAAGGGTGCATTTTGCCCTTTTAAAATTGGGCAGGGCGCGGCTTATGATGGAGACGCTGTGACGCAATCAGTCCAGGAAGCGCTGGTGGATTGGAAAGGACTTTAGGGGTGCCGGCTGATTTGGGATGACTGGAGGTCCTATTTCTTTATGCGCTGTTTGTGATATTTCCAAATATATCAATATTTTTATATGTAAGTGGTTCTTGATTGTTTTCAGTAAAGAATGGGGTTTTAAACGCATTTCACCATTGTGCACCTCCTATTTTTATCCATGTACAAAAACACTGACCTTTTGGGAAGAGGTCTTTTACGAGAAACTGCACCACAAATGGACAATACTTGGACTTATATTTGCACTATACTATTTTGCGTAATATAAGAGAACATATTTCAGTATATGTGTGTTCCCTGCTGGGTTAATATAAATGAGAAAAAGGACGTAGTAGGGACAGGGAGAACGAGGCCCTGTGTCTCTGCCATGGAGGATGCTGGCATAGACTAGCGTTCCTGCTAGGCTGTTTTAGCCGGTGCCGTGCCCTGCCCTATTTCTGAAGGGCAGAAAGCACCCTGGGTCACAGTGTCCCGCGGGTGGTCAAAACGGCGGCGCAGCGGTGACCGCCAGTGAATGGATGCCGGGCGCATGCGCCCGGTATCCATTCACTGTGACCGCAGCACTAGGGGGGCTGCCTGGCATGTTCGTAAGTGCCGGGCAGGCCCCCAGTAGTAATGAAAAGGGGACGTGTCATAAAGACACGCCTCCTATTCGGGCGCTCGCGCAGAAGTGCCCTAGCTCTAGGTCCGGCGCCCTGCCTGCTGCCGCACCTAGAGTAAACACTAATATACTATTTCTCCGTGGCACAGTACTGGCTAAACATATTTGTGAATGTCTCAAGATGAGTTTCTCATTAGGTTTAGTGGCTTATTAATAGGCACCAATCCATGCCATTAGAAGGATCCTCAAAACATTTGTAGAAAATGTCAGACTGGTCTATGGCAGTAAGTAAATTGCAGTTTGGATGGAATGGTTTTGAGATTTCAGACAAATGTTTTTTTGGGGGGCCGAATGCTTCATTTTCTTAGTACTAGTGCTGTTCGGGTATACACTATCCAATTATCTGTTCAATCAGCCAATTATTGGCTGATCCGTCTAATAATTGGATAGTGTGGATGCAGGAGTGTCTTCAAATGCTCCTGCAACAGTCAGATCGGGAGGTTGGGATCTGGTGTGTTGAACATGTGAGCTCATTCTCGACCTCCAGATACTGTAGAAAATGTCTGAAGAAAGTACACACTGAGCTAGAAGTTCTGAAGTGTGTACGGGTTCACACAGATCCGATAATCGCTTTTTCGGATTGGAGTGGTTACTGGATTGGCAACATTTATTTCCTAGTGTGTACCCAGCATTACTCTGAACTATTGTATGCGGACCATAGGTATCAGACTGATCAAATTGGATCACACTCAGGAGCACTTCCTGTACATCCGTTACTTGTGAGTACTGCATATGTTATACATTACATAGAATGCATCTGCTTAGTTAATGTCATATTGATGCTAAAAGCAACAAATATGGACTGGCAGGACGAGGCATACTCCTTTTTTTTTTTTATGAAAAGAAATTGCCCTGGACAACTAGCTCTTGAAAGGACATTTGTTTGGTTATTTTCAAATTGATTTTATGTCTATGTTGAGAACAATATATGCCATTTATCTTCTGCGTATACGTTAAAGAAATTGTGGAATATAAAAATGGAGCACAACCAGGACTTGACAAAGACATCTGTTGGAGCTGCAGTCGTCTGAGGAAAAAAAAATATAATTTTCACTAAAGTAGACCTGTCCTCTACCCATGGTATCTGAACCAGTCGGTATACATGAAAACACAGGAAGCAGTGTCATCCCTGAGGCGTAACGCAGTCACTTAGTGAATTGATAGGCTGGATATTGGGACCGGAGAAATCCAACATATTGGACAATCTCGATTTCCCCGATTCTGACCTGAAAATGCTGGGAATCTGTCGAAATACAGACACCTATGTTAATCCCGACGCCGGAACTCTGACAGGACGCTGGACTGATCGTCCAACACCGGGGGTAAGTATCCACGTAGCTGGGCTGGGGGGGGGGGGGGGTTATGTTTAGGGACCCCCACGGGGGGACTTAGGGATAGGCACCCCCCGGGGAGGGCTAGGGGAAGGGAGGTTTAGGTTTAGGCACTAAGGTGGGAGGTTAAGTTTGGGCACCCGCCCCCGGGAGGGCTAGATTTAGGGTGCGGGGAGGGGGGGTTATGTTTAGGCACTAACGGGGGGAGGTTAGGGTTAGGCGACCCCTAAAGGTGTGGTAGGGGGGGGAAGGGTTAGGAATGGTAAACTTACCTCCGCTGTCGGGATCTCCTCCATCGCGCTGGCGGCTTTGGGATTTGAACCGCTGGGCTCACGTCCGGCGGTCAAACATACCGATTCCGGTTTTAACATTATTATTGTCAAATTTTGCTTTTACTATGATCACGTAATTTTTTGTCAGCATTTAAAAAAAAAAAAATATATTGTTAATACAGAAGTCCGCAAAATTTTGGAAAGACACAGATAAGCACCATATATTTGATTATTTTTTGGTACGCAGGCACTTGATTACAGTATTTTAACAATCGTAATTATTATCAAACAGTATAACACTATTGGCTATTTCCTCTGTTTTTCCATATATCATGGTATCATTTGTGCCCGTGGTAAATTGGATAGATACTCGTATAATTTTTGGTATTTGATATCTATTGATATTGAGACACTTTTTTTTTTTTTTATACTAAATTACACTATTGGTTAATTTCTTTTCACCTATCTTCATGCTGATATTGCCATGGTTGGAGATTCGAAACAAAAGAAAAAGAAATGCTCTTTGTTGGGGCACACTTGGATAATATTCGGATATGAAGTTAATTAAAGTATAACTTTTATTATATCTTTCTAAAATTTAAGAGGTACCATATTATCCAAGTGTGCCCCAACAAAGAGCATTTCTTTTTCTTTTCTTTTGTTTCATGTCAAAATCTAGACTCTGGGAGCACCACTAACACTACTAATGAGAATGCTTTAAAAATGTAGGATGGTTGGTTCAAAATAAATAAATAATTACAAGTTATATAACCATTCATGTAGAACCAGTTCTGTGCGGAATCATCCTCTCTTTTTGTTCGATGCTTGGAGATTCAAAAGACTCTTCATGAGCTCACGGAGAAGCTGTATAAAATTTAAATTTTTGGTTTGTTTGCTCTTTAAAGATTTGTGATATGTTTGTACTTTTGGATACTCCGCTAATAGGTGTCCTATTCTCTCTATTTTGTCCGCAGAGTTTTTATACCTGATTTAAAAGCAAGTTTCTGTAGGATGGCAGCCACCTGGATATGAGTCAAGGGAGTGTTTAGCTTCTTATGAATGTATAAATAATCTATGGGTTTCAGCGCCAGTTACTATTTTTAGTACTGTTACATATTTTTACCTATATACTGTATGTATTATACTCAATGTTACTGGTTATCATAATCCTACTTCAAATAATAGTTGATCTACTGATCTTGACAAGTACAGTGTTTCTGAACCCGCCCAAAAACATATGCGAAAATCGGGGATAATCGTAGAAAAATCCCCGTTTTTCTTTTGCCGATCGCGGGAGTCAATTAGCTCCCCAAGAATGTTCGGGGCTAATTAGATACAGCTCTTAGTCCAAACGCGCAAATTTAAAACGTGCACACTACAAAAATCTTTCCCACCGCTTGACAAAGGCAGTAGGCTTACTCAAATTATAGATCTTTTAAAGGCCACAGGATTCTGCTTCTGTGTTATGAAATTATGTTGATAAACCGGTTGTATTGGATGAACAATTATTTATTTAGTTCTTTTACCAGAGTTAGATTTTCATGATAAAATCAAATCTTTTGGAGGAGAGGTAAACGGGCAAACTTCATAGTTTAAAGTGCTTGGCAAAGTTTCTTGTTTTCTTCAGTTACTGGATAATTATCAAGCAATATCCAGTGAGTATACAAGTGAAGCATCTCTGCCAGAGGAATACAAAAGTATGTACTTAAATCCATATTCTCCCTGGGGAATTCTTCAAACAGCGCGGTCCTTACATGGCTGCTGTCCATAGCACCTTTATTACTTGCATTATACTGTAACATTGACTTGTAGATTACTTTTTAATTTAATAAGGCTATATATATATATATATATATATTTATTATATAATGAAGTGGCACTCTGAGACTTAAAAGCAGGTAACGAATGTTGTTTATTCCATAAGCTGGAAAAGCAACCAACGTTTCGGGGCCACACCGCCCCTTTGTCAAGGTGAGTAGGGGCGGTGTGGCCCCGAAACATTGGTCGCTTTTCCAGCTTATGGAATAAACAACATTCGTTACCTGCTTTTAAGTCTCAGAGTGCCACTTCATTATATAGTATATTTTCCTTCATTAGGAGGCACCTGAGCATCGTTTTGATGGTGGATTTACTAGAGTGCCGGACTATTTGTACAGATATATATATATATATATGTGTCAACATTCATCTATTCTCCACACAATGTGTCATCGCTGTGCGGCAGAGCGTCTTTCCGTGCGACTTTTTCCCTTTTTTAAAATGTGTATTATTCGCAAAGTGATGTGACTAGTACACAAGAACCTTCTGCTGATTAAAATGTGTGCCATGCCTGTATTCTGTGTGCAAGTGCAATATCTGCATGCGAAATGGTACATTAGAGTGTCAGTGGCTGTGATACTGTAACATAACATTTTGCGTGCAGATTCACCCGCAGTTGCACACAGAATATAGGCATGCCACATATCATTTTAATCAGCAGAAGCTGACCGTCCTATTCGCACCGCTTTGCGAATAAGACGCATTCCAAGGGAGATAGTTGCACGAAAAGACCCTTGGCGTTACAGAAAGGGCTGTTTAATGAGCAAAGAAGCTGGATGTATGTGGACACGTCTGTATTCTGCATTAGCAATCAGTCTTATTTTATGCTGTGATTGAAGCAGGATAGAGCAGACTTGTTACATATTTCTTGCCAGTGAGAGGTCAGACATTGGAAGGGCACACTGGCACTTGTTTCGCAATGGCTGGGCACCATGCTACAGGAGGATGACGTTTTTCACTTGACATGTTGGAAAACCAATGTCATATATTGCTGGAACGCCAGAGGAGCAACTATTTTATTTTTCTGCATTTGTGGAATGCTGTAACGAACAGCATCTGATATACTTTTGTACCGTTTTTTGAGAATTTCAGACGTGATCAACTATTATTTCCATACCGAGTTACATGACTTACATGTGGTGCTTTAATAACTTATACCATAACTTAAATATTTAAAGTATTTGGCATGAAGCCACTTCTCTAGCAAATCACCTTTTTATAAAGTCTTATAGCATTTTTTTGTCCTTGGATTCGAGAAACAAAAAAATCTGCGTTGCTGTATTCTTAGTTCTGGCATTACATCAGCAGTTATGTCTTATCATCTTTCTTTTATGTGTCATGTTCTGTGTCAGTTCTGTCATAATTTCACGACGTGGTCAGCATGTACATGTATGTGGACACATCGGAGGTTACGGTTTGTGTCGCTGAGGTGCATATATGGAAGTGAATTAAAAAGAAAAGTGGAGTTATTTATGAATTCTCTAGGGTAAATTCTGGATTCTCATAACATTTTATTTCCTTTTTCCTTCTTCGTTTTTATACGTCTCCAGTAAATCTAAGGACCACGAAAATGCACTGGAGGAATGCCAGCTGGATAGATGTATGCGTGAAATATTCATGCAGACCATAATAGGCCTTGTTTTAATATGCGTCCCTATTCTACCAATAAGCTACATGCACTTGGACCCTCCCCTTTTTGGAAATTGGAGTTTTTTGTGAAAATGAGGTAGAAATAGATATATTTTGTTATTGTACAGTTAGCTTCATGTTTAGCTTTCCTTTCTGCTATAACTGCCTAACATAGTTCAAACCCAAAATAGCATCACAGCCCTAAGGCTGTTCATAGCTGCATTAAGTACCTGCCAGGAAGCATGTAACTTCATTGGGCTTATAAAGTACCAGATAGCAGTAGAGCAGTTGCTGGCACTATATCGGTTTCTAGTAACGCGTTGGTCCATTCTTCTTATTCTGCTGGAATCTAAAATGACTACTAAACAAAAAATAAAAACCCTGTTCATGCGATGAGAGAAGAAAAAACTTGGTGGTGAAATGTACAGATTAGCAATTTACAAGCTTGATGGATATTTCAGTGGGACGTTCTTGTGGAATTAAACAAATCACAGTTTCCACCTTGGACCACATCCACCCGCAAAGATTTCTAATTCACTTTAATGATATATATATATATATATATATATATATATATGTATATATATGTCACCAACACTAACGTACAGCAATAAACTATAGCACTTAAGGGTAAATTGTAATGGATAGTGTTTATACATCATCATCTGAGGTAAAATAATGGGGTGTACTTTCAGCATAGAGGGGAGATGTATCACACCTTAGGGGGTTAATATTATTTACCTAGCACAGTCTATATAATGACACTTGGTGCAATGGGTAACTTCTCCACTTTTCCAAAGGTTTGATGCATCTCATAGAAACATTTGACAGCAGGTAAGAACCACTTGGCCCATCTAGTCTGTCATTTTTTACCTTTTGGTAACCTCAGCCCTATGTGATCCTCAGTTGTTTGTAAGGATATTCTTATGTCTATCCCAAGCATGTTTAAATTGCTCTACTGTCATAGCCTCTACCACCTCTGATCTCTGATTGAAGGTTATTCCACTTATCTGTTACCCTTTCCGTGAAGTAATTTTTCCTCGTATTTCCTTTAAATCTCCCTCCCTCCAGTTTCATTGCATGTCCTTGTTTTCTAGTACTTCTCTTCTTTTGAGGAACATCTCCCTCCTGCACCTTGTTAAAACCCATGATATATTTGAAAGTTTCTATCATGTGCCCCCTTTCCTTATGTCCTCTTAGTTGTTAAGATTGGACAACAATCTAATGCTATGTTTATATGGTTTGCTAGTTCTTATTGATACCTATACATGTAATTAATTTTCAGTGACTCTTACCATAGTTTTGTCTCCATAACTACAATGACCCTGTAAATTGCTGCAAAATAATCTATTCAGGGAGGATCTAGTCTTGTGGTTGCCTTACTTTTCAGTTCTGTGTATAACTGTGACGTCACAAACCCATATCACTATAGTAGTGCGTTTGCCCTCGTCATTTCTGATTAGCAAGTGGTACATTTGGATCCATCATACAGTCATATACATTTAAAAATGATAAAATGTTTGGATCAGAGTTTCATTCTTTTTGAGCTTCTTTTCTAGCTAAATATGGGCGTAATCAGATGTCCTACACTAGCGGTCTTCAACCCGTGACTCTATCGGGAGGCCCGCCGACCGGGGAGAGCTGTACCCCGCGGCCAGCCAACAGGCTCCATATGCCGGGCGCCCGCTGGGATTTTGTTGCCAGCGGGCGCCCGCTGGGATTTTGTTGCCAGCGGGCGCCCGCTGGGATTTTGTTGCCAGCGGGCGCCCGCTGGGATTTTGTTGCCAGCGGGCGCCCGCTGGGATTTTGTTGCCAGCGGGCGCCCAGCTCCCTACCTGCAACGCCAGCCGGAGGCTGGAGCGCACTCCTGAGCTCCGGCTCCTGCAGTGTGTGCAGTGCACTATGGGAGAACGGTCATGACTTCTCTCCCATAGTTCATACAGAAGAGCAGTCGATGCGGGGTTTAGGGTAAGTAGTTTAGTATTTTATTTTTTTTTTCTCTTTGTAAGCGGCTTTACTACTACTAGGGGGCACTTCTATTAGGGTTACTACTACTAGGGGGCATTACTACTAGGGGGCTTTACTATTGGGGCACTATTACTGGGGGGCATTACTATTAGGGGCACTACTAAGGGGCGGCACTATTACTAGGGGTGTTACTATTGGGGGCATTTCTATTTGGGGCACTAGTACTGGGGGTACTAATACTGGGGCACCACCAATGGGGGCACTGAATAAGGGGCACCACTCCTGGGGGCACTACCACTACTGGGGGCACTCCACATGGGGCACTACCACATTATGTGTAAGGTACACTACTACTGTGGGCATTGTGTATAAGGGGCACAAATGTGGGCATTGTGTAAAAGGGGCACTGCTGTGTTTTATACATGAATAAGGGACACGACTATGTGGTGTAATGTGAATTGACTGAATCAAGATTATGCTACTGTGTGGCGTATAGCTTAGTGGTCCTCGGGCTTTGTTGAATTTTTTAATGTGGCCC
Source organism: Taudactylus pleione (assembly GCA_031769625.1). Lineage (NCBI taxonomy): Eukaryota > Metazoa > Chordata > Amphibia > Anura > Myobatrachidae > Taudactylus > Taudactylus pleione. Next base: position 4,866,752 of record JAUIMM010000161.1, read on the forward strand.
ACACTTTGTGAAAGGTTTAAGACCCCTGTCCTATATCATGCTTACGAAATGTCTCCTCTTGTAGTTACTTCCAGAAGCCCTGCTTAGCAATATTTCAAATTTAGAAAAGTCAGTACCTGTTCTGGAATAGCTTACTCCCTCCGCATCACACAACAGATCCATACCTGTGTATACTTTTCTGTCCACTTGTGATCATAGAAGTACATAAAATTTGGTAGATTGTTGCAGAAGCCTTGAATTTGATCTGTCATACTTTTTTCCTGGTGACCGTGTAAAGTGTATCCTTCAATTCTTAGTTAAAATATTATTTTGATTTTTAGTTGTGAAACAAGGTAAGGGTCTTGTTGTTTTTATACAGCAGAAGACTTGCACAACTACAACATAAAATTGCTTTTACCCTTGCAATAACATATGAGGATAAACAAATCTAAGCAGATTTATTGACAGCTGCTGAAACCAGCTGTACTGATAGCTCTTAGTATTTTACGCCATTGACCTGCTGTTTCTTTGTGTCTCCAAACCAGTCATTCTTTGCATGGGTCTGTGCAATCCAGTGGGTGCTTGTGAAACAAGCTGTATAGACTAAACTGGTGTTTCCCAAACCTGGTCCTCATGGCCCACCATGGTCCAGGTACTAGGGGTAACCATATATGAGTATAGGTGGCTTTATTATTACCCCTGTCAGTTTGATTTACCCACCTGTTCTGAAGCAGGGATATCCCTAATGTCTGGACTGTGAGTGGGCCATGAGGACTGGGTTTGGGAAATTCTGAGGTAGCGTGTGTGACTTTTATACACAGGTGCTACAATAAAATCTTTTTGCTTTTACTACAGTATTTGAGAGAGAAGCTTGTCTTCAATTTAGGGCCTGATGTAGAGTTTAGTGCATATTAGCTGTACATGCTCCCGCATTGGCTGCTGGGAGATGTTGTTCTCCCTGCTGCCTTGTGGGGAGGGGGGAGGGGTTACACAAACATACCTACACACACTGCTGCTGCAGAAGACCGGATCCCGACGCTGGAAATCCCGACGCTGGAGACACCGCTTTGGAAGGTGACTGATTACTGACTAAGCTAATTGGAGATTTCCAATTGCTATTTGTGACCATTTTTCCTAAAGATATTGATATTAGGAAAAATTGGTCATGCTCTGGGGCTGCGAGGAAAAAATCTGCACCTAATTGAATAGCAAAAATCCCACACCTGAGGGATTTGTGCTATTCTCGCACCTGATTGAATACCCCCCCTTAGAATTTAGTACACACATGCCCACCTCATTGGCATTATAATAACTGCAATCTATATTGCGGTATTTTATACTTTTGTATGTTCTATACATTTATCATATTGTGGATTGCATTTTATTCTACTAATTTTGAGTTGTTTAGTAATTAATCTGTCATTTCAACTATCTACAAGCGAAGATCTGGTTTTTCCTTTCTTTTTGTGCATTTTGTGGTGCTCCCTTTCCTATGCGAACGTTTGCTTTGCTACTAGTCATCAGGGTGCATTGGTAGTACTCTGCACAGGCTCCTTTAGGATTATTTACAAAACGTTGATGGGGAATGAACACTTGTCAGAAACTGAAGATGCATTTGATTTTTTTTTTTGTCCGTCCTTATTCATGCTCTACAAACTTGTCAAATGAATGCCCATATGTACAAGCCCAAAAGTGGGGTCGCCCAAGAGCTCTTAACACGATTATCTGCAGAATAACTGCTGCCTGAAAAGCTCCACATATATGGTATCATTTATAAACCGCTATAGAAATAACAGACTTGTATAAAGTGCTTTTTTCTCTGAACTGGTTTGTAGTGTTTTAGCTCTAAACCCTACTAACTGCTTTATAATGGCTCTCTGATCAGGGGGTCTGCTCCATATGGGAAAATTACATTCAGGAACATTGCGTCCACCGGCTTCACAAGTTTTCCCTCGCAGCCCTTAGAGGTGTGAGTGGGAAACATGCAATGTCAGCACTACTGTAATGGGCTCAGCTGCCGAGAGGCCCGTTGGCACATTGCACAGATTTGTGACTGCCTCTGTATGCAAAAAATATGCAATATGTGTACTCGCAGTCAGTAAATGAAAATGCTGTAGCCTGCTGCAGGCCGGTGCTCAGTGCTGCAGGCCGGTGCTCAGTGCTGCAGGCCGGTGCTCAGTGCTGCAGGCCGGTGCTCAGTGCTGCAGGCCGGTGCTCAGTGCTGCAGGCCGGTGCTCAGTGCTGCAGGCCGGTGCTCAGTGCTGCAGGCCGGTGCTCAGTGCTGCAGGCCGGTGCTCAATCAATATTTTGAAACTTCTGATATTTGACGCGGTTTTACATTTTGTTGCAGTTTGTGCTTATTGGTTTCTCTCTGACATAGCTGTTTTTAGTTGGTATGTAAATTTAGGGTATAGCAATCTATACATCATCAAATGATGGAAGGTGAAATATTATTTGCCTCCCTTGTTCTTCTATATTCTTATATTAAAATGGGTTCTCTAATTGTTTTGTACATTCCAGAGGAGGTTGTATAATATTATTAATATAGTATTTCTTTAGTGCTCTCTTCACCCAGTGAAAGCAAACCTACCTCTTGATTCATGAGTTTTCTCTTCTGACCTGTAACAGACTGGATGTTAGTGCAAAGTGTTGTAGGACAGGTATGGCTCTTAATTACTACCTATAAGAACAAGAAACCTATCTGTATAAGCATCGTATAATGGGTCTTGTGTGTATGTTTATGCCTGGGGCATGCCACTGTATGTGTTACACATCAAAACCCTGTCTTTGTAAGTGGACAATGCTAGTGTACTGGGATTAAAGGGGGTTTGCTATGTGACAGTATTCTCGGTTATAAATGAGTAATATCCCACATGTCTATAGACGTTATTTAGCCATGTAAAAATTACATGAATCTGAAAGAAGTAAAATGCTGTGAAATACTCAAGGGAGATCTAAATGTTACATATTTCACATTTTGTTTAACCAATCAACCTAATGTAAACCGTTTAATTCTAGCCGTAATTGCTGTTGGCAATCATTAAAATCAGTACAGCGATTGTATAGTAGCAGCAGTGGAACGAGTAGCCAATTTGGACAGATGTATTGCTGGATTTGTCTCTTGTAGCCAGGCCAAGCCAGTGGATTGTTAGGGACACAGTATTCTCTGTTGGCATTTTATTGCAGCCAGGCTGATGCAGTCATTTACTGATAGATTTATTACCCGGCTTGATCGGCATTCAATCAGTGTGTGGGTACCATTAAATCACGCATGTGTTCATTGTGATAGAAATGATGGGATGTGCAGTGATATTCAACCTTGGCACAGGCTGATCAATCTTATTCTCATTATAAACAAAGTTGTTCAGTAGTTTAAATAAATCATAAGTCATGTAGTTACGCTTCTACTGGATTGTAACATGTTGTAATGGTTATTATGCAATATGCCAGAGCTAAATATTTTTTTTTTCTACTTTCAATACTCCATATGCTTAATCCTGGTTAAGTATATTAAATGTATCCCTGAATACATGGCTAAGCCTGTGCTTGGTTTGTGTCTCTACCAACTGAAATGTAACATCAACATCCCAGTTGGACTGAACTTCGTATGTATTGGATAAGCATCGTACAACACTGCGTTTTTTGTTTTTTAAATTTTTTTTGCAATATGCTGACCTTCTTCCCTGTATATTTGTGTGTGCATTTTCAGTGATTTAACCGAGCAGGCTAGTGAAAAATACTTTCAGTTGAGTTTTGCTTGCCTATGTATTTAAAATAAAACATTTGTTAATGCCACTTTTACTATGGATATTAAATACTGAGTTGTTTTTTCAATACTGAGTTTTGTTTTGTTTAATCAACACATTGTTTAAATGCTAAGATTATGTAATGGTTCTCATACTCATTGGGGGAAATGCAATTAGCTGCAGGATTTACAGCTTTTAGCTTCTGGGTTAACAGCCCGGAGCTATTCAATGACTGCCTGCTGTAAGCCCTGAGGATGCACTTAATACAGGACCTCAGGAGGGTGCAAACAGAAATATGGATTATGTGCACCCTCTGACTTACTGCGTGCCATAATTGCATAGCTCCAGACTCTTAACCTGGGATCTGTGTCTTACCGTGTGTTAGTTTACAGCAGGATATGAGGCTTACTGCGGGATATAATTAAATGGCTCCAGGTGCTTAACCCAGGAGCTGAAAGCCCGCGGTAAGCCCTGCGGCTAATTGAATTCCTGCCTGTGTGTGTTTGTGTATGTTATAAATAGAGGGCACATTATAACGCAGTCCGTTTTAATGTTATCACATGCTCTGGAATAGCTGGATGTTTATTGGACAACAGTTTTTAAATATTTTTTTTTATTTTCCCCCAGATGGTGTACCTCAGGTTTATTATTTTGGCCCTTGCGGGAAATACAATGCTATGGTGCTAGAACTACTGGGGCCAAGTTTGGAAGACTTATTTGACTTATGTGACAGAACATTTTCCCTAAAAACTGTTCTTATGATAGCCATACAGCTGGTAAGTAAGAGTGTGTAAGCTTTTCTACACGTTTGTCTTCATTCTTTTACTGCACTCTGATTACTATACATCTGTTGCATTTTATACCAAGACTCATCCCATTACCTTCAGCATTTTGAATAGAAAATCCACCATTGATATTGAGCTTGATTTCAAGCAATGAAAGTGGTCACATAGTGTTTTTGTCATAAAATGACCTTTAGGCTGCAGATCTGTCCTCATACACTGTTGCACAAGTTGCGCCAAATCCCCCCCTCTTGTACGCCAGGTCATGGGTGACATGACTGTGCCAAGTGTCTTTCTCACTCAAAACGTGCATCTTATTCATATACGTAAAAAAACTGAGACAGACAAAACTACATTGCTAGCTTGCAGTCATCAATTTGAAGGGCAACGTTTATATATCAGAATCTGTGTAAGCCACGTTTTTTTTCTCGCGGCAAGTTCCTTTGTATGTGTCTTAAACCTAATTTCTGTGCAGATAAAGTCGCAGCTCAGCACCTCTAGTACACTGAGTGGTGTTTTGCTGCATCTGCTATGCAAATAAGATTCAAAATGTAACTAAAATGATGGTACGTTACTCCCCTCAGGAGTGTCTGCAGCGCCGGGCATCTCATGCCCTATGACCTATAGATGCTAGATGTATGAGGACACATCAGTAGGTGTGCATCATACATTTTTATAAAATGTTACAGTAAAATGTAATGGAGCTCAATATAAAAATACAAATTGCAAATCCTCCCCACGCGGTGCTGCTATTCTATTCCAAGTTGGAAAAGGAAACTGAGGAAGCTCTTAAAAACTGATACTAAATGCAAAAGAAACACACACAACACAGATGGAAATATATGTATTGGCGGCTTGGAGTGTTCTACAGACTCAGTGTTACAGAAAACAGATGGCAGCTGAAAACAAATTGTGCAGATAACCAGGTCGTGTGAGCGTTATTACATGGCCGTCCTTAGTCACATTCACACTGAACATTCCTGAGATGTATGTAGATCTATGTGTGTTAAATATGTTCTGTATAAATTATGTGTGTGTGTACATATGCAGAACAGTCCTCATTACAGTTTACAGTAATATTTATTTTATTTTTCAACAGATTTCCCGCATGGAATATGTTCACTCAAAGAACTTGATATATAGAGATGTAAAGCCTGAAAACTTTTTGATAGGTCGTCCAGGAAACAAAAACCAGCAAATAATTCACATAATAGATTTTGGCTTGGCAAAAGAATATATAGACCCAGAAACAAAAAAGCACATACCCTACAGAGAACACAAGAGCCTTACAGGAACAGCTAGATACATGAGTATAAACACACATTTAGGAAAAGGTACGTATGATCATGACAAAGGCTTAATGCATCCAGTTCACATGTTGGTAACAATGCAATTTTTATGTTCATATGAATATACGTCTGAAGCTGTAAGTTTCCCTGCTCACTTTTTGAACTAGGGTTTGTTTTTCCTGTGGTGACAAATTACTTCCCTGTGTGGTATTGTAGTGGTAATTCAGGATAATGCTGAATTGATTTGTGACTCTCAAAAATCAACATGCAAGCACAAGGCCACATAGTGCTGACAAATAAAAAATAAACCCCACATAAAATAAAAGGTTATCTAAACTCAAAGAAGAAATCAGTCAGGGCAATGGCTTAGCAGGCATTATTTCAGTGCAAAAGGTGCAATTTAAGATCATATCAACAGGATTAACTGAAATTTGAACTGAGATAAACTTGGATGTTGTGGTTTATTTTCTCACTAGCGAAAATCACAGTTTTGTTCTTTAAAAGTGCAACTGCTTGCTGGGAAATCATACTCCATTCAACAGTTTCAATACAAATGAATGTCCTCCTTCACAGTATATCTAAATATGTTTATCTTTTGTTCTGTTTTGTTTGCTTAATTTTTATTCTATTTTATAACCACATCCTTATTTCGTATAGGGACAGACGTCAATAATTTTTCTGTCTTTTATATATTGTCCTGTTTGACATTTTACTAGAGGGTGATCGGTTCTGTTCCTGGGACATAGAACTTTATAATCTTAGCAGCATTTAAGCAAAGACTAGTACTATTGCATACAGAGCGCATAACCACATCATAATTTTATTGTAAGGACCCCTACAAGCCCATCTCCATAAAATCCACAACAGTATGTGAATACTTTTCAGGGAAATCTCTGCTCAAGTATTTCAGAGGTTCCAAAACTAGGTCCTGGTTTTAAGGATAACCATGATTGAGCACAGATGGTTAAATCAAATTGACTGAGGTACTAATTAAGTAACCTGTGCCCAAGCATGGTTATAAACCTGGACCATTAAGGTGCCTTGTGGATCGAGTTTTGGAACCTCTGACTGACTTCATTTTGCATCAATATGGGAAAACAGTGCTTGCTGCCTTTTTCTTACATCATTAGGTTTTCCCACTGCAGCAATGCACCTTCAGTAGCAAGACCAATGACTGTTTTGATACCCCTTTTTCCAAAATAAGTAAGTGTGTGTGTATATATATATATATATATATATATATATATATATATATATATATAATTATAGTGTGTATAATATATATATATTCAAACAAGCTTATCTGAATAATGAATTTTCATTAATGTAATTCTTCATTTTTTGTGTGTGTTGTGTGTATTTTGGATTAAACTTCTTTTAAATATACTACACTATGGAAAGTGTTCTCTCTTTTTAAGCCCTATATTTTGGAGTATTTAACCAGCGGCTTTTGTGTACATAAGAGGACCAACCTGGTGACACCTGAAAAAGGACTCATAAACAAATGCTTATTGTTCTGGGTGATTACGGTACGCATGCCATTTTCTCATAGTGTGCTACATTTTTCACTTAATACTACATTAAATAGGCGCTTGTTCTCACCTTTTGTTTTCTATGACTTTCTGGGATCATACAACAACTGATTCTTCCGGAGAACATACAGCTGCCACCGCAAAAACGGGATTTTAGTGGATCAAAACATTCATATTGTTATAAAGGAACTGCTTTTACACAGAAACATATGGGATTGAGCGCTGTTTCAGTACCATACTGTAGCGTGTGTGTATATGTATATATATGTGTGTGTATGTATGTATGTATATATATATATATATATATATATATATATATATACACACATATATATATATATATATACAGATACATACCGTACTGTGCAAAAGTTTTAGGCAGAGGTGGAAAAAAATGCTGCAGAGTTAAGAATGCTTTCAAAAATAGAAGTGTTAATTGATTTTTGTTAATTTAGAAAAATACACTATAAGTGAATGAACAGGAGAGAAATCTAAATCAAATCAATACATGGGTGACCACCCTTTGCCTTCAAAACAGAATTAATTCTTCTAGGTACACTTGCACAAAGTAAGGTTTTGTAGGATTATAGTCAGGTTTGTGATTAACCAAGCATCACAAACAGGTGATAATGATCATCATTTTCATATGTAGGTTAAACAGTCATTAACTGAAACAAAAACTGCTGTGTATGAGGCTTAAAACTGGGTGAGTAACAGCCAAACTCTGAACAGAGAAATCTATATCAAATCAATATTTGGTATGACCACCCTTTGCCTTTAAAACAGCTTCAATTCTTCTAGGTGCACTTGCACACAGTTTTTGTAGTAACTCTGCAAGGAGGTTGTTCCAAACATCTTTGAGAACTAACCACAGGTCCTCTGTGGATGTAGGCTTGCACAAATCCTTCTGTCTCTTCATGTAATCCCAGACTGACTCGATGATGCTGAGATCAGGGCGCTGTGGGGGCCATATCATCACTTCCAGGACTCCTTGTTCTTTTTTACGCTGAAGATAGTTCTTAATGACAATGGCTGTATGTTTGGGGTCGTTGTCCTACTGCAGAATACATTTGGAGCCAATCAGACGCCTCCCTGATGATACTGCATGATGGATAAGTATCTGTCTGTATTTCTCAGCATTTCGGACACCGTTAATACTGAACAAATTCCCAACTCCATTTGCTGAAATCAGCTCCAAACTTGCAAGGAACCTCCACCATGCTTCACTGTTACAAGCAGACACTCATTATTGTACCGCGCTCCAGCCCTTTGGCGAACAAACTGCCTTCTGTTACAGCCAAATATTTCAAATTTTGACTCCTCAGTCCAGAGCACCTGCTGCCATTTTTCTGCATCCCAGTTCCTATGTTTTCGTGCATAGTTAAGTTACTTGGCCTTGTTTCCATGTCAAAGGTATGGCTTTTTGGCCACAATTCTCTCATGAAGACCACTTCTGGCCAGACTTCTCCGATCAGTAGATGGGTGTACCTGGGTCCCACTGGTTTCTGCCAGTTCTGAGCTGATAACACTGCTGGACATCTTCCGATTTTGAAGGTAAGTAAGCACGATGTGTCTTTCATCTGATGCACTAAGTTTCCTTGGCCGACCACTGCATCTACGGTCATCAACGTTGCCCGTTTCTTTGTGCTTCTTCAAAAGAGCATGCACAGCACATCTTCAAACCCCCAGTCTGCTTTGAAATCTTTGCCTGGTAGAGACCTTGCTGATGCAGTATAACTACCTTATGTCTTGTTGCTGTGCTCAGTCTTGCCATGGTGTATGACCTGTGACATGAAACTCTCTTCCACAACCTCACCTTTGTAGCAGTTTTAAGCCGCCTACACTGCTGTTTCTGTTTCAGTTAGTGACTGTTTCAACCTACATATGAAAATGATGATCATTATCACCTGTTTGGTATGATTGGTTAATCATAAACCTGACAATAATCCTTAAGCTGCATACACACACAACGATTTAGTTAATGAACTATTTTAGTAAACGATTTTCTCCCTTGAAAAAATGAACTACAATCGTTTACAAAAATTGTTCATTTACTATGTTCATTTAATGTAATGAACGATTTTTTAGAAATACAAACGATTTTTGCATATTCCCTTACTGAAAATCGTTGAGTTGACAAGTCTGACTAAACTACAAATGTGAACGCGCATGAACGAAAATCGTTCGTTTGACTCAGAAAGTGAACTATTTCTACAAACTATTATCGTTACACGATTTTTTGAACGATTATCGTGAAACGATATTGTTTGTGTATGCAGCTTTGCTTTGTTCAATTGTACCAGAAGAATTGATGCTGTGTTGAAGGCAAAGAGTGGTTACCCCAAATATTGATTTGATTAGATTTCTCTCCTGTGTAGTTTATTTTTTATCAATTAACAAAAAACACCTCTATTTTTGAAAGCATCCTTACTTTGCAGCATTTTTTCCACACCTGCCTAAAACTTTTGCACATCATTCTGCGTGTGTGTGTGTGTATATATGTGAATATATATATATATATGTGTGTGTGTGTATATGTATGTATGTGTATATATATATATATATATATATGTATATATATATGTATATACATATATATATACACATAATATATAATATATATATACACACACACACCTATATATATATATATATATATATATATATATATATATATATATATATATATATATATATACACACACACACTGCTCTGCACCTGCACTTGCTCCGGTGCCCTCCAAGGGGGACAGCACCCCCAAAATGTAATAGTAACAAAAGACAGGCAGGCACTCAGAGTCTCAATAAATCCAATACCCTCACCAGAGGGATTTAATAGTCGACGTTTCGAGGTGATCCACCCCTTCCTCAGGACAACATAACTTATGTTATGTTGTCCTGAGGAAGGGGTGGATCACCTCGAAACGTTGGCTATTAAATCCCTCTGGTGAGGGTATTGGATTTACTGAGACTCTGAGTGCCGCCTGTCTTTTGTTACTAATAAATACTAATATAAATATATATATATATTTATTTATTTTAATGCCAAAAAATGCAAGATCATGCACTTGGGTCTCAAAAATCCAAAGGCTAAATATAGTATTAATGGCACTACTGAAGCGGAAAGGGATTTAGGAGTCACTTTTTCAGGTGACTTAAAGGCAAGCAAACATTGTAACAAAGCAATGAGGAAGGCAAATCAGATGCTTGGTTGCATAGGGAGAGGAATCAGTAGCAGAAAGAAAGAAGTGATAATACCACTGTATAGGTCATTGGTACGTCCTCATCTCGAATACTGTGTTCAGTTCTGGAGGCCATATCTCCAGAAGGATATTAATACGTTAGAGACTGTACTAAGAAGGGCAACTAAAATGGTGCAAGGACTACACCACAAAACGTACCAGGAAAGACTAAAAGATCTTAATATGTATAGTTTGGAGCAGAGAAGTGAAAGGGGGGACATGATAGAAATGTTCAAATATGTAAAGGGTTTTAACAAAGTAAAGGAAGGAGACATTTGCCCTGATTCAGACCCACTCGCGAGCGGCTGTCTGCTCGCAAGTGGGTCGATGGTTTGCACTGCGCATGCGCATGACGGAGGGAGCTCCGTCGTGCGCATGCGCGAGACGTGACGAGCGAAGGACTTTCCTTCGCTCGTAGTGTCTCATCAAAGGGGGCGTGCTGTCGATGTTGACTGACAGCACGCCCCCTTTGGTGGGCGTGCCGGGGGCGTGCCTGCTAGACGGAGGCGTTCCCAAGGGAACGCCTACCGTCTGAAGCCGGCCCCACTGACATCACTAGTGATGTCAGTGGGAGTGATTTTGGCTCTGATAGAGCCAAAATCACTCCTGGCCTTGCGGTTGAGAAACTCAACCGCAGGCTTCTGCTCGCAGTGGCGATGGTCGCGATGGTCAAGACCATCGCGACCATCATCCTGCACGCTCGTACATGCTGTGGGTGGTGACCCACAGCTATACGAGCGTCCAGGAGGACGCTCCATTTTAATGGAGGTGGGCCCTGATTCAGAGCGAGCGCTCTGGTCAGAGCGTCCGGCTCTGAATCAGGGCCATTCTTCAAAGAGAAGTATTAGAACAAGAGGACATGTTCTAAAACTGGAGGGTGGTAGGTTCAGGGGAAATTTGAGGAAAAATTACTTCACAAGAAGCATAGTGGACAAGTGGAATAGCCTCCCATCAGAGGTGGTAGGGGCTAAGACAGTAGAGCAATTTAAACATGCATGGGATAGACATAAGGATTTCACACAGCCTGCAGGTAATTTTATACAATATTTCAATAATTTTGTGGCTCAAGCAAAGTTTGTGTACAGAAATTAAATTCATTTATTTTACATATACACCTTATACACACACACTATTTTTAATTTGTGCCTCAGACAAAGTTTGTGTACATTCATCCTTCAAAAATCAAAGGTTTCATTATCCCAGTCATGCCAAAATTATTCTATATGTCGGAATATTTGGATATGGGAGACTCGACCTGTGTGTGTATGTAAATATTTGTATGTATATATATATAATGTGTGCATGTATGTATATATATGTGTGTATATATATATGTGTGTGTGTGTGTGTGTGTGTATATATATATATATATATATATATATATATATATATATATATATATATATATATATATATATATATATATATATATATATATAGCGTATAAAGAAAGTGGTGCAGCACTCCAGGCGTCTTAGAAATGAAGAACTCTTATGCAGCATATGTGAAAAAGGCAACGTTTCAATGCCGTTTATTGTGGCATTTTCGTCAGGCTAAAGACAAACAATTACATCTTACCTTAAATAACCCCGTGAAGTGAACGCCGGAAACGGGACCACACGCTCGTTCAATCGGCGCACAAAGGATTGTGGGATTGTTCCCAAGGGACTTAATGAGCAATTAGGACTCAGTAATTTTCTATAATCTTTTGCACCTATTATCTTTGTGTTAGTTATTATTAATCTAATTGATCTTTATATTGCAATCGCTTTTTACATTGTTGTTTACTTTATAATTATTGGCCATATATAATATTGTTCCATGGCTTTATGTCCCTGACACGATCATCTATTCTATCTATATACATGCGCTTTGTTCCTATTACCCATATTTTTTGTTGTGTTGGTTTATTTTTGTTTTTTTGTATCTATGGTGATGGTAGCACTTTGATGACGCATCTGTTGATGACGTCATCCTTTGTGCGCCGATTGAACGGGCGTGTGGTCCCGTTTCCGGCGTTCACTTCACGGGGTTATTTAAGGTAAGATGTAATTGTTTGTCTTTAGCCTGACGAAAATGCCACAATAAACGGCATTGAAACGTTGCCTTTTTCACATATGCTGCATAAGAGTTCTTCATTTCTAAGACGCCTGGAGTGCTGCACCACTTTCTTTATACGCTGTGTATCTTACCTTGTGCGGGCACCCGACGCTGCTGTATGTCATAAGGGAGAGCCGGACCTTCCGCTATATATATATATATATATATATACACATATACAGACAGACAGACAGATCCATAAATATTGGGACATTGACAGAATTTTCATATTTTGTCCTCTATTCACCACCACAATAGCTTTGAAATGAAACAAACAAGATGTGATTTAACTGCAAGCTTTCAGATTTAATTTGAGGGTATTTACATCCAAATCAGGTGAACAGTGTAGGAATTACTACGGTTTCTATATGTGCCTCCCACTTTTTAAGGGGCCAAAAGTAATGGGACAAACTAAACAATCCTAAATCTAACTTTCACTTTTTAATACTTTGTTGCAAATCCTTGGCAGGCAATTACAGCCTGAAGTCTGGAACACATAGACATCACCAGACGCTGGGTTTCATCCCTGGTGATGCTCTGCCAGGCCTCTACTGCAAATGTCTTCAGTTCCTGCTTGTTCTTGGGGCATTTTCCCTTCAGTTTTGTCTTCATCAAGTGAAATGCATGCTCAATCGGATTCAGGTCAGGGGACTGACTTGGCCATTGCATAACATTCCACTTTTAAGCCTTAAAAAGCTATTTGGTTGCTTTTGCAGTATGCTTCAGGTCATTGTCCATCTGCACTGTGAAGCGCTGTCCAATGAGTTCTGAAGCATTTGACTAAATATGAGCATATAATATTGCCCGAAACACTTCAGAATTCATTCTGCTGCTTTTGTCAGCAGTAACATCATCAATAAATACAAGGGAACCAGTTCCATTGGCAGCCATACATGCCCACGCCATGACACTACCACCACCATGCTTCACTGATGAGGTGGTATGTTTTGGATCATGAGCACTTCCTTTCCTTCTCTTCTCTTCCCATCACTCTGGTACAAGTTGATCTTTGTCTCATCTGTCCATAGGATGTTGTTCCAGAACTGTAATGGCTTTTTTAGGTGTTGTTTGGCAAACTCTAATGTGGTCTTCCTGTTTTTGTGGCTCACCAATGGTTTGCATCTTGTGGTAAACCCTCTATATTCACTCTTGTGAAGTCTTCTCTTGATTGTTGACTTTGACACATATACATCTACATCTTGGAGAGTGTTCTTGATGTGGCCAACTGTTGTGAAGTGGTTTTTCTTCACCAGGGAAATAATTCTTTTGTCATCCACCACAGTTGTTTTCCGTGGTCTTCCGGGTCTTTTGGTGTTGCTGAGCTCTCCGGTGCGTTCTTTCTTTTTAAGAATGTTCCAAACAGTTGATTTGGCCACTCCTAATGTTTTTGCAATCTCTCTGATGGGGTTGTTTTCATTTTTCAGCCTAATGATGGCTTGCTTCACTGATAGTGACAGCTCTTTGTATCTCATATTGAGAGTTGACAGCAACTGATTCCAAATGCAAATGTCACACCTAGAATCAACTCCAGACCTTTTACCTGCTTAATTGATAATGAAATAACGAGGGAATAGCCCACACCTGTCCATGAAATAGCTTTTGAGTTGATAGTCCCATTACTTTTGGCCCCTTAAAAAGTGGGAGGCACATATTGAAAATGTTGTAATTCCTACACCGTTCATCCGATTTGGATAGAATTACCCTCAAATTAAATCTGAAAGTCTGCAGTTAAATCACATCTTGTTTGTTTCATTTCAAAACCATTGTGGTGGTGAATAGAGGCCAAAATATGAAAATTCTGTCAATGTCCCAATATTTATGGACCTGACTGTATACACACACACACACACACACACACACACACACACACACACACGTCGAGTCTCCCATATCCAAACCTGCACGTGTCAGAACCCGTGCGGTTCCTCTTTCCTGTCTGCGGTTTTGCTCTGGTGCTTCTAACACACATTTGACACAATCTCAGCAGTTAGTTGCATCAACTGAGTGCGCTAGTAGCACCAGAGCGGAGAGTGACCCCAGACAATTGTGTGTGTAATAAATATATATATTTAATTTTTTTTTTTGCAAGGATTGGGATAGCACCCATTCATTCTGAGACAGTGTTTGATGATGGTTAATTTGATTTTCCAATTACTATATATTTTTTTTTAACTATTATTCATTTATATTTTAATGGAGGCCTTTTTTTTTTTACCACTGTGTACAGTGTATTAAGAACTATCATCTTTCCAGCACTGACTCCATTACATGCTACTTGAAAATTTTGGCTGCAGTATATGATGAATGTATTACTCATTGTAGCACAGTTCTGATCTCCTGCCCTGTACAGTTCTCATCGGATTACTAAACTGGCTGCTTTGTGCCACTCGTTGAAATTTGCCATTAGTTGATCTGCAGTTTTTTGCCTGTTGTGCTTACAACTTTAATGCATAGATATCCTTATGGATTATGCACTTCCACCCGCTGTTTGGTAATACAGTTTTTCCTCTGCATTCCTTGTAGATTCTATTGCACATGCAACTGTGGCACTTTTATTTGTACGGACTATGCCCAACAATCACCCTCTTTCTAAGTCACTGACATTTCCTCTTGATGCCATTGTTTGTCATAAATTTAAGCAACCAGGCTTGCCAAGACCCTGACCTTACTGGAATGTTATTTTATTACATAACCCTTTAGTTCAGCCACATCTGTGTGGATGTTTTATTTAAAAGGTACTTTACCAATACATTCATTAACCTAATTTTTAAGTGCATTCTGGATACGTTCTATGCAGTTGTGACCAAAGTGCTGACTAAACCGGATTGAAAGCATACTGCATGTTGTATGTTGTCTATGTTTTAATTTTGTATACCGGTATTTAGGTTTAAAAATACTGTATTATACTGCACAAGTGTGCTAATCATATTTATTCTTAAACAGTAAAAATTTATTAATATGAAATAAACAATATATTTATATATTTTAAATATATTGTTTAAGAGACCGAATCCTCTATTTTTACTAATTATTGGGCTATTATCTGTTTTATACATTTCCTCTTGGTGAAAGAGTATAGGAACAACCATTTAGATGATATAGAATAAGTGCAGATATCGCCATCTGTTTTTAGCTAAACCGCATTAGGCTCCGATTACAAATATTTTAGATGTTTATACGAATCCTTATTGATTTGAGAACACTTTTCTGGAGGCAGATCTTAGGCCAGAGGTTCACAAACGCGATCCTCAAGGCTCGCAAACAGTTGAGGTTTTAGAGAGATCCATGGTTGAGCACAGGTGACTTAATTAGTACCTCAGTAAATTTGATTTAACCACCCGTGCTCAACCATGGATAACTCTAAAGCTGCATACACACACAACAATTTAGTAAATGAACAATTTTAGTAAACTATTTTCATTACATTTTTCAAAAATTTTTACTAAATGTAATGAACGATTTTTTTGAACTACAATCCTATTTTTGCATATTCCCTTACTGAAAATCGTTGAGTTGGTCAGTCTGACTGAACTACAAACGTGAATGCGCATGAACGATGATCGTTCATCGTTTTAACTCCGAAAGTGAACGATTTTTTTGAACAATAAATGATATTGTTATCGATAATCGTTCAAAAAATCGCGTGTGTATGCACCTTTAAACCTGAACTGATGGGGAGCCTTGAGCAACGCGTTTGGGAACCTCTGTCTTAGGTGGTAAGTGCTTTTGGCTGCCAGGGTAAGAAGTTTGGATGAGATAGTTAGGCAACCTGTCCAGAAAGTATTTAAAGGTCAAGCAGGCATGGAGACTCCAAATATACAGTAGCCAGCCAGGGCTGTCCACATACAAGGGATGGAAGATGATTTTCAAATCACTGATGCTTATTTTATCATTTCTGAAACAGGAATGGTCCCAGAAAGAGCTTTGTACGAAACTGCTTTAGCACGCGTTCAAAAACCTGCTTACCAAAGTTGAATACTGCTTTCGTCTAGAGCACAGGTTCTCAAACTCGGTCCTCAGGATCCCAAACAGTGCATGTTTTCCAGGTATCCTCACAGAATCACAAGTGAAATAATTAGCTCCACCTGTTGATCTTTTAAAATGTGTCAGTGAGTAATGAATACACCTGTGCTCCTGCTGGGTGATCTGGAAAATGTGACGTGTGTGAGAGAACCACTGGTCTAGAGTGTCAAAAACCATTACAGAATCAATTATCCAATACTGCACTAGTAAATGGTCCATTCCATGTAGAGGACACTGTTTTAAACAATGTTGCTTTCCCTGTTTTTGTCCTTATCTGTATATATTTGTATAGAAGTTTGTGTAGTTTATATGCGGTATCCAGAAAATACTCGTTTAGGTTCAGTAATCACCTTTTGCACTTCTGATGACCAGTTGTGAAAGTGCTGTGCGTTTGGGTGAATTGTTATATTTTAATTGGTAAAGTCGTTTACTAGTGCTATGTTATAGTACTTGTTGCTTCAGTGTCCGTCCCCCTTCCCACAATGCACACTGCTCTTAAAGCAAAAGAATCTGGCTTAATATATAAAGGTTTTTTCTTTTGTTTTGTGTTTTTGGTGCTTTCTTTTTTCCTTATATGACTTGCTAAATTGTTGCCTCTGATCTGGTAGACTTAAACGTATTATAAAACACATGGATTTAAAATTCACCTACAGTACATAGCTGTTTACTAATGATGTGTACCCAGCACGATCTCGTTCGCAACTGGACACAGCGGGAGTCCCGGCATCGACAACTGCATTCACACTTGCCGATGCCGGGAGCGACGGCGGCATGGCCCCCGCTGACAATATCGGCGATATCTGGCGATGTCTCTGACGATGTGTGCGGGAGCGCACATAGAGCGAAATAATAGGCTATGTCTCACGAAAACACATAGGGTCCGCGATAAGCTTGCAGACCTATGTGTGTTCGCCTTTTTTAAGGTGAAAAAATGGCACTTATCGTGGATTATTTTTCTGGACACATCGGGTCACGAAAAAAAAGCCCCGATAAGTGCCGACGTCTGGCTGACTACTGGGCTAATTGGATAGCCCCAGGGAATCCATTAGCGCCCGAACAATGTTCAGGGCTAATCGGATACCCCCCATAGTCAGCGACATAGCCGGTACACACTGGCCGATGTGGACGATATGTCTAGTGCGTACCTATCTTACGCAGCAGGTTGATTTGGTTGTTGGTTTGCTAGTCTGTATAGTTGGTTTGCTCACCTGTTTTTGGCCCAGGTTGTCTCCTGATCCATCTCTGTCTGCTTCTGATCCTGGCCCGCAGCTCGTTTAATCACTTTTCATTTACTTTACCTTCCATGGCCTTTTGGCCTGTTGATGAATTAAGTTAAGTGAATGAATTAATATTTTCAATATCTTTCTACCAGCTTGAATTGGCTTCAGGCATTCCCTTTTTGCACCTGCTGTGCCTACTACACCTGTGCAACCAGCTGCTGTCCCCACCGTTCCCTCGCTACTGTGTTACAGTGTATTTCCTCAGGTCTCCTGGGCATGCTTCATCCACTGTGTGATGCAATTAGTGCTGCAGCCTAGTAACTGCATCTCTGTATATGCAGAAATGGCTTATATAATTTATCTTCTTTGGCAGGGACCATTCATGTTCTAGACAATTCTACAGTCTTTGTTTCTGTAAATATTCAATAACCCTGGTAGCATGTTGTGTGCAAATCTTCACCAGGGTGCTGTGACCATAGGCACGTATGGTACCATAATTCATACCTTGGATCTTGGGTGAAGTAACCACTGTTAGCCACCTCATGTTAAGGCTTTTAAAATAAAATTGAGAATGAGATGGCTGACTGTAGTTTTCCAGCATCTATTATACCACTTTCAGATATAAATTCCCAGCTTCAAGCCGGCTTAGAACCGGGACACCAAGCACAGTTTGGAGCCAGGCTGCCCCTTTCACCCTTCACACCGGACCAGGGTCTTGCAGTGACCCGGGTCTTCCGGCGTTCAGTGGGTGCTTGGAGATTACCTCATTTCTAAGCGCCACTGTCCCGGGCCAATCAATTTGTTTTAGACGTGACACTGGTCATCACGACCCGGGTCGCCCCTCTCACACTTAAGCCAGATCGTCCTGGGAGAAGCCCTGCTGGCGAGCAGGGTCGCGAACCCAGGACTGTCAACCCTGGTCTCACCTTTCAGACGTTCACATGCAAAAACCAAGGATTTAGGCGTAAGTCTGAAAGGGTATCAAAGTGCTTATTACTCTCTTCTATAATAAAACTATTGTCTGCTCTAGAGTACCCCTAAACACATCCTGGAAATATAATAGCTAGATTGGTGCTTGCACTATTCTGTCAAGGGCCATTTTTGTTAGTCAATATGACCTGAAGCCGGGGAATGTCAAAGCCTGTGTGGTTCTTCAGAAATCATTGCAGGTAATAACTCTCCAACCAACAAACTAAATCTTCCCTTCATGATCATTGATATTTTACCACCATTATCATTCATTTAATAGAAAAAGCCGTGGTTAGAAATTCTAATTCCTGTAACTCATCCTGAAAACTTCCCTCTAACGTACCACACCAGCATGTTTCTAGCGGGCCCAATGTGTTGGAAATATTTGCCTCTCTATTTGCAAGTTGGTGGTCCTTCATAAAGCAGACCTTAATGTTTTCCTGTCAAGTCTGAATCATTAAACACTTATTGTAAGTTAATCTTGGCTTGAAGAAAATGTCCTAATCATTGGAAGTTCTGTACAGTCCTGTCTTGTGGTTCTTCTTGCTTGGAGCCTTGTCATAGAATTAGTTAAAGCTGAACCTGTTCCATCCACTCTTTAGACGGCCTAGGATCTGCAATTCTCCAGAGTAGTTGCAATTAGTATTTTTTTCTTACTTGTATGGTCACTACACATTTGTTGCGACAGCAATTTAATCCATCCACTAGACCTATTGATTTTCTTTATGTCCTCTTTCTGCATCCAATACCCAAACCATGTTTGAGTACATCAAGAGGAACTCATCCCACTTCTCCTGGAGCTGGGTTTCTTCTTTGTAATTATTGTGAGGGCTATGTGCTTGGTTTTATTTCTAAATTTACCAAATTGATCATGAATAAATGATTACCTCTTACTTTTACACATTATTGGATTCATTGATTACATTCAGGGAGTTTAAATTTTTTCTTTTTTATGCTATTTGATGCATACATTTTCCTCTATATTAAGAAACTTTAAAGTAGAGCGACACACACTCACTATTTACATGATATTGATGTATTCATCAGACTTAGAGGCATATTAAATTTGGAGCAAAAAGTCAGTTATCGCTGGATTCCAGGTAGAAAAAAGTATCGCGCTCGTCCCTGCGATACCCCATATTCATTTTCAAATCGGCGAAAATGGGACCTGGGGAAAAGGAAACTTGCGAAATGTTTTTGTCATTTTTGGGGAAATTAGCCTGACAACCCCCAAAAGATGGTCTGACATTGGGGTTCACTATGGGTACCCCTGAATAGCTTTGCTAAAGGTATTTGGGGTCCTTAAAAGGTCTCAATAGGTGCTATTTAGCGTCTTTGGGAAAGTGGTGAAGAATAGCATTTAGCAACTCTTTTGGGGAAAAATAAGTAGTCCCATCAAATTTGGGGTACATGAAAATGGGTACTAGTATATTTTAAAGTGACTAATGGGAAGTTTTAAAAATTGTGAAAAATCCACCTGCCGCAACCACCTGCAATAAAAAAAACACCCTGGGCATACTTGGGGACGCCCCCTGAGTCTATTTCACTAGTTAGAAGTTTGTCCCCCAACTTTTTTTTTTTCGCCGCCGAAATGAAAGTACCTTTTTTAGGGTGTCCTGTGGTACTTTTTAAAAATTTTATGATACAGAACACCTTTTGGGGACTGTCCAAGGGGTGTAGGGTGTTTTTTTTTTTTTTTTAAAGGTCGTACCCCCAAAACCCCAATTCTGCACTTTCTTTTTTGCCACCTACTCATAGGTGATGATACTTTTTCGCTGGGTCTAATGCACTGACTTTTTGCTCCAGTGAAAAAGTCAGGAAAATTGAATACGGGATAAGTCAAACCTGCGAAAATGACGTAATTGGCGAAAAAGTATCACCCATAACTGCTTTTCGCAGCCTAATTGAATACGGCCCTTAGTTTTAGATTGTTCCCGTGTCAAATCTGTTTTAGAATAGCTCAGTGAAAATGGATTGTTCACCAAAATGTATAACTATTTTGAACAGTGGCAGCTTACATTCCTGAGATACTGTAGCATAGATGGTTTCCGACTGGTCTTTTGATGGACCCTGAGAAAGGATCAGCAATATTGAACTGTCACAATCCATTGATCTGAAGCTGTGCACTATTTTTTTGTGGTTTGCAAACTATTATTGCTTTTTTTTTATCAAGAGACCCCCTACCTTTCTTCTTTGAAGTTAATGCTGACATAATTAGAGTAGGGAGCAGTCTTATGCCAGCAAAGTAATTCTTTCAAATACCATCTATGTGGATGATGCTGAAAGTAATTGTAGCATGGGGACGGAACTGCGTTGGAGGAGTAGAAACCTTCTTGATGGGGCACATAATCATAACATGTTGCAGGAAAATGTTTATGGTATGCCCTAAATTATAATGTTAGTGTTGCAGATGTCCAGTGACCACAAATAAATACCTACGGCGACTATAAACGTACATTTATGCTGACTTATAGCGACAGTCTAACCTGATCACAGGCGAAGTAGCCAGTGAGAGAATAAATGTAAGATATTGTGTTATTGTAAGGTAGTAGGGGTGCACTTATTGAGCTATCAAATAGATTGGATGTATGAACTTTTTAAACGGAAGTCTGCTTGCTACCTGCTACTATCATTGTCTAATTGTGTTGCTTCCAGTTTGCCTCCTGCCTCTGTCACATGCAGCCCGTGTCACAGGCCAGATGCTTCTCACAAGATAATTTTCTGACATATGTGCTGCTGTGAAAATCTGACATCTTGGTGGTACTCTGGGTTCTTTCGGTTACCCACTTCTGTTTTGCATGAGTTGTACATAAAATTAGGTAGAATTTAGGAGCTGATCGGTCATACCCCTTTCCAACATGAGCCAGGGCTACGACACGGGTAATTGAACACAGCCTCAACCTGTGTCTCAGCTTGGGACCCCCTTTCACACTACACCTTGGGCCTAGGAAATTCCCTGGGTCCTCCCTGTTCACGCTGAACCCATATCTGCTCTGGCATTGAGCGAGTCATTTAAAGGGGATGCTTTTTTTGGCTCCTAATAATGAGCTCATGAAAACTGGGTGGTGACTTGGCTGCTTGGTGATGGGTGGAGACTGCATTGTTGTAATTCTCTCCTTCTCACCCCTCACTGCCAGCAGTGTCAGAAACGGGTCAGACAGGGGCTTAACTAGAACTTTGTGGGCCCAAAATTTTTATGGGGTCCCCACCAACTCAGGTCTCAACCAGAGTTTATACATATACTGTATATGCATGTGTGCATGTATATATGTGATCGCGCAGAACTAAAAAAGTCCCAGGGACCCCCTCACTTTAACAAAATTGGGGTTCTACTCCACTATTTTTGGGTCCCATTATATATTATGGGGGGTGAGGGCAGGCAGCAGTTGGGACAGTGCTGGGGGCAGGTAGCAGTTGAGTAGAGCTTTCGGGCTAAAGGCAGGGAGACGTTAGGGTAGAGCTGGGGTAGAGGAGAGTAAGAGCAGGCAGTGCTGGGGATAGGGAGGGGGTAAGGCTAGATACCCGCGGGCAAGGAGGGTGTTAGGGGAAAGCCGTGCTGGGAGTAGAGAGGGGGTAAAGGTGAATAGCATCTGGGGCAAGAAGAGATTAAGGGCAGGCAGTGCTGGGGGTAGGGAGCGGGCAAGGGTAGATGGCAGCTGGGGCTGTACTTTTGGGGGGCAAGGAGGTGCAGGCAGTGCTTGGGGCTAGGAAGGAGGTAAGGGTAGTTAGAAGGGCAGCTTAAAGTAGTAGTAGTAGTAGCACCAGCAGCAGCAGCCCTCCCCAACACCCACAGCACCAAACAGCCAAATGTACTTTTGTGCCGTGGCCTGCTGTCGGGGCCGTGTGCCGGGTCCGTCCTGCTGACTGGTGCTGCAGCATCAAAGGAAGCTAAACTTGGGCTAGCTTGCTCCACATACACTTTTTACTGACTGGGCCAGGGAGGCATCAATAATTTTATCAGGAGCTAGGGGGATTGGCTGCAGTAGCGACGGCGATTCTAATGGGTGGTCTGGTGCACACCTGGACCACCCCGTAGTTTCGCCTGGATGCAGGTGGTTTCTTGTTGGACTGGCGGGCCCCCTAAGCTGCCAGGCCCCATAACAAGCGCACCCCCTGCACCCTCTATAGCTACGCCACTGGGGTCAGGTCATCTGCAAGCACCCTGAACAGCCAATCAAGTATTTTCAGCTCAACCA
This sequence comes from Taudactylus pleione, assembly GCA_031769625.1. Classification (NCBI taxonomy): domain Eukaryota; kingdom Metazoa; phylum Chordata; class Amphibia; order Anura; family Myobatrachidae; genus Taudactylus; species Taudactylus pleione. The sequence continues at coordinate 4,889,830 of JAUIMM010000161.1, forward strand.
GCTAACTTTATAGTAAAGCTAATCCCATAAAGTAGGTGTACACTACTACATAACACCCAATACAATGCCAATATCGCACAGCTCCACCTTTGTTATAATATAATAAAGTAGAAGTGTGCAATACGTTCTCACAAACAGTTCTTTTACTGCTCACTATTGTCATGTGGTGAATGTACTATCGTCTGATCTTTATGGTACACCGTAATGCCATGAAGCATCCTGTACACGACAGTGTTTCTTGTATGACAGTACTTTAGCAAATACTGAAATTGAATTCAAGAATAGACGCAAGAAAAATCTGTGCTGCATAAGTAGAATTTGAAAGCAGGTCAGATTAGTGATCTATCTGTTCTATCCATTTTCCTGTGTCCGATTACATCTGTTCAGGATTTCTGAATTCATTAACGGATTGCTTGGTGTGTTTATAAAATGTCAGCCACAACCGCTCCCCCTCTCACTATCTGTTCACCTTGCATAAAAACAGCATGTAAACTTACAAGGCTAACAGGTTGTAAATTCAGCTGGATTTTCCCTTTTCATGGAAAATATACTCAAAATAGGTTGTTGCTGCCCCCTGCTGTCCGAGAAATAGAAGTTCTTGATTATTGTTCTAATATCTTTTTGAAGTGCACTGCATAATCTAAAACCTTAGGTGATTTGAGTAAAATTGTCACTATCTCACACTTGATAAATGTCAAGTAAGCAATCGGCGATATCCTAAAACTAGCCTAAAGTATTTCTTCCGCCTATGTGTGAGCACTGCTTCTTGAAATGTATGGAGCCTTAGCACAGAAATGCTATTGTATTGTCACCCACTAAAGCATGCAAAGCATTCATGTGGATTATATTATAGGGGGACTCAGTCACTCTGTCCTAGCATGCTTGAAAATATTTTTGTTGTGTGGGAAAAGTATTCGGCTGCCAAGCAGTAGGTCTGCCTAATAAGTACATTCATTAGTAGAATTCAAAGCCTATTCTGTCAATGATGTTTTGTCATTGGCACTTTTGGCTGACTTGTTTGTGATGTGTCCTATGTAATGCTACATCTCCAGTTCTAGTTCTAATATGGGTCTTCAGCAAGTCTGTACACGTCACTCTAAAAAGTTCAGCTAGGGACAAACATTAGAAGCCTGAAGCTTTGCAAGTCCACAAAATCCACCCTTTGCGCACAATACAATAGTATATCAGCCTTGCCATAGACCAATGTATGATTTTGCTTAATTATCTATTTTACAGCCAAAATTACCAGTTAGTCTGAGCCATGCGCCCATACATTAATTGAAAATGCCAGCCATGTGAATACAGACTAAACATAATAGAGCTTCAACTGTAGTATGGGGATTGTGTATGGAGGGCAGAGCATACATCGGGGAACAGACTCCATTCGCAAGGCCACATTCGCAAATTTCCAAAGCTGGCTGCACACACAAATATTGCTTGTGACTATGGTCAATTGTCCTCCTGACGGCGTGTTAGGCCCAGATGACATATGCCAGGCAATGATCCTGTTATCTCTCAGCCACCATGGTAACCTTGCTGTTTTATTTTTTCATCTGTGATTATTCTACACACTCACCCTCTCCAACAGACCTCGCCTTAAAAAAAAATACCCTTTGGCAGAGTTTCACTGTGTAACTTACTGTTTAATAAAATCGATTGAATTCCCCACTGAACTACTGACTAACCTTCAACTTAACTTACTCATTATTATCAATATAATTATCCTAGCTCTATCAGAAATAAAAGTTAAGATGGGAAGAGGTGGAAAATACTTGTGTTCATGGCTTAAATGATATCCATCAGTGTATATTTGGTACCAGTGTGCATGAGGTTAGGGGTGTTGATGCCAAAATGCTGAAACAAATTAGTCAGACTTCCCATCCCAAATGAGCCATGTGAACGTTTGTTTAAGAATTAAAAAATTCTACCTGTAAGAAGACAAGAGACTATAGTGTACAAGCAGGAGTCCTGCACGGTCAGATACTAGTCAGATGTTTGCAAAATTTGTACTTGTTGCTCTTTGTTTGGCAAGTTAGTATTACAATATCAAGGCTTGTTCTTTTCTCTCATATCATTCATTTGTGTTTTTAATTCAGTTTTTAAGGTTGACTTGTTTCCAGTGGCGTATCTAGAATGGGTGCAGGGTGGCTTCAATCACACACCCTGCACCCATGTTCTTCAATACTTAACTTTCCAGAGCTCTGCAGCAGCAGCGCTACACAAATCACCGGGAAATGGCACTGCAACCATTTTCCTGGAGTTTTGTGAAAATAAGGTAGACAAATTGCCAGGAAAATGTCCACCACACTGTTTTCCTGGAGACCTGTGTATGCTCAGACTCCAGAGCCTCCCTTAAATCGCCACCTAGATAGGAGGGGGCCCGAGCTGATACTGCACACGGGCTCCGTCCTCTCTCAATACGCCCCAGCTTGTTGCATCTGAAAAAATAAACATCCATCTTCTTGCCTTGGGCATTTGGTGTTGCAGACTACAGTAGATAGTGAAGAACATTTAATATCCATCAACTGGATGAGAAAATAAAAAAAACACATCTTGAATGGTCAGCTATATAAAATGTCAGTCTGTCCCGTCTGTGATGTTCTGAGCATCTAGTTTATATGAGGTGAGAAGAAGGGGAGCCATCAAGCAGCACTTATGGCTGTGTACGATGTATAAACCAACTGCCACCTAAATGTTTTTCTCCAAAGATGGACTAAAATATTCTTATTCATTTCACTGCACACAACGCAATGTTTGAGTCCCTTAAGTTAATGAGAATAAAGTGACCTATCCCGTATGATTATTTGCCGAGCTGTGTTGAGAAATACATTTTCTGACAAAATATCTTTTTTTTTTTTTTCTATAGAGCAAAGCAGAAGAGACGATTTAGAAGCATTAGGTCATATGTTTATGTATTTTCTACGAGGAAGCCTACCCTGGCAAGGACTAAAGGTACACTTATTTTATTTTTGTATTTTTAGCTTTTTTTGTAATTTTAAATAGTAATTTTCTTTGACAATTTCTGAGTTTTTTTTGTTTTTTTTTATATATATTTTAAAGTTTGCTACATATGTAAAAGTAGATCTAGTTTTATTACTATGAAGGCAGATTTCTAAACTACCCACTAAAGTAACAACATGCCTCTAAGGAACTCCTTTTAAGGCTATCTGTAAAAGAATATTTGCATGGCAGCCCTTTCAGTCATTGCTTTACCACATGGCGTTGACTCTTCATGAGGCAGCGCTTGTACCTTCTACTTATTTCTATTTTAACCCGGGTGTAGCTCAGAAATCCTTTTTGTTTACGCTATCTGTGTAGTGCTACTCATCCCAAGCAGAAATACAGTGCCTTGCAAAAGTATTCACCCCCCCCCCCCCCTTGGCGTTTTATCTTTTTTTTTGTTACATTACAACCTGTAATTAATTATTTTTTTTTAATCTGAATTTTATGTGATGGATCTGCACAAAATAGTCCAAATTTGGTGAAGTGAAATGAGAAAAAAAATATATAAAAAAAGAATCTTTATAAATAAAATTCTGAAAATTGGCATGTGCATATGTAATCACCCCCTTTGCTATGAAGCCTCTCAAAAGTTCTGGTGCAACCAATTACCTTCAGAAGTCACATAATTAGTGAAATGAAGTCCACCTGTGTGAAATCTAAAGGGGGGTATCCACTACACGATTTTAGCAGGCGATTGAACGATAACGACGTCGTGATCGTTCAATCGTTTAAAAATAGTTTATAAATCATGCAGTATTTGGTCGTTAACGATCAACGATGCGCGCTCACGCTGGTCGTTTGATCGTCTTGTCAGTCGACCGAACATGCCGGTCAGTTTCACTTGATCTATTAAAGATCGTTTGCAAATCGTTCAGACTGAAAGATAAAATTTCAAGGGAAAAAATCAAGGGAAAGTCGTTTAGAGATTGGATAGGGAGTAGATCGTCTAGTGGATGTGCCCCTTTAGTGTCACATGATCTGTCAGTATAAACACACCTTTTCTGAATGGCCCCAGAGGCTGCAACAACACTGAGCAAGAGGCATCACACCATGAAGACCAAGGAGCCCTTCAAACAAGTCAGGGACAAAGTTGTTGAGAATTACAATTCTGGGTTGGGCTAAAAAAAAAAAATATCCCAATCTTTGATGATACCCGGAGCACCATCAAATCCATCATCATCATCATCATCAAATGGAAAGAACATGGTACCACAACAAACATGCCAAGAGAGGGCCGCCCACCAAAACTCAGACCGGGCAAGGAGGGCATTAATCAGAGAGGCAGCACAGAGACCAAAGGTAACCCTGAAGGAGCTGCAGAGTTCCACAGCAGAGACTGGTGTATCTGTGCATGTGACCACAATAAGCCGTACACTCCATAGAGCTGGGCTTTATGGAAGAGTGGCCAGAAAAAAGCCATTACTTAGTGATAAAAATAAGAAGACACTATTTGAGTTTGCCAAAAGGCATGTGGGGCGACTCCCCAAATGTATGGAGGAAGGTGCTCTGGTCTGAATCTGTAAGATTCCCGGCAGCGGCAGCCCGGCAGCGCTGGAAATCCCGATCATCCTCAGGTAGGTAATAACTAACCTAACCTATAACTAACCTAACCCCCCTAACCCTTCTTAGGGGTGCCTAACCCTAACTTCCCTCCCCAAGTGCCTAACCCCAATCCCCCTTGTAAGTGCCTAACCCCCCCCCCCCCCCCTTACCCACTGCCTAAACCTAAGTCCCGCCAGGCGGGATCACGTCAGCCGGTTTCCCGATTGCATACCGCTCTGGTCAGACGAGACTAATATATAACTTTTCGACCACCAAGGAAAACGCTATGTCTGGCGCAGACCCAACACATCCCATCACCCCAAGAACACCATCCCCACAGTGCAACATGGTGGTGGCAGCATCATGCTGTGGGGATGTTTTTAAGCAGCAGGGACTGGGAAACTGATTTGAGTCGAGGGAAAGATGGACGGTGCTAAATACAGGGATATTCTTGAGCAAAACCTGTTTTAGTCTGCCTGTGATTTGAGACTGGGACGGAGGTTCACTTTCCAGCAGGACAATGTCCCGAAGGAAACTGCTAAAGCAACACTCGAGTGGTTTAAGGGGAAACATGTAAATGATTTGGAATGGCCTAGTCAAAGCCTAGATCTCAATCCAATTGAGAATCTGTGGTCAGACTTGAAGATTGCTGTTCACAAGCGGAAACCATCCAACATGAAGGAGTTGGAGCAGTTTTGCCTTGAGGAATGGGCAAAAATCCCAGAGGCAAGATGTGGCAAGCTCATAGAGACTTATCCAAAGCGAGTTGCAGCTGTAATTGCCGCAAAAGGTGGCTCGACAAAGTATTGAGTTTAGGGGGTTGAATAGTTATGCACGCTGAAGTTTTCTGTTATGTTGTCCTAAATGTTGTTTTTGATTCACAATATAAAAAAAACTAAAACACAACTTCACAGTTGTAGACCTGTCCTGTGAATGAAATGATGCACACCTTCAAACAATCCATTTTAATTCCAGGTTGTGAGGCAACAAAACATGAAAAATACAAAGGGGGGTGAATACTTTTGCAATGCACTGTGTATGCCCTTCACTGATGTGCAATGGTGAAAGTCTCTCTGCTGTAGCCTTTATGTCCTAAAATACCTGTGCATCTAGAATTGACTTCTAAAAAGATGTAAATAGCATTTGGTATATGTTCCTTGAATGTTGGTCTGTGAAAGTTATCGCACATTTACGTTGCCAGGTATGAAGTGCTTCTGAGGTCACCCACACACAACCATATTTGTACAGTTTGATCTAGAATGATTTTGTTACATACTACCCCATTGTACATGCCCCATCGCACACTTCTGGTTTTGATGTTCAGCAAAGATCTTCTATCTCACAAAATCCTCACAGGTTTCTTAATGGTCTTTCTAAATACTTGGATAACATTAATATAAGTTAACTGTCAAAAAAAAATAAAAATAAAAAATTAATCGCTATTTTTTTTTTTTAGGCTGACACATTAAAAGAAAGGTATCAGAAAATTGGAGATACAAAACGAGCCACACCAATTGAAGTACTTTGCGAGAACTTCCCAGGTAAAAACTGTTTTGATGGCTGGTTTTGAAGAAAATGCATTCTCTTGCTATGTAGAGCAGATAGAGATGAACAAAAATAGTTTTCTGATTAATCATTACAATCTAATTTAGGGGATGATTTATCACAGCTTAGAGACTGATAAAGTGGAGAGAGTTATAGTACCGACCAATCATCTTCTAACTGCCATTTTTCAAACGCAGCCTGTAAAGTGACAGAAGCTGATTGGTTGGTAATTTGTCTCTCTCCAAGCTTTGATAAATCTGCAGCTTAAATTATTATTGTTTTTGGTAAGCAGCTTGTATTCCTCTGTGTTTAAATGAAGGCCACGGGGAGCTGTTTTAGCCTTAAATAGGCTAGAATGCTTATAATAACTGACATAGAGCTGCCAACAAAAAAGGGTAAATTTGCAAATGGGTATGCACTTATAAATGTCTATACATATATACACACACAGCGCTGAAGAGTTATAAAAAAATCTGTTGTCACGTTGGCATGTAATGACAGCTGGTATGAACTCTGACTCTTCCCACCTGTGTCAGTGTTGTCACTTGTAGAGAGTTATGGCATAACACACATCTACAGTCTCCAAACACTTATTTCCCATACTTAATCATCGCATACCACCTCACGACGAAATCAAAGACAGTCCTGAAATAAGTCAATAACTTCACAACATTTCCCATAACTAAAGAAGACAGGAAAAATGCACACAGAGATGCACAAGCCACATACAAAAAGAAAAAGCAGAGAACACCCCAAAAAGCACAATAGTGAAGATGAAAACAGAAAAAGTAATGCTAACACAGCCCAACAGCAACAAAAACTGGTCAGTTGCCAAGGATTTTAAATTAATTTAGGGTGTTTTGGGGTTACTGGATTAAAAAATGAAAGTAGTTTTTTTTTTTTTTCAAATTGCCTCTAGTTCTTGAGATTATAAAAATCCTCAAGTAATAGGGAACTTGGACATAATCCGTGCATATGGGAATCTATTGGAACATTGTAGAAGGTGAAGCACGAATATTCTAGGTGTTCACTCAGCGATCATTCTACAACAGTGAATTATTTCACTTGTGATTCTATGAGGAGACCTGGAAAATGTGCACTGCTTGGGGTCCTGAGGACCGAGTTTGAGAACCTGTGTTCTAGAATATTCCCTCTCCGTAGAAGTGATTGGCCAGCCAGCAGTCAAGTTGACAGTTGTCTAATGTGTTTTTCTTGTTTCTCGTCCGTGTATGTTAAAATTATAACCAAACTAGCTATATCGATGTCCTATTTGGGATCGGCACCACAGAGTTACCCCAAAACCACTCTAATATGATTGGCAATAAAATGAGTGTTGATCAGTATAAACTATATAATAAAATCCAGGTGCTAATAAGTAAAAAGCAGATGAGGAGGGGAAGAGAGATGTAGTAAGCGGTTGAGAGAGAGGAAGGGAAAGGGGGGGTTCACGAAGAGCAAAAGCACTTGGACAGTGCTTGGATGATGATGATAACTTTTATAAAGGTGCTACAAAGTGTACCAAGAACTATACAGGGTAGTCATATAATATAGTAACAGGGTATCAGAACATAAAAACAATACATAATGACAGACCATGTCAAAAGTACCAAAACATTAATATCACACCACAGACTGGGTTGGACATAATGACGGGAACAAGGGTAGGGAAACTTACTGGATCTAGAAGGAGGCAAGTTGATTCAGTAGTCAGTGAAAATATAATCTGACTAAGGGCCGAATTCAATTAGCCGCGAAAAGTGCGTCTGGCAAAAAGCGGAATGAATTTGCCGTTTTTGACGCAATGTTTTCTCCATGCGCATCCCCGCTTTTCGCCCTATTAATCTGTAAAACAGGCAAAAACTGGGATAGGCGAAAGTTTTACAAATCGAAACTAGCGAAAATGACCTCTTTTTTGGGGGAAATCAGTTTGTACCCCATACAAAGGGTTCTGGATCAAATACACACATTTGCACCCCAAAATAGCAATTTTGCACTACCAATTCACCTGCCTAGATGTGGAGAGATTTTTTCGCCTAATTTTCCATGTAAAGTTTTCGTGTAGGCGAAAACGTCCTGGAATTGAATACGGAGAAAAGTAGAAAACAGGCAAAAACGTTTCTCCAAACGGCACTTTTCACGGCTATTTGAATTCGGCCCTTAGGCTTATTACACAATGGTGCAGTAAACCTGTCACTAAAATTCAATGCTGCACTTTAATATATGTTTGTTAGGATTGAGTGGTTAATTATATTGTCTGACAGCCAATCCGAAAACTTTTAATGCAATCTGCTATAGTTTTGGTTTTCAGAATTTCGTCATCGCTTCACCTTACAAGAGTTAATGTTTCTTTGTATATAGTAGTAAATAAGATTTATAGTTTTATACTGTTAGTTAAATAGAACTTTTACATGACACTTTTTTTTTTTGTAACCTAGTTATATAAACCACTTCTCGTGGTCAGTCTTGTGTTTTTAATATTTATTATAATAAAGCACACTTTCAATTTTGCCAGTAACCAAATACAGGTTGAGTCTCCAAATATCCAAAATGCTTGGGACCAGGGGTATTTTGGATAACGGAATATTCCGTATTTTGGAATATTTGCGTGTCATAATGAAATATCTTGGGAATGGGACCCAAATATAAACAGAGAATGCTTTTATGTGTTATATACGCCTTATACACACAGCCTGCAGATAATTTTATACAATATTTTCAATAATTTTGTGGCTCAAACTAATTTTGTGTACATACATGAAATTAATTTGTTTCATATACACACTATACACACAGCCTGAAGGTAATTTTATACAATATTTGTAATAATTTGTGCCTTAGACAAAGTTTGTGTGCATTGAACCATCAAAAATCAAAGGTTTCATTATCTCAGTCAAGCCAAAAAAATTCTGTATTTCGGAATATTTGGATATGGGAGATTCAACCTGAACAGTAGTGTTTTGCCACCAATGTCTATTTTGCCTATTTCATGAATAAATGTTTCCACTTTGAAAGATTATTATTATTTTTTTTTTATCTGTTCTAATTATTAATAATTTATTTTGTATCTCAATGATCATTCCCATTTTCAAATGCTTTCAATGTTTCGGGGTCAAATGTTTTTGTTTTTTCTATCTACTCAGGCAAATAAAATTAAATTCTGTAAAATTGGAAAACATTGTATCATTTGGGGGGTATGAATTTAAAATAAAAATATGATCATTTTAAAGAGTCAAAATAGCTTCTTTTTTTAAACTATGTTTAAATTTATGAATTATTCAAGATTGTCATTTAATTTATGCCCGGTTTAATTTTTGGTCTTACAGAGGAGATGGCCACATACTTGCGCTATGTAAGAAGACTAGATTTTTTTGAGAAACCAGATTACGACTACTTACGAAAACTATTTACAGACTTGTTTGATAGAAAGGGATACATGTTTGACTATGAGTATGATTGGATTGGAAAGCAGCTGGTAAGTGCTATAATCACAATGTTCAGTCTTATGGTTCAGCCTTGGCTGAGCAGAGCCTTGCTTGATATGATATGGACTATATAAATGATAACTATGGGCTTGTGTTGCTGACAACTATCTTCTACACTACATCACATATCATTTTACTGGTGAATGGAGGGAGAACGATGCCCATGCTGGCCGATCTTTGGAGAAACGCACATCTAGTGCACACAGATCACCAATGCAGGGGAGAGGATGATTTCTTTTCATCCTGTGCCTTTTCTTTAGTTCAGATCTGACCTCATTCACTCTGCTTTTTGCGCCATATGGCGCAACTTAAATGCTTCGGTAGCAATTCACAAACTTTCGTACTTATTTCTTAATTTGCATCTCTCTCGCGTGGTAGCTACATCCGGTGTAACTTATAGTGTACTTGGCAGTTAGAATTAGTAATTTTGTCACAATTGTGAAATCCGAACAGAAACATGGGTTCCAAAGCTGGTTCCCACACCTGGACAGTCTTGAGTGATACAAAACATAATGTGGTGATGGGTGAACTGGTATCTAATATAAATAAGTTGCTAAAATACAGAATAGGAGTCAGTATTTGCCTCTTTTGCACTCTGCATTATTGTGCCGATCCTAACCAGAAAATAAATATAAAAAACAGTTTTGTTTTTTTTCTTTTCTATCATATAGGTTAATTTTCTGTTGGTTTAGGTATGAAGGGTACTGGTCAGGTAAATTATATAGATATTCATGGGCAGTATGCACAGTCATTCAGTTGACTATTGAAGCAGGTCTTAAACAAAAATCATTCATTGAGATCCCTTACAAGTTTTTAGGGATATGCAATTTGTAACTCACATATAAAACAACGGAAATCATTGATTGGAATGGTCTATTTTTAGCTCAGACCAAACTGCAAGGAAGTTAGTTTTGCAGTGCGCATTAAATGAATTATAAAGATTTATGTTTATTTTGTTTTATTACAGGATGTCCAGTAGGTTAGTTACAATGTGTTTTTTTTTTTTTCCTTTACATTAGCCCACACCAGTTGGCTCCATACATGCCGATCCAGCTCTTTCGTCAAACAAAGAAGCACATCAACTTAGAGATAAGATGCAGCAAGCCAAAAATCAGGTAAAGTTTTAATGCCTCTTAGTCCCATTGCTTTACTGTTCCCTCTATTGTAATATTTATTTCCTTAGACCGCATAATGAATTAACATTTCTAAATTGTATGGTAATACAAATAACACTACACCTTATGATATAGATATTTCTAGGTGTTATATACCACTCTTAACATGTTTCATTGAGCGCTTATATTTGTTTTACTTTTGCATCGTTTACAACTAAAATTGTGTTTTAGTTTGTCATTTATTTCTATGGATTGTAATATTCATACATGCCAACGGATTGTGACCAGCGGCGGCTCCTACCTTTTTCTGGCTGGGGTCTGTCTATGCAACAGTCTGGCTGGCTCTGTCCTCTTCGCTGTTCGGCTCCTGACAGGTGCATCGCACATCTGATAGAGCCGGCAATCTGCACGCAATTCTGCAGCCTCTAGAAGCCACATAGGGCTCACGGCAATGCAGGAGAGTGACTTCCCATTGGAAGGGAGGAGAAAACACTTCCCCCTTTGACTGCCTCTGTCGCTGTGATTAGCAGAGGGTGCTTCTTATATGAAGCCACTCTCTGCCAGGGCCAACTTTAGTTTTCAGTGGAGAGCATGCTCTTAATGTATGGTGCATCTTGTAACAAAATTGTATTTAGGCTATATTGGATATACATAAATTGTTAGATATTAGCACTGAAATGGAAGAATGCTGTTTGACAAGCATAGGTTCTGATTAGCAGAGCTGTAACTGTTGGTATTTTTTAATTTTGAGGTCTAGAGTCCAATTTCTGGCTTTATACCATAACCCAGGGTTTCACAAACTCTGTCCTCAAGGCACCTTTAACAGTGCAGGATTTAAGGATATCCATTATTGAGCACATATGGTTAAATCAAACTGACTGAGGCAGAGGTTTCCAAACATGGTCCTCAAACCATCCTAACAGCTCAGGTTTTAGAGATATCCATGGTTGAGCACAGGTGGTTAAATCAAATTGACTGAGGTACTAATTAAGTCACCTGTGGTCAAGCATGGCTATCCTTAAATCCTGGACTGTTGGGGTGCCTTGAGGACCTCATTTGGGAACCTGTGGACTGAGGTACTAATTAAGTCACATGCTTAAGTATGGATATTAAAACCTGGACTGTTGGGGTCCCTTGAGAACAGAGTTTGGGAAACCCTGCCAGAACCTATCATTTTGACCAATACCTGTGATGTAAAATGCATTATAGAGTTCTTATCTTTCTATTGTCAGCTATACACTATTTAGAGGCGAATTCAATTAGCCACAATAATGGGAAAACATAATGTATATGAAGCTTTTGCACACTTTGGAACTTTTATTGTAATAATTTAGCATCTTTTGCCTTTGCGCGCTCCTGTTTTTCGCACAAAACCTTTCCAAAAGCCGCGATGCACCTTTCTCCCGAAAACTGTCCGTGGTGTAACCAGCGAAAAGTACAGCAGAAAATTGTGAAATCTGTCTATACCCTAAAGAAGGAAAACTGAGATAGGATAACTAAATAGAAGTGTATTAATAGCCCTAATAAAAGTATTTGGGGTTCTTAAATTGTGTCAAATGGCTGTTATATGCATTTTGCTATAACAGTGAAAAAAATTATAGAGCGCTATTTTTGGAGGGCAAAATAAATGCTGCAGTCTGATTAGGAGTACATTAAAATGGGTACAAGTATATTTTCATGTCATTTTAGGGCACTAAAATAAAATAAATAGTTAAAAATACAACTGGTGCAGCCACATGCAATACAGTCAAGTGCATAAATATTGGGACATTGACAGAATTTTCATATTTTGGCCTCTGTTCACCACCACAATGGCTTTGAAATGAAACAAACAAGATGTGCTTTAACTGCAGACTTTCAGAATTAATTTGAGGGTAATTACAATCCAAATCAGGTGAACGGTGTAGGAATTACAACGGTTTCTATATGTGTCTCCCACTTTTTAAGAGACCAAAAGTAATGGGACAAACTAAACAATCCTAAATCTAACTTTCACTTTTTAATACTTTGTTGCAAATCCTTTGCAGGCAATTACAGCCTGAAGTCTGGAACACATAGACATCACCAGACGCTGGGTTTCATCCCTGGTGATGCTCTGCCAGGCCTCTACTGCAAATGTCTTCAGTTCCTGCTTGTTCTTGGGGCATTTTCCCTTCAGTTTTGTCTTCATCAAGTGAAATGCATGCCCAATCGGATTCAGATCAGGGGAATGACTTGGCCATTGCATAACATTCCACTTTTTAGCCTTAAAAAAACTCTTTGGTTGCTTTTGCAGTATGCTACGGGTCATTGTTTATCTGCACTGTGAAGTGCCGTCCAATGAGTTCTGAAGCATTTGACTGAATATGAGCATATAATATTGCTTGAAACACTTCAGAATTCATTCTGCTGCTTTTGTCAGCAGTCACATCATCAATAAATACAAGGGAACCAGTTCCATTGGCAGCCATACATGCCCACGCCATGACACTACCACCACCATGCTTCACTGGTGAGGTGGTATGTTTTGGATCATGAGCAGTTCATTTCCTTCTCCATACTCTTTTCTTCCCATCACTCTGGTACAAGTTGATCTTTGTCTCATCTGTCCATAGGATGTTCTTCCAGAACTGTAATGGCTTTTTTAGATGTTGTTTGGCAAACTCTAATCTGGTCTTCCTGTTTTTGAGGCTCACCAATGGTTTACAACTTGTGGTGAACCCTCTATATTCACTCTTGTGAAGTCTTCTCTTGATTGTTGACTTTGACACATATACATCTACCTCCTGGAGAGTGTTCTTGATTTGGCCAACTGTTGTGAAGGGGTTTTTCTTCACCAGGGAAATAATTCTTCTGTCATCCACCACAGTTGTTTTCCATGGCCTTCCGGGTCTTTTGGTGTTGCTGAGCTCTCCGGTGCGTTCTTTCTTTTTAAGAATGTTCCAGTTGATTTGGCCACACCTAATGTTTTTGCTATCTCTCTGATGGGTTTGTTTTGATTTTTCAGCCTAATGATGGCTTGCTTCACTGATAGTGACAGCTCTTTGGATCTCATATTGAGAATCGACAGCAACTGATTCCAAATGCAAATGTCACACCTAGAATCAACTCCAGACCTTTTACCTGCTTAATTGATAATGAAATAATGAGGGAATAGCCCACACCTGTCCATGAAATAGCTTTTGAGTTGATAGTCCCATTACTTTTGGCCCCTTAAAAAGTGGGAGGCACATATAGAAACCGTTGTAATTCCTACACCTTTCCCCTGATTTGGATGTAATTACCCTAAAATTAAATCTAAAACTCTGCAGTTAAAGCACATCTTGTTTGTTTCATTTCAAAGCCATTGTGGTGGTGAATAGAGGCCAAAATATGAAAATTCTGTCAATGTCCCAATATTTATGCACCTGACTGTATTTTAAACACATGGCCCATCCATACAGCCCCCCAAAATTACCTTGCCCACTGCTTTAAACCCATTTTCCATTTTTTTTTCTCTTTTTACCACAAAAATGACCCATTATTGGCCAATTTATGCTAATTAAAAACTTTTTTTCCCCCTAATTGGTCATTAATTGGGGTGTCAAAGGGGTTCTGCACCAAGTCCCGACATTTTTTATCTTAAAGTAGGGATTTTGCACAGCTTATCACCCTGTTCTGGTGGTGGAGAAAACTTTTAGCACCTTTTGGCTATGGAGAATTCAGAGATGCGAAATCTGCGGATAATAGGATTGGCCGATAAGTATAAATTTGCACGATAATTCGTTTTTCGCCTTATTACAGTTAATTGAATTCGGGCCTTAAGCTGGGCATCCACTAGACAATTTTCTGTCAGATATCTGTCCAATCTGGCTGGTTGGAATGAAAATCTGGTAATGTATTGGAGCAAATAACAATTGTCCTTTTGCTCACAAACACTGGAAAATAGCCAAAAATGGCTGTTCATACAAATTGGTTAAAACACCCAAATTTAACCAATTTGAACAATTATTTTTTTGTCCTTTTTTCAGTGTTTAAAACAATATGATTGATGGTCATTGGCTCTCATACATTACCAGGTTTTCATTCCAGCCAGCCAGATTTCACAGATATCTGACAGAAAATTGTATAGTGGATGCCCAGCTTTAGATTGTTAGTAGTCATGCAAAGGGGCAAAACGCTACACTGGGCGGTAACAGAAGCATTTTTTTTACTCAAATTTCTCTTGAAATGCTTTAAAACATTATGAGCCGCCCTTGTGTCAAGATGGGTTTTGTTCTTTCATGCTGTGTCATGCGACTCACTGAGGGTGTAGATATGTTCTTACACACAGCCAGATACATTATTGTTTCATTGATGGAATACTTTGGGTATTTACGTTTTTATTAGTGGTTGTACAGGTTGAGTCTCCCATATCCAAATATTCCAAAATACTGAATTTTTTTGTGCATGACTGAGATAGTGACACCTTTTGCTTTCTGATGGTTCAATGTACACAAACTTTGTTTGATGCACAGTTATTAAAATATTGGATATAATTACCTGCATGCTGTGTGTATAAGGTGTATATTAAAATAAATGCATTCTGTGTTTAGATTTGGGTCCCATTCCAAAGATATATTATTATAGTATGCACATATTCCAAAATATGGAATATTCCGATATCCAAAATACCTCTAGTCCCAAGCATTTTGGATATGGGAGACTCAACCAGTACTGTCAAATGAAATTATACCTAATTAATTTATATGCACATTTAAAGAAGTCATTGCATCAAGTCAAGATGTCTGTTAGCCCCATTATTTTATATCCCCTAAATACACATTAAATTGTGTATTTATCAAACATGGGGGGGGGAGGAGTATTTAAAATTTCTATGGGTTCAATTGTGGTTGGTTTTATGTTCAGACTAATAATTAAATTATATAGGACCTTTTCAAAACTTAGATGATTATGGATATGTTCACTATGGTACGCTTTTTTTTCTAAATAAATGAAGTAATCTTCCAACATGTACCATTTCTCGTGCCCTTGGTGGTCCAGTGAGCAGGATCTGATGTGCACAGCGGCCTGCAGCAGTGCATACTCCCACCTAGTAATCTCCTAGTCAGTGCTAGAGCTATGGGCGCTGGGACTGTGGGCTGTAATTACTTTTGTTATATAACACAGGGATAACATGGATGGTTGTACATGATACAGGTAAGGCAGTAGGGTACATCTATTCAGTCTGTAGTAGAGATGGACATGTGAATTATATAATATACAGTCAGTTGAAATCAGACCTCATTCTGTGCCTGGAAATATCTTTATGCTTCCTGAAAATGGTTCATTACGTTCACCAATAAATAACATTTATATTCAAAATAGAGGCTTTAATTGTACTGTTTTAAAGCGGCAACTGGAATGTGTTCATCTATGTTCCCCCCCAGTTTTCTATTATGCATCAAATATCTACCTATATAAATATATGTATGCATTGCACATCTGTATGTGTCTTGCCATATATTCATACAAGTTCTCATGTGCACACATACATGAGGGTGTGTCAGACATGTTCATGTGTGTAATATAGTATTAGATAAACGTTTGGACAGTAGATTGATCCATCTTTGCTTTGCAGTGAGTAAAGCCTAACAACCACTGGAAACTAC
The DNA here is from genome assembly GCA_031769625.1 of Taudactylus pleione. Lineage (NCBI taxonomy): Eukaryota > Metazoa > Chordata > Amphibia > Anura > Myobatrachidae > Taudactylus > Taudactylus pleione. The sequence goes on from JAUIMM010000161.1 coordinate 4,906,126, forward strand.
TAAGTATCTGCTTTTCTTTCTGCTTAACAATAGCCCAGTCTGCATGCTTCCTTTGCTTTAAGTTGTAGTGTGCGCTGTAACTGTACATACTTCTGTATTATTTGCTTGCTGTCTTTATTCCACATGTAATGACGCATGAGTTGTTTAATATGTTTTGGGTTTTTCTCCCCCCTCTTCCATGCATGCTTTATGCATTATATAATGAGCAGTCGGCAGACCACAGGGCGGCTTGGGATTCCCAGCAGGCCAACCCCCATCAGCTAAGAGCTCACCTAGCAGCTGACAGACATGGTGGCTCGGTACAGGTATTTTCTGCTTCTTTGCATGACTGACTACTTGCGCGTCCCATGACCCCTCTGCGCCCCTCAGCTCCGCCTAGCATGCTTTCTGTTTCTAGCTGATGTCATGCTTTTAGTGTTTCCTGATTGCATTGCTCCTCAATGTGTGGTTAAGGTAAATGATGCTACACTGAAGCCATTCACCAGGGAGTTATGATTGACACTTGGAGAAAATGTTAGCATTCAACTACCATTTTATTTATTCTAAGTACAACTGAACAGTATCAGATGGTATCTAGCACCATTTGTCAAGTTCTAGTAACATATGGAGTATAACCCTCAGGGAAGATCCTATATGTCCACACCTGTGTGTGTCCATTGCATTTATGTTAATGTTACCAGTATTGTATCTTCTCTCCCTAAGCATATTACCAGATTAGAGAAGATTTTTACATAAGATACTTTGAGTTAAGCACAGAAAGTCTTTTATTTGCTTTGTTTGTCACACAACTGTGTTTAGCCAAGAAGTCCTTTCTTAATTTGGTAACTGAAACGTTGCGTCACTTGTGCACTCCTATACCACACGCCTACCATTTAGATAGAATAGGGATCCCTTCTCTTTTGTTCACATGGCAACACCTCTGAAAACACTGCATGCATTGTTGTAGGTGCACAGTACTGACGTGCTTTGCCATGTAAACTTGCTAGTGCAGAGGCAGTAGGGCTCAATGACCCACAATTCTCTCCATGGATAGCATGCAGGTTTGGTGTATTCATCGCATGTCAAATAGCATCAACACAGCAATATCTAAACTTACTCTGAGACCATATTCGTTTTGGGCAAGTATAACACTTCATAAGCTACATCATGTAGTACAGCAAGTGGTCTAATGCTTCTACAATTGCTTAACTTACTGTTGATTTTATTTCCATGTTTGTTCCAAATAGGAGGCTTAAGCCATGTATTCACTGGCATGTGCAATATGTTTTAGAACGCATGTTAAACAGTTATTAAGAAACCATAAGCCACCTTGCATTTAATTGTTTTGATGTGTCATGGTAACAAATATTCACTATCTGCCTCTTTTAAATATGCATCCTTGGCAAAATTGAAAATTGCTATCTTGTGCAAGCCAGGTGCTTGTGGTAACGCTTCTTTAAACGCAGCTCATAGTGTTTACAGTATACTGGCATGATTCTGACGCACATAAATGGTTAAGATGTCATTAAAAGGAGAATAAAACTGCAGTGTAACCCTCCAATTTTTTTTTTAAATCTTAAATGCAGAATTTTACTGCCAGTGTGTACGTAGCCTAAGGCAGAGAAATTGGTGTCTCTATTGTCTTTCATTTTTGTGTTAATGAATAGTCACTTATACCCCTTTCAGACATACTGAGAATCCCGGGACTTTTGCCTGCCTCAGCCAAATTCCCGGGTTGCCGCGTATTTCTGAAAGGTACCTACCCGGGAACACGTTCCCGGGTAGCCAACCCTTCAATCGAGCAGGGAATTTCCCGGGACTTTACCCTGCTTATGTCTGAATGGTGCTACTCGTGAATTTACTACTCCCAGGCTGCACCAAGCAGCTTTTACATAGAGTTGGCAGTGCGGCCGCTCACCACCCCCCACACCGGTGGCTGTGTCGCTGTAGACGGAGTCAGCAACACAGGACCCCAGCTGGATGCTGGGGACACCCGCCTGCGCTGGAGACTGCCGGCTGGTCTCAGCAATAGCGGGCCACCTGCACTCCCGCTGGACCACCAGGCCAATAAAATAATGAAAACAAATAATTAAATAAAATAAAAAAATGCAGCATTTTGATTGGCCGGCTTCCGGCAGCCCAAAGATGACATCAGTGCTAGGAGGAGCAGACGGAAGAGGAGAGGCAGGTAAGCAGAAAAACCCGGCTTATGTCTGAAATGGGTCTACCTGGGATTTTCCCGGGTAGACACTGTAGTGTGAAAGGGGGGTCTCGCCCAAATACCCGGGAATTTGCACAGGAGAAATTCCCGGGTCTGAGCAGGAAATTTCCAGGGTTGTATGTCTGAAAGGGGTATTAATACTCCTTGCATATCTGTAAAACAGCTGATGCTATATAATACACTATATAGACAACAGTGATTGGACATCCCTCGCACAAGCGAAAAGCATAACATGCATTACCATTGCACACGACTTCCAAATGGCCACCAATGTGGCGTTTTCAACGAGAATACTTCATAGGGAGGCCCATGCACTTGCAGTTCAACAGAAACAACAAATGTATTTATCAGGATGACAATGACACCTGTCTTGTTTCCAGGGCGACGCAGGACTGGTGTACAGAAAATCCGGTAACCCGGATGGACTGTCCAGCTCAGAGTCCAGATCTTATCCCCATTGAGAACCTCTGGGACGAATTGCAGCGACTGGTGCGTTCTAGGCCGACTCGATCTTCAGTGTCACAGTTGGTCACTGTACTTCAGACAAATTGGCAAAACGTACCACCTTCTGTTGTCTAGGAACTTGTGGACAGTTTGTAGGTCCACCTTGTGCAGTGATTACTGCAAAGTACTGACGTCAATAATATCTCATTGATCTATTTGCTGTCAGTGTCCAATCACTTTTGTCTACATAGTGTATAACAGCACTTTTAATATATGTTGATTACAAATGTGAGCAATAATGCTTGAAACATGAGACCTCCCTGTGAGTGCAACCCCGTTAACTAAACCCGGGTGGATTTTTTTCTTAAAGCTTCAGGAGCTGCAAGGAAAAATCCGTTTTAAAATGCTGACTCTGCAGTTTAATGTGCAGGAAAACCCGTATATTCCAGCACTTTGCATGCAGCATGCGGGAAAGTGCAGACTAATTGAATAGCTACGGGCGTGATCCCAGCTAGTTAACCCTGTGTCTAATGGAATTCCCTCCTATGAATCTTTTTAATAGTACTTTTTTTGTGATGAGGTTTATTTGTCCTCCTGGGTGTGAGGATTAGTTACATTCCAGCATAGAAAAGCACTGCTCTCTGTACTAGTATGCTTACTCTTGTGTGGTTTTTGTTTTCCCTCTTACAGCCCCTTTCCTGTTCATACAAATGTCATTGCCTCAGAAGGCTTTGGCTTCAGTTTTCTCTGTGGGGTGGGGAAGATATATTAAATTAGGTAATGAGCTATACATTGCCTGGACCGTTGCAATGTTATAGACCCCCAAAGCATTACAGGACTGCCATCTCAGCAATGACGTGGGTTTAAAAAAGAAAAAAGTGGAGTGTGATTAAGGAGAAACCTCATCATCTCTGATTTCCTCTCCTCTATATCCGCTGATTACTGCTCTGCACAAACTTTTGCATGAAAATTCGTATGAGCAGTACCCAGCAAAGGAGATATATAGAGATATATATAGATATATATAGATATATGTATGTGTGTGTGTGTGTGTGTGTATATATATATATATATGTATGTATTATATACTCTATAGTTTTATATATATATTAGTAAGTAGAGCGTTAAGCCCTGTAAAATACTCAATGAATCTGATTTAAAGTTCCTTGCCTGTCCATGACAATCACTTTTAGGCTGCAAACACAAGTGTTAAAATTCTGCATTCAAAATGCTTATCTAACACGTGTTAATGATTTTGAAAATAAAAACATATTTGTACTTGGGTTTTTGCATTGCAGAATGCACACACATATATTTATTATTATTATTACTAATATAACTATTACTTATTGTATTGTTTGTCTGATAAGCATTAACACCATTGAAATCTTATGTTAATCTCAATTGGAACGCATTATAAATGCAAAGTGATACTGTTTAAAAGTATTTACACATTAATAAAAACAAAACAAACTGACTATACTTCCATACGGAATTAGGTTAAATACATACTTGGGCCGGATTCAGTTAGATGCTGTAATTTACCACGCCGGGAAAGGGTGGTAGCCTCGGGATTTAACGTCCAGGGCTTACTCAACTACAGACCCTTTTTCTCGTGCTGTAAATTACCCGCTAACAATCATTAACCTGTAGGATCCAGAATAAGTTCCCGGAGCTATTGGTTAACAAATTTGCAGCACCCGCGATCAGGACATTTAACGTGGATTTCTATTCGAGCCTCCTCAGGCTTGAAGTGAAATCCTTGTCAACTGCAGATAGCTGGCTCCCGCAGGCTATAATTGAATAGCCCTGGCAGATCAATTAGCCCACGATAATTAACTACGACTAACTGAATCCAGCCCATAGATGTGCAGTTCTAATTAAGTATGTTTTTCTTATGTTTAAAAAAAAAAAAAATGCTTTGTGATATAAGCCATGGGGATGTACACTGACTGTACTCCTGTACTGTTAAAGTGTATATACCTTGTATAAAAATGTTAAAAAAGCAAAATGGAAACTTTATGGTATAAGTTCAATTTCTTAGTTAAACTGGGTTTACTGTAAGTATCAGTGTTAGAGAATTTTCCTTTTTTTTTTTTTTTTTTTCTTCCAAATATTTTTTTCCATCCTTTTTGTACTTGTTTCAAGTGCAGCCCTCTTCTCCATTAATGATTAGAAGTCTAGGAAAAACTAAAATATCTAACTTTTGAGATCTACTCTCATCACTGCCATCGGACATATTCTTTAGAATGTAAAAACTTTTATTTTTGTTTATGGATGACCTTTCAGAGAGATTATGTACATTGCTACAAAAGTCATATTGCACTGCCAAGATAACAATTTAATTTTGTTGGGATTAAATATTTGTCTAAAAGTTCTGTAGTAACTGAGAAATATACAATTTTCCATATTGACTGTTACTAGAAATGCAAATAAAAGAAAACACTTTGAAGACATTACGGGTTTTATTTAGAGTACATAGTAAAATCCAGATAATCTAATATCTTTGTGAAAAAACCATATTGCTGAATAAAGACGGCAAATTTAAAATGTGTAGATTTAAAGATGGATAGCTCCTTTAGCTAGATTTGCCCCCAATTCTAAGGCATTATTACATTAAGATGAATAGATCACCACATCACCAAAAATATGCGATGAAGGTATCAAATTAAATATACTGCCCATGTAAGAGGGAAGAAAAAATACTTCTATTTTAGAATTAAAAATATGTAATTAAAAAAGTGTACTTTAAATAAGGAAAATATAATATAATATCTTTGTGGAGGCTGCATTTTTTTAAATCAGATTCTTAAAAACTGTTAAACTATACTGAAGAAGTGCCATGACAGTTTGTGCTGATTTTGTTATACAAATACTTCATATATAGCTGTCTCTTATGCTGGCTATACACTAGACATGTCATACGCATTGAAAATTGTATTAGCAGAGCACACTGAGCATAATCTCCGATTGGACATCCAAGGTATTGTAAAGCCCACATTCTATTGGCAAATATATTGAAGCATGCTTCCCAGACTATTTATGCTATTAAGGATAAAAAGGGTAACTTAATTTGTGTTCCTTCACATATAAACCGTATTTGCCATTGTTTTTCTTGTCTTTTATACAACTTAAGAGTGGCCGGATAATGTTGTGGACATGAATGATATAACACAAAATCTTTGATTTTGTACCTTTCCTCAAATTACTTATGCCATTGCCTGTCTACTTAACGCTGATATCAGAGAAAGAACTGGCTAATGCATTGAAATCAAAAACTGTCAAAGGTCATTAATACAAAATGTTTATGCAATGCTTAGCACTTTATTTGGTCCAGGTCTTCAATGCTGTCCTTCATTGTGCCACATTTCATCCTGACTCTACAGCTTCTTGAATAATTATTATTTCTAAAGCAGGCGAGGATATCATGCTCTGCTCACATTCTTGACCCTTTTCCCTGGTAAACACAGATTTCAAGCTGTTTGCTAAAATTTTGGTGACCAGACTTTACAGAATGCTAGAGTCTCTGATAGACCCCAATCAGGTGGGTTTCGTGTACACGTGGCAGACTTCAGACAACACAAGAAGATCTATTCACTTAATTCATAATTTCAACACCACTCAAACTCCCTCTGTTGTCTTGACCTTGGATAGGGAGAAAGTGTTTGACTGTGTCTCAAAGTGATTAATGTTTTTAGTGTTGCCATCCTTTGGATTTCATGGCAACTTTCTCAAAGTGGTTCAAACCCTCTGTTTTATCCCTACATGGACAGTCATGATGAATAGCTTGCACTGTCGTAGGTTGTCTAGATAATTAACTAAACAGGCCAATGATACCTCCAAGTGTAAGAGAAAACTGGAGCACTAAGAGGAACCCACGGAGAACATACAAATTCTACACAGATGGTCATGACTGGGAATTAAGCTAATGACCTCAGTGCTGTGAGGCAGTAATCCTACCCATCACGCCATCCGTGCTGCCCTAATTTCAAAGGGGCACTGGACCTCTATAGCTTTTTGATAGGTTAAAAATTTTATTGGACGCTCGGCTTTGTCCCTCATACCGTTCTGTCTGTTCTAAAAATACAATTTTACCTTGGTGGCCCTCATCAATTCAGTATTAAATGTAATTATTGTACACAGCAGGCCAATTACATTCCACTTGATAAGAACATTGGTTAAAAGTGGTGGCCTTTGGGGGGCTTTTCCTTGCCCCGGCAGAATTAACACCATTAAACTGAAATTAATTTCCCGGTAGCTAAATTTGTTTCACACCTTCTCAGTTAATGTTTCCCCTATGGTGCTGGCATCTTTCCAGTAAATTTATTTGGGCTAAGCGCAAGCCTAGATTAAGAAGGGCCCCACTGGCCAAATCGTTAGATGGTCCTCTTGGCCTTCCGGTGGCATGTCCCTTGATTGAACAGTTTTGTTCTATTATGCTGAATTTGATTGATTGAACAAACCACTGGCCTCGCACTATCCAGCGATCCTACTGGAACTTTGCTTAGCAACCTTATTAAGCGTATTCGCAAATTATAGTACTAGTTAATTTATGCATAAATGTAATGCCACCAAATCTCTAATTCCTAAGAACTAGATTAACAGACACTTTTTATGTTTACATGAAATATATCACATGGTGGCTACATTTCATGAAATTTGCGGTCCTTGGTTCTAGCTCTAGGAAGCTCACCTGCCTGGGTCCTGTTGTTGACTTTATTGTGCTTTGATTTTTTGAAAGTCAGCGATACCTTCTTTCATTTTTCTCCCTTCTCCTCTGTTCCCTCCTTATGGCTCTGAATTTGCAGATTTTAGCGTGCCTAGAAGTGGCAATGCCATTGTAGAAGCTAGGTGAAGTAATCCAATAAAAATGTAATTCTACATTGATGGTTTAATATTTACAATAGATGGATAAAAAAGGATTAATTGGCTGTAATAATTGTACTCTATTTATTACTAAGGGAAGAATTCAATTTTCTACTTCAGGGTCCATAGGGGGTCCACAGGGTTGACCTTGGGGTATAGGTTGGGAACCAAATCCGGGCACCACGCAGTTAAAGCTTTTAGCTCCCAGGATGCACTTTGGTCCACTCTCCCTATAACCCCACCCCCCAGCCAGAGGCACCTCAGTTTAAGTTGGTGCCCGGCCGGAGTTGGGTCACCGTTACTGCAGGGGGGCTGCTTAGCAGCCCCTAAGCTTAAAAGAGTTTTATTTTATTATTTTTTACTACTCTTCAGAGCGGCAGCATCAGACTGTCCAATGGACGTCTGAGCTGCCGCTCCTACACCCCGCCGGCGCTGCGACGCCAGTACAGATCTGGGGATCGCAGCGGGACCCCAGAGTCTGTACTAGCCGGGCTCTGGAGGAATCCCTGGGCTGCTGCCGGATCGACGGGGACAGGTAAGTCGCGTGGTCACCGCTTGCGGTGATCCACGTGTGAATATGCAGCCTTATGCCTCCGGTCTCTGGGGACAGACCGGAGGCGCTAGCGGTGACGGCGGGCTCCCCCTCCATGGAGGCATACCCCGCGTGTCCACAGCCCACCAGGGATTATAGCGGCAGCGGGAGCCGGCATCCCGGGGGGTTAATTGCTAGCCAGGGGAGGAAGCCTTCCCTGTCTAGCGGCTCCTCCCCTCAGCTCAGCGCGCCTTTCAATAATACAGTCTGGTGTCGCTGAGCTGCTTCCTCCGCGGGCCACGCTTCTTCTGAGGTCTCCAGTGGCCATTATCTCTCTTTGGTGCTGCAGAACTCCTAGGATGACAGTGAGCCCAGTCCCCCTGCGTACCTGGCCATTTGGGTGAGTGTACACAGCGCTATAGCCTTCCCAGACACTGAATCTGGGCAGTTGAATGTAGCGACATTGTGCAGTATATTATGTCATGCTTATGTATGTATATATATTTTTCTGCATTGTATGTGACTTATGCTAGTGCTGACTGTCTGCTTTTTCTCTCACCTGTCAGTGTATATCTATCCCTTTTTTTTATCTGCCCTAATACAGGTGTACCTGGGGTGGTTCTGAGACCTCACATATATATATTTGTTAATATCTGTGAGGTTTGTCACATACTGTTGCGTGCTGCACGTTGCCATATTTTAGATGGAACTGTGAGTTGCATACGCTGATAATGGGTCCCTGCAGCTAATCTTAGCGTCAGTCAGGACCGGTATGGCGCTGCTTAATATTTCCGTCAAGATAGTCAGATATATCTGACCAGGAGATTGCACACGATACTGCACCCATTATTGCGATCCTGCAAGTCATAGCCTGCAGGAATTAGTGCGGAGGATTTTAACTCAGAAAGGTTTATGTATGCGGCACCATCTGGTGCGGGGCCCCTTGCACGACCCCCTTAAAGGGCGGTTTATTTCTCAGGATCCTCTCCTTTGAGGATCGCCGGGCGGGCCCCATTGTCGTCACTCGCTTGGAGTTACTTCACCATACTGCCCTTTTGAACTCGGGGTATCTCGCAATTTCTTGCAATTTACCCCTGTGCAACAGACTGTCGCTCCCCGCCGGGGTTTTTCACAGTACATGAATTACCTCCGATACCACATCGGTCTGTCATTCCCCTTGCAGGGATTACCACAACGGCCACCCTGGTGGATGTTGTTTTATAGAAATACTAATTGGCGTGATATACGCCCTGTGGTTACTGACCAGTGGCTCTGCCGTGAACTGGATGGTATATTCGGCTCTTTCCCTCTCACATGGGGGGAGCCGATTTCAAGTATTATTATCCCTGCTTTGGGGCTGGTAGCCAGGTTCATTCTGGATATAGAGAATGTCGATCCTGCACCTGTATCATACATCTCCCGTTTTCTGCCCAGCGGGTGGATCTCATAGCGGGAGTCTGGCTGTCGCCAGATACGAGGAGTCACAAAGGCCTCCTGTTTCCCATTCCCTGAGGGTCCTCACAAGTAATGGAAATCCCCTTCTGGGATGGATTTGTATGTTAATCATCGGGTTACAGGCATTAATACGCCTCCCATCCCGGCCTGGACGGATTTTACGGATCCGTAGGTGGTAACTTTGCCTGAAATCAATGTACTCGTTTTCAGGGCCTGTTGCCCGTCCTACCATGGCCATCGCATGGTGATGCTTTTGTGACGTTTTTCCCCTCCAACACGTCCTGAGGTTCAAATATCTTTTGCCGCTCACATAAAATATGCAGTGGTCATATGTGGGATTACCTCATGGGATGCCGGTCTTCTAACTTTCAGGGTTTCGGCGGCGTCTGTATCCGCCGCAGTACCCTATGGCTGCGTTATGGGAAAGCAGAGGTGCACACTCCTTCCATGGGGAAGATCTTGTTTGGTCCTGACCTTGACAAGATCGTTGCATCATTGGCAGTATCACTAATGGGGAGATACCGTCTTTAGCTACTCCCACTACATTCGGACTAACTCTGTTAAGTCTTTTTGTCCTCAGGGTCAGCCTAAAGGCCTGTTTTTTCCTAGGCTGTCGGCCTCCATGGGGGCCACCATATCCAGTACCGAGCAGTCCTGGACTTCCGGACGACCCTGTTTCTACACCTGAGGATATACCCTCAGCCTGACGGGACAGGTCTACATCTGGGGAATTTCCAGAGTGAGGTACTGATTCTCAACGGCCTCTCATTGCTCAGGCAGCCTCCTCACAGGCATTGTTACACGGGCCCTTCTTCAGACCTGATCAGGGCCTTACAATCCCAGAAAGCTATACAGTCTTTGTGGTAAGCAGAGCTATTTCGGCCAACCTCACTATCTCAGTGAGGGACTGGTTGTTCTACTTTCTTTCTGGGGCGGTGACCGACTGGTCCTCATTTGCCTATACTCTGTCTCAAATCCCTGAATCAGATTCCAACGGTGCCTGGACTCAGGTGGAATCGTCCATGCTCCATCATCCGACGTTTGGAACCTGGGGATTTTAGGGTATATCTGAGTATTCAGGATACGTACCTACGGGTACGTACAGAGCCATCTCATCAGCATGGGTTCAGGTTTGCTGTGCCACAGCAACACTTGTAAGTTTCGGGCTCTGCCTTTTGGGACTGTCCTCAACTCCACCGGGGTTTACCAGCCTTATGGATTTTCTGACAGTTCACCTGTTCAGGGTATCCGAATGCTCCTTTCTCTGGACGGTCTCCTGCTTTTAGCAGGATCACCAAGGTACTTTACCGCCAGGTCAGGATAACCGTGGCTTCTTCTCGGCACAGATAATTAGTCAACGGAGAAAAAGTCCTCCCTACATCCCTCACAGGGTTTTCTTCATCTGGGAGCACTGTTGGATTCTCAGACTCTGAGAATTTTTCTGGCGTAAGACAAGATCTCCACTCTTCAACTTGGAGTGTGCGGATATCTACGCATTCGACATATGTCATTACTCTTTGTGATGCGCGGTCTACCAGAGTGTCTACCTTTTGGTAGGGTGGAATGTGCTCAGTTCCATTCCAGACCTTGCCATAATTGACTCCCCTCCAGATGGATCGAGTTTTTCCCATCGGATCGCTGTTCGAACGATGATACTTTCTCCGGAGGCGAGTTGGTCTCTGTCCGGGTGGCTATGGCCATCTCGTCCAGGGTGTTCTTTGCTACAGACAGTGTCTGGTCCGCATTCGTTTCGGGGCAGTTGGACGTCTGTCGTTTCTGTCCTGCCACTTAACTTGTTGATACTTTAGGCTGTCTTGGACCTTCACTCTGGCCTAACCCATATGTCACGGTAAACCTGAATAGGTTCAGTCCGACAGTGTCACAACAGTGACTTCCATCTAGGCAACACTGGTAGTTGGGTGGCAATGTCAGGTATGTCATCCATTCTGACATAGTCCAAGGGTCTTCTCCTGGCCAACTCTGCAGTGTTTATTCCCGGAGCTCTCCATTGGGAAGTGGGCTTCCTCAGCTGTTGCGACGTGCATCCCGGGGACTAGTCTCTTCTCCAAGAGAGGTTTCAACTCCTGGTGAGCAGAGGGGGCCTCCCTGAGGGGATTGATCCTCATGGCCTTCTGACTTGATCACACATTACCGGTGTTACAGTCCAGCTCCAGGAGTACTGAAGCTACCTTCAGTGATTCTTTGTCAGTGAAGTGGTCCTTCCACTTTGTGTACCTGTGTCCTCCGGTCTCCCTTCTTCCTCGAGGTCTTCGGAAGTTTAATTCGAGACGGAGGGGCTTTCCTTCTGGGGGCTCCAGTTCGTCCCAGACATCACTGGTACTGAGATTTTCGGAGTCTCCTCATCGATACTCCGTTCCTACTGCTTCACTATCTGGACCTGTTGTCTCAGGGTCCTTGTTTTTCCCTGGACCTGGATCGTTTGTCTTTGACTGCACCCCTACTGTGGTCCTAGGGCTTCCCTGGCTCTGTCTTCATTGAGATGTTTAGAGCAGATAGGCCAGACTTTGCTGGGATCTGCCACGGACTGTGGCATACATAATTCTTATGGTATCGTACCTGTCGATACGATCCTCCGGTGTCCAGGATTTTCAGATATTCTGGCATTCCTTCCGGCTGGCTTGGGTTTCACCCTTGGCCTGGCCTTCCTGACAGTGCGGATCTCTACACTGTCGGTATGGTTAAGATATGGAATTGCTCCGCTCTGGTATCCAGTTCATCCTTTGGAGTGTTTTCTGGATTATGCCTCCACTTGTCCTCCCTAGGGACTCCTGGGGAGTTAGTAGTGGTTCTTTGTTCCGTCCGGGGACAGTCAATGGAACTGCTGGTTGTGATAGCCATTACATGGTCTATTGTTTAAGCTCTCTCTCTCTCAGGGTGTTTAAATCAACCAGGAGAGTGTCTGAATTGGGAGCGTTCTCATGTGGCTCCCTCTTCTGGAGGGCATCATGTCAGGGTGTGAGTTCCTCTCGCCCTGTATTTCTTCTTAGAGTGGTTTTTAGGTTCCATATTATTCTGGAACTTATGGTACGGCCATTCAGTCCCCAGTCTTCTCGGCTGGTGTGGCCTCATTGACTGTGGTCCGGCCTCTTTGGCTTTATATGATCCGTTCAAGTTCCTTATGGTAATCGGACTCCTTATTGGTGGTCTGCGGTTTCTAGTTTTCACAGGAAACGATGGCCGGCCTATAATGAAATGTTGGCTGGATGGCCTCGTATGTCTTCCTCAGGGGCCTACCCATAGGTAGGCATTTCTGTCGTTGAGGCTTGTTTTTTCTCGGGTCATTTAACCCTCGTGGGCGGCTCGTTGTGGCGCCTCGGCTGTTTTGCCTTACTAGGTGTCCACGTGGTCTTCTGTCCAAACCTTTTTTTAAGGTTCTAGGCATTGGTTTCCTTTGCCTCTCAGGATGCTTCCTTTTTGGCGACGGATTCTCCTCTCAGCACAGGAGCGTCCCCACCCTTGGTTGAACTGCTTTGGGACATCCCCAAGGTCAACCCTGTGGACCCCCTATGGACCCTGAAGTAGAAAACAAGAGATATGGTAAGAACTTACCTTTGTTATCTCTGTTTCTACGAAGTCCTTAGGGTCCACAGGGCGCCCGCCCTGACGCACCTGGCTTCATATGGGCTGTGTTACTGGTCACCGGTTTCCCGTCTCCTTTTCTGTGAGTATGGTTCTAGAGTGTTCCAGTTTTCTCTCTCTTTTTCTCTCCTCCTCCGGCCTTTGGCTACTTACAAACTGAGGTGCCTCTGGCTGGGGGGTGGGGTTATAGGGAGAGTGGACCCAAGTGCATCCTGGGAGCTAAAAGCTTTAACTGCGTGGTGCCCGGATTTGGTTCCCAACCTATACCCCAAGGTCAACCCTGTGGACCCTATGGACTTCGTAGAAACAGAGATAACAAAGGTAAGTTCTTACCATATCTCTTGTTATCCGCGATAAGCCATTTTATAGCAAAAAAAAAATGGCCTATGCGAACTTCTTATCGCAATATCCTATTAGCTGCAACGGTTTATGGGAACGAATTCTCCAATTTGCCATGTAAAGTTTCACCATCTCCTGAGTAGGTGAAAAGTTGTGCAAAACCCCTATTTTTGGCTAGATATGTTGGGACTTGACTCTGAACCACTAGGACACTCTCCTTAATAACTAGGCAAAAATAAGTTTTGACTTAACTTAATTTGGCCAATAATGACATGTCAGTTTTTGGGTGAAAAAGTGAAGGAAAATGGGTTAATTGTTGTGAGACAGGTATAAGGGGGCGCTATATGAATGGGGCAGTTGATTTTAAAATTGCAGGTGGATGTTAGCGACATGTTTTGAAGGTTTTTTTAAGTGACTTTAAATGACACAAATATATACTTATAAGCATTTTTATGCACCCAATTTAAGTAGAACATAATTTGCCAAAAAGCACTTTCTTTCTATCATCATTTGGATAATTTGAAATATGCATAAAACAGCAATTTGACACAATTTAAGAACCCCAAGTATTCCTTTTTCCATCTGGGGGATGCTATTTCTTCTTGGTTATACGAAGTGAGGTGTGGAGTCAGGCAGTAACTAATTAAAACTGGCTCCTACACCCTATATATAACCCTTCCCCTTCCACTAGAACCTCAGTCTTGTTTTTAGTGCCTCGGAGTAAGGCACTAGCTAGGTCCTAGCTTTTAATAGGTTTAATTTTTTTATTAAACAAGCACTTGCAGAGTGGGAGTCTGATAAAATTGAGGCTTGTGTGTAACCCTGTATCCCACGCTAAAGACGGCCCCTGGGAGATTCACCAAACTACATAGACCCTACATAGTTCAAACCTTCTTGCAGGTGGTTCTTCACATACATACTCCTTTATGTCCCGCCGGTTTTTCCTTGGGACTTGAATTTAGTTTTGGAGGCACTTCAATAGGCACCGTTTGAGACTTTGGAATCTGTAGAATTGAGATATCTCACTACGAAGATTGTTTTCCTTGTTTCCCAGCGACTATTTCTTGTAAATATTCGCTTCTTATTTGTCTTGAGGATAGGGTTGTGTTACGCACTAAACCTTCATTTCTTCCGAAGGTGGTATCTGCTTTCTATATTAACCAGGATATTGTCCTCCCAGCTTTTCGCCAGGATTCAGTGACCTAGTGAAGCTTCTTCCTTAGCACTGTTTGATTTGGTACATGCGTTACGTAATTACTTGGAGCGTACTGTGTCTTTGAGGTGTACGGATTCCCTGTTGGTGTTGATTGATGCACCAAAGCGAGGTTGGCCAGCCTCGAAAGTAACCATCTAGATGGGTCACTTCGGCCATTTGGATCTTTCTCCGGCTTTGTTAAACATAGACTGAGGTTCTAGTGGAAGGGGAGGGGTTATATAGAGGATGGGAGACATTTTTAAGTAATTAGTGCCTGACTCCACACCTCACTACGCAAAACCCAAAATAATGGCATCCCTCATAGGATAACAATATTGAAGTGTTTTCGTGGAATCCATCTATCGCTTTGCCTTTTTTGGGGTACAGGCAGATTTCCCCATTTTCACCTATACCTATTGCTGGTAAAAGCAGGAACAATTTTCACGCGAATGCCACTGTGACTTTTTGCATTGAATTGCTCAAAAAATGGGTCTGCGCATAGACTCTATAAGCGAAATTTGCACGCGAAAAAATTACCACATTATCACAGCTAATAGAATTCCCCCTTAGTATCAGTATAATTTATGCTTGCCCATGTTTTATGTTAGAACATGTGCAGCATATATTACTAAAAATCTTGATGTGCAGTATACAACATTTTTTATGAATTTGCTTGGTAACTGTTGCAGTGCAAAACCATTATATGACCACTATCTGTCCAACACACATACAGAAAAGGCAATTACATGGGCACTAAAACAGTTTAGACCTGAACATATTTCAACCCTCTGACCCTATCTTGTATCTGTACTGCTTCGTGTCCTTGGCAGTTAATTTAGAATTCACACACTCATTGTTAGTGATGTTTTCTGTGTTCCTAATGTTATAAGTTTGTAAAACGTTTTCGTGACTTGACTTAGAAATACCTTTAAAAATAAAAATGTGATCAAGAAGTTTGGTGCCGTAAGATTGTCTTGCAATATTTGGTGCCTCACAGCTCACACCTTGCAAGGATGATGGCCATCGTGTTTTCAGAGCTACATGTTGTGTTTTCACAGGTTGTAAGTTCAACGAATGGGGAGCTGAACACAGACGATCCAACAGCTGGACATTCAAATGCACCAATCACCGCCCCAGCAGAAGTTGAAGTCCTAGATGAAACAAAGTACGTTGAACACTTCACTAGTTTTTCAGATACCTTTTTTGCACTCATTTCATGTTTTATATATTATTTTTTCTGTACTTTTTGAATTAACTTGCTAAAGTAGATCTATTTGTGTAATATATTCCATAGCAAAGGGTACTGTCACGGCAAGATATATATATATATATATATATATATATATATATATAATGTGTGTGTGTATTAGGGATGTGCAGGCTCGGATAGGTTCGAGTTTGCACGTGGAGTTCGGATTTTTCCCTCCAAAAAAACGGAACTCAGAACGAGGCAAAACGTCATCTTACATGGACGAACATCATCATTCCTGGTCTTTTGTCCAGGAATGATGATGTTCGTCCATGTAAGATGACGTTTTGCCTCGTTCTGAGTTCCGTTTTTTTGGAGGGAAAAATCCGAACTCCACGTGCAAACTCGAACCTATCCGAGCCTGCACATCCCTAGTGTGTATAAGAGATCAATACAATTGTGATCATGACCAAAATATTTTTCCCTCCCCAATACACAGCACACTTCCTGTTATTAAGTGTCAACAGATCATCTTTTTAGCAATGCCTTGTACTTTAATAGCAAGGAAAATATAAATTTTATGCGATTCAAATTCTGTTTTAGACATGGTAACTTTTAATATATAATTCAGCATTAGTTATACAAGACCCCTGTGTTCTTGTTCAGCTTACATTTGTGGGAAGATTAATTTAGCCACGAGGTTTCAGTGGACCCTTACTCTAATAACAGAAGTTATCTGGAATGAAATCCTTGTTCATTTTTGCTTGTACAACATAGAGATGCAGGCGTAAATGAGTGAGGTTTTCCTCCCATAATCACCTGCCATGTGTGCAGCGTTACATCATGTGAGTTTCCAATGGAACTTTGAGCTTAATTGAATCCTGTTTAGACAAAATTGGCCATTGCCAAGCAAAATAATACAAAAATGAAAACTTTATGTAAATAGTGTCACTGTACATTGTTTCCAACATTATTATATTAATTGTATCTTAATAGCTAGGTGTATGCTTGCACTAAACATTGCATTGTCGATTTCTTTTGGAGTAGGATAATTATGCACGTGGATGGGGTATTTGTTGTGAGTACAAAGGGAAACTAAAGCTGTGTTTTTCTTGAGCCTTACATTTTTTTTTTTTTATTTCTGCTTTATGTTTTGATTTAACAGAATTCTCACATTCTAAGTATTAGCCCGCAATAATTTAATGTTGAGGTGCTTTGTGGCGCTGTCTGATTTTTCTCCTTTTTCCCTTGTGTTCTCCCCCCGCATAGCTGCCAGAAAGTGTTGAACATGTGGTGAGTTGTCTATATGCAGAGGCAGGCAGAACGTGCTCCGTTAAAAAAACATTAGTGTGTCTCAAAACTTCTCTAGTTGTGTATATTGTAATAATAAAATTTTTCTTCAGAATTATGGGATTAAAATGAACCATAACACTTCTGTTTGCTTGTAAGGAGCAGTTTTGCCTGCCACAGTTTGTCTCAGTGGATTAGTTTATGTGCACAAATGCCTGATATATGTCATGTACTCTAATAACACCTTCATCTCTTGTTTGCTCTTTCGATCTGCCACTCAGGTTAATATCTAGTTCAGCGGTTTATTTTTCAATTATTGGCTCAGCAGTTGCTAACATGGTTTAAAAGAATTGAATGGAATTTTTTTGTCCACTTATTTGTAGTATTATACAAAAACAAACCTTATTTTTAACTATAACTGGTAAATATATAGCTATTCTACACTGGTAGTAAAAGTTTTCTGTAAAGTGAGTTTGTCAGCTACGTAGACTGTGGTGGTGCTTTAATTGATTTAAGATTGTGTTCTCCTGATTGGCGTCACCCACAAAATGGCTGATTCCACTGTGTGTAGTTGACCTGTAAACTAAAGATTTTTTTTTTTTTTTTGTTACATAGTGTCTGTTCCTTAACTTCTGGACACAGCCCTGGTTTCTTAGTAATCTCAATCACTTTGTTCTAGAAGTATTAAAAAAATTAGCTTCTAACGTTTATGTAGTATGAAAATATGAATTCTCCTCCCAATATTGTTTTGCTGCAGCAATATGCCAAATACAGATTATGCTGGTGGTTTATGAGTAGACCCTTCGTCAATGTATTACTGTTTAGTAAAATTGTATCTAAAAATGCTATTTCACAAAGCACATTGCATTTCATTTTTTTAAGACTTTATTTGTAAACTAAGTAACCCTCTCATTCATATAATTCTTTGTCACTGCAACCAGTGCAAGTTATTACAAACTTGATTTTGTAGTTTCTATCAAGAAACTTAAATGTTTTGATTTTTAAAATAAAATGTTATGATTAATGTTTGCACTTATATGATATGTCCAAAGGTCTTCATGGAGCTGTGTACCAGCAGTTTTTTTTTTACCAGTTTGCTCCCACAATTATTTTTGTGTCCTATCTATATTCTTGTTTGTAATATTAAATTACAATATAATACTTAGTAATTGGCTATCTATAATGTTTGTCTGTTACATATATTTATATTGGTCCTCTAAAGGTTTACACTACTCCAGTAACTAACTTCTGTCATACTAATGGTGTCTCTGACCTGCTATTTATGTAACTAGTACTGTTTTGGATTAATTTTTTATGTTATTTTAAAAGCTCACTAGTCTCCTCGACTGAGGGGGAAAAAAAGTCACATGAACACTTGAAGTAGTGTAAATGCTCTGTGTGATGTGAGATCACATTGCGTTTGATCATTCTGTGACACGTGAAGAATTTTGTTGACCAAGTCTGTGTTCCGACAAGGAGAACCTCTTATATTGAAAAATAATTTTTTATTAAACTACTATTAACTTGTGTAGCAGATCAAATCAACATTAGCTTTGCTTCTTGTTCTCGTTCCCTCTCATCCTAAACAAAAGCATCAATTTATGTTTAAAGCAATAATGTACTGTTACACCAATGCACACCAAACCGCTTCAATTAAACATTTTCTTCAGAGCAAGCATATATATTTATTAACAAACTAAAAGTAACTTGTATTCTTTCACTTTTAATACAAGCTACTGACAATCTGAATATATATGAGAACTAGAATACATAAAGAAACACTATTGACTACTGTTAGTACTGCATTTCTAGTACCTCAATTGAGGCTGGTCTTAAGTTGCCATATTCCGGTCAGAAAAAGGCAGGCTGAAACTTGTTCTTGAGGTACATATGTTATAATGTCAGCATATGCTGCTTTGTGTAGACTTAAGTGTTTTCCTTACACATAGGGGCAAATTTACTAAGCAAGCCACCACGTCTTGGCGTGTTTTAAGCAAAAAATAATTTATATATGTTTTTTATTGACTCTGAAGCATTTCAGAGAGAGTAACATTTACACACTGCAATACAATGCACTGACCAGATCAGAATAGTGCCATAAAATATCCCGAATGATAGTAATTAATGGAATATGGACAACTGTAAACGGAAAATGTAAGACTGCAACACTATTCAAAACAAAATACACCTTTTAAAATGTCCTGATTATACACGCTGAGGAATAGTGGCTCTTTACCCTATGAACTGTTGGTTGTGAGGTGTAGATTGTGTGCTTGAAGTACACAATATTGTTGTTGTGGCCCCTCAATTGAGAGATCTGCTAAGTCGTTACAGCATTCAGTGCTCACTACCACTTTAATCGTATCTGAACTCCTTACAGTTCCTACTTTAATGTAAGCCATGCTAATGCTGTTTTTAAATAAATGTTTCCAGCTTGTAGGCAACACTATTATTATTATTGTGGGGAAAAATTTATGCTATAATAAACGGTATTAACCTTTGTCAAGAATGGATGGTGTTGGATCGCGTCCAGAAACTCAGATGATAATATTATCCATGTCATTAACATTAGATTAATCCTGTGTTTTGGCTAATGTTAGAATGTTTTTTTAACTAATTATTATTCTAATATGTAATTATAACGAATTATATAATTTCATAGCAATTTGATACTGTCGTCCAGAAATAGTGTTTGTATACAAAACAGAAACGAGCACCACACTATCATTGATTTTCTGCGGCAGTTCATTGAATTTCTGCATCAGGTCATGTAGACTGAGATGGTCTTAGAAATTGTTTTAGATTTTGTAATATTTCACATTATGGATTTAAAGTTTTTATACTTAAAATGTGTAGTTATTGTGAATTATATTGACTTTCCTGAACTTTGCTTTATATTTAAATTGTATTGCTTAAACACTTTCAATACATCTGTGTCATAGTCCACCTGATGATGATTTATTCAATTCTGTGAAATTCTTTGAGATCCATGCACCTAATCCCCTGTCCATGCTCCCTTGCCCAAACTAAGTGGATTTGTTCTTCTTTTCCCCTTAGTATACCACAGCCAATTAAAAGTGGTACATAGATAAAATAAAATAATTTGTGGGGTTTTTGTTTATTTTACATGACTATGAATTGAAAACGCTATTTCACATTTTTTGTTTTTAAACCTTGCTCTAATATTACTTCAATCACATCTGAGTATGAAACATATTTCATGCTTTTGTGCATTTTACACAGATGTTTAAACACTGTACGTGTGTGTGTGTGATATGCATGCCAAGTTCACTTCATACAGACAGCTTTGTTGCTGACCCTTACATGATGCTTTTGCTCAGTTACTTCTCATAATTCTCTTCTATGATGTCTTGTAGGTGCTGTTGCTTTTTCAAGAGGAGGAAAAGGAAAACCATTCAACGTCACAAATGACTCTGGAAAAGGACAGACCATGGGGAATTACTCACTTGTTCATCTGCTGTCCTGTAATAATAACAAACAAAATATCATCTCCACAACGACCATGTTACTTTATTTCTTTGGGTTTATTTTTTCCCTTATACAGACTGTCATATTCCCATGCTTCTGCTTGATTGTCTTACTTTATTCTTATGTCCAAACTTTAGAAGCTTTAAAGTTTTTTGTCCAAAATAGGATTATTTAAATGGACCAATGAAGTGGTACAGACATAAATTACGGTCTTCAGCCAAATGCAGTTACACCATCCCTGGAGACTGCAAAGCGGTCAATTGTTGGATAACTCAGCAAAAAGCTCTTTCACATGCAAATAGTGGAAAAGGATTATTTGCTAAAGCTTTAAAATAACACACTAAAAGTCTTACTTTTTGGAGATTTGCAGTTTGATATTTGTAAAGATTTACAGTATTATTGAGATGGTACTGCATTAATCAACTGGTAGCATTACCTTTCCTCGCCATGGTTCTAATGGTACATCCACTGCCCAGAGGTACATTGGACGAACCCGTCTGAACGTGACTGGGGATAACAGCATACAACAACAACAGCAGTCAGTCGCAGACTCGTAAGAGAAGAAAAATAAATTTTTGTGTTGTACCTCTTACAGTGATAGTCATAGAAGCTGCAAGGACATTTGTCCTTAATGTACATGATGTAGACTTGTGCTTCTTGGTAATGTTTAAACAAAATTATACTTTTCCTGCAAAAACAAATGAAAAAAAAAAACACAAAAAAACAATTTAACTGATGTTAGAAAAATAAACACTACATGGAGGAGTGGGAGTTAGAAATTACTATAATACGCATATGGTAGCTGGAAAGCACTTTGCATACTTCTTGATGCAGAAGAGAATATTACTCCGTTACTAGAAATCATATATTTGGTGTTTTAATCATTTCTGCTCTTTGGCCAGAAGCAGCGAAGCTGATAGGTGCTTCACTGACTACTGTATGCCCACAATTAGCTGGTGCTTTCGGAAATATTCTCTCCTCGACCCAAATTTGCAGTTGTTACAGAGTATGGTAGGAAGCGTTAACTAGAGAATTCATTATGCATTTTCTTCTGTTCTAGAAGAAACATCTGCATTATGGGGAGGGAAAGGGTTAAATACTGTTTATTTTTGGGGTGGGCGGAGATTTTTTTTTTTTTTTTTTTTTTATGGACCGTCGTCATTTAACCTCAACTGCTGCAATGTCTGTTAGTACACTTTGACGTTTCTTAGCAGCAAAGCCATTATATTTGTTTTTGGTTTTTCGTTACATTGGTAACTAGGCCTGTGTTTTAAGGAGATTTTTGAAGGGAAGTGGTTAGAACAAATATTTTGACCAAACCATGGTTAATTTATGTACAAAGAAATAATCCAAAAGTCTCCTAGATTGAACTTGTATTTTTTTTCTTGTCTATCAGTGCACGCCCTATGGCTAACTTATTTATTTTTTAAGTCTGGTTTGTGGTAACATAAAAAAATGTGTATTGCAAATAGATAAATTCACATCTTTGAGTTCATTATTGCATTTACAGGGATTTTAATTGTAATTTGTAATTTATTTTGGTTAACAACCGGGAGTGCAGTGCTTATTTTTGATGGTTTATGTACCCACATAAAACGCTAAAAATTGCTGAGCTGAAGGTTGTTTATTTTCACTGTTGCTGTACATTTTTTCTTTATTACATTGGTCAAATACATCAATTCAACCCTCTATCAATTACAATATTCATACTGCAGTTCTCAGTCTGCCTTGTTTGTGTTGTTGTCTTAATCTCAAGAATGATCTATATATAAATACATATATATATTTTTTTCGTTATGAAAGATGAGAGTTGTGGCCATTCTAATGTGAAATCACTTCTGTCTCTACAGTATTTGACCAAATTTTGTTGCACCACATTGTAAATACATGCAGCAACTTGTGTTTCTTATATACATCTGTTTATTTTGTTTATTGGTAGATCTTTTGTGTGGAGAGAAGAAGCTATTTGGCCTGTACAGTGTTTATATGATCTGAGCTCATAACACATAACAAGGAAATGTGTATATTAATCCAATTGTGGACGTCAGATATTTAAAATAAGAAACCCTTTATTTGCTGCAATGACCAGTATGTAGACATTTTGCTTTTTAGCAATATTTAAGTGCTCCATTTACTGCCATGAAAAGGGGAATTACTCTTTTGGCAGCACAAACTGGTCAATAATAGGTAATGCAGGTATGTTCAGGTTAAGCCAACAATGTTTTGCATTTATATGCTTTTTCTCTGTCTATACTAATGAAGTCAACATTGCCTGAATGTCTAAAATAATGAAATACATCCCTGTTTAAAAGTATGTAACTGAAGAAATAAAAATAAAGGTAGTTTTTTTTAAATTCCTTTTCTTTCTTTTACTGTTTGCGCCAACTAAATGTTAAAGGATTTTGTGTTGGACCTTGAATAAAAAAACATTTAAGTTTGTAAATGTGGTATTTATGAAGAGAGAACTATATAAAAGTTTACAAACCTGTTGTAACCATATATTTATCATTTACTATTTATTTTTAGGTATTTGTGATCCCATAGGAGAGCTACCCTATAAAAAAAACTGCTATATAACAAATATAGGCAACTACACACAGTTAAAATGTAATGTATTGTATTATAATGCTATTTAAGATGATCTTTGTTTAATGAATAAAAGAAAAAAGAAATCTAATAATTTACTATTGGACTTTACCACAGATATTATTCTGGTTCTCTGATTTACATGACTTGAAAGCACTGACAGTGGCCTCGTTCCTTATTTATTTAAAGATTATATAGCTGAGGTGACTTAATATTAATTCAAGTGACTGTAAAGGCTTACATTAGACTGTACTTTGAGAATTAGATCTAACTGTATATTTTCTGTTGCATTGGCTACATAGAGATGATTGTGATTTGTAATTGGCAGAATTAAATATGTGCAATGTAGTTAGAGGATAGATCTGTAACTTTCATCATGGAATGCCCGCAATCACACACTGCTCATATTTACCACATGTATCCCTAACACCTAGCCTCAATAGGCCATGAGTGAGCTGCAGCGAGTAGTATAGCTTATTTTTTGTTCAAATGTGCATCTTAGTCGCAATGCAGTGCTCCAAAACAGCTTTAACACTGCACTGATCCATTTGATATGCAATATCAAACTGTAAATATGTACAACGGAACTTGGCGTGAAAAAAAGCCATGGCCACTGCATCGTAGTGCTTCGTATACAGATACAGACTCTGTCACACATAGATATATAAACAGGTTTCAAATAAAGCGCTCCTCCACCAGGAAAAATAGTCAAACACTTGGAATCCTTTTAACGTCTCTATTGTGTCTTTGTAGTGTGATATTCACCAATCAAAAATAAGCTTAATAGATTTCAAAATTAAACCGCTTCACCAGGAAAAAGTCAAATACTTAAAATCTTTTACACGTCTCTGTTGCATCTAATTCAAACGAGGGTAACTTCCACTACAAAAAACAACTGTGGGTAGTCATCCGGTGGTTCCAAATTAACCTCCAAAACTGAACTTCCTTTTTCAGTCAGTCATAGTATCCATATAGAATTAAAAAGATAGATCTCATAGTGTAAAAACAAATGCAATTTTATTCACACAATCCACAATAAAATCACACAGGTAGAAGTAGCCTCATACTCCAGATAGTATGAGGGTCTATAATTTATAGAGTGTTTATTAAAAAGCATAAGATTCATCAGTACTTAGGAGAAAAAGCTATTATCCTTTCAACAAAAATCATGAGATCGAACCAGCAGCTGATAGAGGAAAAGCTGACAACTCCCAAAATAGGACACTAAGTTTGGACTCCGTGAAGACAAGACAGAGTGAAGACCCTCTGACACATCTTATGTGCTGTTAACCAATTATATGTATAGTTTGCTGTTAACCATTTTTGGCAAATGCTTGTAACAGCAATTTTCTTGAACTTATAAAAGGCAGCTCACAGAGGATGTACCTCAAAGCTGAGTTGAATTTGTCACGTGTTTTTCTTATAACCTTGGTCCAGGGGTAGGAAGCCTTCGTCACCCCAACAATAGCCTTTACATGAAAGGCACACATACAAGCATATGGGGGTAAAACAGATCCCGGGTAGATTTCACCTTCACAATGATCGCAACCTGTTCCCTTCAAAGGTTCCTGCTGGTAATGAGCTGTTCTCCTAGACCACCAACGCATTTCAACACACATGTTTTTTTTTCAAGGTCTCCCTGTGTGTCTCCCATATAGGGTTTATATACCTGTAGTCATACACCCTCCATTTTTCCCCAATTAACGGGGCAGGGAGAATTCTCAACACTAAGGTAGAACGCATGGACGTCACTTCCGGCCTCTGTAGAAAGCAAAAAAGGCGGAGGTGTTATGCGTTCCACAGTTGGAACACAAGGCGGGCGTTAGGTGATTTATAACAAGAATTAAGAATTGGAAAGGTAGGAATTTAAATGAAAGTATTACTCTCAATGGTTAACTACATTGTGAGTAGCTTTGTTTTAGTAGTAAACTTATGAGAATTCTCCCTGTCACCTGTTAATTGGGGAAAAAGGCAGGGTGTATGACTACAGGTATATAAATCCTATGTGGAAGACACAGTACACAGGGAAAACCTTGAAAAAAAACTATTTGTGTTGAAACGCATTGGTGGTCTAGGAGAGCGGCCCATTACCAGCAGGAACCTTTGAAGGGAGTTGCGATCATTGGGGAGGTGAAATCTACCCGGGCTCTGTTTTACCACCGTATGCTTGTATATGTGCCTTTCATGTAAAGGCTATCTGCGGTTGGAGGCTACTTCTACCTGTGTGATTTTATTGTGTGAATAAAATTGCATTTGTTTTTACACTATGAGATCTATCTTTTTAATTATATATGGATACTATGACTGAAAAAGGAAGTTTGGTTTTAGAAGTTAATTTAGAACCACCGGATGACTACCCATAGTTGTTTTTTGGAGTGGAAGTTACTCCCGTTTGAACTAGATGTAACAGGATTAAAGGATTCCAAGTATATATTTGACTATTTTTCCTGGTGGAGCGGTTTCATTTTGAAATCCATTTTGCTTATTTTTGATTGGTGAATATTACACTATAGAGACGTTAAAAGGATTCTAAGTGTTGAAACCTATTTATTGTTCATATTTGTGATTGGTCAGTGGCGTAAGTTCATCCCGGAGGCAAGTTATAATTTGGTGCCCCCAGTCACAGCCGCTGACACTAATGTAGCAATTCACATGCAGACGGGCTATAGATAAAGGCAGCAGCTGATCGTCTGACATGGAGCTCTCTCACATCATAGTGTATGGTGGCCTCTCAGGTGCCGGGAAGGGGTGCTATGTATTGGGCGGCCGTGACTGTACACCCCGGGTGCATGGTTACAACCCTAAGTGGGGTGAATATGTTGTGGACAATGGAGGAGGTGCCCTTTCAGAGCTGGGGCCCGGCGGCAGGCACCTCCATTGTCTCACATAGTTCTGCCCCTGTGATTGAATATCACACTATAGAGCTGCACCTCACAGTGTGGATCGCAGGTGTCGTTAAGATTTTTTAGTTTACAGATATACAAGTGCCACATGAAATTAGTGCCATCTCGTGAAGCGGTTTTGTTGCATCGCGTTGGAACAAAGACACAAATTCAAGCGAAAAAGTTGCTCAGTGCAAGCTGTGTCACCTAGGACCTGGTTCACTGAGAAGGGCTGTTTTGGCACGACTGCAGCAATAGTGTGAGAGAGTACATCTGTAAGTGACTGTTTAAAGCAATAAAGTGCTTCATTAATATTACTATACCTTTCTTATAGGCAATAACAAAACAGCATCAGGGTAATGTTACTATTTAAAATGTTAACATTTTTGATTGATAGAAGTGTAAAAGTATGAAAAGTAAATGACAAAGTGTACTGTGTTAATGTTTAGCTGCTATCAATTTTCCCAAACAGTCACAGCAGTCTGAAGGATCAAGATATTTAAGCTATAGTACCGTACTTTCCCAATTAACGAGTGGAGTGCTCTACCATTTCTACACTTTATTTTCACACATTTTTGTATAGAAGTTTCCGATCATGCACATCAATGCTGCCTTTTATTCTCCATGACTTCTAACATGATTTGCAGATTAATTTTATTATTAATCTGAGTGTTCTTTTTCAGGGTTCATATGTTGTATGTACAATTGTTATAGATTGCTTAATTGGTATTACAGTTCTTTATAGATTATCTCACAGATACAACTTTTCTTGTTCAATTATAGTGGAGAATTTTCTTTGCAAGAAAACCTAGTTAGAAATTAAATAAACTGATCCAGGGAAATTTTATAAGTTTTGTTGAAAAGCTAGCATAGTAATTTCCAAAATGCTTTACTAGCATTAACATATAGTATATTGCATTGTGGGTATTTATATTTCATATATATATATACTACAAATAAATGAAGTGCTGCTGTAAGTGCACAATGAAGTTAAAAATAATGGCAATATCTCTGTATGAAACTGCTGAAAAAGTAAAAATATCCATAATTAGAATTATAAACAAAGCCCTGAGGCTACTTGGTTTCTGAAGTCTGTTCAGCTTTATAGGATGTGATTTGGTATTTTGTCCTCAAATTAGTGTAAAGCTGGCCACACATCTAAAGATTATCTGTCCAACCAGCCAACTAGTTGATTGGTTGGAATGAAAATCTGGTAAGGGATGAAAGCAAATGACAATCAGCAATTTGCTCCCAAATGCCGGAAAATGGACCAAAACTGTTTGTTAAATGTTTGATCTAAACTATTTGTTCAAACTTGTCTGACGACCATTTTCATCTTGTTTTCTGGCATTTAGGAGCAAATTGCTGATCATCATTTACTCCCATTCGTTACCAGATTTTCATTCCAACCAATCAACAAGTTGGCTGGTTGGATGTAAGTTGGTCTAGTGTGTGGCCAGTTTAAGAACCTCTTATTGTCCATGTGCCATTTGTCACTAATACCATCAAATTGTGTACATTATTGATGGGGATCTAATATGTATAGGTGGTGGACAATATAATGAAAATATTCTGAATTAGTGACATTGAAGTCTTGTTTTATTGCAACATTAAAAATAACATGTTTTGATTTTTGTCAAACGTAACTGGTTTCATAGCATTTGCTCAAATAAAAAAAAACAATGTAGAGCCACAATCTGTTTGTGCACTATGTCAACTGAATGCCAAACTTTGCTGTATCATTTTGACATTTTTGACCTACAGGCTGCAATCCCACCTGTATTGATGAAATATCCTAAATATAAAAATCTCTCCCCTCCCTCTCTACTTAGTGTTCTTATGTTCAATTTCCAACTGAAGGTTTTTCCTATTAAGATTCTACTTACAGAAGTTCTACTATGATAATATTGACATGTTTCCTGTACACAATATGCAAGCCTTTTCAGAAGAAACAGCTGGAAATTAGTGGTGATTTTGAGAGTTAATACTGAAAACCGAAGAATTTGACCTTGGGCAGCACACTTGACAAGTCTGAATTTTTTTGTTTGGAGTTCTTTATTAAAAATGTACTAAATTTAAAAGCATTTTATCACCATGTCAACATTACTTTAAAGAATAGCAAATGCTTCCTTCATTCAAACCAATATTTGTAAACATTAAAAGATCAACTGAACAGATCTGTGAATTCTAATGCAGAGTAGAAATGCAACTACTTATCCTGGGCATACACTGCCAGATAAAATGTCTGTCAGACCGACAGACATTTTATCTGGCCGGCTGCCAGCCGCAGATGTCGCCGGCATACACTGAGATTTCTCTCAGTGTATTCGGCAGATATCTGCGCTCCGCCCCCGGGGGAGGAGACATATCCCTGTTCTTTCCGTAGGAAGCAACACAGGAAATGTCTGTCGGCCGTGCTGGGCATACACTGCCCGATGCGGCCGACAGTTTACCGGGTAAATATCGCATCGGATGGGCATGCTGGACAATCCTGCATGCCCGACCGAGCAATATTTAACCCTCGGTTGCCCCCCCACACGCTACAATTATCGGGGCGATCCGCTGATATCAGGCGGATCACCCCGATAATTGTAACGTGTATGGCCAGCGTTATTGTTAATGTGTCACATATCTGCTTATGCTAAACATTCTATTCCTGCCTCCTGATGCGTCTCCACAGATTATGTTAAGACACTCCACAAGGGGGTACATTTACGAATTGGCGTCTCTTGCCTTAAAATTTAAAATGGCGCACACTAAAAGTAAAACATTACCTATTTTGAGATCAGTGCAGATTAGTACACATTTACCACCAGGTGTTCTGGGAATTTGGTCTGTTCCTTCCTCAGCAAAATTAAGAGCATTTTTCCTCTACAGTTGTTTTACTGAGCATTTTTTTAATTAATACTTTAATTTACATATAATTAGGCCTTAATTTTCAGCACATTCCCAAAGTTTTTGTTCACACAGCACCTGAAATTATTTTTCTTTATGGAATTGTAAAGTGCTAATTTTTTTCTGGATTTGGGAATTATTGATTATGTAATCCCAGATATGTGAGTTATACATCCCACGAAATGTCTTCTGCCTTGTAGATCATCTATATTGCACTTTAGCAATGTACTACCATGTATATATTGAACAAATAACATGCCTTAGACTGTAAGTCTACGTATTTCTTTTTTTTTTTTTTCTTTTATATGTCTGATTTTTCATGCTTTGTATAATATGTAACTCCTATTTTATTTAGAACACACTGATGGGAACAGCACCTTTGACTCCTATTCTTATATGCTTTTCACATATTTATATGTGAAAAATGTACAGGTATGAATGAGCCCTTTAGTTTGTAATGTCTAAACTTTGATTTTATGTACCCTGGATTAGTATGGCGTTGAATGTTGAGCAACATCCTGTGAAGGGATTTTGTTGTTTTAAAAGCAAATGTCTGTTTACAATTTAATAAATCTTTACAAGTACAAAAAGATTTTAATGAGCTTGTTTCCAGAAAACATTCTGCAGATTAATATAGGAGAAAATAGCATTGTATGTCATTGAGGATTAATCAAAACTTCTCCTTATGCCTGGCACCTACTGTGGTTAGTTTTTTTTGTTTAAGACTAGGTTGAAATTCTGAACTGCAAAGCAAGACAATTTTGAGCTTTTTATTTTTTTAATTACTTTTTTTTGTAACGTTAATAATTTTATATTGAGATTTTTGCACTTTTTATGCAGAATTCTTTGACCATAAAACCCTTACAATAATAAAGTCTAACATTTGTGGAGCTACACTAACCAGCATAATAACATCCTGTCTATATGCTTTGGTTTTAATAAATATCTCAAACTACATAGTCACGAGTTGATGATATTGGTATTTAAAGTCTTTAAACAGTCAATATTTTAAGATCTGTAAAGGAGCACATTAGCTATAGCGACTAGGATCCACTTTTTGAAATCCTAAATTTGGAATCGAGGACTACTGTGTATAGCTAATATCAACTGTCAAAAATTGAAAAATGTATAGCTGTAATTAATGAACAACATATTGGCCCCAACTTTTAATAACTTATTAACAGCTTGTGATATTTAATCTTAACTTTTTATTCCAGTTTATTTTTTTCTGAATTTTCTAAAACGTAAAAAAAAAATATTAAGAGTCAATAATGGCATAGACTACTGCTGAAAAGGCTCTCAAATATCTAGTCAATAGCCACACATAACTTGTTTAGGAGGTCCTACAATCAGTAATAAAATGATTTTCTACTAGGAGAGATGGTATGAAAGTAGAATATTTTAAGGAGAATTTTAATTTTTGGGAAAAGCAGGGCTACTCAGCCGTGAGATCTCCAGTTGCAGATAGTTTAAGTAGTGTTTACCATTGTGGATTATAATTTAGCTCAAAGGTCTCCCCTGATACAGTATGCAAGGAATATATATATACTCAAATATTTAAAAGACCATGCGGTATATTTACTAAAGTGCGGGTTTATAGAAGTGGAGGTGTTGCCCATAGTGACCAATCAGATTCTACTTATTTATCAAGTCCAGTTTATAACCTGGCGCAAACCATTCTCAATTATGTCTCAACTTGTGTTTATTACAATCTCCCTATCTGTATAATAGCCTTTTTGGAACCAGCCGGTTATTACTCTGAAGCATTATTTTCCAAATATTTCACCGCAGGAAGTATGTTGCTATCATAATGATGAGAAAGGCAATTAACAAAGGAAGACAGTGAGACTGGTATAACCCTTTAAATGTAGGTTTCGTTTAGTGAAATTATGGAGAGAGCCAAAGTATTAGTGAGTACAGTTTCTTACACCATCAAAAGGCACTTGGAAACTTACAGGAAGAGGTCTGGTAGACCAAACCAACAACCGGATCAAAAGACAACAGGTGATGGACAACATATTAAAGCACAGCTTAATACTAGTTTAAGTAAGCAAGTCTCAGTTTTAACTGTGAAGAGAAGACTTTGAGCTGCAGATTGAGTAGAGATAAGAAAGCCATTGCTAAGATGCCAAAAAAAAAAAAAAAAATGCTTGCCCTGGCATTGAATACCCCTAGTGGACTTTCTTGACTGTCACGAATCGTGGTCTTAGCCGCCCATACAGGGTTTTCTAAAATCTCCAACAGACTGTCCCAGTGATTACCTGTAACCAATCCCTATATATTTCCTGGCCTAGGAAAGACTCATTGTCTGAACAACTGTTCCTTCCTGAGGATCGATCCAGGCTCAGTGTCTCCAGAGCTTTCTCCTGTGGATACTCTCCTTGCCAAAACTCAACCATTACCTACAGTACTTGTACCATTGCTGTTTGCCTCAGCACTGTGGCTTCCATGCCGCATACAGATAACTACCAGGACTGTTTGCGACTGCCGCTGTATACCATCTCAGCGCCGTGGCTTCCACTGCACACAGACCGCTTTCTGTTGTCTGCATTCCATCTACCACTGTGTATTATCTCAGCACCGTGGCTTCCATGTCACACACAGACCGCTTGCTGTTGTCTGCATTCCATCGACCGCTGTGTACAATCTATCAGCTCTGCGGCTCCCATGCTGAACACAGACCACTTCCAGCTCCAGTTCTGCCAGTGTACCTGCAGTACATACCATCTGCTGTTGCCACACATCTTATCACCTACGTGGATTCCACTCTCTTGTGCAGGCATCATTACACTCTGTGGCTATAGTGGGTTACTGCATAATCTTGGTTGAGTATTGTGGGTATCCTGTAATGTGTGCTCTTATCTTGGGCTGACAGTCAGAGTTGCGGGCTCCAGGTCGGAGGGCATGATCGGTCACAGTCTCTTAGCATCGAGGTGTTCAGTACTGTGTGTGCCTGAAGTGTCTATCCTGAGTTCCCCTTCCGAATTATGGACCTGGTCTTACATCAGAGCTATTCCGGGGATATAGTTTCATTATTTCTTCCCAGGTTACATAAGACTCCGATTCCTGCCTTGGTTCCCAGGTCCAGACTGTCAGTACTATACTGTTTTGAGTTCAGGTGGTTCTTGTCAATGGAGTAGTTCTCTGGCCTGATTGGTCCTTGGACCATTAGGTGAGAGGCTGCCCAGTGGCTTGGGTTCCTGTTCCAATTCTAGTATTCTTGCATTGCTCCAGTCCATTATTCCTAGTGTGTCTAGTCTGCCAGTACTTGTATTACCTATGAGTTGTGGTATCTTGAAGCTTCCCCGTTTCCTGCACTCCACAATTAAATACTCTGAGCCCCGTGCCAGATCTACAGAATACCAAAACCATGACAGACTGGAAGAAGGTCTTATACCCATAAATTCTGATTAGTCCTATATTTACTAAAGGGAGAGTTTCTAGAAGTGGAGATGTTGCTCATAGCAACCAATCTGATTCTAGCTATTATCCTCTAGAAGGTGCTAGTAAAAATGGTAAGTAGGATCTGGATGCTATGGGCAACATCTCCACTTCTAAAAACTCACACTTTAGTAAATATACCCCTCAGAATCTTTGGTTCATTTAGGGTTTTTGTATGCCATTGAGTAAGTGAAGTGATGGTTAACAGGGTGCGACACCAGATGTCAAACATGGAGGAGAAAGCGTGATGGTTTAGGGCTCTTTGATGGATCCTGAGTCTGTGACTTGCACAGTGCGAAAGGGCTACCACAACACCCTCTGGCCTAAGCTTAATTGGGCATTGGTTCATCCTACAGCAAGATAATAACACAAAACACCTTCAGGCTATGTCAGAACTACCTTCAAGGAAAAGCATAAGACTATAGGCTTCAAGTCATGGACTGGCCAGCACAGTTGCCAAACTTTAACCCCATTGAGTTGGCTGAGGACGAACTGAACAGAAAAAATAAATCAATACAACCTACAAATGCAACACATTTGTGGAAATTTCTGCAACTCCATTGAGAAGAACCTTCCGAATAATTTTTGATTTTTCATTGTATAAATAATGTACATGTGCGTGTTGAGAAGTGATATTGCAAAAGGTGGCTACTTTGAGCAAAAAAAAAGTAATAAAATGTTACTTTATTTTTTAATCAATTTTTTTTCTATGAAAATTCAGAGTTCATTAAATTAAGAACCTGAAAAATTGGGGGTGTTCTAAAACTTTTGTGTGTGTGTGTATATATATATATATTAATTAGTCAGTTCTTGAAGTTGATGAGTTGGAAACAGGAAAAGTGTGCAAATGTAAAGATCTGAGCTAGTTTTACAAGGGCCAAATTATGATAGCTAGATGATTGGTTCAAAGCATCTCCAAAACAGCTGGTCTTGTGCAGTGTTCCTGGTATGCAGTGTTTATTACTTACCAGAAGTGGTCCAAGATAGGACAATCGGTGACCGGGTTATGGGCGTCCAAGGCTGAATGATGCACACATGACCATCTGGTCTTATCCCACAGAAGAACTAGTGTAGCACAAATTGCTGTAAAAGTTAATGCTGGCTATGATAGAAAGGTATTGAGATCACATAATAAAGAAGAATGGACTCTTTGTTTGGCACACTTAAAATATAATATTTTTGTATATATTGTTAAATATACTTGTATTTTCATTCTAGTGTGCCCCAACAATTAGTACATTCTTCTGCAATCTCAATACAATGTTCGATTCTTGGGAGTAACACCAACTTCAGAAATGTATATATCTAAATATTAAATGTTTCCTTATGTTGGTTCCCTATATTTCTTCTGTGATCTAAAAAGGATTCAGGGTGTAATCCAAATCTCTTATGATAGAAAGGTGTCAGAACACAGTGCATTGCAACTGGGGCAGAGATGGCACCAGGATGCACTATGAAAAGAAGGCAGCTGGTGGAGTCTGTGTGATGCACTGGGCAGTGTTCTGATGAGAAACCTTTGGTCCTGGCATTCATTTGGATGATACTTTGAGATGTACCACCTACCTAAACATTTTTGCAGACCTAGTGCTCCCCTTCATGGTAACAGTATTCCCTTATGGTAGTGATTCTTTCAGCAAGATAATGTGCCCTGTCGCACTGCAAAAATAGTTCATTGCTGGTTTGAGGAGCATGACTCAGATCTCAATCCAAACAAGCATCTAAGGAAAGTGCTGAAGAAAAAAGTCTTAGCCATAGAGGCCTCACCTTGCAACTTAAAGGATCTACTGCTAACATCATTGTGCCAGATACCACAGGACAATTTCAGAGGTCTTGTGGATTCCATGCCTCAATGAGCAGTTTTACTGGCATGAGGGGATTCACCTACACAATATTGGGCAGTTAGTTTTAATTTTATGGTTAATCTGTGTATGTCCAACTATATGGACATATACACACTATGTGTATATCCCCACACATACAAGAAAACATACAAAAAAAGTGATAAAAACATTGTGTATTTATGCTCTTGGCTGAAGGGATGCCGACATCGGAATCCCAACACCAGTCAGAATCTCAGTGCCAGCAACCCGACCGCTGACATCCAGATGGTAAGTATTGGGGTTAGGGGTAGGGTTAGTATAATTATATTGTGTCAGAATTGTAACCCAGTCAGGATCCTGAATATATATCATGTTATACAGATAAAATATAAGTACAGGTATTCGTTGTATGTGCACACATAGCGGCACAAGCCCTTTGGTATGTCTTTCTTTGGTAATGTCCCCATTTGGTAATGAACATCAAATGTTTCACATCAATCCCAATTCACAGTGTTCAGCTCAAGTGTGCGTATTAACCGATATGGGTACAGAGTACCATCACCTTTTATTTCTGTAATGTCACCCCACAGCGGGTCTGATTCAGAGGGGAACACACTGAATGTAATGCTGATGTCGGTGGAGTTGTGATTTTTTTTGCAGCTGCGCATTTGTGACATTCTGAAAAGCCTCAGTGCATATGTTACCCTAAATGTACGCACAAATGCATTTTTTCATATGGGATCCCTGGCATTAGTAACGCTAAGCAAAGCCATGGGCATTCCTGGGAAGTGGCCCGAAGAACGTACAAGAAACGTCAATCTCAGACGTGTTTATAGGAGTATCATGGACGTGTGTATTCAATTGGCTGTGTTTTCAGTTGCACAGCCACAGAGGCCATGTTTTATACTGAGTTGAGAAGACACTGATCCTGCCATAGTCTGGTGCAAGGGTTGATGTTTAATGCAATGGTGTGCTGATGGAGTGGTTGAAACCACCTGCGGCATTTCAGTGTCCGTGGGCATTTTTAAATATGTGCTTTTATTCTATCTTTTGTTATACATACAGTATGCTTTTTTCCATCTTCCTCTACTTTCTAATATATGGTCATCATTACCAAATACGTATACCTAATCGTCACCTACCAAATTTGATCCAGGCTCAATACCTTGGTTGTAATTGTTGGCTAATGTATAATAGAACGCTGCAGCTAAATCAAAAATACTTGAATCCTACATAATAATAGAAATTCAGAGGTATTGGTTACATACATTTGCAAATATATGAACAGTGGTGTAACTAGGGCAGGGCGAGCGGGGTGCATGCCCTGGGCGCCGTTGGACCGGCGGCGCGGGGGGGCGCTGCCGGCCATGGTACCGGCCCGCCCGCCCTAGTTAGCCAGTGTAGCGCCGACCGCAATGAGTGCGGTCAGCGCTACACATTTACACAGGACCGGCGCTAGGCTTCCAGCTCCGGTCCTGTGCTGCACGCCTGAGCCCGTTCCCTCCCCCTGAGCGCTTGCCCAATAGCGCCAGGAGGCGGGCTCAGGCTGTGCATAACACGCATCGCCGCCAGCGCTGGCGGTGATGTGTGTG
Source organism: Taudactylus pleione (assembly GCA_031769625.1). Taxonomy (NCBI): domain Eukaryota; kingdom Metazoa; phylum Chordata; class Amphibia; order Anura; family Myobatrachidae; genus Taudactylus; species Taudactylus pleione. The sequence continues at coordinate 4,941,941 of JAUIMM010000161.1, forward strand.
TTAAACAGCAGCCAATGAGAGTCAGATAGACTCTCATTAACTGCTGCAGCACTCACTGAAAGAGCCGGACTTCCGTCCGGCTCCTGCAGTGGGTAATGGGACTGACGTCATGACGTCTGTCGCATAATGCTGAGCGCGCCAGCCCGGGCGGGAGCGGCGTTGCGAGCAGGACCAGGAGCAGAGATTCAGGTAAGTATATTTTTATATAATAGGTTAAAAAAAAAATATATATATATTTTTTTTTAACCTATCTGCACAACGGGGGAGGGGGGTGGCTACTATTGGGGGGGACCTCTACTGGGGGAGGGGTGGCTACTACTGGGGGGACCTCTACTGGGGGAGGGGTGGCTACTACTGGGGGCACCATTGGGAGGACCTACTCTACTGGGGACTACTACTTGGGGGGGAACTATCACTGGGGGCATTATAAAAGGGGCCTACTACTAGAGGCACTGCACTCGGGGGACCACTACTGGGGGCATTAATAGGAAGGGCCACTACAGGGGCCACTGGATAGGGGGGATCACTACAGGGAAAACTGCATGGGGGGGACTACTGCTGGGGGCACTATATAAAGGGCACTGCATAAGGGGGGGACTACTGCTGGGGGCACTATATAAAGGGCACTGCATAGGGGGGGACTACTGCTGGGGGCACTATATAAAGGGCACTGCATAGGAGGACTACTACTGGGGGCACCATATAAAGGACACTGCATAAGGGGATACTGCTACTTGGCGCACTGCATTGTGGGGACGGCTACTGGGGGCACTGCATAAGGGGGAAAACTGCATGGGGCACTGCATTTGGGGGGCCACTACTGGGGGTACTGAGTAAGGGGAACTAATTGGGGGCTGTATAAGGGGCACTACTATGGGCCTGCATAAGAGGGACCACAACTGCATACTGGGGGTACTGTATAAGGGGTACTACTGGGGTTAAGGTGCATATGGATAGGAATGTTCAGCGTGAAAATAAAGGGGTGTGTCATGTTGACACTCCCCATTTTTAAGTGACCACGCCCATTTTTTTCCGGGCAAATTCCTTTTTTCTGTAGTTCAGTGTAAATCCCGCCCTTTCCAAGCACCTGTAGTATGTCATTAAGCTGATTAAGCAACTACCATATTTTTTGCTTGCAGACTCTGTGGTGTACATAAATAAAAGGTGATGCTGTTTTGTACCTATATCTGTTAATACTCTTACTTCAGCTAAACACTGTGAACTGTGATTGATATGAAATTTATATTATTTGATGTTCACTATGCTCTGTGGGAACATTACCAAAGAAAGATATACCAAACTGCTTGTGGTGATATGCATGCACAAATAGTGAATAATTATATTTTATTCTGTATACTGTGATATCCAATTTTGATATATGGGGTGTGCAATAAGTTCAGATGCAGAAAAAATATATTTACCAACAATATGAACATTAAATTTTTTTTTTAAAGTATTCGCCGCAGGAGTCTATGCAAAGTTGCAAACACTTAAACCACTTGGTGGATCTTGCTTGCGAGGCCTGGAAGTCTGTGTCCATGGATGCAGACCCTGGCCTCAGCACTTGAGAAAATGGGGCCATATGCCTCGTTTCCAGGAATGCAGGCCATCCCCGCTAAAAATGCTTCTGCCTGTCAATCAGGCAGAGGCTTGGGGGAACTCTGTACGTGTGCAGGACCCATTCTGCGCATATAGAGTACAAAACATCGTAGATGTGCACTAACCATCGGGATAGCGTACATCTCTGAACCAGGCCCTGAGTTTGTCCGTTTTTTTATTTATTATTATTATTTAAAAGGCACAACCAAGTTGGTTTTACCTTTACATTATTGCTGCTTAAAAAATTATTTCTGGGATCTCGCTGATGCCTGGATGTTGCATGCTATTACATTTCCCCCATTGTCTGCTTTGTAAAGGGTGTGTTATCCTTCCAGAAATAGAGATTAGGAGATGGATAAACTGCGATCATAAAGGGATTCACATGGTCACCAACATTATTTAGGCAGGCTTTGACATGTAAACAATGCTCAATTGGTATTACGGGGCATAATGTGTGCCAAGAAAACATTCCCCACACCATTACACAACCGCTGCCAGCCTGAACCATTGGCACGAGTCAGGATGGATTCATGTAAATGCCAAATTTTGATGCTATCATCTGCATGTTACAGTAGAATTTGAGATTTGTCAGACTGGGTGATTTTCCTAAATTCAACTGTCCAGTTTCGGCGACCATTGTAGCCTTCGTTCCTGTGCAGTCTGCTGAAGCTGTAGCCCATTCATTTCACGGGTTGACATGCTGTGCATTCAGAGATGCGCTTCTGTATACCACTGTTGTAGTGATGCATAGATATTTAGATTACAGTCACCTTTACGTTTGCTTTAATCAGTCTGGATTTTGTCCCCTGACCTCTTTCACTAACAAGATGCTCACTGGAAGTATGTTTGTAGGGCGTACCATTCTCTTTGAAATCTAGAACCTGTGCTATTCAGGTGTGTTCTTTTACATGTAATGTGTGTATACAAGAAAATAAAAAACAGGATTTTGGTACTCACCGTTAAATCTGTTTTGCAGATTCCACAGGGGACACTGGAGTCAAGAGTGGGGTATAGACAGGTGTAGAGTGGAACTGGCACTTTAAGAAATTTACCAGTGTGACTGGCACCTCCCCAGTTACAGTATAGAAACTGAGCTGAGAGGAGATGGAGGTAGAACAGAACAGGAACACCAAAACAAGAACAACAATAATCTGCAATAACAGGCAGTTACACCTTACAACATGAATCAGAAAAGCAGAGCAGGGTGGGCATCCAGTGTCCCCTGTGGAATCAGAAACAGATTTAATGGTGAGTACCAAAATCCTGTGTTCTCCATCCACGGGACACTGGAGTCAAGACTGCGACACCTGTAAAACCGAGCAGCCAAACAGAATCAGAAGCCGCAAATGTGTCAAATTTGTAAAAAAGAAACAATGGTATGAGTTCCCGACCAAGTAGCCACATGGCAGAGTTGGGAAACAGTAGACTCTGGAAGGGCGGACCAAGTGCATAGAATGGGTACCGGCGGAGGCCGGGATGCAGCCAAATAGGCCTGATGAATAGTCAAACGTATCCAATGTGCCAGAATCTGGAAGCAGGCAACCCACGCTTCACCGCATAGGAAGAAAAAGGAATTGGACTTGCGCAATTGAGCAGTGCAATCCACAAAGATTCTCAAGGCATGAACCACATCCAAGGAAGGTGAGGATGGCTGCAGAGTGAGTATGAAGCTCTGCAGAATCTTTATGAAAGACCAGGTAAGGAAAGCAACATGATAGAGCACCAAGCTCCAAAACTCTCCTAGCCAAAGCCAACAGAAGCATCGTCTTCCAGGAAAGGTACTTCAAATCCACAGTCTCCAATGGTTCAAAAATAGATGACTGGAGAAAAGAGAGAACTAGGTTCAGATCTCAAGGAGCTGTCGGGGGAACAAAAGGAGGTTGAAGACGGAAACACCCTGCAAAAATGTCTGTACTTTAGGAAGCAAGGCCAACATGTGTTGGAAAAAAATGGACAGGGCAGAGACCTGGACCTTCAAGGATCCCAAGCGAAGGCCAGCATTCAAACCTGACTGTAGAAAACTCAAGAGACGGTCCAAACAAAAAGATGAGGTATGAAAACCCCACCTTTCACACCATTCCAAGTAAGCCATTCAAATATGATGATAGTGGGCTGAAGTCACTGGTTTCCTAGCCCGGAGCATGGTAGGAATAACCACACATGAAATGCCCTTACATCTTAACAGCACGGTTTCAACAGCCATGCCGTCAAACACAGCCACTGTAAGGTGGGTTAGCAGAATGGATGCTTTTGAAGGAGGTCCAGACAGAGGCCGTAGCTAAGGATCTTTCTGCAAGGAGCATCTGCAGGTCTGAGTACGAAGCCCTGCTCGGCCAGTTTGGAGCCACTAGAATAACCATGACCACCTCTCTTGATGCGCTTGAGCACCCGAGAGAAGCAAAAATGGGGGAAACTGATACGTAAACTGGAATGGCCACGGAGTTGTCAATGCGTCCACTGCCATCGCTGCTGGATCTTGGGTGCGGGAGCAATAATGAGGAAGTAGATGATTGTATCTGAGAGATGTATCTGAGGCCTGCCCCATACCTGAACCAGTTGCTGGAAAACCTGAGGATGAAGAGCCCATGCCCCAGATGGAAATCCTGGTGACTTAGGTAATCAGCCTTCCAATTGTCTATGCCTGGAATGAATATGGCTGACAGCATTGCGGTGTGTTGTTCAGCCCAACAGACAATGCAAGTGAATTCCCGCATGGCGCCGCGACTTCAGGTCCCATCCTGCCAATTGGTGTACGCCACCATGTTGGCATTGCAGACTGGACTTGAATGGCCAGCCCCCACAGCAGAGGAAATGAAAGGGTGTTATTAATTGCCCTGAGTTCCAGAATATTTATTGGTAGAAGGGCCCGCTGACCTGACCAGCAGTGATGACCAAGCATCACCGCCCCCCAGCCTCTGAGACTGGTCTCCATCATTAGAAGGACCCAATCCCAAAGACCGACACACTGCCCGGCAGATGGCTGGACTGTAGCCACCAAAGAAGGGAAATGCATGTTTCAGGAGACAGTCACACAAGGCAAAGCATGTGGAGGTGAGACCCCGACCACTGGGACAAAAGATCCAGATGGAATGTCCGAGTGTGAAAGCGACCAAACTCTAAGGCCTTTAAGACTGCTACCATCTTCCCTAGCAGGCAGATGCAGAGATGCACCGACACCCGCCGAGGCTGGAGGACGAGACGTACTAGCTTCTGGATTGCCATGGCCTTGTCTTCTGGCAGAAACACCTTCTGTAGATTGGTGTCCAAGATCATCCCCAGAAACTGGAGGCACTGTGATGGAACCAACTGAGATTTTGGAAAATGTATAATCCAACAATGTTGCAGCAGATGGTGGTACATGACAGATATGTCCAGTTGGAGTTTTCCTGGTGAAGGAGCTTTGAGGAGGAGATTATCCAGATACAATATTATGCTTAATATTTGAAGTCGAAGAAGAGCAACCATTGTAGCCATAACCTTTGTGAAGACTCTGGGAGCTGAAGAGAGTCCTAACGGGAGAAACAGGGAAATTTGCCGGGCTCTGTGGTATATAAAGTGAAATCTATATGCAGCTCACCTAAAGGGGTGGCTAGCCCCTAATGAGAAGGAATGTAAGATAAGAGAAAGGGAGTGCAAATAGAATTCATGTACATTTAATAAAAATATAAATAAGAAAGTGAAATAGGAAATAAATATCACATATCAATAAACAGAAATTACACATATATAATACACATAACTGTTTGAGGCGGAGTTGATTTTTTTACCAATTATGTGGATGAGGACTGCAACATTTTCATACTTTGTATAGAAATGTGCCAGTGATTCAAAGATGGTATACACTGTAACTAATGTCCTGTAAAGAGAACGTATTGTATCCAATCACACAGGAAAAAAGATAATTCAATTTCCAAATGTCAGCAAAAAATCAAAGTTCAGTTCATAAACCAGTGCTATCCTGACTGATGTCCCTGCGCTTGTGGTGGTGAAAATATCCCAAAGGGGACTATTTAATAGCAAGGCTTAACCCAGAGAAGCATGTTGACCTTAGTTGTAAATATACAGTTGGTGCAGTACTTGGCTGATTCGTGGTATTGACATGACCGGTCTGTACACAACGGGTCAATATTCCTCCTGGTCCCGTACTTTTACATGGTGCGGGCAGTGTCCGGAATGCCTCTTACATGCAGCAGGCAGTGTCCGGAATGCCGCTCTGAGGTGGCCCGTGTGGAGGGATGTGATATTTATTTCCTATTTCACTTTCTTATTCCTATTTTTATTAAATGTACATGAATTCTATTTGCGCTCCCTTTCTCTTATCTTTCCTGGGAGAGCCTGAAACTGATTCCTGGATTGCGAACCTGAGAAGAGCTTGATGTAGTTCCCAGATAGGAATGTGTAATTAAGAGTCCTTGATATCTAGACAGTAGAAATTCCCCCAGTTCCAAACTCACTATTACCGAGTGAAGGGATTCCATCTTGAATCTGTAAAACATAAAATGAAGATTTGATGACTTCAGATTGGCCGGACAGAACTGCCCTGTTTTGGAACCACAAAAAGATTTGAATATAATCCTCTGCGCTGGTGATATGGAATCAGCAGTAGGATGTCTGAATCCATGAGCCTGTCAATACTGTAGCTTGCTGTAGCACCCACCTCTTCTCGGCTGAGGCTAAGCGACCAGTCCTGAAGAAATGAAGAGGAGGATGAAATGCAAAATCTATTCAGTAACTCTGAGAGACCAAATTTCGAACCCAGGCATCGGATCAGGTCTGTATCCATATGTCCATTAAACGAGAAAGATGAGCTCTTGCTGTGGGGACCCTCAGGTGGACAGGCAGCCCGTCATGCCACTGATTTGTCGACAGGCTTAGGGTCCTAATGACAAAAGGGAGCAGCAGCACTCTACCTCTTGCTCCTCTGGAAGTGGAGGAGGAACCTCTTGCATGACCTTGAAATCTAGTGGGGACACGAAAGCAAGTTCCTGAATAAGACTTCCGTGGCATAGTAGCTGAAGACGAGGAAGATGGCAGAAAAGCGGACTTGCCTTCCATGGCCTGAGAATTCCACTTGTCCAATTCAGGGCTGAAGAGAATATCGCCTGAAAATGGATTCAGCATCAGCCTGCCACGAACTGAGCCAGAGGGTTTGGCGAGCAGCAACCGCCGAAGCTGAAATTCAGGATCCAAGCAATCCAATATCCTTGGAAGCCTCCCCAAAATAGATGGCTGACTCCCTGATGTGATCCACTAAAATGAGGAGCTCTGACCTTGGTACCCCAGAATGCAAACCTAAGGCTAACTCTTTGGCCCATCGTTCTGTAGCTTTGTTGACCCAAGAGCAGAACGGAGAAGCAGCCCAGCTACCGTATAGATGGATTTTAACGTAGTTTCCAACTTACAGTCAGGAGACTCCTTCAGGGAAATTATCCCTGGAACTGGAAGTGTAGTTTTCTTAGTTGTGAGACTGATGAATCCTCTGGTGGCAGAGATAGCCATCAAGCCCTATTTTCTGGAGGAAAAGGATATGTGGAGAGAAGACACTTTGATATCTAGAACTTCTTGTCTGGATGCTTCCAAGCAACCACCAGCTGATCCTCGAGTTCCTGGGAAATAGGAAAAGTTTAGCAAAAAGGAACATCAGAGCCAGGGACTCTGTCTGTCTGTTACCTTAAGTACCTGATGTATCATGAGAATGAGAGCCTCCAACCTTTGGGGGCCCACATCCATCTCCTGAGGATCCTCCTCCGGAAGCAACTCCTGCTCTGAGTTCTGAAGGAACTCTCCTTCCTCCAAAAGTGACAACTGTCCTCCTCTGACTCATCCGACTGAAAAATCGTTGGCAAAACTTTTTTCTGGGATCTGGTTGTGGTGGTGCACCCTGAACCTGCGAGGAAGAACCTACCACCTGAATCAAACTAGCCATAGATTGGGCTAATGCTTGAGACCAGGCTGGCTCAGATGACACCCTAGAACCCTCCCTCTCACTGTGTGACTCTGCTAATTCCGCCAAAAGACCTGACATGACACCAGTCAGAGTTGAGATCCAAGGAGGAGGGGAATCCTGGACTGGGGTAGTCCCTGCAGGAGCAGGATCCACTGAGTCGCAAGCATCCCATAGCAGAGCCCTCTCCAAGTGAGCCTGAGTGAACTTAGAGTTGCACTTCTTACAGGCATAAAGCTTCTATGAAGCCTTAGAGACTGTTCCCTTGCCTGTCATTCTGAACCCACACAGAGAAGACAGTAAAAGGAAAAAACAACAAGGCTAGCACTCACCCCAATCACATAGTGACAGTGGGAGAGATAATAAAGAGAGAGGGAGAGGAGAGAGACACAGCAGAGGGAGCAGTGTCAGATAATACCCCTTAATAGGGCTCCCCTAAACAACTAGCCCCTTGTAACTCACTGTCCCTCTGCAGGCTGTACAGTATGCTGTAGACTGCTCTAGAACTTCTTGTCTGTTCTAGATGAATCAGAGCTGGAGTGCTGTGTCAGAAATGCAGGACAGGCTGTCTGCAAGCAGAACTGTGCCCCTACCTCTTGAGGACCTGTGCTGTATGGCACCTCTGCTGTGCAGGAACTATGGCAGGAAGCTGGGAGAAGCCTGCTCCCATAAGATGCTTCCCAGACTGGGGAAAAAGCTCCACCCCCCCTGCTGTCTGGAACCCAGCCAGCACTGTGGAGCCACCCGCGCCTATTATGCAAAGGTTGTGCTCCTGCTGTCAGCAGCCATCCTGAGCCACTGCTATCCAGCCTTCCCCTGCAAGTTGGGGAAAGCTGGACCCCTTTCCTCCGCCTTGCTGCTGGAGTGCGCCGGTCCATGGGGGACCTGGACCCAGCTGCAAGCAGCTGCGGCAGGACCCCTCTGCACATACTACTTCTCTGTCCTGTGGACAGCGACCCGGATGCATACTTCAAGAAGCGGTGATGTAGGCAGACCGGGATGGACTGTCTGCCTGTCCGCAATAGGAAAATGATAGTATAAAATAAAAGTATATATTACTAAGAGATGCCCAGGGAACCGGGTTCCTCGAGGCACTTTTTCAAAAAGTGGAGGAGGTGAGGGGCATAGAGGGGAAGGAGCCAGTCACACTTGTAAATTCTTAAAGCACCAGCTGCACCTTACACCCATCTATTTACCACAGTCTTGACTCCAGTGTCCCCTGTGCATGAAGGAGAAATAATTTGAAGATTCCTGCTAGGACATTTTATACCACTATGTAAACATGTCAAAACACAGTCCAGGGCTCTACAGCAAATGATATATAAATAGCTGTGTCGACATATACATAATCGATTTTATGCACAATATAGCTTTATTTGGTCAATTCACCTGCCAACGTAAAGTCATCTCTTGTCGGTGAGCCCTAACCCCTGTCACAAATATCTGCACTGAGACAACCTGAGTACGCTCTTCCAGAGTGTGTGTCTCTCTCTCTCTCCCTCTCCCTCTCCCCCTCCCCCTCTCTCCCTCTCTCCCTCCCCCTCTCTCCCTCTCCCTCTCCCTCTCTCCCTCTCCCTCTCCCCCCCCCCTCTCCCCCTCTCCCCCTCTCCCTGATATACACAAATCACCCTATCTGGTACCAAAAATCATTCCACTGCCAATGTCACTTTGATCACTTTTCTTCTCCATTCTGGTGTTTGGTTTCAACAAGAACTGAATCTCTTGACCATGCATTGAGCTACTGTCATATAATTGATATTTACAATAACAAGCATGTGTGCGTGTGCTAACAGCATCGTGGCCGGCATTTAAGACAGAGAATGCAGGTTACTGCAACTAAACACCCGGCATTAGATGCCATAACCTGCATCTCCTGACTTAAGTGCAATGCGCGATGGGGACAATTGAATAGGTCCAGGCATTCATTCCTAGTGCTATTCGATATCGCATTTAACTGAATTGCCCCCATAGAACTAATGTCATGCTGCTTTACCTCTGAAACAGGACGATTGAAGTAACAAACACATCCTTATATAAAATAAGTCAAACTTCAACAAAATGATTAATTAATTAATTCTGTATAGTTAGGAGCATTTTGTTTCATACTCCGTTATTAAATGTATTTTCAGATTTAAAAATGTAGTTTTTCTAAACTTTCAGATGCAACTAACGTGTCTGCCACATGATGGCGACATTGCCCTTTGCTTGCTTGTGAGCTGCACCTAATACATTTTTTTATTTTTTGCTTCTGCAGTGTAAGATAATTTAGTTCAACCATGATTCACATTGCAGTTGAAGATTAATAGCAATGCAAATGTATGGATAACCTCTTGAGATGTTCGCCTTTGACCCCAATTAGTCAAGGCATTGATCCAGTGGGGAAAACAAAAATATATCTATGAGACAAAACGTGTCATTGGTGATAACTATTGTGTTGTTGCACAACAATGAGAAATATCTGCAGTGGAATAGAGCTGGGAAAGAAGCCGTGAGCTTGATGCAGAATGGTTACTGTCCTCATTTATTAGAAGAGCTGTATAAATTATTTTTGACCTTTCTGGAATATCTCAACAATTAGAAAACATACATAAGCTCCCTGTTCTTTGGAAACATAAGAAGTGCATTTTCAAAATGTTCACATCATTTTGTTGTTTTAAATGTGATTTATTCATGAGAAATTTCTTGGAATTAATCCATTGATCAATACAAAAAGATGTGTGTGTCTTTCTAAAGGCTGGCAGAATGCAATTATGTTTTGAACTAGAGCCAATTTTTATCGTGGGAGGTGGTGGTGAGGGTGGGGGTGGGGGTGGGGGATCCAGTGTTTGCCTGGGAAAAACAGTAAAAAGAGCCCATAAATGATTAGTATGCAGTTCTCATAATGTGTTGGAGGTTTTTTTTTCTTTTCTTTCCTCTTCGTCTTTGCATATTGCTTTCCCATCTGACTCTCATTAGAAACCATCACGTGCAGTCTCAGATACATTGTTGTTTTCTTTTTGCACAACCTCCCATTGTTCATGTCAAAGATACTTCTAGCTGCCTTTCAATGTCACCATTGGTTCAGCAGTCATCATTCTTTTTTTTTCTCTCCCACAAAAACGGTCTATTAAAATGTTTATTTACATTCTTGTCAGCGCCTCTTTTGCTGACTGGTGTACTGTAATCTTTTATCCCCCGAACGGCCATACACAGACACTGAAAATCGGGCTTATAATGGAAGATAAAGAGATTGAAACAAGAGGTGTTAGAAACCTACAAGTTTTCCCCAGAGTTCCTGAGAGCCATTTAGTAACGTTTCTGTACGTGCCAAAACCATGTATGACATTTGCCTGATACAGTTCTGTGCTTTTGATTCCAGATACAGTTTGCTACTATATGCCTGGAACCAATGAGACGCATGCTGCTTTTTTCATATGAATATATGTATATATATATATATATATATATATATATACTTTAGGCAGTATATCTAATTGGATAATGTGTGGTCATACTTGCCACCTCTCCCTGATTGTAAGGGAGACTCCCTGAAATAGTAGCAATCTCCCTGACTCCCTGAAGAGCCTAACAATCTCCCTGATTGCACCTTACCCCCATTATGTAGCCGTTATATAAAAGAAAAAATAGAGATATATACATTCAAATGGGATCATTAGTATCGTTTACCTGCATTGGTTATAAGGCACAATGGGGCAGATGTATGAAGCTCTGGAAAGTGATAAAGTGCAGAGTGATAAACGACCAACCAATCAGCTCACAACTGTCATGTTACAGGCTGTGTTTGAAAAATGAGAGGTGGGAGCGGATTGGTTGGTCATTTATCACTCTGCACTTTATCACTTTCCACAGCTTCATACATCTGCCCCATTGATCCCTATGGCTACATGTATTATCTGAAAATTATCACTGTGTTTTCACCAACAAATAGATCTTACGAACTGCTTTGGGGCTCATTTACATTTGGATGTATAAGTCAATTTTATGACACACCTCTTAGATATAACAGTACACGCCCACTTTACTGCCGCGCTCATAGGTGTTACTTCCACAATCTCCCTGAAATGCTTTTTCAAAAGTAGGCAAGTATGTGTGTAGTCTAAAGGGCTGATTCTGATTGGGGGGGAGCAAAGCAAAAAAGCAAATAACCTTGTATCTGGAAGATCCATGTTGCACTGCAAGGGGTGTAAATACATTTATTATTTTTGCATGCAGGGTAAATACTGGCTGCTTTTGTATGTAGCCCAAACATCCTGGACAGTTTTATTTTACACTGGATTTTAGAAATATGAGTTTGGACATGCACCTCTCAAATCTAAATGTGTCTGCATATTTTAATTCTTCTCCACTTGCAGTGCAACAGGGTTTTACCAAGGTGCAAAGTTACTTAGTAGATGACTTTTCACCATTGGTAAGAAACCATCGATGGTGAGCCTGTCGATTGTTCTTTTCTTGCATTTTTCTATTTACTTGGTGACATTACTTTTTTTTTTTTTTTTTTTACACCTTTGTTAAACCTGTACCGTCTCCTTTCTTCCTCTATGAAAAATGATTAAGCACATTGCCAACTTTGGTTATTTCCTCTCCGGGAGAAGCCCAGAGAGGAGATGCAGCTATCAACTTCGGGGAGTGTGCCCGGGTTCTCCACATCATTAAGGAAACATGCCACGATTCGCAGGTCTGCAAGGAAGGGACGGGGCTCAATTACACAATTTGTATCAATTTAGCACCATCCCTCTGTATGGACCTGCAAATACTCTGTATAATCTCCCCTTCCTGCCCACTTCACTTCCAAGTGTTCGGGATGTGGGAGATCCACCTTCTCTTCCGGGGATGCAGGGGACTACCCGAAAAATCGGGAGACTCCCGAAACTTCTGGAGAGAAGGCATGTATGATTAAGCAGCTGTAACTAGATCACTTCAGTTCAAATGGGTCTTCTAATATTATCTACAGTATATATACATATCCTACTGTACATGATCAATACAAATGCATTCTGTATGCCTGAAAGTTTAAATATGCCATAAAATGCAATATATATATATTTCTAATGGTCCATGAAATGTGTAATAAAGACCTTATATCTGGCCAGTTTCATCTTTAAATGCAGGGGTTAATTTCTCTTTTAATAAATTCAATTTGAGTTTTTCAACTGTGGCAGATTTTTTAGAGTCTATGGCAGTGTTTCGTAAAACCCGGTCCTCATAGTACCCTAACAGTACATGTTTTCCACATCATCTAGGGGAGGGGAGGGTTAGGTTGTGGGAAAGGTGGGTTAGGGTAAAAGTTAGGGTTACTTACAAAATTCTGCCAGGATTCTGATTGATGGGATGCCACTGTTGGTATTCTGACTGTTGGCATCCTGACCTCTGGGAAGGCTTGCATTAGTCAGAGAAGGCAAGCAACTTCAATAGTTATTCAAGATGTAGAAACATAAATGTTTACTTCACAAATGTGTGTTATAAGATGACTGTGACAAAAGCAAAAAAAAAAAAAAAGTATACATATATGGCAGTGGGCTGTAGTTACGTCTCCCCTGGATTCCACCGCCTACGTTTGTATCATGAAACCGGCAGCCAACTTTAGTAATGGAATATTAAAACTATAGCCATAATAATAAAACTATAACAATGGGAAATATTAAATGCAGAGAATGGAATATAAAAAAAAAAATAACGATTCATATTTGCATGTGTCCTGAGGCAAGCATAGAACTCTATAATCACTTATTTTTTTTAAACCTCATAACATTTTTAAAAACCTAAATATTTTAGTACAAAAAAATGCACCTAGAGTGATCTAACACTTTCCCAGTATCCACAGGTCAAAATTGTAACATTAGCCCATATCTCCCCAGTGGCAATAGATTCCCAAGTGGCTTTGACCCCTCCCAATAGTAAAAGCTCCCCCAGTGGCATTGCCCCCACCCCACTATTGTCTATAGGTCCCTATCACATATCCCACCTCAAGTGGCAAAACTCCCATATCAGTAGCCCCATCTTCTCTCTCCCCAATGATAATAAATCCTTTTGGGCCTTTAACTTACCACCATCCCAGTGGCTATAGGTACTTCCCCAGTGCACTTATCTCTCACCCAGTATCCCCACACTGCATAAGGGGAACTGATCAGTGGGGAACTTCAGTTCACTTCAATTCATCGGATTTTAAGTTTATGTCCGGTGCATGCCCTCCAGAATGCCCGGCTGCAAACTTGCAAAATGTTGGCAGTCACAGATTGCTACATCAATGCTGGAAGAGTGGACCAGCAGCAGGAAATCCGTTCTGCACTGTGCAGATTTGATTTCCTATTATAAAAATAGAGATGAGCGGATTTGGTTTCCAGGAAACCAAACCCACCCGAATTTACCTGATTTGTGTGGATACGAGCTAGGAATTGGATCTATCTGCCATTTTCAGTTTCCAAAACAAGGCAAAACGTTAACTTCCTGCAGTCGGAACTCGCATGTTTTAGATCCAATATAAATCCCTCCTGTGGTGATTCAGGGACTATTTGACACATGACCACCGGATGTGTTGGACTTTGGATGTTAGATAGGAAGAATGTGGACCCAAATGTCCCTTAGTGTAGAACTGGCCGAGCTAGTTTTTGATGTACGCAGTTAGCAAAACATTGATTTTTTATTTTTAGTGCAGGAACTTCTATAAATAAATTTAGTATAATAATATTTACACTAGTGTACTACTTCTGGTCAGTGTCACATTGGTGCTAGCCTGTAAGTAACTTAACTGAGCACTACAGCATTAAGTACCATTCAGTAACCCTTGGGCACAACTGCGCACTGTTGTTTTTTTTGGAATAAGTATATAATACCGGCGGCTGTTTAGCCTCCTGTTCAAATCCTGGCACGAGAAGCCCGACAGCAGGAGATCCCGACGTTGGCTGGTAAGTACCCTAACCCTCCCTTATGGGTGCCTAACCCGAAGTCCCTCCTGGGGGTGCCTAAACCTAACTTCCCCCTTCTAGCATCCTAAACCTAACTCTCCCAGGGGGGTGCCTAACCCTAACTTTCCCCCCCAAAACCTAACCTTAACCCCTCATGGCTAATGCTAAGGACGCCCCAGACTTACCTCGTTCGGGCTGTCGTCCTTCGGCATTTCAGCTTCGAGATTCAGATAGGCATCAAAATACAGATGCCTATCTGAAGTCCCCCGTTGGACTTCTCGTGTCGGGATATATACCGGCGGCATTTAGTCCTCCACCAGTCTATAAACTGCATCCTGTTTTATTTTTTTGTCACTGCCCACATTACAGCATTAACCTTTTATTTTTGCACACTGGTGCCCACCATTACAATAAGTGATTTAAAGCAGTGTGTAGAAAAATATAAAAAAGTGTGCTCAAAAAACCTCAGGCCGTGATGGTGTTTAAGAACACTGATGGTCAGTAGATGAAGGGCTACCGCCTTAATATTATCTGCACAGTGCCTCACCGTTGTTGGTTTTATTAAAAAAAAACACACTTTTTTGGTGTGTGTTCAAAAAAAACTTCAGCTGTCATATAGAGATTAATAACACTAACTGTCAGTAGATCAAGGGCAATGGCCTTAATTTATAGTATCTGTGCAGTGTCTCACAGTTGTTGGTTTTATAGAAATATAAAAAATTTTTGTGTGTTCAAAAAAAGCTTCATCCATGAGACAATGTTTAAGAATACTAACAGTCAGTAAGTCGCGGGGCATTGCCTTAATTTATATTGTCTGCTCAATGAATCTATATGGATCATGATGAACAATCGATAGAACAGCAGGAGCAGCAACCAAGTACTAGCGCTGTAGCTGCTGTCACAAGTCATGATGATAGTAGTCCATCATTATCTATAAAAGCCGGTGCTCAAGGGCATAGAGGGTTTAAGTCAGGACATCAAAATAATATTTTACATTGCTGAAAAAAACGTTAACTCTAATAAAGGGAAAGTTTCCTGCAAAAAAACACAAAATTGCCAACATGCCGTACGTCACTTTATTTGTGAGTAGTGGCTCTGCAACTGCTGTCAATCAGACATCTTATTTTGCCTCACATGGTGATGCAAGACCTTCTCAAAGTCTAGAAGAGGTGTCAAAATATTAAAACCACAAAATCAGTGCTGAAACCAAGCACTATGGCAGAAGGACAAAATGTGTGCTCAGAAATGTCACAAACCCCTGAGGGGAGTCTAAGTTCTATGTGTGAGTCTGACATTTCTGATATTGTACTCATAGAGAAGCCTCCTTCCACCATTTCTGCACTTTATTCCAATGTGGGGCTGAGCAGCACAAGCCAAGAAGCTGACATTGTAATTGAGGAAGTGCAACAGAATGAAGTGAATATTTGTGTAGCTGATATAATAATAATTTTATTTATATAGCGCTTTTCTCCCATAGGACTCAAAGTCACTTTACAGACATCAGAAAACATGGTACATTGTACAAGGATTTGGTGTTGCAAAAAAAATAGAAACCCACACTGAGATAATTAAAATCAACCAAGACCTAGAGAGCACAATAAGCATATTGCAGGGTTGGTGCAGACATTTTGGGAAATAACTTCCATGGGTTATATATTCCACCCACAAAGGTACCAAATGAGGCAGCCGTATGATTACCCTGGGTGGAATAGTTTATGTCTAGAAGAGATGACACAAAATGAGTGGTTGCAAAACAAAATCCTGATGCTAGGAGTAGGGTCCCAACATAATAGTCAGGCCCATGTATTTTTCATCCCATCCACAAGTGTACCAGGTGAGGCAGCCATGGTGGGCGCACTACGAAGGTTGCACTCTGGGTGATAAACCATACAGGGACCAAAGGAATATATTGGAAAACTGACACATGTGTGGCAGTATGATATACCCTTTGTGAATAGATCCACATGAAGTTCATCCTACCCATGGAGGATGCACTTAAGTGGATGTATAGCACACCAGCATAGCATACAGTGGGGTGGAAGTACATTTTACAAAACAGGGATTAGTAAATACAGCGGACAGTGCTTCAGTTCGGGCATGAGATTTACGGCTGACTGAAACATTTGAAATATGAAATGCACTGAATTAATAGATCCATGTGTTTGTTCATCCTGCCCAAGAATAAACCATCTGAGGCAGCCATCTGGGGCGCACTGTGTAGGTTACATCTGGCAGGGTGTGCAAGTAGCGGAAGTATAATGTCCATGTGGAGAAAAAAAATAAAAAAGAATAAATGGTGAAACTTAATCAGAAATTAAAAAATGATAGAGTGATCTGCAAAAAGCCACAGCATCTCCTTCGCTCGAGTGTGTGGATTCGTCGCATCCAACAGTTTGTGGAGTTCGATTTGGCTGCAGCATGAGACAGCAGCCGAACCCAGTCTCAGGGCAGTTTAAATGAAGGTGAAGTGGCAGCATTCCTGTGTGTTCATGAAATTGTTTAAATTTTGGTTAGAAAGTAGTCAAAAGTCCAAATCCAGTTTGAACTCCGGTTCTAACTCCATGCTTCAGATGACATGCTTAAGATGCAGGCTATAGTGGCAGGCCAAGCCTGTGTGTGCAGGCTTTAAAATAAGTTCCTTTTGCAGGAGAAGCTAGGTCAGATGGTACAGTGGGAGGGAATGTTTGAGCAGTTTGTACAACAAGCTAATTAATGGTGGGGGAAGATGCAGGCTCGCATTTGGAAAACAAACTTTCAAAACAGACTATTCTTTCAGTGAAAGGCATCAGATATGGAAGATGGCATTAGTTTACCTGGAAAGAGATGAAAGATGGTATTAAAGCTCAGCTCCAGTTCTAACTCCATGCTTCAGATGGCATGCTTAAGATGCAGGCTATAATAATAGCAGGCCAAGCCTGTGTGTGCAGGCTTTAAAATTCACTAATCAACTCATGAGAATGTTAATGATGAGGAGGATGTTTGTGTAAATCAGGCGCCAGTGGAAGACGTTCTTACTCCTTATAAAAAGAACGCCATTGTCATGCCTGGGCTTAAGACCAAAAATTTTACTTTTTATGCGTGAAAATATTTTTCCCAAATCCTGACAACAGTTGTCAAGCCATCTGTAATGTTTGTAAAGCTAAAGTACAGTAAGTAGAGGTAGGAACGTTAACATCTAGTAACCTCCTTCCTGTTATATCATTTGCAGAGCATTCCTGAAAAGTTTTTGGCAAAATCTGAAGATTCTGCTAAAGTAATAACAAGCAGTGCAGCATCAGTTAGCTCCCATCTTTCAGCTAGATCCAAGCACCTGCCATCTCAACCCCCAACACCATCATCATTAATCTCATCATTAATGTTCGGAGCTAGTCCTGCATCCAATTTGCTATGGCTACTGAGGGCCTAATTCAGAGTCAGACGCTCTTTGAGAGCGCTCGCTCTGCATCAGGGCGTCCCTGTTTTTTTTTTAAAGACGGCCTCCTGGCTGCTCTCTAAGCTGTGGGTGACCACCCACAGCTTTAGCGAGTGGCCAGGTGATGGTCGCGATGGTCACGACCATCGGGGCTTGCGACTAGACCCTTGTGGTAGGGTCTCGTTCCCGCAAGCCCCAGTGAGCTTTCGGCTCTAATAGAGCCGGAAGCTCACCCACTGACATCAATCGTGATGTCAGTGGGGCCACCCCCAAATGGCAGTCATTCCTTCGGGAATGCCTCCGTTTGGCTAGCCACCCTCCCTGCCCACCTCCAAAACAGGGCAAGCTGTCAATCACAATCGACAGCTGCCCCGCTTTGGTACGAGACCTGTAGTGATGGAGTGCCCGTCGCTGGCCGGGTCTCGTGCATGCGCATGCCGGAGCCGGCTCCAGCATGCGCTGTGGGGGACCATCGACCCACTTGCGAGCACACGGCGCTCGCAAGCGGGTCTGAATCAGGCCCTGAGTCCTTTCCTATACTGGATTCCTCTGAAAAATCGTTGAGCAGTACTGGGCTAACAAAAGATTACATAACTGTGATAGACCACTGGTTAGGTGTATAATCAGCAGCAGCATTAGGTAACACAAATTGCCAGCTCATTTCCAGGCAGGCTACTCTCTGTATCACCAGTTTCACTAAGAGGCATACTGTGTCAGCCCAGCGGCGAACTAGGGCAGGGTGAACGGAGCATGTGTCCTGGGCTCTGTGGGACCGGCGACGTGGGGGGGCACCGGCGGCCATGGTTTGGCCCGCCCTAGTTAGCCAGTGTAGCGCCGACCGCAATGAGTGCGGTCAGTGCTACACATTTACACAGGACCGGCACTAGGCTTCCAGAGCCGGTCCTGTGCTGCTCAGCCAAGCCCCTTCACTCCCCCTGAGCACTTGCCCAATAGCACCAGGAGGAGGGTGGCAAGCGGGCTCATGCTGTGCATAACACACACATCGCTGCCTGTGCTGGCAGCGATGTGTGTGTTAACCAGCAGCCAATGAGTCAGACGACTCTCATTGGCTGCTACTGCACACACATCACCGCCGAGCTGCAGCGATGTGTGTGTGAATCAGCAGCCAATGAGGTCAGACAGACTCTCATTGGCTGCTGCTGCACGCACATCACTGCCAGTGCTGGTGGTGATGTGTGTGTTAAACAGCAGCCAATGAGAGTCAGACAGACTCTCATTGACTGCTGCAGGCCCACTGCAAGAGCATGCTCCCTTCCGGCTCTTGCAGTGGGTAATGGGAGAGATGTCTTGATGTCATGACGTCTCTCCCATTATGCAAAGCACGCCAGCCTGGGAGGACTGACGTGCAGCAGAAGCAGTCACCAGAGCTGGAGCGTGGATTCAGGTAAGTTGTATTTTTTTGTGTAACTTGTGTGTCTGCACTACGGGGAATGGGGGAGATACTACTACTACTGGGGGCACCATTATTGGGGGGGGAGATACTACTACTGGGTGCACCATTACTGGGGGGGAAGATACTACTACTGGGTGCACCATTACTGGGGGGGAAGATACTACTGGGGGCACCATTATTGGGGGGGAGATACTACTACTACTACTGGGGGCACCATTACTGGGAGGAAGATACTACTACTACTGGGGGCACCATTATTGGGGGGAGCTATTACTACTGGGGGCACCATTACTGGGGGGGAGATCTACTACTACTGGGGACACCATTATTGGGGGGGAGCTACTACTACTACTGGGGTCACCATTACTGGGGGGGACCTGTACTGGGGGTGGGGCACTACTGGCGACTACAACTGGGGGGGGCTACTACTGGGGGCACTACATCGGGAGGGGGAACCTCTACTGGGGACAACTACTGGGTGCACTATATAAGGGGCTTTCTATTAGGGGACCCACTACTGGGGGTACTAAATGGGGAGGACCACTACAGGGGGCACTGTATAAGGGGCACTGGATAGGGGGGATCACTGTTGTGGTCCTGCATAAGGGGGAGCACTACTGGGGTCACTACATGGGGGGGACTACTGCTGAAGGCACTATATAAAGGGCACTGCATAAGGGGGTACCAGTACTGGGGGCACTGCATTGGGGGACTACTACTGGGGGCACTTCATAGGGGGGATCACTACATGGGGCACTTCATAAGGAGGGCCACTAAATGGGGCACTGCATAAGGGGGACCACTACTGGGAGCACTGAATAAGGGGAACTAATGGAGGGCTGCATAAGGGGGACCACTACTGGGGGTACTGTATAAGGGGCACTACTGTGGGCCTGCATAAGGGGGACCACTACTGGGGGTACTGTATAAGGAGCACTACTGGGGCTAAGGTGCATATGGAAAGGAATGTTCAGAGTGATGATAAAGGGGTGTATGTCATGTTGACATGCCCCATTTTTAAGTGACCACGCCCATTTTTTTGCTGCGCACATAGAAGGGGGGCTCCATTTTTCAATTTGCCCTGGACTCCAAATACTGTAGTTACACCACTGTGTCAGCCTGTTAGAAAAATTAAGGGATGTCATAGCAATATAGCTTACCCCACTAGGACTCTCCTCAGGATTTGTCATTTCTGATAATGCCACAAACATTTTGAGAGTATTACAGCTGGGTGATTTCAAACACATCCCATGTTTTGTTCACACAATCAACTTTGTGGTGCAGAATTTTTTTTAAAATGACAGGGGCATGCAGGAGATGCTGTCTGTGGCCCAAAAAAATTTCAGAACATTTTTATCATTCAAGAACTGCATGTAGAAGATTGCAGGAGCTGCAAGAAAGGTTACATTTGCCCTCCCACCAACTGAAGCAAGAGGTAGTAACCTGGTGGAATTCCATACTTTAAATGCTTTAGCGAATGGAGGAACAGCAACAAGCCATGACATAAGGGGAGGTGCTGAAATCATTCAAAGTGGTCATCTGTGAAGTGAGTTCGAACTCTGCCAGCTTGAGTCAGGTAATTCCCCTAATTAGACTTTTGGAAAAGCAGCTCTAGAAACTAAAGGAGGAAATGAAACGAAGCAATTCTGCTAAGTACAGTCAGGTGCGTAAATATTGGGACATTGACATAATTGTCATATTTTGGCCTCTATTCACCACCACAATGGCTTTGAAATGAAACAAACAAGATGTGCTTTAACTGCAGACTTTCAGATTTAATTTGAGGGTAATTACATCCAAATTAGGTGAACGGTGTAGGAATTACAACGGTTTCTATATGTGCCTCCCACTTTTTAAGGGGCAAAAGTAATGGGACAAACTATACAATCCTAAATCTAACTTTCACTTTTGAATACTTTGTTGCAAATCCTTTGCAGGCAATTACAGCCTGAAGTCTGGAACGCATAGACATCACCAGACCCTGGGTTTCATCCCTGGTGATGCTCTGCCATGCCTCTACTGCAAATGTCTTCAGTTCCTGCTTGTTCTTGGGGCATGTTCCCTTCATTTTTGTCTTCATCAAGTGAAATGCATGCTCAACCGGATTCAAGTCAGGGGATTGACTTGGCCATTGCATAACATTCCACTTTTTAGCCTTAAAAAACTGTTGGTTGCTTTTGCAGTATGCTTCGGGTCATTGTCCATCTGCACTGTGAAGCGCTGTCCAATGAGTTCTGAAGCATTTGACTGAATATGAGCATATAATATTGCCTGAAACACTTCAGAATTCATTCTGCTGCTTTTGTCAGCAGTCACATCATCAATAAATACAAGGGAACCAGTTCCATTGGCAGCCATACATGCCCACGCCATGACACTACCACCACCATGCTTCAATGATGAGGTGGTATGTTTTGGATCATGAGCAGTTCCTTTCCTTCTCCTTACTCTTCTCTTCCCATCACTCTGGTACAAGTTGATCTTTGTCTCATCTGTCCATAGGATGTTGTTCCAGAACTGTAATGGCTTTTTTAGATGTTGTTTGGCAAACTCTAATCTGGTCTTCCTGTTTTTGTGGCTCACCAGGTGTCAAGTCCTGGAGAAATGCTTATGGGCTATCTGTTTTTATTCTGCTACTTTGGGACAGACTTACACTGAAGTGATCTCCTCCTTTTGTTCTGGAAACTATCCATATCCCTGGGAGCTTCTCATGTCACACCTATTTGGAAACAAACCAAAAGCGGCTCCTGGCCATTCAGGCACTGACACAGACGTAGGGTGTCGGCCGACTTCATCTGGGAGCTTCAAACGGAGACTTTGTAACAAGAAGCCGACCAAGGCTGAGGTGAGCCACAGGACCAGATGGGTATTATTCCACGGCACCTTCAATTATTTTTATACTCCAGCAGCATCTACATTAGCTCCATTGTGCTGTGCATGCAGCTTGTTTTAGAGACTTTATTCTCAAAGCATCATTCTATATACTGGATTTGACATTTAAAGCATTTCCTATTAGGTGAGATCCCATATTAACTGGAATTCATTATCTATTTCCATATACCATCTGGAAAGATATACCTCAGAAGTGATACATTGGGGAGATTATTGATACTATTCTGTCAGTACAAGCAGCTTGTCCTTTTTAACTACACTGTTACAGATGATTGCATTACAACATTAGATTCTAATTGTTTTATTTGTTTTATTGCACAACGTGTTGTAATAAATTGTCCATATTTTTCTGTCAGCGCTACCTTTTAAAGGAAGGTCCATGGGTCTTTTGGAATCAAGTCTCCAAAGACAGTGTTCAGAAAAGCATGAACTGAGGTCCAGAAAGGCTCAAGAGCCAGGCAGGTCCACCAGATATGGGCTAGGGTACCTCAGAGGCCACAGTTTCTCCAACA
This sequence comes from Taudactylus pleione, assembly GCA_031769625.1. Lineage (NCBI taxonomy): Eukaryota > Metazoa > Chordata > Amphibia > Anura > Myobatrachidae > Taudactylus > Taudactylus pleione. The sequence goes on from JAUIMM010000161.1 coordinate 4,964,616, forward strand.
AAGGGGTGAAGCAGAAGGGAACATATGGGAGAGCCGTACTTTGGTATAGTACCAACAGTAATACAATTTGTAAGAAGACTCTTTAAGGCAGGTAAAGATAGAGCTTTTAGCAATTGCCAGTCTCATGTTGTCCCAAGCCTCTTCGTCAGGTGGAGGGCCAAGATCTATCTCCCAGGAGGACTCATGGGGATTATTAGTAGGCAGAGCAGCATCAATGAGAATGCCGTATATTTGAGAGATCATTCCTTTGGACATGGGGCAATATTTACAGAGTTGTTCAAAAGGAGTGAGGTCGCAGAGAAGTGGGGTCTGTGGTAGGGAGCCTAAAAAATTTTGTATTTGGAAATATTCAAAGGGATTTAGAGATTGGGTTGGGCATTGCAGTTGTAGGTCTGAGAGAGAGAGAGCCAGAGCTCTTGTGAACAAAAATCAGCGGGAAATTTAAGGGACGCTGTTATCCACGACTTCATGCGGGACGCATGCAAACCTGGGGGGAAATTGGGGTTACACTAAATGGGGGTAACAGGAGATATAGGAGTGGTAATATCAAATTTAAGTGAGTATAAGACCCATGTGTAGGAGAAATTTAAGTGTTGGAGGAAGATTAGAGGGAGGAGGATGGTATTTCTTTTGTAGGCCCCATAGGGAAGATAGGTCTGGGGATTTCATATAGCTGGATTCAATATCAAGCCAGGAGGACGTTCCGTGGGGGGAAGTAGGAAGAAACTATTTGGGGAAAAGTGTGAAGCTAGATAGTAGAGCTTAAAATACGGGAGGCATCTACTCCCTTTGGAGATAGGTTATTTTTAAGGATGATGAAGATAGCTGAATGGGTTTACCATTCCAAATAAAGTGGTTGACAGATTTCTGAAGGTTTTGAAGGAGGGTAAGAGGAACCACCGCTGGGAGGGTCTGGAAAAGGTAGAGCCATTTAGGGAGAATATTCATTTTCTCTGTGATGATCCTGCCCAGCCACAAGAGTATAAGCCATTTCCAGGAAGTCAGATCCGCTTGTAGTTTTGTAAAAAGCTGATAATTTTCCTGATATAAAAGAACATAACGGGATGTCAGGAAGACTCCAAGGTATTTAATTTTTCTATGTTGCCACTTAAAACTGTAGGAGGATTTAAGGGCCTCAGCATCCTGGTGGGGGATATGGAGGAGCATGGCCATAGATTTTGAAAAATTGATTTTATATCCAGAAATTGTAAAGGTTGGGTAAAGATAACCATGGTTAAGTAAGGGTAAGTAGAATGTTGTTGGCAAAAAGGGCTATTTTGGAAGATGAATTCCCAACCTGCACTCCACGAATGTTAGGGTTTAGTCAGACGAGGGAGGCCAGAGGTTCTATAACTAGGGCGAAGATCAAAGGGGACAGAGGGCAGCCCTGCCTGGTGCCATTTGAGATAAGGAAATGGTTGGAAGGGATGCCGTTGATGGAAACAGTAGCAGAGGGAGTGGAATAGAGGGCCATGACACGAGTCAGGAAGTCTCCCGATATCCCAAATGATCATAGGGTAAAATAGATAAAGGTCCAGGAGATCCTATCAAATGCTTTTTCAGCATCAAGGACAACAGCTGGGGACCTCCTAGAAATTATGGTATGGATTAAATCTATGGTCCTATGGGTATTATCCTGAGCTTGATGTCCTGTCACAAAGCTGACCTGATCATAATTTAAAAAATTACATACAATTGCATACTATATATAGAATCAGCATACTATATTGGGTCACATACATTAACTTGGGCCATCTAAAAAAATAAAAAATAATATATAATAATAAAATAAAAAATGACTAACTTTAATCTCAAAACTGAGCTTTCTACCAGGAGGAAACTCATGGGAGATCTCAATGAGATCTTCCCTAGTGAAGTGACACTTGAGGAACCCAATTCCAACTGGGATATAGATTTTCAGAAACTCAAAATTATACTTCAAAAACAACTGAGAGTGGGATGGGATTTGACTACCCTAGAAAATTACCAGAAACACAAAATTTGTCCTAGGGGTTTGACACCCAATCTTTTTCCCGCTTTCCCACTGGTTTCTGATGCACTTCAAAAGGAATGGGAATCAACATTATTAAAATGTTCACAAGAACTCATCAATATACTCCTCAAACATGATAACCTTATTTTGGAAGAATGTGAGAGAGAAATTGAAAGCTTAGGAAAATGGCTTGAACAATGGGAAACAGATACCAATTTCCAAAAAACTTTTGAGCAAAATAAAAAGGATCTGGAAAACTATGAGAAAATTATAGTTGAGAGGAAAAAAGAATAAATTCTCTCGTGATAAAAAAGACTTTATGACTGGCCGCATCTTTCTTTGGAAATCACTAAATAGAAGGGACTGGACGCATCTTTCGTTGGAAATCACTAAATAGAAGGGACCCCCACAAAGAATTAATGGAACTAATGACCCAAACACCCATCATATTATAGCCTGGTATCTCTATATAGATGACATCCTTGTCATATGGGATGGTGAAGAAAAACTCCTACTTGAATTCATACAACTGTTGAATCATAACACCTTTAACTTGAGATTAACACATGAAATTAGCAATACCATGAATACCTTTTTGGATCTTAAAATCTACAAGAATATGGAGGGTAAGCTTGAAACTGAACTCTTTAGAAAGAAAACAGCTACCAACAGTCTACTCCACCAAACTAGCTCACTCTTCCCACCCACAGTGGAAAACATTCCTAAAGGAGAATTCCTCCATCTTTGAAGAAATTGCTCCGATCACATGGCTTTTAAACAACAGAGTCACATACTCTCCTCTAGACTAAGGGAAAGGGGGTATAGTAACAGGTCCATTAAAAAAGCTTTAAGAACTACCAATGCTATCATTAGGGATGAACTCATTTTTGAACCAAGTCTAACAACAGAAAGAAACACATTGGAGACCATCAGATTTGTAGGGGATTTTGCCAAGAATGGAGAACCATCAGGAACATCATCCAGAAGCATTGGCATATCCTCCATCTGGATGATGATCTATCACCCATCCTTGGTGATCAAGTGGCTATGAGTTGGAGACAGTCTCCAAATTTACATGATAATCTCACCCAGAGCCATTATAGATGAGTTACCCCACGACCCCCACCCATCAAAGGCTCCTACCCTTGTGGATCATGCAAGGTGTGTCCTTACATGATCAAGCAAAAGGAGGTCACCAACAGATATGGCACACCAACTCCCATTAAGAATTACATTCATTGTAGAACCAAAGGAGTAGTGTATTGTATCACATGTGATTGTGGTGCAAGATATGTTGGTATGACCACAAGAATGCTTAAAGAAAGGATCTTGGAACACCTTGGTACAGTGAGAAATGCCGCCTCAAATGTAATGAGAATGAAACAACTGACATCGGTGACTAGACATTTTTATTACAAACACAAGGGAGATTTGAAAAATTTCAAAGCCTTTGGATTGGAAGAGGTGAAACTTGGCATTAGAGGAGGAAATCTAACTAAGGAATTACTTGAGAGAGAGAGCCAATAGACCTTCAACTTGGGGACCCTCACACCTGGTGGCCTCAATGAATATATTAACTATAGTCCATTCTTATGATCTTTTCAACTACTTAATTAGGGGTGATCTCCTTCATTCTTTTAGCCTCTAAACTTTACTCATATCTCATCCAATCAAATCCTGTGCCTCCTAAGTGTCAGAGCTCACAGTTTTGATAATATTGTGAATATATATTTATACATGTATGTGTGTATCTAATATTATTAATAATATTGATGTCTAATTTCCATTTTTTGGTTCTGTCCAGGATATTATTATTGTTTTTTTCTAGTTATCTGCGCAATGCCTTTGCATTAAACTATAGCGCTTAGATGTGACCAGTGTGGCGCTTACACATTTATTTGCTGCTGGTCATCTTCATATATATTATATATTTTTATTTAATATTTATCTCATAGGATATATTTTCTATTAATTACTTAATTCTTATTTACATTGATTTTCATAATTCACTTTTTTGCTACACTTTGGCACAGGTATGCTATAACATCCTTTTATTATGGTATGATTTAATTCTGGTATCCTTTATGTTGTATCTATTTACTTTTATTGGGATTATCCGTACTATTAGGATAATTCACTAGATATACTCGGCCATTTTTACCTTCTGCTCTCGTTTATATTCCATAAGTTGGTAATTTAGTGTTCCCCTACCGCATACTAAACTTAATGTTGTTATGCAATCTGCATTTATGTCTATATTTACTTACCTCATTATTTGGGAATATCAACTATCAATTAAGGTCCTCCTGTTTAATTTTAATTTTCTGAGACACTAGCTAGTGAGCATTTATTAATACTATCATTACTCCCATTGTTATTAACTGCCAGACAACACATGTAAATGGGCTGAATTTTCCCATTTTCCTTTTTGACACAAAGCTAATATAATAACCTTTAGCCATTAACGATTTTCAATTTATAATCAATCATACAATTGTAATTGTTGTGGGCAGGTATATATCTAGTCCTCCACTCATCACCTTACTGATGTGAACAAGCCTTGTCTGTTAGGCAAAACGTACATCATCATTTTCCTCTATCGTGGTGTCAGGTGATTCGGCTGGCTGGGCACCATCCCGCTGACTGCCGAATAGATGCACGGTGCAGTCCCACGCTGCCTGCTCACCTGACTTTGGCCACGTGACTCGGTGGGTTGGGCACCATCCCACTGACTGCCCGGGAGATTTGTGTTTGCGTTCCCTTGGCGCCCGCTCACCTGACTTTGCAGGACGCCCTCCCTCCTTGCTGCACAACCGTCCGAACTGTAACAGCAGCCGGCCTGTCTTCACAATTACGGCAACTTAACCGCCTCGGACACTGCCGCTGCGCTATCTCTAGGAGCATCAACACATTATTTACAGCTACCTTTGATAACCTGCATCAAGTACTTTGATCCATTCTTAAGCAGGTATGTTTTCCACACTCTCTCATCAGTCTGCCGACCGCGCTTGTCCTGCAATGTCTTTGATATCGGTATAGTGCATTCTAACAGCAGAAGTGCACTTTCCCTTTCTTGCCACCAGCTGCCAACCCCGTTCTCTCATCCCATGTCCTCTGTGGTATACATGACGTGGAGACAGCAGAAACGGGGGGGGGGGGGGGGACACAATATCTGGGTACCTTTAACAGTTCTCACTACTCCTATTATCTTTAACGTTATATCATTTTGTTTTACAATTTATTTATTGTTGTCACTCCTTGGGTTTTCCTTTTATGCCACTAACCCATTACAATACATAAATTTATTTTTCCTGCTTTGGGTGACATTGTGATTGATATAACTTTGTGACCTGGAGTGATCTTTAATTTATTCAGGGTGCATTTAACCTCTTACCATCAGCCTATTTAGTTCTTTTCCATTATCAACAGTATTCTGCGCATAGTTACTCTCATCAATTACAGCTGTAACAATTTATCCATATGACCACACTGGATACATAATTATCTTCCTTGTTTACAGGTGTGAATGCTGTTGAGGAAATCATATCTGACACTATCTTACTATTTCTTGTGATACACACACATTGAATGTCTTGTATTCCTACAGACAGTTTATAGTGATTTGTCTTTCATCCTAGTGTTTTTGCAATTTGTATTTCCTATGTGATATTTGCTGGTTATAGTTTACCGTATTCATGCAGAATTGAAAAGATATTTATTCTCAGCGTATCACTATATATGTACCCTGCCATATCCTGGTGATTCAGTTTCTCAATTTCTTTGAATATATAATTCCAAACCCTGCTTATATACTTGAACCTTTGTTTTGTCTACACAATATATAATTAGTTCCAATTACCTTTGTGAAATGATTAGGAACTTTATTTGTGACTGTTCAACTAAGTTCAGTCATTACCTGAGCAGGATTAGGAGGTAATTAATCTCTACATTTGAGTTTTTTACCTAATAAATCTCTCTAGGAGGCATATCTCTTGGGCTAGTGCAATCTTAGAAATATTCGCCATGACCAATAGTAACTGATTTGGTTACTGTTCATATACGTACTTATCTTAATTGGTGCAGTTTTGCACAATAATATATTTAGTTTCTTTTACTCCTGGTGAGATATAGTTAGTATCCACTGACCTGTGTGCTTTTGTGTATGTCTGTATGTTATATGTAGTGCATTGTATAAAAATTATTATATTTTATAAGATTAAACGTTAAGTTTTAATGATATACAACTTTTTCAAATCTTACAGATTTTTTCTAGAGTGCCCCCAACAAAGAGTCTTCTTTTCTCTCTCTACAACACTGATCATAATTGACCAAGGAGGGAAGGACCTGGTTAAGTCTATTGGCTAAAGTTTTAGCATATATTTTAATATCTAGGGTGAGGAGGGAGATAGGCCTGTAACTAGCACAATTGTGCGGGTCCTTACCCTCCTTAGGCACCACAATGATTCTGGCTTCTAGCATATCCGTAGGAATGGAGCTCCCTTGTAGAACAACATTAAAAAGGGAGTGCAGGTGGGGAACCAGATGTCCCATACATTTTTTATAGTATGCAGCTGTAAAGCCATCAGGTCCAGGGGACTTACTGGACCTCTGCTGTTTAATGGAAATTATGATTCCCTCTTCTGAGGTCTTCTCACTCAAACCCCAGAGTGCCTCATGAGACAACTGAGGAAGATTGGCAGTGGAAAGAAATTCTTGAATTGCCGTCTCAGTGGGTGGGACAGAAGTAGGGGATGAGGCAGAGTGCATGTTGTACATATTACTGTAGAAGCTCTGGAATTCAGAACGAATAGCTGCCGGGTCATGAAGAAGGTGATTATTGGAATTTTTAATCTTGAGGATATTTCTATAGGTTCATGTCGCATGGAGCCTAGATGCCAAAATCTTATCAGCTTTATCTCCCTTTTCATAAAAGGTTTGGCACAACCATTTTAGACTTTGGAAAATAATACTGCACCTTATTATTTAAGCTGGGACGTCAGAACAGCAAACATGAATGATATAGGTATAATGTATTTAGATTTTATTTTTGAACATGCACATTAAATGTATGTAAATAGTTATTTAACACCATAAATCTTATTAGACATAAAACATTCAGCAGTAAGAGTTGATCAGACTCTTATATAGAATGTAAAATGAAAAATAATAATAAAAACTCAATAAAAACAGAACAAATGTCCAGAGTTAATATATCCAAAAATGTATCCAATTGAGGAACAGATATCTATTCAGCTGATACAATTAAGTTACTTTGGATGATAACCCCAGAGAATCTGTCAAAAGGATAATATGTAACAGTTCCCCTCTTAATAAGAATAGCCAGGCATTGTTTGGGTGGAAATAAGCAGTTTTAGGGGAAAATCTGTATCCTTAATTTTCACTGCTGTGCATTCAAGTCTCGTATGTCCATAACTGACCACAGCGGATATTTATTAGTGAATACTCACTAACGCTCTGTGTTCAGGACTGTACCATGGGGCAGGAAAATACCAGTCCAGTGTATCATCTGCCACAGGACGCTTGCAGCTTGCAGTTGTGAAGGAAATACGGCACTAATGTATTGATCTGCCGCAGGAAGCTCACGGCCGCCATCTTGGTACACCAGGGGCAGCAAGATTAACACAGCATTGAAGGAGCTGGAGACACTGACCATGTAGAGCAGCACTTGATCAGAGTAGCTCATGTGTCACAGCCGCCATATTGCTCTATAGTTTCAAGCTGGGAGGATATTGTAACACAGTCCGTCAGCTCTCCAGGTGGTGGTCAATGTAAGATATCGGGTCCAAAATAGATCTCCAGTTCACAGATGGGGGAGCAACCATTTTAGATGTTTAGCTGTGTGTTGGGAAAAAAGGAGAGCGAGAGAGTGTCGAACAGCGAGAAGTTCTTGTTGAAGGGAAGGACTAGGGAACTGTTTATGTTGTGACTCCAGTTGTTGGAGGCGAATGGAGAGGGAGTTAGTATGGGTTAGAGAATCTTATTTTTTGCTTTGGAGGCTATACTAATCAAATGTCCCCATAGAACAGCTTTATGGGCCAACCAGAGAGTGGAGGAAGAAGTGTCTGGGAGAGCATTTAATTGAAAATAATCTGTAAGAAAGGTATTGAGACAGGTGATCATATCATGAGAATGAAGGGTAGTATAATTTAAACAATGTCATTGGACGAGGATGTTCAGTAATACAAGAGAGGTCAGCTGAAACAGGAGCGTGATTAGACCATATCAAAGGATGGACTCGAACATCCACAAGTCGTATGGCTAGGTTGTGGCTGAGCAGGATCATGTCTATATGGGAATAGGAGTTGTGCGCAGAGAGGGTATAGTCCCAAGTAAGGGGCTCTTGAACCTGCCAGGAATCATAGAGAAGCTGGGACTTCATGAGATCAAGCAGCGCCTTGGAGTTACGGAGATCTGCCCTGTTGGGTTCAGTGACCCCTGAGGTAGATCTAGTGAGGAGTTCAGTACTGCATTAAAATCACCAGATACAATAAGGGAGCCCTGCCATTTATGAGAGAGAAGAGTATCTAGTCTAGTGAAAAAAGCAGACTGGGCTTGGTTAGGGGCATATATGTTGACAATGGTACAGAGAGTATTGTTAAGAGTACCCACAAGAATAAGGAAGCGGCCCTCTTTATATCAAAATTGAGGTGGCAGGCAAAAAGTATAGCAACTCATTTTTTTCTGCCTAGACCCGCAAGGCGTGATAGCTGGTGGGATAGGTTTTAGAGTGAAGTTCTGGATGGAGATTTCACAAAAAGTGGGTTTCTTGGAGAAATACTAAGTCTACTTTATATAAATTAAGGGTGGTAAAGAGTTTGCTACATTTTTGAGGCTATTGAGGTCTTTTACGTTGAAGGAGAGTACCTTAAGACCCATGCGCGATGGTCAAGAGGAAAGCTAGAAAAGAAAACAATTGAAGATGGAGAGGTAGCAAAAGTGACACATCATCAGGCATATAGAAAGGAGGGGATTGTCCTGTTGGAGAAGGAAGGGAAACTGGTGAGGGAAAAGGAAGGTAGGTCAGCCAAATGGCACAGGAGTCCAAGGCCATGGGTACTGACAGGGGAGGGGAACTATGCACTAATAAAGCACATAAGTCAGCAAATGGGTACAAGACCCGGGATGCAGTCGGGATCCCGTTGGTCTAAATGCCAACCGCCAGCATCCCGACTGTTTAATCCCGGCAGGTGTCTAATGACGGCATCGAAATCCAGACGCTGGTCATTAGACCTACGCCGGGAGCCTGACTCCCGGCTTACCGATCAAGGATAAGCCAGGCACCGGGCACGGACAGCCGCAGGGGGGGCCGGTTGGGTCTAGGGTTTCCGGGTGGGGGGACTTAGGGTTAGGCACCCCCGGGAGGTTAGGTTTAGGCTAGGGGAAGGGGGGGTTATGGTTAGGCACCCCCGGGGGGAGGTTAGGGTTAGGCACCCCCCGGGGGACTTAGGTTTAGGCGGTGGAGAATTGAATGTATTCCCAAGACCCTGTAGGGGCGCAGCAGAATTGGGCCACATATCCGTAGTGATGTCATAGAGAAAAAATAGGGCCCTCCCACAAGCCCTAAATATAGTAAAAATGCAAGAAGAAAAAAGTGTAACATCGTACAGGTGGAATATAGGGAGAGAAAATAAAAGAAACAAAAAAGGGAAGGAGACCACAAGAAGTAGGAGAATATATAGGTGAGCACATATTGTGCAAAAATGGGAAACAATAAAAGGAGGGGAACATATAAATGGGAAAGGGAAATACAATAGAAACCGAAACATAAAAAATATGGCAATGAATTGAGGGATAAATCATCCCAGACAAAACTCAAATACAAACTAATAGACAGAATTTGCATATTCATGGACATATACAAATAAACAGTTCAACAGAGTCTCAATAAGGCTGTAATGAGCGAACAGTTAAGATATGAACATGTATAATCATTAATAACATCAATAATCATTGTAATGGAGCTTCACCAAGGCATAACTACATAAACCTCTGTAAATATATCAAAAATACACTAGATGAATTCCAAATACAAATAGTGAGACCATAGTATAAAGTATTCATAATGGGGGACGTCATCACAAATGGAGGGGCCCCATCATGAAACCACAAAAACAATGCAACAATAAACCTTTTAGCGGGTTTCAGGGATCAGAGTGGAAGATGCAGGAACAGTAGACCATTCAGATGGAGGGGGCGTCGAGTCGGCTGTCGAGGCCTTTGGGGGAGGGGGCAGAGGGTGTAGGGACAAGTTCTTCAGATATACCCAGTGTTGAAAGAAGAGGTTGAGCTTCAAGGAGAGACCGAGCCATATATAGCTGGTTCTGGTGCCATATTAGAATGTGAAAGGGGTAACCCAATGGTATCTTATGTTATGGTGGCGAAGCAGGGTGGTAAGAGGCTTAAAGTCCCTATGTTTAGCAAGAGTCACAGGGGAAACATCCTGAAAGATCTGGAGAGTAGCATTCCTAAAGGTGACCAAAGGGAGCTTGCAAACCTCTCTCATTATAGTTTTCTTGGCTGTAATGCATCCATAAAATAACATCTCGAGGTTGAGAAGAAGATTGAGAGTGCGGTTTTAGCGCACGATGGACTTGGTCTAGGAGCAGGTGATCTTCCGGAGTAGAGGGAGAGAGTTGCATGAACAGGCCTTTGAGATGGAGTACAAAGTGGGGGAGCTCGATGTCTTCAGGAATACCTCTGATGCGGATGTTAGCTTGGTCTTCTGGCCGTCTTGAAGCTGAGCAACATCTTGGCATAGCTGTGTAAGGTCAGCGTTGTAAGATTGCTGGAATGTAACCACCTCCTCAACTCTACATTCTAGTTGATCTGTTCTGGAACCAATGGCATAAGAAAGCCTCTGCGAGTAATGGGAGAGATGTCTTCTTCAGATTCTGAGTTAGAGTGGTCAGGAGCCTATTCAGGCATGATATCTTTAGCGTCAGACAGGGATTTAGGTTTCGTGAGGTATGGAGTGAGGTCCCCTGCAGAGGACTTCTTCCCTCTAGGCATTATGAATGTGGGTATACAAAAGTGGGTAAAAGAATGTAAAAAAGAGAAAAAAAAACTCCATGTGTACTAACTAGGGGTGGAAGGGGGTGAGGTTTCAGTTAGTACATGTTGTAGCCTTCAGGGCGGGAATGTAAACAGTATATCAATCTCTCAGTAGGAGCCAAAAATGGATTTAAAGATCCAGAGTTATGGCCAAAAAGGAGAGCAGTAGAGATGCAGTGAACAGAGGACCTAATTCAGACCCGCTTGCTAGATGCTGCCGCTTGCTCTCAGTGTATGGAAATTCAGCTAACAAATTCACCCACAAACAGCCTCTCCTGTCACTCATGCCACTGGGTTATCATGGCAGGGTGAGCGAGCACATTCCAATCACTCGTACTAGTTTGCAGACACGCACTGCGAACCACACTCATGCGCACATTAGCGAACATCGGCTGCAACGAGTGGCCGCTTGCTAGTGAGCTGGTCTGAATCAGGTCCAGGGTCCAACAAATTAGAGACTCAGGATATACCAGCGCAGGTGCTGTATTGGGAGTCAGAGGCAGTCCCGGAGATAGAGGCTCAGGTGAGGTAGGAAGGAGTGTGCAGGGTAGGGGCACACAGCCAGCTGAGAAAGAGGCAATGAGTGAATTGTGGCACAACAGACTTGCGGGCTGGAGCAATGGGTGCAGCTCAGATGACAGGAGGGATTTCCAGTGCAGGAAGATTGGCAGGAGCGTCAAGGGGCCCAGCTGCTGGCAATTTGTAGGAGCCTCTATGTAAACAGCAGCAAAGTCCCAAACACATCAGTTGGAGAGAGCAGCCCATCAGTGGAGGACCAAATCCAGCAGGAGGGAAGCAGCCAGCACAGGTAAGAGAAGGCCAGTGTGTCCTGGAGCGTTGGCTGGCCTTACACAAGGCTAGTAATTTTATAGGTGCCCCTGGATGGCTTCTGAGTCCCCTGTCAGTGCTGGTGAGGAAGGCAGCTGCAGTGAGGGTCACAGGAATTGCGGGTCCGATTGTGGATATGTCTGGGGGCCCCCTGGGGATATGAGTGGCCTCACCTTGAGAACCAGCAGCCAGCGAGGGTCCGGAGGGTGTAGGGGGGCCGGGGCTCCGTCCAGTGGCAAACATGACTGCTCCAGTGTGCGGAGCTCCAAAATCGAAGCCGTGGCTTCTGGAGGTGGTTTAGGCCTCGGTTACTCTTGGACCGCAAAACACTGCCAGGGTCAAGGCAGGAGGCCAGCAGGGCTGCAGGTGGTCAGGCTAGGCAGAGAGGACCGACAAAAAGCAGCGGGGTCCAGCAGAAATCGGGTAAGTGGAGGGGTAGTCTGGGTAGCTGCAGGGGAACATGTCTGCTCCATTCAGCCAGCAAGCCACGCCCCCCTTGCACCTCCTTTTCTTTGCATTATACTCTGTTCGGGGCATTGGTGACTGTGTTTTTTGTATAAACAACAAACATTTTAATAATTTTTAAACTACCATCCTGTCTGCCACTGCTGTGTGGAAATATTTCATAGATGTCCTATTTTCTTTTTAAACTGCCGTGCGTTTGTGACGCTGCTCTGTCTCTTAGTTTAGCCAACCAGTTTGCTACAGCCGTTGGCCTATATTGGTGAAAAGTGAAAACAGTATTGTGAGCTGGTAAAAATTGACTGGAAATTAATGTTATTGGGGATAATAACTGTGTAGATACAAAAGCAGGCCCAAATTATGTGATTTTAGCTGTTTTTATCATGTTTTGAATAAAATACAGAACCAAAATAAAAACACGTTGATGAATTAGAACCAAAGTCAAAATAGGACAAACACACATATCTGATTTAAAATGCTGAGCACACAGCAGGAAGGCATGTTTTTGAAAGCCCTTCTGGCTGTGGTCACATCCCATGTATAATAATATGAGAGCATGATTAAAATTAATTTCTATCTTGTGCATGCAGATATTTAGGCATATAGGATATATAACTATTTTTTCACTGCTGAAACATAATAAAAATATAGGATTTAAAAATATCCTTACATGACATAAGCAAATATATTTTTATACAAATCAGCACAAAATGTTAAAAATATACAGTATAGGTGAATGTAAAGATAGTATATCATTTACCATTCTACAAGCATGCTTAACACATCATAATTTGAATGTTTGAAGTAATATAAAACCAGATTGTGATGAACAAGTGAGTACCACCATTTGTTTAGTCACAGTATACCTCATCCCTCCATTCCACAGAAGGGGACAATATGTATGTACAATAGTGGAACTATCTAAATGCATAAATGATATGGACCTCAGCGCAATGGTTTATATGTACAGTACAGTATATGTACTTTTAATGAGTATTCCAATATGTAGTACTGTATTTCACTTGTGAAATGGGGGAGATGCACTAATCTTTGAAAAGTGATAAAGTGGAGATTAATAAAGTACCAACCCATCAGCTCAGAACTGCCATTTTTCAAACACAGCCTGTAAAGTTACAGGAGCTGATTTGTTGGTACTTTATCACTCTCTACTTTATAACTTTTCAAGGCTTAGTACATCTTCCCAGTTGTCTAGTACTGATACTTGGACCCTTCTGTGACCGTGTATTACTGTATATTATTTTCATTTGATGTAGTGCTGGTTATTTGTATATATTATGTTCACATCTCTGTAAAATGTAAATGTATGTGGTTATTATTATCAGCATATACTGTGGGTGAAGGGTGTGGGCAGGGCCGCCCATGAGAATAATGGTTCCCCGTTCTCCTTGAGGGATTAGCTTGAAAAATTTTATATCTCACAGACTAATTATAATTTGATATTCACTGATTTATGTGGTAATTAAATGATCAATAATTTGGTTTACTTGCAGATCCTCAAACTTTATAAATCAGAGCAACTTGTATGAATTCTTCTTGGTGCCCCCTCCTCCCAAAATTATTTCAAAACAAATTCATCATTTACTTATCATAACAGGCATCAAGCACCAACTCTTCATCCATGTGTTCTATGATAAGGCAAGCAATTTAGTCCCGGTCACTCCTCCCAGCTCCTCTGCACACTGTAACAGTGTCCCAGTTGCACAGTATCATTAGAAGATGCTTGCAACCTGAAAGCTGCAGGGAGTGAGGTGCATGATGGTTTAACTTGGGTAGTACAACAGGGTTGACATGTTGAGGGTATGGCTGGTTTCCCCACCAAGGTCTGGTGCACTAGACTGCAGCATGATCAGTCTAATGGCTGCAGTCTGGGACACCAGACCCTGGGGGGTGGGCACCTAATGGTTAATCAGGTGTTTTCTGCGTGACCCTGTGTCCTTGAGAAAGATCCCCCCCAATGCGGCTAAGCATCTAGTGTCCACTAGGCCCTATGTGGTGACTGTCAATAAGGGGAACTACGCCACAGGTAAAAAGGGAAAAAAGGGTGTAACAGTATCACTGGGAGCAAATTTTCCAAACAGTAGAGAAGAAAGGCCTTTAAACTGTGATTTAACATAAGTTGTCCAGAAGATGCCAATGAAGTTTAGAGCTGTAAATTTCGTCATAACAACTCATGCAGAATATAGGCATATAAAACAATTACATTTATATATAACCTTAATATACTTTTTGCTTTAGCACCACAACTTAAGAACATTGGCATGTCTGGTCATGCTGTAGAATTGTTTTATCACAGGCCCATTTCTTCTTGGTAGAGTTTGAAAAATGTTATTTCTGTAATTATTCAAATGAAGTTTAGACAATTTCCCCTGAGTCCCACCTCTTTAGCAGATTTATATACACCCAGTAGTGGCAAGTCTGTTTCTACCCTACATATGCACCTCAGTGAGGCATTGGGTTTGCAAGTTACACATTAGGTTCGATACCAAAGTAGTTATATCTGTTACCTTCCCAGTCCACGGTTCACACACGAAGCCACTGCCAATTCACCTCCTCCCTTTGCGACTATGTGACATCAACATGCTGGGTATTACCTCTGTGCAGTATGGACCCTGAGATGTGTGTCTCACCTGTCCTTCCCTATGGCCAGCCCTGGGTGTTGGGAGGTGTGGGAGTAGGTACAGGTTAGCCACGACTGGGCCTTTCTAGGAGCTTGGAAGTTCGGGGTAGATGCAACCATGTCCCCTGTGATGTCACATTTGTGCCCTCCAGTGCACCATAGTTATATATACAAAGAGAGAGCTTAGCTACACTCCTTCCAGCAGTGAAGAACATGAGGAGGGACTCATCATTCCTCTATATAGTCCCCTCTATTAACTTTGGTAAGGTCCTATATTTTACCCAATGAGCAGGTAGACTCAATAGCTTCTACACAAGAGGGGAATACCTAGAAAACAAAGTTCTCCACATGTGTCATATAGTCCTCTGACTGTAGGAGCTTAGCACCAGGGGTGAAGCTAGGCTTTCCATCACAAATTCTCAACTCATCACCAACCCCAATCAATAGTAGATAGTAGTCACCTTAGGCTTGCTTGATTTTAGATGTCTACATTATAAAGACTGAAATGTTTGTAGGGTGAGTGGAAAACACCATATTTAGTACTGCTAAATTAAGGGACCAGCAGCTGCATATGTTGTGGTTTTGGGGTGTTGTCACTTTTAATTGGAGCATGTAGGCTCTGCTGTCTCAAGACTCAAAGGTAAGTATCACTATCTACACAACACTCCCCCACCTACAACAGAGTATAATACAGAGAGCATTGCAGTGACCACCATATAATACAGAGAGCATCACAGTGATTGCTATACATATAATATTGCATATAATACAGAGAGCATCAGTTAATGCCATATATCACTGAGAGTATCAGGGACTGCCATGTAATACAGAGAGTATCAATAACCACCATATAATGCAGAGAACATCAAGGATTGCCATATATTGTAGTGAGCATTAGTGACATGTAGTGGAATGTTGTATGAAAAACCAAGACATGTAAAAGTCCTACGGTTCCCACCACCACCTCATATTTCCCCTCTTTGTTCACTCCTGCATCTACTACAAGCATGAAGGAACAACAGAGCAATCAAAAGCTGCTGGTCACAACACTAGGGCTGAGAGAGAGAGGCAATATTGTGCACTGGATGCTGCTAATAACATAATAAGTGCTGATCTGTCTTATAAAAGAGCCTTCGTATGCTGTATACAGACAGAGCACCATTCCTGATGGGTGGAGACATCATGGAGAGTGAGAGTAGCTATCCCCCATCCAAAGGTTTTGGAAACCTTAAGAAATGTTTTAAAACTTTAAGGACTCCACTTAAAATCCATAGTTTTTACCAATATTTTGCTGGTATTACCATAAAACAAAGCTCCTGTGAGGTCCAGCAAACTCCTTGTCATCCTTCTCAGTGCAGTTCTTCACTATCTACCACTGCCAGTGAAGGGCTGCTTTGTAATACATATTCTCTATGGCCATCTGTGCAATTGCATATAGTGGGAAATCAGCAAAGCCTAGAAGGCTTCACTGAAGCCAGAAAGGCTTTTTGCTGGGTCTCCTTTGCTGGCAATGGCAACCGTACTACTAACACCATCTGTAGATAAGTAAGCAACACAGTGACAAAGAGCAGCAAGCTAAGTTTACTGCACTTTGCTAAATCCAGAATGAAGCTCATAACTCTTTTAGCTAAAGGGTTATGTCTCATTGTTAAATGGAGCCCTAAGATTCCATTTCCTTTCCAGGCCCACTCTATTGCTGTAAATAGTATAACAAATCATGGTATTTCAATCCAGTGCCACAGAACAGTCTCTTAGTTGTCTCTCTGAGAATCTGGACAGGCAGAGGCTCTTCAGTTACCAACATGATTACACTCGCCTTCCCCCTCCTCCCAGCCCAGCCTCCCTCCTCCTCTGGGCACTGCCTCTAGCCTCCCAGCACCACCTCCCTTCTCTTCCCAGCACTGCCTGCCTCCTCTTCCCAACACTGCCTCCCCCTTTCCAGACCCATCTTCCTCCTCCCTGTACTGGGTTATGATTAGTCAGTGTGACTCAATTCTGCACAATAGACTCACTGTCTGGATCTGCAGCACCCTTCATTTCATCACCCCTGGCACTTCAGTCACCTGGGGCACGTGCTCACATATCCCCACCCTGCTGCTCCCTTGCTTAGCACTCACATGGTATATGATAAGATTTTATCAGCCCATGGGAGGCATGGAGTAGATTGGATATTTAAAGGGGAATAAAGTGACATGTTCTTGGAAAATGTGTGGTTGCTGTGACTGACATTGGTCAGAACTTGGAGTGTGGAGTGTTGTATCTACCCAGATAAGATTTATCCTAGGGGTTTTGGTGATTAACCTGGCAATTGTTTAAGCTTCCTTTTAGTGTGATATTGATGTATTGTATTACTACCATAAAATATAATAAAGACTACAGATGAGAGGGTTTGGTTCCCAGAGAACTGAACCCACCCGAATTTAGCATATCCGAGTCGGATCCAGGCAGGCTCGGAGGTTCCCGTCTTACTCGGTTCTCGAAACCAAGGCAAAACCATAGAGACGGAAATCTTGCAGTTCACGAGCTTTCGTCTCTATGATCAATGTAGTGTATAGGGACCACGCGACAGATGCCATTTCACTCCAGCTGTTGAGACTGAACAGGGAGGGTGGGTAGTGTAGTGCTGGGAGAGATGCTGGTGCTATCTGCTGTGTCCTGGGCTGGTGCTGATACATTCTGGTCTCTGGTCACAGTGCTGTCACTGTCACTGTGCTGTCTGCTGATCCATTCTGGTCTCTGGTCACAGTGCTGTCACTATCACTGTGCTGTCTGTGCTGATCCATTCTGGCAGTGGCATAACTACTGCCCCCGCAGCCCCCGCGGTGGCTTGGAGGACCTGGGTAGCTTGGGGGCGACTGGGGCAGTAGTAGTAACTACAGAGGGTGCAGCACCCTCCATCTGCCGGGCACTTGCTGAGTGTGTTACGAGCGGGCGCCCGGCTCCTATGCAAACCCCCAGCGGCAGCCGGAGGATGGAGCTCCCTCCGTCTTCCAGGTCCCACAGGGCACTATGGGAGTGACGTAATGACGTCACTCCCATAGTGCCGAGGAGCGGATGCCGGGGACGGAGCTCAGGAGTGAGCTCCATCTTCCGGGTTCCGCAGAGCACTATGGGAGTGATGTAATGATGTCACTCCCATAGTGCCGAAGAGCGGACGCCGGGGTATGGACGGCAGCAGCACTGGAGCGGGGATAAAGGTAAGTGTTTGTGTTTTTTTCTTTTGTGTGTGTGTGTTTGTTTGTGTGCACACGGAGGGGGGGAGCAACTACAGGTGGCTAATGACAGAAGGCTAACTACAGGTGGCTAACTACAGGCGGCTAACTACAGGGGGCTAACTACTAGAAGGGGCACTACAGGGGGCCCTGCATAATGGGCACTACTACAGGGGGCCCTGCATAATGGGCACTACTACAGGGGGCATTGCATAAGGGGCACTACTACAGGGGGCATTGCATAAGGGGCACTACTACAGGGGGCATTGCATAATGGGCACTACTACAGGGGACATTGCATAATGGGCACTACTTCAGGGGCATTGCATAATGGGCACTACTACAGGGGACATTGCATAATGGGCACTACTTCAGGGGACATTGCAAAAGGGGCACTACTACAGGGGGCATTGCATAAGGGGCAATACTACAGGGGGCATTGCATTTTGGGGCACAACTACAGGGGGCACTGTATAAGGGGCACTAATTTGATACACAGTTTATAGGTTATAAACTATGTTCCCAATAATCTGGTTCTACACGGACATAAAAACTGTGCAACCTGTCTTGAGCTGAGGTGACGGACTGGCAGGAGCAGAAAGGAGGGTTGGTGAAGTAGATCTATCAGGGTGGGATGCAATGGGCATTACTGTTTGGCATAATGTGTATTTGGCATTACTGTGTGCACAATGTGCTATTAGGGGCATTACTGTGTGGCAAATGTGTAAGAGGCATTACTGTGTGGCATAATGTGTTGTATGTGGCATAATCTGTTGTATGTGGCATTACAGTGTGGCATAATGTGAAATAGGGGCATTACAGCATGGCATAAATTTGTTATAAGCGCTTTACTGTATGTCATTATGTGTTATATGTGGCATTATTGTGTGGGATGTGTAAGGGGCATTGCTGTGTGGCATAATGTGTTGTAAGGGGCATTACTTAGTGTGTCATAATGTGTAAGGCACGTTGCTATATCATGTAACCACACACCTTAAATGTAGTCTTTGGGTGTGTTTGATCTTTGGGCAGGGTGGGGGGGGGGCAGGTGCCTGAAACTTTTTTGGCATAGGGGAGCAAAATTTATAGTTACGCCACTGCATTCTGGTCTCTGGTCACGGTGCTGTCACTGTCACTGTGCTGCCTGGTGATCCATCTGGGCTGTCTGCTGTGTCCTGGGCTTGTGCTGTGTCCATCTCTGGGCCCAAGTTCTGGACTCCAAAAAAAAAACAAAAAAAAATCAAAGTGTCTTTTTATATTTTTCTGTGTGTGCATGCTTTAACAGGTTTAACCACAGTAGTGCACAAGAGCCAGCCAGCAATGCACATTGCAACCTTGTGCTGCCCGACTACAGTCGTTCTTAAAAAAAAAACAACAATAAAAGTGTCATCATTTTTTCTTGTTTGTGTGGGTGGGTTTTCACCTTAACCGCAGTAGTGCACAAGATCCAGCCAGTAACGCAAGTTGCAACCTTGTGCTGCCTGATTCTAGTCCTTATAAAAAAAAAAAAACAATAAAAGTGTCATATTTCTTTCTAGTTTGTGTGGGTGGGCTTTTGCCTTAACTGCAGTAGTGCACAAGAGCCAGCCAGCAACACAAGTTGCAACCTTGTGCTGCACGACTCCAGTCGTGATCAATCGTTACTCTGGGGCCAAGTTCTTCTGGAGCTAACAAAAAGTATAAATCATCATTTGTCATTTTTTCTAATATTTTTGTGTGTGTGCACGACTGCACGTGTGAATTTTGTAACCGCACCTTGGATAGACTATTGGTGATTGTGACACTGCTTCTAGTCTGCAGGAAAAATATGGAGGGCTGTCACATGACAGGAGAGCAAGGCCAAGAACCACATGCTGTAGCAGCCACCAGCAGTGTAAGGCCGTCAACTTCCTCAACCTCTAGGAAGGCCCATGCCCCAGGGATTAAGTCACGCCATCGATATGGTAAAGAAGGTTTTACTGAAATTAAGAAAAAAAAACTGAAAGGATATTTGACTTTAGATAAACAAAAAATTGGCAATATGCCATTCACTACACAAAGTGGCAAGGAAAGGATAAGGCCTTGGCCTTCTTACTTTATGAAGAAAACTGTTGATTCTTATAGCCCTTCTGCTTGTAGTAGTAGTGGTGGTGGTCCAATTAAAAATGTGAAAGTTGTTAAGACAGCTCTGGAAAAAACAATTGTGTGCCCTGAGAAATCGAAATCACAAATCCCCGAGGAGACGAGGAGAGTGCAAGTGTGTCCGCGGTTACCATGTGTGAGCCTGACCTAAATACTAGTGTACTGGAGGATCCTCCAAGTTCCAACATTTGTGTGCCATCTGTAAATGTGGGGAAGGGCAGTCAACATCTTGCACATGTAGTCATTGAGGATGCTTGCGCATGGAGGAGGAGGATATTTTGGTGGATGAAGGTGCTAAGGATGATGAGAATGTTGATGATGAAGCTGTTGGTGTTGATGATGAGGATGTTGATTCTGAGGATGTCCTTTGTGTAAGTAAGGCAACAGCTGTTGCCCATGGTTTGAAAAAGCGAAAGCCCATTGTTGTCATGCTGGGACAAAAGACAAAAAAATCTACTTTTCACATGTGGAATTATTTCCATCCCGATCCGGAAAACAGTTGTCAAGCCATATGTGCCCATTGCCATGCAAGAGTGAGTAGAGGGAGGGACCTAAACCACCTAGGAACCTCCTCCTTGTTACGTCACTTGGAGCGCATTCATCAAATATCAAAGTGTACGTTGCCAAGTTCCAAAACTCAAAACGTAACAAGTCCAGTGTCACCTACCTGCTCTCTCTCTGTGAGGTCCAAGCGCCTTCGATCTCCAACACCAACACCTGCATCATCAACATTCTCATTTGTCATTGGGAGTAGTCCTGCTATATCCAATGTTGGTATTCAAAGCATGATTAACTCCTCTCCTATCTGTGATTCCTCAGAAGGATCCTTGATGACTACACCTGTTGCTGCTGATGTTGCTGTCAGTGGATCTTCATCCCAGAAGGGGACCAGGAGGAAAACTACTTGTAGCGTATCCTCCAAAAAGCAATTAACTGTTAAACAATCATTTGCAAGGGCAAACAAGTATGACAGCAATCACACAGTTACAGAGCGGATTACCGACGCCATAACAGCTATGCTGGTATTAGATGTGCATCCAGTATCTGCCATTACTGCAGTGGGTTTTCAACAGTTAATTCAGGTCCTGTGTCCTCGCTACCAGATCCCTTCTAGATTCCACTTTGCTAGAAGAGCAATTCCAAATCTGTACAAGGACATTAAAAAAAACCTTATTAATGTCCTCAGAAATGCCGTTGTACCCACTGTCCACTTGACCACTGATATGTGGACAAGTGGGACAGGGCAAACTAAGGATTACATGACTGTGTAGGTGTATTGCCTACAACAGCAACAGCAGCAGCAGAAGCAACATCTCCCAAAAGACAGCTGATACAGAGGCAGGCTACTATTTGTATAACTGGTTTTGCTAAGAGGCATACCACTGAGAACCTCTTAGAAAAACTCAGGGAAATCATTGCTAAATGGCTTACCCCACTTGGACTCTCCCCGGGATTTGTGATTTCGGACAATGCCACCAATATTGTTAGAGCATTACATGTGGGTGAATTCCAACACATCCCATGTTTTGCTCATACAATTAATTTGGTGGTGCAACATTTTGTTAAAAAATGACAGTGGTATGCAGGAGATGCTCTCGGTGGCACGCAAAATATCTGGATATTTTAGACATTCGGCGACCGCTTGTCGAAGATTGCATGACCAGCAGGTCCAGTTAAATTTGCCTTTCCATCAGCTAAAGCAAGAGGTAGTAACTCGGTGGAATTCTACCCTCTATATGCTTCAGCGGATGGAGGAACAGCAAAAGGCCATCCAGGCCTATACAGCGTACTATGACATAGGCCGTGGAGGGGGAATGCATCTTACTCAAGTGCAGTGGAAAATAATTTCCGTGTTGTGCAGGGTTCTCAAACCCTTTGAACTTGCCACACGTGAAGTTAGTTCAGACCCTGCTAGCTTGAGTCAGGTCATTCCCCTCATCAGACTTTGCAAAAACAGCTGGAGAAACTGAAGGAGGAGCTGAAACAGAGCGATTGCGCAAAGTATGTCGGACTGGTGGATCAAGCCCTTGATTCACTTCAGGATCCAAGAGTCGTCAGTCTATTGAAATCTGAAAAATATATTTTGGCCACCATTCTGGATCCTAGGTTTAAGTCCTACCTTTTGAGTTTTTTCCAAAAGACCAATTTCTAAAACTATGCAAAGAGCTGTTGGTCAAAAAATTGTCAGCTCAGCCGCATATGAAACACCTTCATCTCCTCCTTCAGTTTCAACAGCTGCCAGGAAAAATGAAATTTTCCTTACAGAATTCCTGCTGGTCATGCAGATCAATCACCAAAAAATGACATCTGGTCAGGCCTGAGAGAACTGCCTACTAGTGACATGTCTTATACCGTGACTATGTGTGATATGGTCTCAATTCACAGAAAGGTGGAGGACTATTTCAGAGATAACATCCTAATAGACATGTCAGACAGTCCCTTTCAGTACTGGCAGGAAAAAGAGGCAATTTGGAGTCCCATGCACAAACTGGCTTTGCATTACTTACGTTGCCCACCCTCCAGTGTGTACTCCGAAACAGTTTTCAGTGCAGCTGGCAACCTTATCAGTGATTGATGTAGGAGGATGTACACACTGATGGGTATGACGAGGATGATGACAACTTGTAATATAAAGCCAGTTTGTGTATGGGATTATTTTCTTTTCCATGTCCAAAGCACATTGGCAGCTTGTTTTATGGGGGTCCAAACAAACCAATCATTTCAGCCACAATTGGCAGTCCTTGTTGCTGAAATGATTGGTTTGTTAAACTGTTCTGTTTCATATACAACATAAGGGTGGGTGGGAGGGCCCAAGGACTATTCCATCTTGCACCTTTTTCCTATCCATTATGTGCTGGTTGGGGCATTGCTGCTTGACATTTTATATTAATGTTATGGTTGGTTTAGGAACCAATGATTTATTTTTAAATTAATTTATGATCAATTTAACAGCCAGGGGCTGCACCCAATGAATTGTTTTTAAATTAACTTATGATCAATTTAACAGCCAAGGGCTGTACCCAATGAATTGTTTTTAAATTAATTTATGATCAATTTATCAGCCAGGGGCTGCACCCAATGAATTGTTTTTAAATTAATTTATTATCAATTTTACACGTGGCTGTCACTGTCATCAGTGTAGCTGTGCAGGGGTGCTGTGCTCCTGTCTGTCGAGGGGCTGTTGCTGAAAATAATAAATAAACAATTTTTTTTGTGTGCGTGTCAGCCACACCTGTCATCGACATAGCTGCGCAGGGGTGCTGTGCTGCTATCTGTCAAGGGACTGCATGAATATTACAATGAAAACTTTTTTTTAAGTTATTGGGCTACAAAAAGTTTTTTTTTAATCTTAAACATAGCAAAAATGTTATCCTAACAGCTTATAAAGTTATATGCTCTAAAAAACTAAAGCCTATATTTGTAAAAATAAACTAAAGCCTAATTCAGCCAAAAGAGAGACTGACACCATGGCTAAACATAAGAGTCACCTTCTGGATGTGAATTGTCTCATTTCCATGGGGAAAACACAACCCCCAGATGAGATGGATCTCAGCCAGTGGACAACATTGAAATCACCATTAAAAACTCACAATGGAAGATTACAGTGTGGATTATCTTTCTTCACAGTCAGGAGAGGCATCAGAGAACATGAAAAAAGATACTCTAGGTGCTGAACTTCAAGGGATTTCTCCATCATGTTCTGCAGTGTGGAAAGGTTTCATTCATATGTTTTCTATAAATCAGTTCAAAGTTACAGCCTTCAAAGTGTCTGGTAATTCCTGGCAAAGGTGGGTGTTATATATAGCCAAAGATTATTACAAGCAAAGGATTCATCTGTCCGGAATCTGTCTGGGAATTCATGGATCATATTTGACCTGAATGCACTAAGACATCCAGTGATTCTGTCACTGTGTTCTGTAGCCCACTTTATTCCTACCTGAATCGCAAACTGAAATACGGAATAGTAAGCACAGACAACATGGAGGCCTTTGTTATTCCGCTGCCTGTATGCCAACCAATACCTCCCAGACTACACAAACTGGGGGGACAAGATCTTGATAATGACCATCCCCATATGTTGCTAGGCCTTCTTCTTCCAAACCAACCATCCTGGACATCCTGTCCAAAAAGGGTGAGCAGGGTACAGAAAGAGGAGCTAGATGTCCCCAATGACATTTTTTTTCCATAGATGATGTGAAGAGATAAGAGCTTCAGATGTTGGACTTGGAACAGGGGCTCCCACCTATTTGACTTCCATCCAGAGAACAGAGCTATGTTCCTCAGGAACTGTCTATGCCTGAGCTGATAGGTAGGTAGTCTCTGTCTGTTGGTAAACACCCTTCAGGAGATGGCAACCCAGAATAACAACAACTATAATAATGTGTCCACTGATAATATTAATAACCAGCCTGATCCCTTAACAGCAACATACCCCATATGGCCAACTCATAACATGACACCCAGTTTGCAGCCTCATCTTCCTTATGACACTAATCCAGTCGCCATGGTTGATCAATCAGCCATGTGTAGTCTACCCAATTTTTGGCTTTCTACATTCTATTCTCATTCACATATCTAAGAGAAGTGGACAGTGGGAACAATGGCAATTTGAAGGCCACTAACTTTGTTTTTTTTAATGTCCCTGTACAGGTCGGAAAATTCTGTTATAGAAAAGAAGGTTTGCAAAGGATTATTTAAGTCAATTGTCTATTTATTATTTTTGGAAAGCATGCTTCCTGTTCCCCTCCTGGGATGAAAAAATCAACTCCCAGCAAGCATGCATGGCGCAAGCTGCACAACGTAATACTTAAACCTTCGGTCTGAAATGTTGCATTTGCTGCTCAGTTCTGTTTGTTTATCAATATATCTCATATGGTTAAGTGGACAGTGGGAACAACGGCAGTTTGAAGGCCACTAACTAACTATGTTTTTTTTATGTCCCTCTACAGGTTCAGAAATGCCAGTTTATATAAGATTTGCAAAGCATTATTTAAGTCATTTGTTTATTTTTGGAAAGCATACTTCCTGGTCCCCTTGTGAGCTGTGAGGTGGTCACAATTGACTGGAAATGAGTGGAAATAAATGTTATTGAGGTTATTAATACTGTAGGAACAAAAAAGGCCCATTTTATGTGATTTTAGCTGTTTTTTTGATTTTTTAAGAAAAAATCCAGATCCAAAACCAAAACCAAAACACGAAAGCAAAACATGGAGGTGAGGTTTTGGCAAAACCAATCCAGATCCAAAACCAGGGGAAATCCAGATCCAAAACCAAAACCAAAACTCGAGGGTCGGCGCACATCTCTAATAAAGACACAGTTGTTTCTCTATGTTGTCTGTGTATGATTCTGCACCCTAAAGCTACTTTGGGTTATCTAGTGTGCTCCAGCTCCAAAATCCAGGTACTTTACAGAGACTATATAGTTTTAGAACACAGATTTCATCATTGGAAAGGAGCAATCTTAAATCCCGTTTTTAATTCCTTTAGTGACAATGTGTACAATTGATAGCCCCAAAACATTTCACTTTTCACTGAAATTGGCAATATCACCTCATCTCTCGCATAATGTAACTTGTTTTATGGCTTTACTAGTAACCAAATTAAATATATTCATACAATGTTTTGGAATATAAAGATTTATATTCAACACCATGTAAATGCTCCTGTAGCCTTAACTGAAGTGTGTGCTTAATTTTGTCCTATATACTTTAAGCCACAGGAGCATTCTATCATATTCGCTACACAGGAGGTGATTATCATTATTATAAAATTTGTAGGTGATCCATAAAACACATTATAATGGCAACACTTGTAAATACCTGTGATTCTATTTCCATTAAATTAATTTTCAGTCTTCTGAGAATTTCTTGTTAACTTACTGGAAGGAAGAATGTGTTTCAGATTTTATATTTTCTAAGGAAGTTTTAGAAGGGAATACAATAGGGTAGGCGTTTGTAAAAGAATTCAGTTTATTGCCAATTTGGTAGTGACATTTTTAAGGTCAAAACCAGGCAATTTTAAAGTTGCTGAAAAAATCACAGTAAAGCTGGCCATCCACTATATAATTTTCTGTCAGATATCTGTCCAATCTGGCTGGTTGGAATGAAAACCTGGTAATGTATGGGAGCAAATGACAGTCGATCATATGGTTTTAAACACTGAAAAAAAGGACATAAAAATAGTTCAAATGGTTACATTTGTGTGTTTTAACCAATTTGTCTGAACGACCATTTTTGCCTATTTTTCCAGTGTTTGTGAGCAAATGGACGACTGTCATTTGCTCCCATATATTACCAGGTTTTCATTCCAACCAGTCAGATTGGACAGATATCTGACAGAAAGTTGTATAGTGGATGGCCAGCTTAAGAATTATCCTCAATATTTGTTTAAAACATGTAGAAGAGATACATTAAGCCTTGGAGAGAGAGAGAGAGATAAGGTACCAACCAATCAGCTCCTAACTGTTAATTTACAGGCTGTGTTTGAAAATTGGTCGGTACTTTCTCCCTCTCCAGTTTATCACGCTCCAAGGCTTAGTGCATCTCTCCTATAATCTATTTATTATGACAAACTTAGTAAAGAGAATGTTATCATGTTACTATATTGTTATTTGGTTTTATATGTTTGAATACATTTTTTTATGTTTTATATGTTTGAATACGTTTTTTATGTTTTATATGTTTGAATACATTTTTTTCCCTAGTTTTATTCAAATATTTCTCAATGATTGATCTCTGATATTCTATATCAGTGCTTCCCAACTCCAGTCCTCAAGTACCACCAACATGTCATGTTTTGTGGATTACTTTAATCATGTTCACGTGAGTTCATTTATTTTGCTGAGTCACCACCTGTTTCCACAGACAGAAATCCTCAAAACATGACCTGTTGGGGTTCTGGAGGACTGGAGTTGGGAACCACTGTTCAACAAATCTTATTATATAGGGAAAATTGTTTTGCCTGTTCTATCTGCATTACAATTTCAATCACATAATAGAACTGTGAGAATGAAATCTTAGTCTACCACTTTTTTAGGACAAATATACTTACATAACTGTTCGTATCTACTGATTTTAAATATATTTGTGTGTAGATATTATTTACATTCCACTTTAAATTAAGAGCTAACAATTCAATCTTGCAGAGAATGTAAATTTAAGATTAAAATAATTTTCACCAATAAAACATCAAAAATAAATATCCTAAAAAGACTTGAGCACCATTCCATCCTGTTTAGAGTTTTTCTGTGCTCTTCAACAATGTTCTTGCCCATTTTCTTTGGGGACTGCTTCTTATTGGGATTAATTTCTGAGACCTTGTGGGGTTCATTCAGTTCCCTATAGTGGACCAACCTCCAGCGACTGTTTCTGGCCCCAGATTGGTTTAACACCATTGCTACAGCTTCCTTTTAATGTTACCACACTGTAGTTCCCTGATTGTATGTGATCTCTGAAATCTCGGGTTTGTGAATATAGAGAATCTAAACTGTCACTGATTCTTACTGAGCACCATTACCTTCTGCATTGAGTTGGATTGCCCAACTACCAACCTATTGCTGTCACCAATGCCTGCTTCCTGGGTTACCTTCACTGTTTTTCTATCCTTGTTACCCCATAGCAGTACAGTATAATATGTTGCTCAGCTGTGGACTCTGCTATAATTAGGTTTCACTGTTAAGTGTTTTGTATTAATATGCTGATATATGCATACTTTTACTGTTTCCAAATAATTAATGCACTCTGTGACTCATACAGTACCCTTCATTGTGTCTATTTATTGCTTTGGTCCTCTTTCAAACAGGAGGGGGAAGTATAGAAACAAAGGGGAAAAAAGTTCACACTCTGACTCTGCATTAGAATAATGGTGGATGCTACATTGTCGGTGACTGGTACTGTAGTGACCACCAGTGCAATGGTGGCGGAACTGCTAAAAATATTGCTGCCTAAGTTAGATAAATGGTTTGACTGCCAACTATCCTCCCTTCACCTTGCCCTCACCCCTTTGTGTGACCACTCCACCAGGCACCATACAATGGATCAGGGGGTGATTTGAAAGATCTTTCTCTCCTGATGGGTCAGCACTCACATCCACTAGTTACATACTTTACATAATCATACTGTCTGCAGCAATATACTCTTTGCCCCATTATCACTTCACCCCTGTCTTGCTAATTACAATTTGCGCAGGATACCAATCTTGTCCCAGGGCAGACTCTTTTTGACTCCTTTGTCCTTTTTGGCTTTACCCATGATCTCAGCCCTATGTGTTGAGTTGGATGCATTATGGATTGACAGGACTAATTTTCTTCCCACTGAGGGGCAGGGAGGTCATATTTGTATACTACAAAATTATGAAAGAATACTCTTGTGGTGCACTCAAAAATAATTGTAATTCTAAAATATAACTTTTAATACATACAGTATGGTTTAAAATGTATTTATATTCATGCATATACTTTGTGATAAAGGTTTAAAATTTCTTTAAGGGAAGAAGGTAAGTAGATTGACAAGTGTACCTGCTAAAGCTATCAGTTGTACAGTTATATGGTTGTACTGGTACAATCAGGTCATATTGTGATCAGGGAACTAATCTCCATATTGTCATAATATTAATTACAGTTTATACTTGGCAGCAATATTGTCCAAAATATGGACTTTGGCGAGATAATTCAATATAAGTAAATATTAATATATATTTAGCCCTTATATAGGGTAATTCATAATTGGTGGAGCTCTTGGGAGAATTATGGAGCAGTATTATACACTAATAGATGAGTAAAGTATTATCTTTAAATAGATCTACAATCAGGGTTCCATATTATCCAGCCTAGAGTTAAAAATTATGGTACGACATTAGTAGGCAATCATTGGTGTATTATTGAAAACTGTTGCTAATCTTGTTCTTTTTGTCTGTTTATTTTCATCACAATAACCTCAAACAGCATGAACTTATATGTCCTCTTATAATATATACAAGGTATCACACAGTCTAGTAGAATATTAGGCAGTATAGATTTCTGCATATAATATTGCTATAAACTCACTAACGTGTATTATCGTGTTACCATATAACAACCTTCTTAAATACAATGTAACTTATCTTCTAAAATAAAGACACAGACAACAGTGTTGGCGTTTAAATATTTTGTCAAATTTATTTTTGACAAGTCATTAAATTTTAGACTATAAGTTAATACTAATAATGGTGACGGCACAAAAAGAATGCACAGGACAATAACGACCAAACAGCTCAAACAAACACACACACAAGCCAAGCATTGGTGATCAACTCTCCTTTACCTTCAACCACCGGTCCAGGCGGTATAGCCATTTCCTGTCCAGGACAATTGGCTGTCACCTTACTTCACTTTTATGAGAGCGCACCCACTAAGCCTAACTATTAACATAAAGTAACTCCAAGTGTCGTTTTTTTATGCCAAGCGAGGCCTAAACCGATGCGCCGACCACCATAACACAACCCTGTAACAAGAAAAACCTAAACCAGCATAAAAAATTAGCCAATCCTGCAGGACTAAAATGCACGCCATCTCCACGAAACAAATGTGCATCGCGGAATTGAATAAACACCTGCTCCACTACACCACCACCATTCTCCAACATGTGCCTCACCACTGCAGTACTTACCTTACTCCTAGCAACATCCAACCGGGCACCAGAACCAGCACACCACCAAACACTCCTGTGGACAATGAAAGACCACAACACTGGCAGGAAGGCAGAGCTTCTGCTATCAAATGGATCTAATGACAATAGAGCGCCAATCCAATGTAGTTTGTGACCTAAATCATTCCCAATATAGGCAGAGAGGGAATGAGTTGTCTGCAATGGATGCACATAATTAGAATAGAACTTTAATTATTATTTAAAATATGTATATCATGATATAGTCCATGAAATATTAAAAGAAAGAAATTAAAGTGTTATATAGGTAAGAAAAAGTGTAATTAAAATAGATTCTCGTTACCAATACAGATGTGTTTTTAATGTTTTCTGACATATATGGTAGTATCCTGGTTATATATTATTTATTTAACCTATTGCAATAAAAATGATGTAAACCAAATGCCACTCTGTCAGTATTATTTCAAACATTAATTATAGCACTGCGTTAAATGGAGTACATATATGTCCACATATCACAACATAAGTAGATATGTTCATTCACAGACAGATGCAGCACCTATAATACGGAAAGAAAAAGCACAAATCAAGCAGTTGACCACAGACACACCACCACAACAAGGCATGGAAATGTAACAAAGAGGGGGTAAGGGGAAGAGGGACAATGTAGCTAACCAGACTTGAGGCAAAAAACCTAAAAAAAACCCGTAGCAAACTAACCATCACGCCATATCATATAATTCAGAAGCCAAATGGGCCCCCGGGGGAAAAATTAAAAAATCCTCATAGACTCCTGCAGTAGGTCAGCGAGTGGTTAGGCCTCCGGTGAGCTACGTTGGAGCAAAAATAGCTAAACCCGGACGAATATAACGTCGGAACGCAGTAGGACACCACCGACCAAGGGATTGGATATCCCTGTCGGATAAGCCAGCAGAACCTGCAGATGAAGCAGCTCCTATTCTAAATGAGTACCAAACTTGCCTGGCTCGAGCTCTGAAAAAGCCAAACAATGCTGCAAAAAACATGACAAAACTGGTATTTCGTAACCGGGAGAAATCCTCGTGCATCAACCATGCCACATTCCATCGCCATGCATCTGCTCAAAGGAGCAGATTGAAGTGAAGCCAGCACCCTCTACCAACCTGGTCCGCAGTGGAGCGCTGTATAAGGCCTAGCATTGCTTCCAGGCATACAAATTACGACCCCAATACTGCGTGGTGGGTCAGCCCTTGGGAGACAGTGTAACAAAACCAGGGGAGTAGCGAGGGTGGTTCCAGTGGAGCATGAAATGGACAGAGGGCACCATACAGAGTTCCAGAATTCATGGGGCGCTACATAGTATGACGGCCGTCTGTTATTTTTTGTTTACATTTTTTGGGTTAGTTTGCGCTATAACCTAAGGAAGTTACGGATATTTATTTATTGTTATTTATTTATTTATTAGGAGACCTGGATTAATAATAATGGTGGTAGACAGAACATGAATAGTAGTACTCACATAATATAAGTGCCATGTATATTTGCGAAGTAGGAGCATAGCTGAAAATGGAGCTTCCCATATGTGTTCCCACTACAGCGAAAGCTGCTTGCGGCAGCAATTGCAGTCATAAGATGTGCACCCTGTGGAATTTAACTGTAGCACATGTATTCTGTCAATGTAAATTAAATGCCCACAATAAATAATACAATCTCCTCTATCAACTGATATCAATGATTCAAAGGGGATCACAGTTAAATCCTAGGTGATATGCTTAAATAAGGCAGTGTCAAAGCAGCCACCCCTTAATGTCAGATAGTGCATCACTAAAGCGTTCTATTACACCAATAGGACCTCAATGCCCAGCAGAAAAACTGTCACTGTTTGCTGTTTTTACTCTTCACTCCAGTATTCCCCCGCAGGCTTGCCATGCCCCACTAGCTCATTTCAGTACAGGGAGTGTATGTGTGTGGGGGGGCTGCGCTATGACATACACTTTTTCCGGGCGCCATGGTCCCACCTCTGGTAACAACTGACGCAGTGTTGGGCAGCCGACCAGGCAGCACCCTGGATAGGTGGAGCCAGGACAGTCTAGCTCTATGCATGGGAGACTAAATAACTGCTGGTGTAACTGTGTACTGCAGTAGTGGTGATCCCACCACTACTGGACACACATGCGACCTCTGCGCTATAAAGGAGAGGCCTGCCTGTTCCTCCCGCTTGGGCAATCCTAACAGCCCATGCTTGTAAAGGGACAGGGCTCAGTGGCAAATGCGGATTTTCTACAGAGGGGTTTTCAAATGCTTGATTTTAACATGTTACCATTAAGAGGGCATAATCAGCACTTAAAACCAGCTTTAACAGACATCATACGAATGTATGTAATGAAATAATTCCGGCCTATACAGAACCAGCAGACACAGTAAGCAATTATATGTATAAGTATGGCCATCCTGTCTGACTGAATATATGTATATCATATGTGGGCTACATTACAGATTATTTGAGAAATTTGGACAACATGGGGGAGGACAGAAAAAGAACCACGCAGTGCCCTGGACATAGATGTACAGATTGGTCTCCTTAGGTACTGTATAGTGTATTATTCATTATTAATAATTGATCCTATAGATGGTCTATATCAGTGCACCCTAACAGTGCATGTTTTCCAGATCTCCTAGTCGGTGCTTCACAATATTCATTACTGGCTTTTCAATTTGTACTACTAGCTGACAAAACATTTTAAAACATCAACAGGGACTGTAGTGCTACTTATTTCATTTGTGACACTGAGTGGATCCTAAAAAATATGCATAGTATTATAGGCTATTTCTATATTGGTTATCGAGGTGTGGGCTGGGGCAGAGGGGTTGTTTGGTTTAGGCAACCATAAAGCCCTCCTGTGTTTTCCTATGGGGCTGGCCACTGCAGTAAACTGGAGGCACTGTGGAGTCAGGGATCATGGTCTGTGGAGGCTGAACACCAGGCAGGGCACGCAATAGCAGCCCCCAAACACAAAATGGTGGCCATGACTAGCGGCATAGCCATGCCCCCCCTGCGGGCCTGAAGCCCGGGAAATTGACCACCTGCAACTGCGTGCAGGTATAACTTGATCAGCAGTAGCAGCGACTGCTGCCTGCCGCTGATACACGAACACAGAGGGGGAGCCAGCGGCAACATGCCCAGCCATGGCTCTGACTGCTGCCATAGCAATGGCCGCAGACCCCAGCCTATACTGGGCCGGGGCACAGCAGCCACGTTCGGCACTGGTGAGGAAGGCAGGAATGGTGGGAAGTGCCGCCTGCCTCCCTACTGCTGAAGGACAGACAGGGCCAATGGCCACAGCCGCAGCCATGGCCCTGCCAATTGGATGGCACGTGGCCGCCGCCCCAGTGTCAGAACTAGCTGAGGTGCAGTGGCCGCGGAGGGGAACCTGGGGAGAGCCTGCATCCGCAGAGCTCTGTGACATGAGGTAGGTGGCCAGACAGGCAGGGGGACCGAAAGGGAACATGGTGCATAATATAAAGCAGGGGAAAAAATTGAGAGTGGATTGGCAGAAAAAAGGGATAGAAGCAATGATAGGTAGGGAGTGAATGAGAGGAGAAGAATAAAGAACATCAGGAGATAGAAAAAACAGAGAAGAAAGCACTATTATATGCCAAATGCACTTCCCTTTCTTGGATAAAAACTGGATCAAAGAGGCAGATTTACATACATCACCCCATTATATACTCTTAGATCACTCCCCATGAAACATTCATTGGCTGCATAAGAACAGCTAAACTTAAAAGGGGCAATATCCAACATGTTATTAAACTGGCAACACTCAAAACACTTGTGGTTTAATGTCCCTCATGTTTAGGGGTGAGCGGGTTCGGTTTTCTGAAATCCAACCCCCCCCGAGCCACCCCGATCCAAGACCGTGCTGAGTCATGCTCAACTTTTCCCGCCTGACTTGGATCTGAAATCGAGGCAAAACGTCATCATCCCGCCTTCCGGGTCTCGCGGGTTTTGGATTCTATATAAGTTACCCGCGTCGGCGCCATTTTCTCACTCGGCTGTGGACAGTGAAGAGGGAGGGTGGGAGTTAGGGCTGGCTGGGCTGTGTAGTGTAGTGTTGTGCTGTGCTGTGCTGCACTGCTGTTGTCCATAGGGGCTGTGTCCACTCCTCCAAAGTCCATAGGGACTGGCTGTGTTGTGCTGTGCTGCTGTTGTCCATAGGGGCTGTGTCCACTCCTCCAAAGTCCATAGGGCCTGGCTGTGTTGTGCTGTGCTGCTGTTGTCCATAGGGGCTGTGTCCACTCCTCCAAAGTCCATAGGGGCTGGCTGGACTGTGTTGTGCAGTCAGTTGTCCATAGGGGCTGTGTCCACTCCAAAGTCCTGTGCAGTGTCCCAGTCCTAAAGGGGTGCTGTAGTGTTGTCCAGGGGGTGCTCTGTCCATCAGGGGTGCTCCCCCCAAGTGCAAAAAAAATAAATATTTTTTCTGCGTTTGTGAATTGTGTGCGCAATAGCCGCATGTGCATCAACAAAGTAGCGCCAAGCATGCGCCTGTGTCATAAGTAAAGGGCCAGCTGGCTCATCTGTTAGAGGGTGGTGTAACCCTCAAAGTGCACTCCAAACAAAATAAAAAATTATTTTCTGTGTTTGTGAATTGTGTGCACTGTGTCTGCATGTGCATCAACAAAGGAGCAGCGCCAAGCGTGCGCCCTGTGTCCCATAAGTAAGGGCTGGCTGGCTTGTCCGTTAAAGGGTGCTGTAACCCCCAAAGTGCACTCCAAAAAAATAAAAAAATATATTTTATTTTGAATTGTGTGCGCAGTAGCCGCACGTGCATCAACAAAGTAGCGCCAAGTGTGCGCCAGTGTCATAAGTAAAGGGTCAGCTGGCTCATCTGTTAAAGGGTGGTGTAACCCCCAAAGTGCACTCCAAAAAAAATAAAAAAATATACTTTTTGTGTTTGTGAATTGTGTGGGCTGTAGCCGCACCTGCATCCTCAAAGCAGCAGCGACAAGCATGAGTCTGTCTGTTAAAAGGTGGAGTAACCCTCAAAGTGCGCTCCACAAAAAATAAAAAAAATATTTTTTTTCCTGTCTTTGTGAAATGTGTGGGCTGTAGCCGCACCTGCATCCTCAAAGCAGCAGCGACAAGCGTGCGTCTGTCTGTTAAAGGGTGGAGTAACCCTCAAAGTGCGCTCCACAAAAAATAATTTTTTTTTCCTGTCTTTGTGAAATGTGTGGGCTGTAGCCGCACCTGCATCCTCGAAGCAGCAGCGACAAGTTTGCGTCTGTCTGTTAAAGGATTACATTGGTGACAGCATCCAAGTAGGCATGTCAGACAGTCTGTACCGGTACTGGCTCTATTTTACCTGAGTTGTAAATCCAGTGTGTACTCCAAAAGAGTGTTTAGTGCAGCCAGGAACCTTGTCAGCGAGAGGCGTAGGAGGTTGCTTCCACAAAATGTGGAGAAGATGATGTTCATAAAAATGAATTATCAACTCTTCCAGGGAGACCAGCCTCCAGAACGTACAGAGGGACCTTTGGTGGTGGATTCCAGCGGAGGCGAATTAATACTCTGTGAGGATGAGGATGTACACAACACTGAAGAGGGTGAGGAATCGGTGGATGAGGAGGATGAGGACGACATCTTGCCTCCGTAGAGCCAGGTTGTGCAGTGACAGATTAATTGTCAGCTTGTTTTGTGGGGGCCCAAACGAACCAGTAATTTCAGCCACAGTCATGTGGCAGATCCTGGCGCTGAAATGATTGGTTTGTTAAAGTGTGCATGTCCTGTTTATAATATAAGATAATGATCTTTCAGCCATTTCAACTCTGGGAAGAAGGTAGAACCTCTTCCACTGAATCTAATACAATAATTAAAACTTATGACATCAATGCATGAGTATCACTAAATAAATTGAAACAGAGATCTGAATTTTATCCCCTTAGTGCGAAAAGCAATACAGTTGAATCTTTTTATAAGATTACATTGGAAGATTTCAAGTCTCTGTGTCAACAAATAGGAAAAGAAAAACCTATCTCCAATCTTATGAGAAAGGAGAAAAGAGCTTTGAAATTATTAACCAAAGATACATCTATAATTATTAAAGAGGCGGACAAAGGGGGGGGGGCTTGTAGTTAAAGACAAAGCTGATTATTTAAAAGAAGCCTCCAAGCAACTTAGTAATCAGATGTTCTACCATGCATTACTGTCAGATCCAATGGATATTTTTTCTTTCTGAATTAAAATGTCTATTAGATGATGCCCTTGCCTCTGGAGTCATAATGAGGGAAGTCTGGCGATTTTTGTACAATCCACACCCAGTCACACCCATTTATTACCATCTCCCTAAAATCCAGAAATCTCTCACTTCACCACCTGGGCATCCCATCATCTCTGTTATCAATTCCCTCACTTCCAATCTTTCTCATTATATTGACACGTTCCTTCAACCCTATGTTCCTGAGTTGAGATCACATCTGAAAGATACTACTAATTTTTTACAAAAAATAGAGACAATAGAGAGCCTTTTTATGCCTTCCTTACTATGGATGTATCATCACTTTATACTAACATTCCCCATCAGTTGGGTGTGCAATGTATCTCTTCCCGATTAATTCGAGATGGGGATCTCACTCAGGAACATAGGTCATTTATTTTGGATTGTATTACTTTTATTCTCACACACAATTATTTTTTGTTTCTAAACACTTTTTATCTTCAAACTATGGGGACGGCCATGGGGACCAGGTTTGCACCAAGCTACGCAAACCTCTACATGGGGGAGTTCGAGGACCTCCGGGTGTGGGGTGGCGAGTTCGCCGCGAACCTGGTCTTCTATGGCTGTTACATAGATGATCTATTTTTTATTTGGGATGGGGATCTATCCTCTGCTTCACATTTTGTCTCTTCACTTAATCAGAATTCCTTTAATCTTACTTTTACATATCAATATAACACCACCCGTATTGACTTTCTCGATGTGACTCTGGAGGCTAGGGATTGTATCATACATTCTTCTAATTATAAGAAGAATGTGGACACTCAATCATATCTACACTTTAAAAGTGCTCATCACTATCCCTGGAAAGCAAACATCCCCAAAGGGCAGTTGATGAGACTACGCAGAAACTGTTCATCTTTGGACAGTTTCAGTGTTCAAGTGAATGATATGCTTTCCTCCTTTAGAAGGAGAGGCTATCCTGAATATATTCTCCAAAAAGCTTTGCAAGAAGTTCATAATATAGATAGATCAACTCTTCTCAAAACAAAGAATCCAGTACAAGATTCTAATCCAACTATGGATAGCAATATTGCATTCATTTGCAAATACAGTTCTTGCCATAGACAAATCAGAGATATAATCTATAAAAACTATCGTATTCTTCAACAGGATAATATCCTAAGAAATATCCTACCCTCAAAACCACGTGTTATTTATAGAAAAAATAAATCTCTAAAATCAATCTTGGTGCCTAGTCATTTAAAACCACATACAAGTGCTGATAATACAACTACCATTTCGGAACAGTGGCTACCTTATAGACCACCTGGCTTCCACTGATGCGGTAAGACCAGGTGTACTATGTGTTCCTATACTAACAAAAAAACAACCACTCTAATGATTAAGGACATGAGCGATCCAAATATATTTACCAACTTCATGAATTGTGATTCCACTTATGTTATTTATTTACTTACCTGTGGCTGTGGATTACTCTATGTGGGTCGTACTACAAGACCACTAAAAAGACGCTTTATGGAGTATCGCCAGAATATCATTAATAAAGTCACCACACATAGTTTATCTTCACATTATGTGAGAGAGCATAATAGTAATCCACAGTCACTTAGTATTATAGGACTTGAATATATTCAGAAGACTCAAAGAGGCGGAGAAAGATTCAAAATGCTTTGTCGTCAGGAGGTCTTCTGGATGTTTAAATTGAACTCCCTACATCCAGAAGGCCTCAATGAGTCCATAGAACTCAATTCATTTATATAACTGTGGTGGATAGGAATAGGTAGAAAGGGTCCCCATCATCTATTTCCTTACTACAACAGGGATGAATAGAAAATATATATATATATCTTTAGGTTTTTTTATACCCGTCTTTTTCATATATAATGATAATCACTTAGATCTATAGGTCTATTTATATCTGTATAAAGGGGTACAACATCTCATCATTAATATTATTTGTTTATAATTAAATATTATATTATTTGGGAATCTTAGCAGATATAGAGACCCGTTGATGTTGTTTATTGCGACGATACACATTGCCCTTCTAAGTGGATATGCTCCACATTTGTGATCCATTTAATTATATTTATGGGCTCTTACTATTAAGAACAAGGGATGTTATTTTTCCTACTTAATACTGAAGTAAACAAGATGACTTATGATATATCTTTTATAATATTATTTGGGATTTCTATCGAATTGTTTGAGATTATTGTAGAGGGAGTATCTCCTAGTATAATGGATGTTCTATTTCTCTTAAGATTGACTTGTATTTTGATTAATTATCTTAGATTAATTAGAGTTATAGTCATTCAGACTTATGCTTTATATATATGCTAATAGGTACATGGAGTGGATCTTGATATTCACAAAATAGATGGATTATAACACAATACACAATGTGGACAATATATAATCTAGGATACCGAATATTGTTGTGCGATATGCTCTTATCATATGTTTAATCACTATGTTTCAAAATAAATAATCCTCTTTGAGCGCTATGTAGGCAAGTCGCGTGGTGTTTGTTTACATCACGTGATCTGTTACTACGATCTGATGCCGCAGGCTAATGGAGACCTTTTTGTAACCAATCACTTTGTTTGAACTTTGTAACCTAGCAACAGATGCCAGTGAATGTGATGCATTCCGACCACGTGATGTATGTTTATATCACGTGATCAAGCATCCTGATCTGACACGGAAATGAAATGGAAGTTTCCATAGGCCGCACGGAGTCACGTGTGCTACTATGGACACCATGTGACCAGATTCTGATCTCCACACCTGTCTAGATCGGGTAACTTCTAATATCTTAAATCGTATATTTATATTATTTTATGCTAGTTATGAGAGAACTTAGCGATTTTATTTACATTATGTTACTGGTAATGGGAATTTGTTAGATTCTCTATACGGCTTGATTGATTCATTTTTGCTGCTAGCTACAGCTGATTGTCATTCCAATTTGGATATGGGTATATAAAGCCCTACCTTTGAATTATGGGGATCATGCTACTGAGGAAGCTGTGGGATCTACCACAGCAAAATACGTTTGGCACCCCTATATATTGTACAGCACTTGGATTTCTATGTGGATTACATTCTCCGGACCAGCGTTATTCATCACTTTCCAGCTCCAGCCATTTACAACATGTCAGCATGCCAGTGCAAGAATTTCTGCACTATCTTTAGGCTGTGGACATCTAACTAAGTCTGGTAAATATATTCATCACTTTCCAGCTCCAGCCATTTACAATACGTCAGCATGCCAGTGCAATAATTTCTGCACCATCTTTAGGCTGTGGACATCTAACTAAGTCTGGTAAATATATCAGCTGGATATTATTCTGGATCCACCTGTGTAGGCCAGTGACTGTTGCTATACTCTTTTAAACTTTCAACTATAATGTGAATGAGACACATTTTTTTACTCAGCTATTATTCAAGATTGGTTTATACTGTTTATCTTATGGACATATATTTCTTCTTTTTTTGATTTGGACATTATTCAATTCATTTTTTTATGTACTGTTATTTATTTTTATTGTTCATTTTTTATTTATTTCTTTATTTTTATGATTATCGTCATTGTACCTTCTTATTATTTATATTGGTTCTATTGATTGTCTTTTTTGACAACAATGCAATATATGTTGCCTAGATTGTGGATATTATATTAAACTACCCTTTTCAATCAAGCCGTATAGAGTCACATAGTAGATCATGATATATATTGATTTATTGTATTCTTAGTTATCATTTGCATGTACTGATAGGTTTTCTAGCGCTGTTCATACCGACCTGTGACTTTGTGTCAGATTTCCTGAAATATATAATTGGGGTTTACTCCTAATTTTGCCTTGGTCAGATGTGGGGATCTTATTTCTAGAGAAAAAGAGTTTCCTACCAAAAAGCTTGAGATTCTTTTTCCCACGTAAAACAATTAAATTAAGATTTTGGTGAGAAGGATAAACCTCTACTGAGTAATATCATTTGTGTATCTGATAAGATTTTGTCAGACACGTTGATGACTTTCAGGTTATGACCTTCTATTTGGTTGGTCATTATCTCCTGTTTGTCCTGGTGAAGTAGTGTTGGTCATGTGTCCCATTCTCGCTGGTCTCTTCCATTTTCTCCCACCTGTCCTTGTTTTCCTCTTTATTTTGTGTTTGTTTTGTCCAAGCTCAAGCTTTAGATTGCCCAGTCAGTGTCAAGGCTATGCACAAGTACAAATAATAGTGGTACTTGCTTATTGAAGAACACAAACTTCTTATCCTCTGATTCCTTTTAGTTACACACCCCAATTAACTATGGATAACACACCCATTGGTTTAAATTTGGCATTTGTTATGCTTACCCATTGTTTTTTTAAATGTATACAAAGGATTGTTTATTGCAAACCTTAAATTACCTGTCTTCTGAATTGTTAAATTTACAGTATATTTACTTTTTTTCATTTAACTTTTCCTCTTACTGTTTGTTCAAAATATGACTAGTCCTCTCTGTTCTCCACTCCAGATATTGTCATGTTTGTTTGGTTTGGTAAAATAAGAAAAATGGTTTAAGTATAGATATTTTGTTACTTTTTTTAATCACCACAATGGATATGGATATGGGCTCTTTTATGCTATTCTTAAATGCCATGTACTCGATGTGTCATTTCCATTTGTACTGGCTGTTCTATGCATTGTACGCCTTACCTTTTCTCCTAGATGCATTTATGATTTATCTATATGCTATACTATGCTCATAACATGCTATTGTTAGCATTTTTTTGTATCCATGCCTATTTTGTGATACGGTTCTTTTAACTTTTTATTTAATTTTTGTTTAAAAAAAAATGTAAAAAAAAATATTCTAGTAAATTAAAGACTATATATTACATATATGTTTTACTCAACATTTAGTTTTTGTTTTTATTGTTTATTCAAAAGTTTAAATGATAAATATACTGAATTATTTCTATAGATCAGGTTGGCCAAGTTGGTAATTGTCCCATCATTTTCTAGTGTGAGCCAGTCAGTTTTTTAAAATGATCAATATCCTATCCGATTTGATCTATCAGGAAGGATAATGTGAACAGCTGGTGATCTCCTATATCACATAAGTGTAGACAATGGGTATTGTGGAGAATCACATTTCTATCTGGTTGTTTGGTTTTTGTTTTTGCATAAAATAAATCAGGCTACAACTTGTAATTAACCAAAATAAAACAAAATGCAATGCTTAATCCAGTGGTCGAAATGGTTTATTTATTTTATTCTGTTATCTCAGGAGGTCAAGTGCCACAGATAGTTTCTGGGTGTATATACTTCCGATCTGGTCCCAAAATCCTGGAGCCAAATTCAGCCCCAACTTTTGTAAGCATAAAAAAAAAACTGGTGTAAGAAGAGAGCTTACTGTGAACTGTTCATTCTTGTGAAATATGTATATGCATTTGAAACTACTCTTATAAAAGCTAGTTGAGACAATAAATATAATTAGGATTAGATTCTGCTTATTCCTTGGAGGATGTCTGTTTCAGCACTGATGTATTCCCGTCACCAAAAGATTCAAATTCACACTTTAACCCAAACCCCAGCTAACCCGTGTTGAGCCAATATTTGCTGATCCAAACTACAGTCAGTGATCCTGATCCACAGTAAGTGGAACGTTTCAGAATTTAACTAAAAAAACAAAGAGTTCCTTTAGCTGTTACATATATCCCCAAGAAGTATTCCAGG
Source organism: Taudactylus pleione (assembly GCA_031769625.1). NCBI lineage: Eukaryota > Metazoa > Chordata > Amphibia > Anura > Myobatrachidae > Taudactylus > Taudactylus pleione. The sequence goes on from JAUIMM010000161.1 coordinate 5,006,530, forward strand.
TGCCAGTGAAGAAACCTGCTTGTGGCAGTGATTACTCTCCTATAATGGCGTTTACCACTATGGTGTGCATAGCCAAGTGATGCCAATAAAGACAGGTATGATTGGTAGTTCCAAACTAGAAAAAAAATAAATACATGGTAAAGCAGGTGGCAGAGTTAGCCCATTACACGTACACTTTGTTTTTTTTCATTTGTGATTGATTCTGTAATTTTGGTTGTACTAAAATTATTTTGGATGTGGAGCTGCAACTCAACACCACCCCTTAATGATGCTTCCGATTTTAATATAGATAGACCTGATGCAAATATCAATGTTAATGATGGTGACTGCTGCATTTTTGCATTGACTCTAAGTTGAATGTTTACTTAGAACAACTCAAAATACAGCCTCAGAAATATAAGTGTATGGACACATTTTTGCTTGTATTCAAGGCTGCAGTTTTATGTCTAACTTTAAATGAAGTCATTTAACCTAACTGGTTATTTTCTGCTTTCTCTTTATATTATAAATAGAGATGTTCTTTATATGTAGTACCCAAAGCTGAACATTTTTCTTCCTAATCTACTTATATTTTTGAAAATATAAGTAATAAAACTTAAGACTGATAATGCTGTGACACTAAGTAGATAAGATAATCATTTAGACAATCCTCCAAATAAGACCAATTTTGTGTTTTTTGAGGACAGGAGTTAGAAAAATCTTGGTTTACGTTCTCAACTACAGCAATGCATTTTCAAAATGTTCAAATATATCAAACATTCAGTTAATGATACAAATATTAGAAATTAGTTCTACAGCTTTATAAACATTTTAAGATGAAAAAAAATACTGTTTATTAGGACATGGTTTAACATCTAGGCTTTCTTTAATAGAAGCCTGTGATTATAGACTGCATTATATGCCTACATCATTACACACATTAGAGTGAGACTTTAATGTAATGAGGTCTGGTTTAGTAGAGGCTCAAATATTGTTTAACTCCTGTTTGTTTGTTTTTTGCAGATTTTCTAATCTATTCACAGATTTACAAATGTTTAGACTGAATTCTACAAATGTGTCACATATTGAATTTTGACCAATTTTCTCTTCTCTTTTCATAACCAAAGGAAAGTCTTTTCATTTTGGAATAGAAAATAGCCATCACAGTGAATCACTGTTTAAATAAAAAAAATAAAAAAAATCACACCTCTGTATTTTAGTGTAGTGAGTGATAATTGAAACGAAAATGGTTTTATTTTAAATTTACAAAGTGCAGAGGATGGGTGAAGGAACATAGTAATGATTGCAGACATGACAGGTTTCTTAGAGGACACAATGCCTGTAATTTTGTTCATTCTCCAGATGACATCTTTAGTAGGTTCTCTCTGTCTAAGCTGTGTGACAGCAATGGGATAAATGTAATGTCAGTATGTCTCTCGTATAGCAGTGTTAAATCCCTGTGGTATAACTTCAGGCATTTTAACAGCTATTTTTTTATATTATTTATATTTCAGCCTGGTTGCTATTTTTATGTATCGAAAAAAATAACATAAAATGAGACACTTGAAGGGCTTGAAATGTGTGAACAAGAGTGAAAGAATCATTTCACATAAATTTGTTTTACCTATTTCAAGTCATGTGAGTGCCATCTTTTCTAAGTTGCTTTGTGCATTGTAGCTTCTTTGGGTGTGTCCAGTCAGCTGTCATATGGCACTCTGTGTAATTCTGATTGTCACATAAATATATACAATATAATGATAGGAAAAGCTTTAACTGAAACATGAGTATTAATTATTTTTGGTGTGAGTGGAGCAGAAATCCAAGTTCTGTAGTATTATCAAAGACTAACAAACTTGGCAAGAGTGCCATGGTGTGGGGTACTAACTTTACAAAATGCACCAAACATGATATACTGTACATTTGAACCTGTATATCAGGTGTGGGTTCAACCATGATGACCTTAACACAATTAGAGGCATTTTGGTTAAGTTTAGGTTCAGTTATTTGAACACATAGGGGCATATCCAATTGGGTGTAAGGTTTAGCGAGGTAAAAAACTTAGCGCCCCTCATACCCAATTTTGGATTACTGTGGCTATGAGTGCTCCCAATACCCACGGAGCTCTGAAAATCCTGCGGCAAATGAAAAAAAAAAGATACTTACATGTCCGTGTGCCTCCGGGGATCTCCGTGGCTCCCGGTGGAATCCCCTCCATCTTGTCACTGGGGGGGGGCTGCTGGGAGTTCTGGGGGTTGCTGAGAGGCACAAGAGTTGCTGAGAGGTGGGTGCATGGGGGGTGTACACTCACACATGAGGGGGAGGGGGGGATCACATACACCAGGGGTCACTCACACATACACACTTACAAACTCTCACAAACACTCACACACACTCACATACTCACCCTGCTGCAGAAGAGACGGCTCCCAATGCTGGATGCAGAAGACACCGTTATGGAAGGTGAGTAATTAAGGACTAATTAAGCTAATTGGAAACTTCCAATAGCTTAATTAGTCCTTGGTGCCGGGGGGCTGGTGCCACTGGGGTCCCAGAGTAAGTCCCACTGACTTTTCCTAAAATGAACGATTTTAGGAAAAATCAGATTTGCTCTGGAGGTGCGAGAAAAAAGATGCAATGATTTCTATGGAAATCACTGCATAGCATTTTGAGGCACCTTATTGACTAGCAAAACCCAGTGGCTGCGGGTAAAAACCCCATGCCGCTGGGTTTTTTAAATATCCCATCCGCAATTATGCGCCATAGTAGGAAGCCAACAACTCTCCCCTGTTTGAGATTCAGATGATCCATAAGGGTCATCTGAAGCTTGTTATTGCACTATTCAAGCCAGTTTGAAATTTGATTGGACTGGCTCTGTTCGACAACCCACACTTTAAAAAAAAAAAAATTCGCTTTGACAATTAAAGTCAAGGATAGCGGTCTTCTGGTAAAATAAATGTAACATACAAACAAGTTACTTTCAGATTTTAGATCCATCTAACAGCTACAATATTTTTTTTTTAAATGTTACAATGAAAAAAATTTAATTTAGGATTTCCAACATGATAGTAGGAGTAGATTTTGCTTCTTCACAGTTGGACTGAAATAAACACCTCACCAGGGAAGATCACACACTAAGGTAGAAATTAAAAATTTTACCAAAAAGCTACAATTAGTTGACATTTGGACATGTAGATGCCCAACTGCCCAATGGGCTGCTTAACAGAAGCCAATAAATCACTCTCGAGAAATGGTTACTTTTTATGATTATAATGAATAAAACAGGCAAAATTAGTATGGAAACAATAGGTTTATCAGACCTTACTTTGATATGGATTGGAACATTAAGCAGTCAAACATAATAGAATTTTTTTTTAAGTTTTGGAGTATAATTCTATCCAACAAGAAAGGAGGCATCTAACAAGAAAAGCAAACAACAAACATGTCTTACACAGCGCAATACAATACATATATATTGTGTGTATATGTATATATATATATTTATATATAGATAGTGTGTGTATATATACTGTGTGTATATATATATATATATATATATATACACACACACTACCGTTCAAAAGTTTGAGTCACTTAAAAATTTCCTTATTTTTGAAAGAAAAGCACTGTTTTTTTCAATGAAGATAACATTGAATTAATGTGGTAAATGACTATACTAGCTGCAAATGTCTGGTTTTTAAAGGAATATCTACATAAGTGTATAGAGCCCCATTTCCAGCAACCATCACTCCAGTGTTCTAATGGTACATTGTGTTTGCTAAGCACGTTAGAGGAGTAATGGATGATTAGAAAACCCTTGAAAACCCTTGTGCAATTATGTTAGCACAGCTGAAAATGGGTTTGCTCGTTAGAGAAGCTATAAAACTGGCCTTCCTTTGAGCTAGTGGAGTATCTGGAGCATCACTTTTGTGGGTTTGATTATACTCTCAAAATAGCCAGAAAAAGAGAACTTACATGTGAAACTTGACAGTCTATTCTTGTTCTTAAAAATGAAGGCTATTCTATGCGAGAAGTTGCCTAGAAACTGAACATTTCCTACAACGGTGTGTACTACTCCCTTCGGAGAACAGCACAAACAGGCTCTAACCAGAGTTGAAAGAGAAGTGGGAGGCCCCGGTGCACAACCGTGCAAGAAGACCAGTACATTAGAGTCTCTAGTTTGAGAAATAGACGCATCACAAGTCCTCAACTGGCAGCTTCATTAAATGGTACCCACAAAACGTCAGTGTCAACGTCTACAGTGAAGAGGTGACTCCGGGATGCTGGCCTTCTAGGCAGAGTGGCAAAGAAAAAGCCATATCTGAGACTGGCCAATAAAAGGAAAAGATTAATATGGGCAAAAGAACATAGACATTGGACAGAGGAAGAGGCTGATGATCCGGAGTCAAAGGCATTAGAACTCGGATGTTGCCCTGTAACACAGAAGAATGGGGATACTGAAGATGCAGAATGGTATGAATTATTAAAGGCAAACTCAGCAAGTGGCAGATGAGATACAAAGTCATTATGACACTTGGAAACATACCTACATAGATATTGTTCCACACACTGATTAACATGCTCTGTTTGTCCATTGGATTGCGGATGATAACCTGAAGAAAGACTAAGGTCAACGCCTAGAGAAGAACAGAACTATCTCCAGAACTGTGCCACAAATTGTGATCCTCGATCTGAAACAATATCCATTAGTAAGCCATGTACCTGAAAAATGTTTTGAAGAAACAGACTGGAAAGTTCATTAGCAGAAGGAAGTTTTTGTAATGGTATGAAGTGTGCCATTTTACTAAACTGGTCCACCACTGTCCAGATAATGGAACATCAAGCAGATATTTGGAGGTCAACCATGAACTCCATGGTGATGTAGGTCCAGGGTCTCCTAGGTATGGAGAGTGGAAGTAACAGACCAGAAGGAGCTGTTCAAGGTGTCTTATTATGGGCACATACCTCACATGCCAAGACAAATTCATGCACATCTTTGGTCAAAGATGGCCACAAAACAGAGCGGGAGAGTAATTCTAAGGTCTCACTGATGTCTGGATGACCCAACACTCGACAAGCTTGAAAATCCAGAAGAACTGCTCTTCTTCTAAACTTCTCTGGAACAAACAATTGACCAGAAGGCTTCTCCGAGAGGTGATTCTGAATGACATGCCCGAATAAAATCTGCCAGTTTTCAGGTGAGGGCACAATCAAAAAAAGATTCAGGAATGATAGCTTCCTCTGACCTGGATGTCTGTTGAATTGGTCCAAAACTCCTGTATAGGGCATAAGCCTTGATGTTCTTGGAACCAGGATGGAAGGAGATGAGGAAACTGAAGTGGGTAAAAAATAATGCCCAACCTGCTTGTCAGTAATTCAACCTTTTTGCGGACTGAATGTAGGACAGGTTGTTGTGGTCAGTAAGAACCAATATTCGGTGTTTAGCCCTTTCCAGCCAGTGTCTCCAGTCCTTGAAAGCCCAGTTAATAGCTAGTAATTCTCAATTTCCCACATCATAATTGCATTCAGCGGAGGAGAACTTCCGAGAAAAGAATGCACATGGGTGCAACTTACTATCTGCCAGTTCTTTCTGTGACAAAATGGCTCCAGCTCCTACTTCTACTTCCACCTATTTTTAAAACCAGGTCCAGATCCTTTCTAGTGGGGGACTGATGCCACAGCCAGGGGAGGCCTTTCACTGGGACCCCCAGCTGCAGCATCAGCCCTGACCACTAGTCAGCCCAGGCCAGGGATCCCTGGGGAGTTGGGGACCCCTCCAATAAAGGGGTCCCCCTCTCCAGGGCACCCCTGGCCCTAGGCTGATTGCCTGGGGCTATCCCCACCACCCCTGGGTGACAAGGGAATTCTATAGATGAAATGTACAGTTGGAACAGATGCAGGTGATGGTAAGGCTTTGAGGAAAAAGAGTTGATAATTGATCAATGGTATGACTTGAAGTGGTTTAAAGTAGCACAGCAGCCGATGATGCGGCAATAGTATCGATGGTGCGGCAATTGTGCCGATGGTGTGGCAATTGTTCCAATGGTGCGGCAATAGTGCTGATGATGTAGTGTAACCAGTGTGTTAAATAGCTCATTTCTACATAGGCATATAAGCTTGAACACACACATATACCCTTGCTAGGCCCCATTGAGCCTTGAAAAGAGATTGTATTCACATAGTTGCAGTATTTCCATAGAATGGTCAAATAACCTTTTGGGGTCAAAGAAGCCATAATTTGAGGGGCTCTAGCCTGTACCTGTCATTGCTATAGAGATGTATAATGAGCCATTCATAGCTTACATGTTCTTATCAGTAGTTAGCTACATTCCATTGTAAGATGTGTAGAGAAGCTATGCATTGTGGGTAACTGTTAGTGATATCCATATTCTACACACAAAGGAGCTTTGAGAGTTCATCTCCAGACATTAGGATACGTCATTAATGTATTTCTTTGTCTGGTAGTATATGTTAGTGCTTACGGAGCATGTGCAAGAGAGATAAGTTTGGTCAATGCTATGTTCTACCAATCAGTGGATACCTAGTTTGTAACTAGTATGGGCTTCCAGACATCCACCACCCCATTTTAGGGTATATATATCAGAGGTAGACAAAAGGCTCTTAGCTCGTGCATGGATCTCTAAGGCTGCAGTTAGGATGCTTGCAATGTAAATTGAATAACCTGGGCATTATTGAAATGAGGGCTCCCCAGAAGAAGATGAAGTACATCTTATGTTGCTGATGATGATTTACCGGTGTCATCTGAATACATAGACAAAAGTTGAGTATACTGTATACTTTGTATGTTGTTTGTTAATTGTTTGTTACTTGTAAATAAAGTGTGTTCATTTGTACTCACTCATTTTGGTCACATGTATAACTATTCATTTCGATCAGAACGAAACCCACCGTTATGCACTTGGTGTCGAGAAGTGGGATCGAAAGGGTTAAATAGTTGGTGACCTATTGATTGATTCTGTAAAAAAGAAAAAGTGCAAAATGATGTTTTGCTTTTTCTCTGCTGACCTGTATATTGCATTGTGTATGTTTCCTCTGTCTCATTCCTATAGGAAAAAAGATTGTGATTTAGCTTAAATCACATTGTATGCTGTTTTGTCTTTTTCTTTTAAAAAAAAGAAAATTGAGAAAAATGTTTTGCAAACTGTTGAAACATGTGAAAAATGACAAGGGTAGATTACAGAATAAGTTAATGAAATTTCAGAAATGTGTTAAAAAATGTCAGATTAATCCAACATGTTTAGGGACGCCTTTACAAAGTTGTAGTGATATGAGGTTTTTGAAAGCAAATGATTTTGCATCAGATGATGAAGTTTTGCAATTATGTTTTTCTGAGGATTCTGCCAGTCTGCCTTTAAAAAATTCTTTAGGGAGGAGGAGGGAATCCTCAGAAGCAAGAGTTGAGATGTCAGCTAACGCAGCTATAAGTGCTGATTTATTACACCCAGAAAGTGTAGAAATTAGTGAGCTTGAAATTAAGCAATGTATTCACACTAAAGGAAATGTATTTGATCAGAGCAGTAATTGTGTGATGAAAATATCTGATGATTTGACAAAATGTGAACAAAATGTTGAAATCCATGAATGCAAAGAATATGTCCAGAAATCAAAATTGAATGCAAATGAGGTTTCTGATAACATGCCATTGATTTGTTGTGATAGTTTTGAGCTGAATGATGGTATGTCTGACTTGCCCAGGACTGTCCCGTTTGCCATGCATTTTGAAATTATTGAAAAAGAGGATATGTCTGCATGGCCATTCGAAGGGGTGTTGCTAAGTGAAGGGGTGGTGATGATGCCTTTTGCCTTGCCCAATGAGATATGGGCATTGCCCAATGCCAGAGGGTGGGAATTAGGTAGCTTTGTAGTAAATGACCATGTTTAAACTGTCCAAACTGGATTTCTTTATGATCATAGCTCCACAGTGGTGGAAAGATTTCCAAGACAGAGAGCATTATTGGTTCATGGACTATGGTGCTATCTGCATGCACGCAGGACTTTTGTGGACCTTTGCTGGAGCAAAGCAGCTATCTTTACAAGCTGACAGCCGAAAGCCAGAAGAAGGGGCTAGCGAACTTGTTGCATCTATGACTGTTTTCCAAGTCACTGACAAGACTAAAGACCCTGTAAGTCTTCACACTGAGAAATGGACATTTGACACAAAGTCTATATGGACTGCTGTCCAAAGCTGGAAGATCGACGTGGGACATGCTGATACACACACCCACAGCTTCAATGGTGTGTGCACAAGAGAACTGAGCATAGAACATGGTGTGCAATTCACTGCAAAGACAGCACTGATGGTGTTAGAACTGTTAAGCCATGACGGAGCTGAAGCTGCATTCAAGCAAGCTCAAATCAAAGGGATTCCTTACATACAAACCATGGTCAGAGACATTGCAAAAACCTGTTACATTTGCCAACAGCTGGAAATGAGGCCTAACTTGCTTGCTACTGAAGGCCTCATATATTGTGAAATGACTGCACAAGTCTGGCAATTTGAATTCATTGTTTGCCACCAAGAAGATGGAGGACAAGTGCTGTACTGAGCAGCTACAGAACACTGTCATTCAGGAGTGAAGTTGTCTCAAGCAGAGTGATACAAGATAAGAGACTTTCCTGAAGATGTGACACAGACTGACTTTTTGATATTATAGGACGTCTGAGAGGATTCAAGCAGACAAAGACAACCATCTTACAGAAACAACATGGAGTATATTGGGTTTTCTATGCTTCATACCATTCACAAAACTGACATCAGCATTATTGAATGAATGGATGTGTTTAGGAAACAGGAGTGTTCATATATACACAATGTTGGAGTTTTAGAGCAGGCTGTATACAGTACATATATATTTTGATAACTGGAGGGTGGTAAAAGGTTGAACTTTTTAAGTAAGATATCTGGTGCACAGACACAAACATTTATGATAAGGTTGTTTTGAAGAAATGTTTAGTAGGAAGAGAATAGAGACAGGTGTAAGATAATTGCAGCAGGATAAGTAAATGCTTATTTTGTTGTGTTGTTATGATTTATCTCACACTGTTTATTTGTTTAAGCCAACAGGTTGCTGGATGGAGCAGGAGATGAGGGAACATTGCTGGAGATGAGAGAACATTGCTGAAGACGTGCCTGAGATGACGATGGCCAGAGAGTGATTTCTTATACAGGAGAGAGAGTCCAGGAGGACAACAGAGTTATAAGATCTGATGGCACAACCATTACATACATCTATGTGTATTGTGCAAGACTGAACTTGAGCCTTATATTGGTTGGATCCACACTCACCAATATTCTCAAGACTTTTTCAAGATTTCATTGAACTGAAGTTTGTTTTACTTTACTGATATTAATTATCTTTTAAGTAACTGATATATTTGATATAATCATATGTATTATTCACTGTTTTATTAGTGCATTCACATAATATAAAGGAATATAATGTAGAGAGTTAGAAATGAAATAAGAGTTCAGTGATGCTTATTGACAGATTCTGCAATTCAGCCAGAGTGGTCAAGTCCTGAATGGAAATGTTGGTTTAGTGGGATTTTATATTATTTGTTACATGTAATCATGATACTAACCTTGTTATATTATATGTTGTTACATTGTGTGTAAGTACAAGTAGTGAAAGTACAATGGAGGTTTAGATTATGCAATGGGGATCATGTTCCTTATATTTGATATGTAGAAATCAAGGTGGAATGTAACCAGTGTGTTAAATAGCTCATTTCTACATAGGCATATAAGCTTGAACACACACATATACCCTTGCTAGGCCCCATTGAGCCTTGAAAAGAGATTGTATTCACATAGTTGCAGTATTTCCATAGAATGGTCAAATAACCTTTTGGGGTCAAAGAAGCCATAATTTGAGGGGCTCTAGCCTGTACCTGTCATTGCTATAGAGATGTATAGTGAGCCATTCATAGCTTACATGTTCTTATCAGTAGTTAGCTACATTCCATTGTAAGATGTGTAGAGAAGCTATGCATTGTGGGTAACTGCTAGTGATGTCCATATTCTACACAGAAATGAGCTTTGAGAGTTCATCTCCAGACATTAGGATACGTCATTAATGTATTTCTTTGTCTGGTAGTATATGTTAGTGCTTACGGAGCATGTGCAAGAGAGATAAGTTTGGTCAATGCTATGTTGTACCAATCAGTGGATACCTAGTTTGTAACTAGTATGGGCTTAATATCCGGACATCCACCACCCCATTTTAGGGTATATATATCAGAGGTAGACAAAAGGCTCTTAGCTCGTGCATGGATCTCTAAGGCTGCAGTTAGGATGCTTGCAATGTAAATTGAATAACCTGGGCATTATTGAAACGAGGGCTCCCCAGAAGAAGATGAAGTACATCTTATGTTGCTGATGATGATTTGCCGGTGTCATCTGAATACATAGACAAAAGTTGAGTATACTGTATACTTTGTATGTTGTTTGTTAATTGTTTGTTTGTTACTTGTAAATAAAGTGTGTTCATTTGTACTCACTCATTTTGGTCACATGTGTAACTATTCATTTAGATCAGAACGAAACCCACCGTTATGCATGTAGCAATTGTGCTGATGGTGCGACAATAGCCATTAGTAAACAGTCTTGGTTTTTGCATGGGCTTTGGGAGCCAATGATGCGGCTATAGTGCCGATAGTTCGGCAACAGTGCCGATGGTGCAGCAATAGCTGACAGAAAACAATGTAGGTTTTGACTGTGGCTTGGGAGCCGTATGAAGGCTGATTAGCTGATGACAGCACGGGGGCTGCTTGGTGTGGCTGGGAAGCCGTATGGAAGCTGATGCACCGATGGCAGCACGGAGGCTGCTTCGTGCAGCTAGGAAGCCGTATGGAAGGTGATGAGCTGATGGCAGCACGGGGGCTGCTTGGTGCGGCTGGAAGCCATATGAAAGTTGATAAGATGTATCGCGAGGAGAAACAAACAAACTGACCATGCAGTAAATCCGATGAAACTCACAGACACTCTATAGTCGGCACAGCTGCAATAGTTGAGTGAGTATTGTGACACAGTTAGGTTAGGGGGTCCCTCTCCTGGGTAGAGGACTCCTTCCTTACACACACACAGCAGCAGGGAAGCAGCACACCAGTCTGGATGCAAGTACAAGCTGGTCGGCGCCAGTCTTTATTGTACAATGTCAGAAATAACACAAAGAAAACATAAACGTAAATCCTAGCCCTGTCGGGGCACTAACTTCACAGGTAGTTCCCTCACTACCAGAACCTGGCAGGGCCTAATGCCCTCGCCAGCAACAAAGCACAGCACAGTACTCACAGATAGGTTTTCCAAGTGTCTCTGAGCAAACTCCCTGTCTGCTCTCCCAGGTGAGACAATCAGCCCTCAACACACTAGGCTTATATTGGCCACCCTCAGGTGGGAACCAAATCAAGCCTGTTACCAGGCTGCGAGAACCAAAACCTGGAGTGGCCATGGGTGGAGCCCTCCCTCTCCTCTCACCCACAACCCCCAGGTCCCAAACTGGCTTTTCAAAAAGCCGAAACTCAAGCCTGCTACACTGCAGACTTTCTCCTGGGGATTTTAAACACATAGGACAGGAATCTGGGATAAATGTCCCTGTCACAGACCACTTTACCAGTGATCCTATCACATATCCCCCCCCTTTGTTTTGACCTATGGGGCGGAACAACTGAAGCCCCCAAACAATGAACGCGTGACAACGTGTCTGCTTTAGACAACAGGCCCCTGGCCTGTGTTCCACTGAAAATTTAAAAGTTTGTAATGCCAAGAACCATCTCGTAATTCTCGCATTACTGTCCTTATTTTCGGACATCCACTTCAAAGGGGCATGGTCAGTGATCAATTTGAACTTTCTACCAACCAAGTAGTACCTGAGAGCCTCTAACGCCCACTTTATGGCCAACGCCTCCTTCTCCACTGTGGCACCGGGTAGGCATCGAATTTTGAAACACTGTTTAACTTTCGGAAGTCATTGCAGAAACGCACACTCCCGTCGGGCTCTGGAATCAACACAATGGGACTTGACCACTCACTATGTGATACTTCAATAACCCCCAACTCCAGCATATTTTTAATTTCTTTCGACACCGATGCTCTTGGTGCTTCTGGTAACCTATAGGGCTTTAGATTAACTTTAACCCCTGGGTCAGTGATGATGTCATGTTTAACGACTGAGTTCCTCCCAGGTACGTCAGAGAACAGCACCCTATTTCTGACCAGAAACTCCTTGACCTCTCGTTGTTGAATTGCCGACAGGGTTTTTGCCACTGTCACTTCGGGAACTAAGGGCCCTGGATTTACTGGAGGGACTCGGACGGCCGACAATACCGTTCTATCTTTCCAGGGCTTTAATAGATTTATATGGTATATCTGTTCCGGCTTTCTTTTCCCCGGCTGGTACACTTTGTAATGGCCTTGCCATTTAACCAAAAGTTTATTTTCCACAGTGGGAACCAACACTAACACTCTGTCCCCAAGAGCAAAGCTGCGTAACCGAGCATTGCGGTTGTATACCCTCTGCTGTGCTTGTTGAGCCTGTTTCAGGTGCTCTCTCACTATTGGCACCTCTACAATAGGCAATGGAACTAGTGGACCCTTAAAACGTGGTCTGGGAGCATGATACTGACACTCAGGGCAGGATAAATCCTGACACATTGCCATGTGGGGATAGGACAAAGGACTATCAGGGTCTACGGGTTTACCATCAACTACCTTTACATTCTTCCTGGCTTTTACCAAAGTAGGGTCTTTCAACTGCTCCATGGCAAAGACCTCTCTTCTGACCTCTAAATCAGGCAGACGATCAACTGGCCCAACAACACTTCCCACCTCAATGGGAGGCACATCAGTTGGCAGGCCACCGTCACGCTCCGCATTCTCTAGTTCGCCAACCATAGTAGGAAAAGGGAATAACTCTGACTCAGAAGAAACTCCCTCCTCCACTATATCGACAACCTTCTCAAGTGGACCGGGGTTGTTCACTTCTGGAACAAAACGGCTTTCCCACAATTTCCAGAAGTGAGCAAAGTCTCTCCCCAATATTGCATCGTACATCAGACCAGGCACCAAACCCACAGAAACTATTGCAGAGCCACATGGTGTCTCGATGTTCACCTCGGCAGTAACATAATATCGATTATCCCCATGTATGCAGGTCACATCAACAGTTTTCCCCTTATGCCTCAAGGGGTTCACCAGCTCAGCTTTTAGAAGTGTCACCAAGCTACCAGAGTCTAACAGTGCCTCTACTCGGTTGCCATCTACAGTGAGTACACACATGTGCTTATCAGTCTCAGCCTGCCGGTCAGCCGTTCAGGCTGTCTGTGCAAAGAAAGACCCCCTGCGGTAGACATGAGCAGTATCACATTGCATAGGTTCAGTTGTAAGTGAACAATTAGCGGAAATATGGCCGAAGTCACCACACCGGAAACACTGAATCATATTAATGTCTAGTCGTTTACGGGGCAAGAACCTTCCTGGTCTGGCAGGCCTGTCTCCAGGTTCTACACCCTCAGTCTTAGGTACATCCCACCGCCCAGCACCCTTCTCCCCTGGAACAGTCTTACCAGTGTCTGTGGGAGTTCGCCGGTGCGCCATTGGGGCTTGGTGGGGCATACTCCTCAGCTCCTCAGCTGCCACGTACCTCTCCACTAGCTCAACCAACTGGTCCATGGTCTTAGGGTCTGCATGGCTCACCCACTTGCGCAGAGTCGCGGGTAATGATCGCAGGTACCGGTCCATCATGACCCTTTCCACGATCTGTGGTCCCGTCAGTGTCTCGGGCTGTAGCCATTTTGAGGACAGATGGATGAGGTCATGCATCTGTGAACATGGAGGCTTGTCCATATGGAACTCCCAGCGGTGGACCCGTTGTGCACGAACAAAGGTGGTGACTCCCAAGCGAGTTAGGATCTCCTGTTTTAGTTTTTTATAGTCCTTGGCATCAGCCAGGCATAAGTCGAAATAGGCCTTTTGTGGCTCCCCAGACAAAAAGGTGCCACCAGACTTGCCCACTGCTCCTTGGCCAACTCTCCCTTTCGGCCGGTCTTTCAAATGCGGCGAGATAGGCCTCCACATCATCGCCCGAAGTCATCTTTTGGAGGAAGTGACTGGCTCGTACGGAGTGAGTGGTGGTGGGTGGACCAGTATTAACATCTCTGGGCCGGGCGACCAGGTGCTGTACCACCTCTTTTATGGCCTGGCTGTTTTCCGCTAAGGCCTGGTGGGTTTCCACGATGGCGACCTGTTGTTGCCTCTGGGCTGTCTCCAAGGCCAACAGTTGCACCCTGGTGGATTCCTGCTGCGCCCTGGTAGATTCCTGCTGAGCCCAGGTAGATTCCTGCTGAAGTTTGTTCGTCTCCTGCTGAGCTCTGGTAGATTCCTGCTGAGCTGTTGTAGCTTGGAGCAAGGCCTTAATAATGTCCTCCATTTTGTCCTGGGGTGTAGGTTGGAAGCTGAACCTTGCCTCTCTGAGCATTGGCTGACGCCTCCTCTATGGGACTCCAAGGACACAGTGTTATTTCCACACTCACAAATTGGGTGTCTGTCCCTTTAATTTTTAAACAGAAAGTTTTCCTCTCACTGCAACTTCAGTGTGTGTGGGTACCCGCATTCTCCACCATATTGTGACACAGTTAGGTTAGGGGGTCCCTCTCCTGGGTAGAGGACTCCATCCTTACACACACACACAGCAGCAGGGAAGCAGCACACCAGTCTGGATGCAAGTACAAGCTGGTCGGCGCCAGCCTTTATTGTACAATGTCAGAAATAACACAAAGAAAACATAAACGTAAATCCTAGCCCTGTCGGGGCACTAACTTCACAGGTAGTTCCCTCACTACCAGAACCTGGCAGGGCCTAATGCCCTCGCCAGCAACAAAGCACAGCACAGTACTCACAGATAGGTTTTCCAAGTGTCTCTGAGCAAACTCCCAGTCTGCTCTCCCAGGTGAGACAATCAGCCCTCAACACACTAGGCTTATATTGGCCACCCTCAGGTGGGAACCCAATCAAGCCTGTTACCAGGCTGCGAGAACCAAAACCTGGAGTGGCCATGGGTGGAGCCCTCCCTCTCCTCTCACCCACAACCCCAAGGTCCCAAACCGGCTTTTCAAAAAGCCGAAACTCAAGCCTGCTACACTGCAGACTTTCTCCTGGGGATTTTAAACACATAGGACAGGAATTTGGGATAAATGTCCCTGTCACAGACCACTTTACCAGTGATCCTATCACAGTATAAATAGGCTGAAGTCCCAATCAGGTTTGCACTTGTGGAATACATCACTTCCTGAGGCGTGCCGAACGCCTAGCAACAGGAATGACTGAAGTAACCTCGTCCTGTCTGGGCAACCTGTTAGAAGGATTCAAGTTGTGACTGCAACTTGTAACAGGAGTCCTAAAATACGATGGAAAGTGAATCTTAAATATATTGAGAGACTAATATGCAAACCTATTTTGTAAGGTTCAGTTCTACTTGACTTATATACATTAATTCTGAATAATAATTAATTACAACAAAAACAGTAGCACCAAGTTGAGTCTCTCACAGTAGGTGTAATGATAGAAAAAATTAAACCCCTAAAGGTGCCTGGACCAGAGGGTGTAAATGGTAGATTTTACATAATTTTACCAAAATCAGGAAGTGAATATCTGCAATAATTTAAACCCAGTATACAGAGATTTAGACCCCATGTGGCCCCAGGTGACCAGTCCCCTGCCCCCAATGTGTATGTATGTACTGACTGTATATTTGTATCTATGTAGCCCTGTTAAAGTCTGGTTTCTAGACAAAATGCATTGGGACTGTCCCACCCATAACAATTGGGACTTTTTCATCCTTTACCAAGTGAATGGCTCTCTTGGCTCCTGTTTGGACTTAACCTGTATCTATTTTGATCATGCTATAACTGAGTCATTTTGTTTACTAAAGAAAATATCAAACACCATCAAATAAGTCATTATGTCTTCAATTTACATGTGTATTTTTAGATCTTTGTACATTAAAATTGTGTTAAAAATATTACACATTGTCTGGCATGTATCTTGTCACTCCATGAAACAACATTCGAGAAGTTTGCATTGATGGGCCAATACGGATCCTTAAAAGACTCGTACAGATATTTAATTTATTTATTTATTAACAGTTTCTTATATGGCGCAGCAAATACTGTTGCACTTTACAATTTGAATCAACAGTAACATTATACTGGGTTGTAAAAGACATACATACATACATAAAAGACATACATAACGGTAAGAGGGCCCTGCTCTCAAGCTTACAATCTATAGGATGTAAGATATGATCTATAAATATGATGATTTACTATTTTCTTCTGGTAAAACAGATTGATTAATTTGCCATTATCAATGTGGCTAAGAGCATTCAACCTTTTATTGTTTGAGGGGACAATCTACAGTATGTATGCGTTTTATTTTTCATACAGCAAAACTACCTGGAAAGTTTGACAATACCAACCTGATCCTGACTGACATCAATTTACTTTCAACAGATAAGACACTGTATATTATTATAATTTTTTTGTACACACATTTTTTTTTTCAGAAATAATATTCACTACAACTTTAACTACTCCACTAGTGGGCGGTCTTTATCTTTCATCCCCTTAAGTGGGCCATACACGGTGCGATACAGCAGCCGATCCGACGGATTGGTACGGTTTGGCTGCTATATAGCCCAGTGTATGGGCATGATGTCAGATCGAGCACGCACCCTGATGTTACTGCAAGATCAGTCAATAAAGGGATGCGATGTGCAAACCCATGCAGCGCTATGTGGGTGGGGGAGAGGGGAGCCGGCATACCGGGCTGTTGGCCACCCAATCGCACCGTGTGTGGGTACCGCCCGATATGTCGGACGTCTGATCCCCCTTCGCGTCGCACGGTGCCATCTCACCGTGTATGGCTGGCTTTAGATTACTGTATTCCAATTTGGTTGTCATGGAAGATAAAAAAATACTATGCAATATACACACTTAAGCTCACACGTTTTTTGTGCTTTGAACATAGCCGAAACTGAAACACTTAATTGAACTGGTTCGAAAAACATTTTTAAAAAAAGTCAGCATTTCTAGTATAAATTACCAAATTTCCCAGAATATGCATTCAATTAACCAAAAAATAATACACTGACTAATACGGTGTTCTAGAAAAACACATTACAATTTAGCAAGCATATTGTTATTGTCTGCTAGCTGGTAAGACCACCCTCTTCTCTCATCTGCACTACATATCATCTTCTGAATTGCACAGCAGTTGTAACAGATTATCCCTGTGTTAGCATTGTACAATCAAAACCTGCTAATGATGAGCCAATGATACAGTGGCGAAGGCAGGAATGTCTGCGTTTGAATGATATGAATGATACATGTTATATCAATGTGTAAAACACATATTTATAAATAAATATTTTTTATTTTAGAACTACCAGTTATGTGCTAGGAATTTTGTTTTTGTTTATTATTTACTGTGTGGTAATTGGAGGATACCACTCCTTCCAAAAAGCAGCATACTGTACAGTTATACTTATATTGTCCATGAGTGCAGCCCCCATATTTATTATTATTATTTTGACATGTGCGTACATTACTTGTAGGGTTAATATTCTTGCGGGGTTAATATATATATATATATATATATAAAAAAAAAGTCAATTCCTTTAATTTATTGTGACATGTGCTATTCCTTAAAATGTTAAATAAGTCATACTGTATTTAAGTTATGTTGACTTAAAACTTATGAACATTATAATTTTCCAATTTATTAACATTAACATTTCTAACATGTTACTGAATTGTTAGTTACTGAAATGTTAGTTTCAAAAGACGTTTAATTTTCCCAACATATTTATAACCACAGCTGCATTCAAGAAGATACGCAAAACACATGTAGTTTGACAGTTATTAAATTTATTTATCTTAAAAGAGTTTATACTTTTGTGTCTTTGAATATTTTGTGTTCTTTACATAAAAGCTTTCACATATTGCATTGATTGCATTTTATATGCCCCCTTTCAAATGTTTTCTGCATAACCATACACTACCATCTTTCTTCTCAGGCTGTATTTTTAAACAGCTTGGCACCAGAAAATTCTTCAAAGTTCTAGCTTTGTAACCGTTTTTTTTAAAGTATTACAGTTTTAATAACTCAAACTGCTAATATGAAATTCCACTGTTTACCCAGAATAATTTTAAATATTTAATATATCAGTTCATAATGGAACCATAATTTTTGTACTCTGTACCTTCTGATTCTGACATACTTTTGTTTTCTGGATTTTAGAATGGATTTAGATATATTAATAAAATATTGCAATTTAATTTAATATTGGATTTAATATAACATTTAAATATCTCTTTCCATTTATTATATTTTATATGTAAGAGCTATAAGGAGGTGAAGCAGGAAGCAGTACCGATGGGGGAGTGAAAAACAGCCACTATTGTTAAAAGATATAGATATTTATTGAATCCAAATACCTAGCTACACAGATGACTCTCAGCAATAATACATCTGGTCTTTTGTGTCAGTAGGGCCCTCCAGCTTCTGCTGCTGGATTATTGTAAAATGTCTTTGACACAATATTTCACTGTCCCAATTGAGGCCACTGATGTTATATGTAGTCCACTTTTATACCAGTTCTAAACAGTTTTAGGCAAGAGGCTGTTAGTACACACTGAGTACTGTTGTCACACATTATGGGGTATATTTACTAAGCAGTGTTAAGAGACAGAGTGAAAAGTGATAAGGTGCCAGCCACTCAGCTCCTAACTGCCATCTCACAGGTTGTATTTGAAAAATGAAAGTTGGGAGCTGATTGGCTGGCACCTTATCACTTTTTACTCAGTCTCCTTACACTGCTTAGTAAATAGACACCCATGTGTGTTCAGAATGTGATTAGCTAGCAACAGCTGCAATGAAGAGATAATGTACTCCTATTTTTCCAACAATCTCCCCCCCAAGGACACGTTGACATCATCCTGTTAACCCTATCCTCAGTGCCAGATTAAGGTCCACATGGGCCTGGAGCTGAAATTTGTGAAGGGCCTATTGTATACCGCCGCAGGGGGCGTGTCCAATGCCGCGAGAGTGTGACTAGTTATGTATGTGTGTGGTCTATACAGGGGGTGGGATGCAGTAACACAGGGCGGTACATACCACCAGACATCGCATTCGTACTGATCGTATATGCACTAACATATGCGATCAGTACCGCTGAGGACAGCTCTTCCAATAAGAGCTATCCTTTGCGATCAGCGCTGCACCCTGGACTTCTGGGTTTATGACCCGGGAGTCCATCTGCGTATTTGCAGAGTGACGAGGCGGCCACGGGGCATGCTGGGAGGGATCCGTTCGGATCACTCACACCAGCGCGATGGGGTAGATGCCCATAGACTTCTACAGGGTAACGCCAAAATTAGTTTTTTATTGCATTTTCTATTTAAATATAAAATCAGTGCTCAATTAATGGAAATTGAAGTTATTATTCAATACTCTATGTCCTGGTGGGAGGGAGGGACAGGAGCATGCCTATGCATATAGATAGATATGAGTTAGATAGATAGATAAATAGATAGATACATGGGCGTCTTTAGAATGGGTGCAAGGTGTGCGGTGCACACGGGCCCCTGGGTCCAGGTGGACCCACACCGCACACCTTGCACCCACTGGTAATCATACTTACCGGCCCGGCGTTGCTGAGCAGCAAACGCTCACTGGGAAACTGGCGGCAGCCATTTTCCCAGTGATCTGCGCATGCGCAAAAAAGATGTCCACGGGAAAGTAGGCGCGGGCGCCATTTTCCGGGAGACCTGCACATGCGCTGTAGATTCTGGCATGAAGCCAGAATCTACAGCGCTGTGCCGTACTGAGCCGCTGACAGAGAGGAGGGGGCCCAAACGGAAGCTACACACGGGCCACCCCCTCTCTTAAGACGCCCCTGGATAGATAGATAGATAGATATGACACAGAGATATATATATGAGATAGATAGATAGATAGATAGATAATCAGTGCTCAATTAATAGAGGTCATTATTAAATAACATTTACAGATTTAACAGGTAGTTTGTTAGCATTCAATCAAATCCATTCACATACCTCACACTCCATTGGTATTTAGGGAGCCCTCGTTCCAGTCAGACTGTTAACCAAAAGAATGCCTGATTAAACAGGACATCTACGTCTCCTGCCTACCTCCTCCTGGCTCCCTTTAATGCCTTTATAAAGACAGCAGAGGAGGGCGCACACCGCGGTCAGTGTGTCAACACAGACACACTGACTGACTGAGCCTGCGGCTGTGCTGTTACAGTGAGCCGAGGCAGAAGACAAGAGCCGAGGTTTGTGTCCCGCGGCGCCGATGAAGGGTGATGATGATTGATCATCAATCATCACCCTTCATTTTAAATAAGCAGAGTGACCCACCTGCAGTTACTCACCGGCCGGCACCCCACTCTTGTCTGTCACCGGGGCACTGAGCGCAAGCCGCAGGGGAGAGGCTGAAACAGTATACGCCGCAGGGAGGGCTTTTGAAATCTCCCGCTGCGCCGCCATCTGTGTGACACCCAGCCTGGAAGGGTGCCGGGATTTGTTTGTGTGGTGACAGGCTGGCGGGGGTTCTAATGGGCGGAGCTTCAGAGGCCGATTGTCATGCTCCTAAGAAGACAGGAAAATAAATTTTCCTGTCTGCAGCAGCACACCAATCCGGTGCTGTGGGCCTATTTTGATGGGCGGCCTGGAGCTGTAGCTCCATCCGCCCCATTGCTAATCCGGCCCTGCCTATCCTGACATTCCTGCTGATAGTAGATCTTCTATGTATTTTAAAGGTAAAGACTCCACTGTTCTTTCACAACATTTCCCTACACAGGATATGACAATCTTTACTATAAGCTTATTTATTTAGCACTTTAGCATAATAGCATAATATATATACAATTTCATCTGTTGCATAAAAGTTCAGTTTAGTAAAACTATACTAGTTACAAATGTAACCCTTTTTTCTCCTGGCGTCTTCCCCTTGTCTGACCATCCACTTCAAGGCCACCATCTTTGTCAGACACACCCACAGTAAAATCACACAGCTCATCTTGAGACTGCGAGGGCAATCAACCTGTTGGCAGAGAAATAGACAGGGTTGTCTTCTAACAAATCAAGATAAGTAAGTCATGGCCCTGCTGCAATGATTTCTCATATCTCTGTTTCCTGTTCCACTGGAATTACCCACACCTATTTACCCTTTGTCTTTGAACTGTTAAACATTTCTTAGTGGTTACAACAATGTTTGTCTCTACTGGTGCATCAGGACTGGCTAACAGCATCTAAAGAAGGGTTTCCTGTACTACCACCCACTGAATAACATGGTGTTCAGCCTACTCTAACACCCCGTCCTTACAATGTATTTGTGCGTGTAAACCTTTATGTCCCTTAAAGAAATAATTTACTCAATCCAACTGACAGACAGTGAATAGTAAGAAATAAAGAATATCTAGTGTACTCAATTGTGAAAGATGTCTAGTAACTTGTATAAAACTGGTCAGGACAACATCACTCCTGAATAAATGACACTGTAGCTACACAATATACTGTAGCACACTTTTCTGTTTGCCCTCTAGTAAAAACAGATGAATCCATGTTGACACATATGGTTTCTCCAGTAGCGGACAAGGTAAGCCATATTTCCAACTCTGGTACGATTGACCATTCTCTGCAGTGTCTTGGACCAAAACTTTGTATTTGAATTCCAATTTTCTAGAGTTTGAACATGCTGGAATGTAGCATCAGCTTCTTCACGGCTTGATAGTTCACGATCCCAGCATGCTAGCACCCTTAGTGCTTTCTCATCTGAGGTAACTTGCACAATATGTTCTTTAACCAGTTAACGTGCTTGTTCTTTATGCAAATTATTGGTGTGTGCATTAACATGTCCCACTTGTGCCTCTGAGTTGGCAGCAATCCAATGGGTTTGTTGACAACTGTCCAGTATGTAATGTGAAGATTTAGAGGACCTCTATCCTTTTCAGTGACTTAGGAAACAGTCACTAATTCAGCAGACTGGCTAGTCCCTCCTCCTTCTGCCTGATGTTTGAGTCTTGTCCTTCAGCTACTAGTATGGCAGAACCACAAAACTTCTCTCTCAGGTAATGAATCCTTCCTCAATGATGCTTGCTAACAGAAGACTCAGATATAAGTAGTACTAGTATCTCATTTTATACCATTTTCCATTCTTTATAGTCTTTTTGTAATACTATGGTATGTGCAATTGGTCCTCCTTGTCTGACCCAATCAATAATTGACATGTCAGTTCTTACAGTTGTCATTGGTCATTTCGTTGAGCTTTCCAACTGCTTCCAGATAACTTTTAGAGAAGGTTATGGATGTACATTGGATCCAAATTTTCATTACCACTCACAATAGGCTTTTCCGCAGCTATAAATTAAGTTTCTAACATGAAAGATAAAAGTTCCCTTATCTGTATTTATCTGTTGTTCTCTGTTATCGGGCAATTCCCTAACCAGTATTTGAATGTATGCCCATTTTCTAGTGCTGTGACAGGGCTGCATTGTGCCCTGTGCTGGCCCCGCCCCTAAGTACATGACATCATGATGATGATGCAGAGGAAGCAGGGCCAAAGGCACCCTGAAGTGCAGCACTGCCCGGGGCAGCTTAAGGACACTCCAAGAAGATCTACAGATGGCAGGGTGCATACCTGGAGCAGCAGCACTGTTGCATTGATGCTGAGTGGAAGATGCCATTCCAGGCACCCTGCTAGCCAGAAGCAAGGGCCGTGGGGCAGCGATAAATAAGAAGCATTCTTTGCTATAGATGTTTTCTCATGAAATACACTTATTTCAGGTTTAAAATATAATACAGCATAACATGTTGAGAGAAGATCTCTCTATGTCATGTAGTAGCGACTGTTGTAGCATGGACACACATGCACCTGTAAGGAGACATATGTCTTGGGTGCTGGTAGAATGAGGTGCTGTGAGGTACCTCAGTAAGAATCCCTGACTTGTTGCACTCTGACTATATAGCCAGAGTGCTGTCATTTGAATACCTAGATGGCACCACATGTCCTTTTAGTGCCAGCACATGTGATAATTAAATGAGTCACAGGTCCCCTCACTCTATAACACGTTTGCTCGACAACACAACTCCCATGCAGTTAATTGGTTGCCCCCTGCTTTTAACAATTAATAACAGTTATATCGTAGACTCTGTCAACAATTGCGCAGGTTCAGTAACACAGACTGTCAGACAGCTGCTTTCTGTCCCCCTGCAATCAATCACAGTTTATAACATAACCCTAGCGGTCTAATAATCCTCTAATACTGGCTTCTGGAGCAACTATGAAATAGACTAATAAAGAATACTTTATTTACAAAAATGCATACAATGCATAGTTATAAAACTATGTTGCAAAGTTACATACTTGTGTTGAAATTTCAAATAAAAAAGGAAAGAAACTTACAAATTTAACACAGCGCTAATATGTCTGGGAAAAACAGAAAGAAAATGCAAGAAATACAGGTTACAAACTTCAACACAGACATTTCCAGTTTTCCCAGTCTGAACACGGAGCAAACATCTCCAACACCTTTTATCCACTGTGCCCTCACCCTTGGGATGTCATAACCAGGTCTCTGTTGACTGGTTGATTAGTTAATTAAATATATGGCCATACAGATCTGCGCACATCACTTTTTACTTAAATTCAAACAATTCAACATAACCTTTATGGGGTAAGGACTATCTAAAATGTGGATGAGCTGCAATATAAGTGTAAATATGATGCATTACAATGTGTGAGAGGTTAGATATCTCATATCTCCACATCCACCTATCCGAGAAATTTCCCAATTGCACCAAACCTCAGCAATTTTTGTGGGATTTGCAAGCTCTCAGTTATCATAGAAATGTCAAAACAAATGAAAGACGATGAAACTTTTGATCTCAGCACATGTCATTTACCTGAGTGGCCAGACGAGATAGACTTTGGGTTTAATTAGCCCCATATTGTCCTGGCTTCCTTTAGCTGCAGACAGACAAAGTCTATGTGTGTCCTAATATCCTGTCAGTTAATCGCATTGCCTGCTGACCAAGTTAACCTAACAGAATGTACAGTACATGTAAATTGGACATCCTGGTTCCAGGAAGTCTCCAGAATATATACATTCTAATAACCACACAGGCTCAACTCAGTACGTCCTGAGTGAAGTAACATGTTAATTAAACTTCTTATTCATCTTTGTACATAGTAATTAACAGTATTGAGAGAGAAAAATAATTGTCTCTTCTGTAGTGCATACAATACTATAAAACATTCTTTAAACAAGAAAACATTTAATAAAGGAATACAGTACATGAGCAGGCAATTTATAATCACTTATTCATTCTCGATGTCTGTATTTTATTTAGCTGGTTTTAACATCATTATTAAATATTAAATAGACCTAATAAAACTTATGATTAATATTATTGTGTGCACCACACAATAATATAAAACATGATACTGTCAGGAGTGTATTTATAATGGGTGCAGGGTGTGTGGTGCACACGGGCCCCCAGGTCCAGGGGGCGCCCGCCCCACACACCCTGAGCCCATATTTAAAACTTACCTCTCTGAGGTCCCACGTTGGGTGCCTCAGCGCTGCTTAAAACTCTGGTAAACGGCCATGGCGGCCATTTTTTCAGTGTTTTATGCATGTGCAGTGAGGAAATCACCGGGAAAATGGCGTCCACGCCATTTCCCTGGCGATCAGTGCATGCACAGTTGCACATGTTCTGATGTTGCAGTGGCCTGCCAGCTGCAACAGCCGGCTGCCGGCCGCTGACGAGAGAGGAGGGGGCCCAGGATGGGGAATGCCCCCTCCTCTCTTAGACGCCCCTGGATACTGTGATCATTTTCAGTTGTCCATGGTAGCCCCACCTTTCAATACTGATCAATAAAGATATAATTTGATATAATAGGGGCTTTTTTTGCATGCTGCATTATCAATATATATCAATATATATCCTGTGCAATTAGTTTAACACCTGTATAGAGAGAAATGTATTTATATTTATACAGGCACTATGTGTCATAACATTTTATAGATAAGTGTGGGGCAAAGTTACCCACCTTTAAAAGAAAAACATAACTTGCAATATCATAATCTCTACTTTCTCTTCAGAAGCAAATATGGGGCCTGATTCAGACCCACTCGCGAGCGGCTGTCCGCTCGCAAGTGGGTCGATGTTATGGACTGAGCATGCGCACGACGGAGGGAGCTCCGTCGTGCGCATGCGCCAGACGCGACGAGCGAAGGAAAGTCCTTCGCTCATTGTGTCCGATCAAAGGGGGCGTGCTGTCAATGTTGATTGACAGCACGCCCCCTTTGGTGGGCGTGCCGGGGGCATGCCTCTCTGATGGGGGCGTTCCCACGGGAACGCCTCCCGTCAGAAGCCGGCCCACTGACATCACTAGTGATGTCAGTGGGAGTGATTTTGGCTCTGATAGAGCCAAAATCACTCCGGAGCTTGCGGTTGAAAACCTCAACCGCAGGCTCCGGCTCGCAAATTCGATGGTCGCGATGGTCTCGACCATCGCGACCATCACAATGCACGCTCGTATAGCCTGTGGGTGGTGACCCACAGCTATACGAGCGTCCAGGAGGACGCTCCATGAAAATGGAGGCCGGCCCTCATTCAGAGCGTGCGCTCTGCTCAGAGCGTACGGCTCTGAATGAGGGCCTTGGTTATGAAGATCCCTAGCACTAGCTAGCTGCATCTGATTGACTGATTGTGCATAGCTGACACACTTAAATCTTTAATGCGGTTGCTATAATATATGAAATTGCAGCTGTCAATATGTATTACGAATTAATATTTTCCTTTGGACTTCTGCTGGAAATAAGATTTACATTTCACTTTTAAAAGGGTATATTATTTTGTATGTAGGTCCAGTTGCATTTTATACTGGAATGATTGTCAATGGGAGATATATATATATATATATATATATATATATATATATATATGCCCCAGGTTTTAAGCTTCTGTCTGGTAGATCACAGGTTCTCAAACTCAGTCCTCAGGACCCCCAACAGTGCATGTTTTCCAGGTCTCACAGAATCACAAGTTAAATAATTAGCTCCACCTGTGGATCTTTTCAAATGTGTCAGTGAGTAATGAATACACCTGTGCTCCTGCTGGGTGTTATGCAAAACGTGAACTGTGTGGGGTCCTGAGGAACGAGTTTGAGAACCACTGTGGTAGATTAAAGCTGATCAGCAACCTTGATTACCAGACCTCCTGTGAGAGGCTGGTAAAGGGTGTGTCAGTCAGTCTCTCACTTCTGAGAGAAACTGTGGTTGCTGAATGTAAGTGCTGTGCTGAATGCCAGAGCCGTAACTATACTTTTTGGTGCCCTGCGCCAGAAAGAGCATTTGCGCCCCCCTCATTTTTCAAAGGGACATAATGCACCCAAAAAAGGGCCATGGCTTCCTGGGGAAGAGCCAGGGAAGACATAGGAGAGGCCAGGAGATGCTGGGGATGAAATAAGAGGAAGCTACAATCAAGAATGATAATAAACAGAAATTTGACAGGCCCAAACAGCGCCCCCTGACCTGTGGTGCCCTGTGCGATGGCACCGGCCGCACTACCCTAGCTACGGCCCTGCTGAATGCTGTGTGAGAGGGAAAGTAGGTCCCTCCACTCTGAGAGAGGGAATAGTTTTGCTTTGTTAGAGCCAGACAGCCCAGGATCTACTTTTATGTTTCCTTTATTTTTGTTGTGCTAATAAAACTAGTTGTGACCACTTATATCAAAGCCCTGGGCTGGTTTACTACTACTTGGCTACCTATGCTTGACAAGTGCAACCGTTTACTCCAGCTAAAGACACCCTTAGCCACAATACCTTAAATGTGACTTTCATTTTTATTTATAACTTTTATAATCCTACGCTCTCTTGTTTAAACTTTATAACATTTTTATATTGTGTACAAATAGTGTAATACAAGTTTTGTATATAATAGCAAAACCATGAAACCACCTCTGTATGCTTTCTCTAAGGTATTAAGGGGCATAAGTATAAACACATGCCTGATGTACACCTGGTGCAAATTATTTGGATGTACTACTAAAATCATTTGAGATGGTTCAACTGAATATATGCAAGTAATTGTGCTAATTCATGAATGTATTGTTTCTTGTGTACTATTGGGGTGCAAGTGCTCCTCCTGTAAGAACAAATAGTAAAATATACAGTGTTGAATAGAAGATACAGGGGTGTGGTATAACATTCAACGTTCAGAATGTCGACATTCATTATGTCAACAGTATAATGTCTGAATGACAGTGCAAAGATTGTTTTAGACCACAGGATCTCAAACTTGGTCCTCGGGACCCCAAACAGTGCATGTTTTCCACATCTACTCACAGAATCACAAGTGAGATATTAGCTCCACCTGTGGATCTTTTAAAATGTGTCAGTGAGTAATGACTACACCTGGGCACCTGCTAGATAACCTGCAAAACATGAACTGTGTGGGGTCCTGAGGACCGAGTTTGAGAAACACTGTTTGAAACATATACTCAAAATATTACATTTGTTAGGTCATGTATAAAAATGGTACGTATGGAAAATATTGTCTGTGTGCTGCTAACAATTGGCATACATGCTTTTGTTTTCTTTATTTGCCTCAATCCAGGTTTACTATTTTGCTATTTATATATCAGACTACAATTTGAAATGTTATGTCCAGAGTGGTTGCTACTGAGAAACTACTGTATATTAAAGAACATAAAAGAAGAAAAAATTATCTCAGCATTCAGTATAAAGGCTAAAAACGCTAGTACTGAGATCTCTATGATGTGTTGCAGTAATATTAATAATGTTCTTTATTGACATTATTTAAAATAAATATAGGTCAAACATTGCATAACATTCAGTGCATTAGTGCAATAATAAAGTCTTATGCAACATAGTAAAAGTTAAAAGAAAAAGCATCAAGAATAAACTCATAATGGCTCCCTTTTCAGGCTGATTCATCTCTATTTCTAAATCCTCTCATAAATATATTGCCTGTGTGTTTGCACGGTAGAGAAGACTTAGATGTTTAACACGTGCAGGGCCGTAGAGAGCCTGGCCGGGCCCAGGTAAAGGAGGGGCAGTGGCCTAATTGCGGGAGGCGTGGCCACGCCTCCTTGAAAAAAACAAAAAAAAGATTACTTTTTCAGCACCACATGGCGGCGTTGCGTGCCGGGGAGGGGGGAGCTGTGAGCCCCCCAGCCCGGTCCTAAGCAGGGGAGGGGGGGGGGGCGATCAATGTGATCGCTCTCCCCCACAGTCATAGGAGACTGCTCCGTCTGCTGCAGCAGCCGCGAGCAGTCTCACACTGCAGCCCAGCACAAGCTGTGTGCTGAACTGCTGTGAGGGAGGGAGGGAGGGAGGGAGGGAGCAAGCCCGGGCCCGGGTAAACTGTACCCGCTCCCCCCCCCCCCTCTCGGTGCCCATGAACACGTGTGTGATACTTTGTAAGAGAAAAGTGCCTGATTCAGTGATGGATGCTAATGCAATCTCAGCTGTTATGGACGCATCGCAGCTGCAAAAATATGCTAATGGTTGCAAAGCTTACCAGTGGCGTCACAAGGGGGTGCAGACCGCACCCGGATGTCACCCGCTGAGGGGGTGACAGTGCCAACTTCCCCTCAGTGTCAGGAGCTGGGTGCTGCACTGTAGCATTACATGCAGCACTCAGCTCTTGACACAGTGAGGGAGCCGGCACTGCAAATAAACTGGTCCCTGGGGGCAGTCCGCACCTCCGGGACCCCCCGAAGAGATTAAACCGGGGGGTTCGGGTCGTTAGGCCATACCCCCTACTCGCAAGGTCACGCCCCCTTGCAACGAGACCATTCCCCCTTTTTTATGCCGCTCGACGGAGCCGCGGACACTACACTACTCGCTGCATCGGACGCCACTGAAGCTTACCCAAGCATAAAGATGCCTAATGCTGCCTTCTCATATGCATACGAAGTCGCTTACCTGCATAAATATTGGTAACATCGATGAACATCGAGCATCCGTCTTGCCCTTTCGCCAGGTCTGACCTGCGGCAGCCTTGGGAGCGCTTCTCACATGCAGAGCTGCGTTTGCACTTGCAGTGGCTAATTTATGCACGCCCATGAAACAGTGTTCAAATGGACAGACACGCCTGCATTTTTCAGAACACCCCCGTCACCACCCCCAAAACGCTGACAACCTGTCACTCACTCTGTGATGGATTCCTCTTTGCGTCCATAGTCGCAATACGATCTCTTCGCATGCACAGTGCGACTTGTATGCATGTGCGATGACAAACAATCACTCGATCTGTGTGCATAAACGCCTTTGTATCCAGCTCTGAACCAGGCCCAAAAGCCTTAATTGTAACAACAATGTTGTCAATCTGAAGGAATGTAGGTTTCTAAATTGTACATTTTTTATAACCCAGATAATTTTGATATATTAACTCAGTACTTGGTGTATACAGTATATATCAGTATATTAACACAAAAATTCCTATCCTAAGTATATAATCTCTTATAGAAAACTACAGGAGTCTGATAAAATCCCCTGATCTCTGAGGTCTCTTATACCCCTTTTACACCATAGCTAAAACCCAGGTTATTGCAGGGTTAACCCGGGTAGCTCCTTGGTGTAAAAGGGGAAAGGGTTGGATTGCTAGGTCGAGTGACCCTGCAATCCAACCCAGGTAACTAGCAGGGTTTAACACAGGAATAACCCGCGAAACCCTGCTGTGTAAATGGTGCGATCCGGGTCACGGTGACCTGATCGTGCCGCATGCCTGCCGATTGGCCGGCTTCAGTGGTGCTTGGAGATGACATCTCATCTCCAAGTGTCCACTTCAACGCCAGAAAAGTCTGGTCTATGCAGACCCGGCTCTGGTGTGAACGCCGCCGGCTTGAGAAAATCCTTGGTCGGAGCCAGCTTGGATTGGAGCCCTGTTCCAACCTCCAGGTCAGAACTGGAATTTAGGTGTAAAAGCTGTATTAATAATCTCTAACTGCAAGCTCTCAATGCTACTGCAGTAGGCAGTAGGCATCTCATTGGAGTGATTGATATCAATTAACACATTAGTTACATTCACTTACTATGGGACTATAATTATTGTTAATTGATAATTTTCTTTGAATAAACAAAAATTAAAGTCTTGATTTATGGTATGGTGCAGCAAGATGAAGCAACCATTGCAAAACTTAAAGTATGTTGACACATAAACTGAGGCGACCCACCTTATACTTTTGAAATGTGTCTTTGCTACCTTTTTTGCAGAGACTTCCTGATATGCGATCTGCAACACTGAACTTGGATTGTAAGCATTGGGAGTAACCACTTAACCACAATCATCACTTTGAGGACATTCAGCAACAAAGATTTTTACTGACAGCTATTAGGATCCGGACTCATTCTTCTCTGCAACAGTGATCATTTTTGTCAAGACTAATTCTGTGTCCAGTCCACATATGAATCACAGTTGTGGTTATTTTTGTTCAGATTGATTATTGATATTAATGTCTATATATGTGAAGAACTTTGATGTGTATTTTAACATTTTGTAAAATAAATTATTGGATGTTTATTTAGCAACACTAGTGGCTATTATTTTGAATGCTTTTTGGTATGATTCCTGCTTAGGATGTGAGAAGTCCGAGTTCCAAATGGAATTGGTATGAAATTCTGACGGTTGAATAGCTGTCAGTTCTCATACCGACGCTGGAGGCCCGAAGGTTCAAGATCCCAACAGGAGGTGGTAAGTAGGGTAACCCTCCCCTGTTCCTGCCTAACAATTCTTTGGTGGTGCCTAATCCTAAAACCCCCCAGGGGTGCCTAAACCTAATCCCCCCCCCACACCCTAAATCTAACCTTCTCAGGGGGGGGTGCCTAGCCCTAGCCTCCATCTGGGGGTGCCTAACCATAACCCCCCACCTCGTAGCTTAATACTGACACTCCCAGTGCCTAACCTAAATCCCCCCAGTGGTGGCTAAACCTAATCCCCCGCATTCCTAATGCTACCCATTCCCCGCTTACCTTCATTCGGGATGCTGGCTGTCGGGATTTCGACATAGGGATAAAGACGGGCGTCAGGATTTTGCCGATCTTTCTTTAGACTTGGGTCGAGATTCCCCAGTCAGGATTCCGACGGCCAGAACAGATGATTTGCTCGAAGGGGAAGGAGCATTTCTCTGACATATTTCAAGTGCTCTTGAAGTTTTCTGGAAAATAATAGTATATCAACAAGATAGAGTTAGACCACCACAAAATCAATGAGTCAATCTCATTCATGATGTGGAAGCAGTCCTTCAGCTCTATGCTTACTAAACATATACAAAAAAGACGTATACTGGGGTGGTATACTAACTCAGGGGAGGCCAGAAGGGGTTTATCATTCTTTATCGGTTTCATTGAAGAGAGACAATTGTAGTGACAGAAGATATAATTTGCCCTGAATGCCAATGAAGTTAAGAGGCATGTAACCAAAGCCAGGGTAATCCTAAAATAGCTGGGTGAATGGTTGTGGAATTACCAAAATAATATGCGCTTTCTTTGTAGTTCTCCAGTGTGAAGTTCCATGAGAGTTGTCCAAAATTGTACATTAGCATAAAATGTTTTACTCCCATTATCAGCTGTTAGAGAGTGCATAATTGACATGGGTACAGTGGGCAAGCTGGTTTGGAGACAACGGTAGATGAAATAAAGTTTCTAGTTACTCCAGAGTCAATGAAGGATTATGGAAAGAAAACTTGAAGTGAGACTACAGTGACAAAGTCAAAACCAAAGTTCCAGTCAGTGATGAATCATATCATGGCTTGCGAGGCTTTATCATTTCCTGGATGCTTCAGACAAGAGGAAAGAATGCCAAAGGCAGGGACAGTGTTGATTTTTAAAACTTATTTCTGCTTACTCTTGTGAGATAGGAGTCTTCCCAAGTTGCATGTGCTCCTTTGGATGAGGTAAAGGTGTATAAAAGTGGAGTGTTTATTTGAAGGAAGTTCTCCTTGATTGCCCCTTCCTTGGGTCTGCTCTCTAATGCAGATTTTCTCCCTTTATGCAGAGGGAAATAAGGTCTTCTAGGTTATCAAGTAAATCTGTTGTCCATCCAGGGGCTGCTGTATTTCTGTCCAGGGGTGCTCTGTTGTCCATCCAGAGGCTGCTGTGTCCATCCAGAGGCTCCTGTGTCCTTCAGGGGTGATCTGTTGGTTTAGGGATGCTCTGTCCATCCATAAAGTGGCTGCTGTGTTGGTCTAGGGGCGCTCTGTCCATCCAATGGTGCCCAGTGTAAAAAAATAAAAGCTAATAATATAAATATATATTTTTTTGTGCTGTACCCATGTACTATATTATTATTATATTTTTTTACTGTGATGCTCCCGGGCAGACCTCAGTGTAATATTCATACATGTATTGTGAGTGACACTGTAAGTGGAAATGCAGTGTAATATTCAATACATATTGTGACACTGTAAGTGGTAGCACAGTGTAATATTCATACATGTATTCTGACACTGTAAGTGGAAATGCAGTGTAACATACATAAAAAAAATATTGTGACACTAAGTGGAAATGCAGTGTAATATTCATACATATATTGTGACACTAAGTGGTAGCGCAATGTAATATTTAACATGTACAGTATTGTGACACTGTCAGTGGAAGCAGTGTAATATACATAAAAAAATATTGTGACATAAGTGGAAATGGAGTGTAGTATACATAAAAAATATTGATGCTGTAGGTCATTGATACCACAGTGTAATATCTAAAATTGGTATAAATTGACGTGTGCTGTAACCCACTTTGTTTGTGTTTGTTGTTATGGAGAACGAACAGTTGAGAGGAGAGCAGGAATCACATACTAGTGCTGGAGCTGTGGCCAGTGCCACCAGTCATAACGATACTAGTGCATCTATGTCATCTACTAAAGTTGATGCACGAGGGCATAATGGGCTTAAGATAGGACATCTAAAATCAAAGAACCAATCTTTTACAGTGTTAAAGAAAAAAAACTCAAAGAGAAAGTTTGGCTATATGCCTTTCACCACACGAAGTGGAAAGGAAAGGCTAAGGCCTTGGCCTTTATTTTTGACTGATGGTTCTGCCTCTTATGATGATGTAAGTCCTTTTCCCTGTAGATGTTTCAAATAAATTAAAATCGATAAGGCACAGGAGCCAGCTGTGTGCTCAGAAATGTCATAAATCCCTGAGGACAGTCTAAGTGTGTTGGCAGGTGCCGTGTGTGAGCCTAGCCTTTCCAAAACTGTACTCGAAGAGGAGCCTCCTTCCACCACTTGTGCATCATCTGCAAATGTGGGGATTAGCAGCACAAGTGAACATGCTGACAGAAATTGAGGCTGCTTCTGTGGAAGTGAGCCCAGATGAGGAGGATATTTTTGTAGCTGATGCTGATGAGGATGTTATTGTTAAGGATTTTGTTTGTGTAAATCAGACCCCAGTGGAAACAGTTGTTGCCCATGATAAGGGAAAGCCCATTGTCATGCCTGGGCATAAGACAAAAAAAATTCCACTTCTTATGTATGGATTAATTTCTACCAAAATCCGGACAACAACTGTCAAACCATCTGTACCCATTGTCATGACAGAATAAGTAGTCACCTGTGAAGTGAGTTCAGGCACTGCCAGCTTGAGTTAGGTAATTCCCCTAATTAGTCTGTTGGAAAAGCTGCTTGAGAAACTGAAAGAGGGGCTAAAACAAAGCACTTCTGCTAAATATGTCGGACTTGTAGATCAAGTCCTTTATTTACTGCACCAACATCCAAGGGTTGTCAGGGTCTTCCAATCGGATCAATATATTTTGGTGACCATGCTCAATCACAGGTTTAAGACCTAAATTGTGTCTTTCTTCCCAATGAACATAGATCTGAAGAGATGCAAAGGTCTGTTGGTAAGCTAATTGTCAGCTCAAGCGAAATGTGATGCAGCGATGGCTCCTTCAGTTTCTCCAGCAAGTGCGGCTGCCAGGAATAAAACTCAGCTTTTCCAAAAGATCCACTGGTGATATAGATGAGTCAAGTTTTGACATCTGGTTGGGTCTAAAAGAAATGCCTACCATTGACCTACCTCTACCGTGACTCCATCTGATATGGTCACCATTTATAGAATGGTTGAGGTATATTTTAATTATAGCATCCAAGTAGGCATGTCAGACAGTCCATTTGACTCCTATCAGGAAAAAAAGGTAATTTGGAGGCCCTTGTACAAACTGGCTTTTTTGTACTTGAGCTGCCCACTCTCCACTGTGTACTCAGAAAGAGTTTTCAGCACAGCCAGGAACCTTGTTAGCGATCGCTGTAGGAGGCTACTTCCTCAAAATGTGGAAAAGATGATGTTCCTCAAAATGAACTACAAGTTCCACAAGGAAGACCTTTACCGTCAATTATGTCCAAAAATTACAGAGGCACCTGAGGCTGTAATGATGGATTCCAGCGTGGACAAATTTATATTGTGTGAAGATGATGTACACACTGATGAGGGTGAGGAATTGGATGATGATGGCGACAACATCTTGCCTCTGTAAAGCCAGTTTGTGCAAGGAGAGTTCATTGCCAGCAATGCCCATTGGTAGCTTGTTTTGTGGGGGCCCAAGGCAAACCTATCACTTCAGCCACAATTGGCAGTTCCAGTGGCTGAAGTGTTTGGTTTGTTAAACTGTGCATGTCCTGTTTAATATATACAACATAAGGGTGGGTGGAAGGACCCAAGTACAATTCCATCTTGCACCTCTTTTCATTGCATTATGTGCTGTTTGGGGCATTGCTGCCTGACATTTTTAATTTTATAGTTTATTAAACTGCCATCCTGTCTGCCACTGCAGTGCCATTCTCTTTCCTAGATGTGACATGTTGGAAGTTGAACTGCAACAGCTGCTGCAATCTTTGACATGCAGTTGCTAAATGCCGAAAATGTGCAGAAATGTTTATGGCCACAGACAGCATCTTCTGCATGCCACATTAATTTTAAAAAACATTCTGAACCACCAAGTTGATTTTGTGGGCAAAACATGGGTCATATATTGTTCACCCATGCTCTGCCCTCCTCCCTTATAAATTTGCTTTGGAATCAAAAAATGTAATGAAATTTACTACCAGTCAACCCTTCATTTCCCTGCCTTCAGTTACATACACACTCCATCTCCCTCAGGCCTCTTGATTAATGAAAACATATGTTTCCTTACGTGCCATGTTGGAAGTTGAACTGCCACATGTTTGTGCAGCCCACTGCTGCCGCTTAACTTGGTCAGGCAGCTAGCTTGTTGCAAATTTTGGGCCTAAACTGAATGAAAACAATATTGTGAGCTGTGAGGTGGTCATAATTGACTAGAAATTAGTGGAAATTAATGTTATTGAGGTTAAAAATACTGTAGGAACAGAAAAAAAACAAATTGTGTGATTTTAACAGTTTTTATACATTTTTAACAAAAAATACAGATCCAAAACAAAAACACACAAGGGAGGTTTTGGCAAAATCACTTCCAGATCCAAAACACGAAGAAGATACGGATCCAAAACTAAAACACAGGGGTTGGCACATAGCCCTAGTACAGATCATAGGGATATATTAAACTCCATCAAATTTAGGTACAGATGGAATTCTATACTGCAAAGAGGATATTAGAGAGGCAGTAGGTATTTTGGGAGCAGTAACAAGATTAGCAGCTACAGTAAAAGCAGTAATTTTATGCTGACCATACCTTGCACCAGAGTTTCACCAGACACTGCATGACTTGAGTTTGATTGTCCACCCTCAAAATTAGATGGTGCAGGAAGTCAAGTGTTGACGGTGTACCAGCTGAATCCACAGTAAGGGTTAAAGTATTCTGTCGCATTTTACTTTGACATATGGTGTCATACCTACCAACAAAGATGTGTGTTACCTAGAACCCACCTTTTGCCTTCACCAGGCAATCCTGTAAGGTGGTATGCACAGGTAAATTATCTTCTTTAAAATAAAGGTCCTCATCAGATACCTTCTGACATTGGTGAGAACTTTGATTTCCACTTCACTTGAAAACACTATCATGAACAGGTTATGTGTTATTTGTGGAAATGAAAGGGTTTGAGACAATTAAACTACATTTTGCCACTTACTTTCTCCCAGGACACCATGTGATTGCACAAAATTATCTTCTGTATTTAAAAAAATTACAATCAGTTGAACTCCAAAAAACATATTAATAGGTTAATTGGCTTCTGACAAATATTTAAAAAGAGTCAAAAGGTAGTTTTCTTGCGCAAAAGAGGAGCAGCAAAGTGAATCACCAGAGGTTATCAATCCTGGGAAGTACAAATGTTAGAAAGGTGAAAATAATTCACTGGCTCCACTGTTGGGAATGTACAGATGGTATGGTCTTCTCCTTCATATTTTGTTCTCCAAAGATTGAAAAGATATTTAACAAAGGAGAATAACAACGTGTGAGGTGTGAAGAGTCCTTATGGCTAAATAACCTACTGTAGGGTGGACTTGAGAAAGGACTGAAACACAATCCAACAGAACAGAGGCTCAGAGAAATTCCATATGTTGTTCTTCAATAAACCAAGACAAAAAGTCTTGTGAACATAGGAAAAATGACTCCCTCCATGCTCCCAACCTAATTACAGAGGACTTAAGCTCAGCTTTTCTCTCTCCATTTTTGTGAGTTATAAAGTATGGAGTAAAAGACATCTATTTGAAAAAAAAAACATTATAGTGATATCCAGAGCTTCTATTATGTAAGCATACATGTGAGCATCAACGTTGATTTTAGTTATATCACTAACAGGAGTATTCAATATGGGTGCGATAACATCGTTTTTGCGTTAATATCGGAGGTATGACGTCATTATCGCAGGTTTTAGTTTTACACCGTCTTCAATTTCAAAGACTTATCGCAGTTTTAAAAAGTCTTTGATAAAAAACGGGGATAAGTTTTCACCATTGAATAGGTGTCGAAAAAAAGTGCAGAATTGGAGTTTAGGGGTGCAGGCTTAAAACAAATAGCCTGCACCCCTGGGACTGACATGTAAAAAAGAACTGTGTCAAAAAAACTTTAAAAAAATGGGTAAAAATTGTGGAACTCTAAGGGTGGAGTTTATATTGCTAGGACCTGGATATTAGAGGAACTATCCACATTCACATGCATTGTATTTGTTTGCCAGGACAGTCCAGTTACCAATCTGAATGTAATCATCTTATTACTTTATACTGTGGCAGGGATAGCACAGAATTGACAGGGATGTAAGAATGCAGGGTGTCAGATCCAGGCCAGGTATTATGTGTGCAAGTCTGAGCAGCAGGCTTGATTGCAAGCACCTGTCAGTGGCTGGTAAAAGAGCTTCAGACACAAAGAACAGTGTTCCTGGTGCTGAACATGCCGACCAGGCAATAGGCTGGGGGTTTGGGCTACGCTAGGGACCATAGGAACTCTGTACTAAATTTGCTAAGAAGATTGTAACCTGCCTGTAATACTTGACCTGTGAAACCTGCATTTTCCTGTGCAACCTAAATGCGGTGGAGAATAAAAGTGATTCGGATTCTCCTCTGTCTATATGGTCCTTGCCACCATAGCTAACATGTGATGATTTTTACGTTATCTTACACATTTGCATGATTAGAGGTTGAGGTTTATCGTCTTAGGTTATTTGGCCATAAGGACACTTCACACCTCACACGTTGTAATTCTCCTTTGTTACATATCTTTGCCATCCGTGGAGAACAAAATACAAAGGAGAAGCCCGTACATCAAAGGTTCCTAATTAAGGCAATTTATATTCACCATCTCTACATACCCAACAGTGGAGCGCAGTGAATTATCTTCACCTTTCTGACAAAAATTTGAATAAATTGATCCTAGTGTGTATGTGTGTCCATGTGATAGGGAACATAGAGCCTGAATCATTACAGATCGCAACTGCGATTGCAATAGCGATTATGCATAATCTCACTACGATAGTATGCTAATCCATTGCGATCGCTATGCTGCCGCAGCACTACATGAGGACGCCTAGTTTACCTTATACACATTTGTAATGTTTAGCAAGACTGCAAAAACATCAGTAGATCAGGGTGTCCAGGGGGCCCCGCAACGCACACCCTGCACCCATAATATTACTTACCTCTCCGAAGTCCCACTTCGGCGCAGGGGTCCGGCGCTGTAAAACGACTGGAAAATGGCCCTGGTGGCCATTTTCCCATCGTTTGCGCATGCGCAGTACAGGGAAAATGGCTGCCGTGGCCATTTTCCCGGTGACCTGTGCATACACTATAGAGTCTGGGCACACTCTATGTCGGAGACTGCACACGGGCCCCCTCCTCTCTAGAAACGCCCCTGAGTAGAATCAAGTACCATATCAGCCTCACGTACACTTGCACAAGGTCAGACCTTACTCAGAAATTGCTAACTTCAGCACATGCTATGAGACCTCAGGCTGCATAAGTCATTGTAGTGGCTAATTTATGCACGCCTCTGTGTTCAAGGGCACTGGCACACTTGTGTTTCGCCGACCACCCCCCTGTGATGGGATCGGTATGAAATACCACCGGCCGCATGGCCGGCGGTTCGATTCCCGGCAGCGCCTGGCCGACAGATGAGCAGAGCCCGGCAATGGAAGCTCGACAGCGCTGGAAATCCCGATCGTCGCTAAGGTAAGTATAAACTAACCTAACCCCCTAACCCTAACCTCCCCCCCAAGTGCCTAACCCTAATCCCCCCTTGCCCGCTGCCTAAACCTAAGCTCCTGGGGGGTGCCTAACCCTAAGTCCCCCCCGGGGGTGTCTAACCCTAACCCTAACCCACCCTCCTCCTAGCCTAACCCTAACCCTCCCGGGAGTGTGCCTAACCACAAGTCCTCCCTGGGTGCCCTAAACCTAACCCTCCCCCCCCCGCAGCTGACTGCTCGTGGCGCCAGCCATCCCTTCGATCAGGATGCCAGGCGCCGGTCTCCCGGCATCAGGGAAATGTCAGGCGTCTACATCTAGACGCCTGGCATTTCACCCTCGCCGGGGTATGGCAGTCGGGAAGCTGGCTGTCGGTATTAAGGCAGCCGGTTTCCCGATTGTATACCACTGTCACCACCCCCAAACGGCACTTCCTGTCAATCACTCTGCACAGAACGCAAAATTCGTCCAATTGCATTCGTATTAGCAACTGCGATCCTTGCTTAATCAGGCCCATAGATTGTAAGCTCCACTGGGACAGGGACTGATGTGAATGAATGAAATATTATCTGTAAAGTGATGTAGAATGTGTGTGCTATATAAATAATAATAATAATAATAATAATAGCATGTCTGGACTTGGATACATTGAATTCCTATGCCATTTCTCCAGTCCACTTACAATTTTTCTTTGAAGCAGTCCTTGTATTGATACCACCCTAAAAATTACATTACTTGCAAGTTGTTAGAATGCAGTTTACTTGGTCTCATTACTATAATTGAGTAAACTGTCCAAATATATATTTTGAGGTTACAGAGAGAACTATCTCTGTTGTTAATTTATCATATCATTACTATGCCACCTATTTAAACGTTTTCTGTTCAGACTACTCTGACCCTTTGTAACAAATAGCCTCTGATCGTGCCTCTGATAGATCAACCATTCCATTAAGATTCTTTGTTATAGGGAAAACACCATATGGGCAGAATCTCTTTTGCTGTTAAATGTTATTAAATTCCAATGCCTGATTTGGTCAAGATGCTGTAAGACAAACATGCTTACTTCTAATCCTAGTACTTTACTTTTACTAGCGGCAACCATTATTTTATACCAGGGTTATACACTACATTCTAGACACAATGGGGAAAATTTGGTTTGTTTCATATTAAAGATTGGATAGACCCTTTTATTTTACAATTCTTTTATTTTTCCTTTCTTTTATAATTAAAGGCAGAAGATTGTCCTTCCTTCTATACAAATTCTGGCATTCAGTTTAAAAAAATTTTTTTCTAAAATATTTCTTATAACAATGTTACTGTACATCAATTTCTGATTATTGCAAGTCCATCAGCCAATATTTACTAATCAGGAACATTTTGATATGGTATGTTTTTTATTTAATTTAATCTGGGTACACACTAGATGATATGTCGTCCGATCCGATGGATTGGAGCAACATATCGGGCACATCGTCTAGTGTGTACCCGCTATGTCGCTGATGAAGTGCGCTCCCGTGCGTCATCAGTGACATCCTCCATCGGCCCTACATGCAGGGTCTACGGGGGATGTGGTTAGCGAGGACCATGCTGCCGAATGCAGCATGCCCCTCCGTCGCTCTGTCACTGCCCGCAACGGTAAGTGTGTATGCACTTACCGATGCTGTCTGCCCTGCCGGGTCCTGTCGCTGAAGATATCATGCCGGGTACACATCATCTAGTGTGTACCCAGCATTAGGTTGCGACCTTACAGAATCAATTTGAGATATTGTGCATCTTCGCTAGTTTGTATAGGGATAATACAAAATATCTGTAATTTATACATAATACTGTATTTATTGTTATATGGTGCTTTACAAAGAATGTCATATTCTTCATCATTCATATATCATCATTTATATTAGTCTCTGCTCCAGTTGATTTACATATTCCCTTACAGATTCACACTCACACTAGGGTTATTTTTTTCATCCGAAGCTAATTAACATACTAGCATGTTTTTGGATTGTGGGAGGGAACCGGAATACCCAGAGGGAACATGGAGAGAACATACAAACTCCACACTGAGGGTGCCCTTATTGGGATCAATACCATGATCTCAGTGCTGTGAGATAGCAGTGCTAATTCCTGAGCCCAGTGGCGCAGTGATTAGCATATTATTATTTTGTGTTATAATTATAATTGTTAATTTTTACCCCTGAATTCTAAAATAAAGTATTACATAAATTATTTAATCTACAGATTATTCATATTTGTACCTGTCCCTACTTAAATTTAGGGTAGTTACTTGTACAAGGAAAAAAAAAAACATTGCCACTGCCCCTCCAGTTTTTATACATTACCAGTTTATAGTTTCTATATAATATGTAGTGTTTTACAGAGAATATTTAGTCACATGAATCACTGCACCAGTGATGTCTGCAATCTGCATTTCCGACCACCATGGGAAAAACTACCATAGGTGCAAGGGGTGCAGCTGCTATGGGGCCCAGAGTTGAGGGGAGACCTTTCTTGTCATAGTTTGTATGTGTTATATCCATTTTTCAACATTAGGTGGTACATAGGAGCCCTTACAAACTTTTGCTATGGGGCCTTCAAATTCCTAGTTACGAACCTGACTTCCACACTCTATAGTTACTTTTGTCAGATGCTAATCAGTATGTCTTTGGAAAGTGGAAGGGAACTGGATTGCTTAAAGGAACACCATGAAAATGATATAGAACATACAAAATTAGTATGGATAGTACCATGGTCAGAGTCAAAACTATTACCCCGTGCTGTGAAGCAACAATTATTATTATTATTATAATTTATTTATATGGCGCCACAAGTGTTCTGCAGTGCCTTACAAAATATATAAACAAATACGTGACTAAAGACTTAAGGTGCCCATACACAGTGCGATGCACCATGTAGGGCAACTGGCGATCCATCAGCAGGCGGATCATGCTGTCACCGTCGGCAATCATGTGGTCCACGCTGAACGCACAATATGCTGGCTCCCTCCTCCATCTGAATGGGATAGTGCATTGCATCCCAGATCAGATGAACCTGCGGGAAGATCTGGGGATGCGATATACGATCCCACAGGAGAGCGCAACATGATATCAGGTAAGATATCGTGCCCATACATGACATGATATATCACCTATATCGTGCTGTGTATGACCACCTTTACAGTACAGTACAAAAGAATGCAAGACGTCCTTGTCTTATCGAATATTAATGGAATATAAACATTGCTACATTAGCGACCACAACACCCACATAAGCAGCAGAGCTTAAGCAACCAAGTGTTAGGTGCCCTAGTGGGGAGAAAGAAGAAGAGGGTAGAGGGCCCTGCTCATAAGAGCTTACATTCTAAAGGGGAAGGGCAGACAAACAGGTGAGACACAGATGGGGTAGATGGGGAGAAAGGTGCATATAATAATAATTTTTTTTATAAAGAGCAACAATGTACAGTAGTGATTTTATGTGTCCATGGGCTCTATTTATTAACCTGGAGGTGGCGTTATCCAGGGTCTCCCCCGGTTACCAGACTCCTGCTCTGGTATAAAAAGCATAGTAGAGTCTGGAGCCGGCCCCAGTGATCAGCTGTGTGGTCTAAACAGACCATCGCTGATACACTGTAAAAAAAAAACTTACCTGAGTCCATGGACCGGAGATCGGTGCTCCGGTGATGTCCTCCCTGGGTCCCAGTGCAGGATGGGATGTCAGCCACGGAGGACAACTCCGGAGCACCGATCACCGGAGGTAAGCTCTGTACCTGCAAGGGATTTTTCGTAAATCCCTGTGATATTGGCTGAATTCACAATGCGAATTCAGTCGGTAATATCACACTACAATCTGCATTCCAAATGCGGATTGTAGTAAATAGAGCCCTATATCTGCAATGTGGAACAAAATGTCATCTCAGATATTTATTGATATAATAAAAAGTTATGTAAACTGATAAATGTAGGTAATTAGTTGTGCATGCTGCTAGCTCTCAGGAGGAAGCTAAGGAACATAGGGCCTGATTCAGACCCACTCGCGAGCGGCTGTCCGCTCGCAAGTGGGTCGATGTTATGGACTGAGCATGCACACGACGGAGGGAGCTCCGTCGTGCGCATGCGCCAGACGCGACGAGCGAAGGAAAGTCCTTCGCTCGTTGTGTCCGATCAAAGGGGGCGTGCTGTCAATGTTGATTGACAGCACGCCCCCTTTGGTGGGCGTGCCGGGGGCGTGCCTCCCTGACGGGGGCGTTCCCACGGGAACGCCTCCCGTCAGAAGCCGGCCCACTGACATCACTAGTGATGTCAGTGGGAGTGATTTTGGCTCTGATAGAGCCAAAATCACTCCGGAGCTTGCGGTTGAAAACCTCAACCGCAGGCTCCGGCTCGCAAATTCGATGGTCGCGATGGTCTCGACCATCGCGACCATCACAATGCACGCTCGTATAGCCTGTGGGTGGTGACCCACAGCTATACGAGCGTCTAGGAGGACGCTCCATGAAAATGGAGCCCGGCCCTCATTCAGAGCGTGCGCTCTGCTCAGAGCGTACGGCTCTGAATGAGGGCCATAATACTGAACTGCTGTACATGTGCTGGATAATATTGGTGGGAGATCATTTATGAAAATGTGCTTGCTACAAATCAGGCAGAAATAATGAAAATACTTAGTTTTATTTGCTTTCTACATGCAGGAACACAGCACTACCATCTGAGCCATATACAGTAATAACTTTGCTACTCTGTGGCATATTAACCTTTATACCAGGGCTTCTTTTTTATTGTCTAGAGTTGGTGATATTGTATACTGTATCAGCCCATGTATTTTAGATAGTTTTCAGTGGCAGTGCCTACCTTCCTCCTGTGAAGGGTCTGCTCGGGCTGCAGCACCCTTTGACTGGCTGCATTATCTGCAGCCCCTAGAAGCATTGGAAGTGCTGTATGTGCTAATGGCAGTCTGGACTGGCAGCCCCAGGGAGGGGAACTCCTTCCCCTGGGCAGGGCCGAAACTAGGATATCTGTCACCCGGTGCAAGGCAGCAATTTTGCGCCCCCTCCCTTCCTGTACTTGAAGTTTGTCCCTGCTCCTCCATAAGGCAATGCAATACTCAGATGTCCCTGATATAGTGACTTACATTATTCCACACACAATAATGCCCATTACACATTATGCCACACAGTGTAACGCCTATTACCAAAGTGCCACTTACATATTTGCCCGACACCATTTTATACCCCACTGTAAGGCTTCTAATTTCTATAAAATTACCTGCTTGTTGTCAGGGGTTAAATGCTCGTTGCCATGGGGTTTCATGCTTGCATACCTCCCAACATGACCCTCTGCAGGAGGGACTCAATGCTCTGGTCCTGGACATTCCTGGTAATTTATGATTGGTGGAGGCTCCAGAGGTGGGGCTGCAGTACAGTCCAAAATTCAAATAGGGGAGTCACACCAACTGCCAGTGAGTACCAGCCAGTGATGTTTGGCAGCATGTGAAATGACAGTTGGTGTGGCTCTCCTATTTGAATTTTGAACTGCGCTGCAGCCCCACCTCTTGCCAGGAAAGTCCAGGATCAGAGCATTGTGTCCTTCCTGGAGAGGGTCATGTTGGGAGGTATGTGCTTGTTGCCAGGGGGTTTCATGCTTGTTGCCAGGGGGTTTCATGCTTGTTGCCAGGGGGTTTATGCTCATTGCTAGGGGTTACATGCTCGTTGCCAGGGGTTACATGCTCATTGCTAGGGGTTACATGCGCGTTGCCAAGGGTTATATGCTCGTTGCTAGGGGCTACATGCTCATTGCAAGGGGTTGCATGCTAATTGCCATGGCGTTTATGCTTGTTGCCATGAGGTTTATGCTTCTTGCCATGGGGTTTCATGCTCATTGCCAGGGGGGATTTATGCTCATTGCCAGGGGATTTCACGGGAGAAGATACAGCTTTCAGCATCTTCTCCCGGCAGTGCCAGCATTCCCGGT
Organism: Taudactylus pleione; assembly: GCA_031769625.1. Classification (NCBI taxonomy): domain Eukaryota; kingdom Metazoa; phylum Chordata; class Amphibia; order Anura; family Myobatrachidae; genus Taudactylus; species Taudactylus pleione. The sequence continues at coordinate 5,051,188 of JAUIMM010000161.1, forward strand.
GCCGGGAACACTGTGTGCATTGCGCTGGCCTAACAGACACTAGAGGTTCAGTAGGACCTCTAGCATCTGTCTCCTTCTAGGCGGCGGCCATTTTTGGATGGCCATTTTCAGCAGAGTCCATGCGGACACCTAGTCCGCATGGAATTTGCTAAAAACGGCCATCCAAAAATGGCTGCCGCCAAGGAGGAGACAGACACTAGAGGACCAGTAAGGCCTTCTAGCATTTTTCTCCTCTTTGGCGGCGGCCATTTTTGGATGGTCATTTTCTGAGTCTGCATCCCCCAAGCCACCTCGAGTCAGCTTTTTTCACCCCCCACAATCCGGCAACCGTGCATGTGCACCTCTAGCCCCCCCCTAGTTGTGGCCCTGCCCTGGGACTGCCTGTCTGAAGTGTTTTAAGCAGAAAAAGCTTCCAATGAGAAGCCACTTACTATATGCTTTAAGTAAAGCAGCCTCAGGAGGAAGGTAGGAACCGTAATTGTACTTAGTTGGGGGACTGGGGGCTCACAGGGTCGTGGTGGATTTACTGAGGGGGGGCTGCAGACTCTAGGTAAATTCGCCACTGATAGTTAATAGTTTTTAAGGATTTATTTTATATGTCCTTTGTTTTGGTAAACTTTCATGCTTAAGGTGCCCACACACATAGCGATCTGCACACAATCAGCCGATGTGTACGATTTCCCTTGAAACTCTCCCTGGCAGCTCTGCACACGATCTGCACATGATCTGCACACAATTTGGTGTCCAATTTTCAAACAATCTCTCCTGCATCCAGACTTTCACAGTGCATCGGGTCCTAGATTCACAGATCTGCCCTACTGCATGGCAGATCTGAAAATGCGATGTGCGACCAGCGGGGGCGCGCATCACATCATGATCGTGAGTGGGCAAATGGACAGGAAAAGTCAAGAATTAAAGTCGTTTGTAAGTATTTTTACTAACCAAGATTATTAGTCTGTGCAGCATGTGCTTGAAACAATCATGAATCATCTTCCATGTACACTGTTTTTTTTAATGTATATGCTTATTTTCCTCATCTTCCTAATATGTCATATGTTCCATCTTTTGATGTCCCTGCAGTTGATTTTCTTCCTCTGAGAATTTTCCAAAATTTGGTTTCAAAGCTAAGAAAATCTAAATAAGACACTATTACAAAGCCAAGTGTGATTCCTATGTCAGTTCTGGGTGATAAGATATGACTTTGACCTGGACTCTCCAACTCTGGGTTACTAGTATGATGTTAGCTCCCCATTTCATCGGTCCATTAATATTCAGGAAGCAGTTAATCCTGTAGCCTATGGTTATAAGTACACCTGTATGTATTCCAAATATATTTTATGTTCTCACTGGAAGCCTTTGCTCATAAATCCCTTTTCTTTCTCCAGTTGTCTTCTATCCTCCATCACTGAACACACAAGATCAATTATGTACACAAGCATGTCTCTCTCTCTCTCTCTCTCTCTCTCTCTTTTGCCTCCTTCCTGGAATTGCCAGTCAGTGACTTATAATGCCTTTGGTTCACCAAATTCCCAGGCATTTAAGGAGCACTTAACAGTACCAGAGTAGTATAAGTCTCCAGCTTCCTAGTTTTTGTAAGTGCTTGGATTGTCATACCATCCTTTTCCTGTGTTTAAATCTCAGGTTTCACCAGTTCCCTGATATTTCACTGTACTGTACCTGTACAGGCAGATATTATCCCAAACTTTTTCATGGTTTCACTAAGAATTCACCTTATTGCTGAACAGAGGTGGTTTAAGCGAGGAGGGGGCCCATGTGCAGGCTCAGATCGGGCCCCCTCCTGACTGGCAGTGCATACGCTCTACTGCGTATGCATGAATCACTGGAAAATGGCTGAAGTGGCCATTTTCCTGGTGATTTCTGCAGCTCTGCAGCCAGTGCCGGATCAACGGATTCGTAAGTATAATTATATGGGTGCATCAGGGGCTTGTGTGCAACACACACCTTGCATCCATAATAGACATGCCCCTGTTGCTGACCCTAGTACATGACATCAATATATAATAGAGTAATTAATTATTATAATAATAATAATAATGAACGGGTGCTGCTGTGTGTTGTTTTTCCAAAAGCCGCTGTTGGGGAGGAGATAGTCAGTCTCCTTAATACAATAATGAATAATAGAAAAAACAGCGCTATAATAAACCAAGATTGTAATATGACAATTAAAAACAGATTTAATAATTAAACCAATGCATAAACAAAAACAATAGGCTCACAATAAAATCTGATACCCCATAAAAAAGTCTAATGAATGCATGGCATAATTCCGTATGCAGTATATGCACAATCAGCGAATCCTATGAAAAATAAATGTGTCCTGTGGGAAAACAAAACTCCAGCTGCAAGTGCTTTTTACCGGCTCTGTGGAACAGTTGGAAGGAATCCTTTATTAGCGGTGGTCGAATGTTGTAATGGAGTCCAGCACAGATATATGGAATCATAAACCACAGTCTTGAAAGTCATATACTGGTGATCCCAGTTCAGGAACATTTCATGTAGAGAAGCTTCTCATAAATATATCAGATGCCAAGGTCCCATCCTTGATGCGTTTCGCTGCTTTGAACACTTGCTATGACTTCCTCATGTATCTCATAGACCAAGGTAAGTCTGTGTCAAATTGCACTAAATGACATCAATTACTTAAAAAGTTATAGGAAAAACTTTGGGGCCAATAGCGAGTGAAACACCCTGTATAATGATATTGAACTTTTACTGTCGAGCTTTCATTGTATAAAAAATATTGTTTCATGCAGTTCACAGACAAACTAACTCTTGTACCTTTCCTATAACTTATATAGGTCACATTTGCAGTGCCCATTGAAATTTCATTTTGTACATTGATTTGCATGCTCTCTGCATTACTGGCATTACCAGGGCCGTAGCTAGGGTAGTGCGGCCGGTGCCATCGCACAGGGCACCACAGGTGAGGGGGCGCTGTTTGGGCCTGTCAAATTTTTGTTTATTATCATTCTTGCTTGTAGCTTACTCATATTTCATCCCCAGCATCTCCTGGCCTTCCAATTCTATTCCCTGGCCCTTCCCCATGAAGCCATGACCCTTTTTTGGGTGCATTATGTCCCTTTGAAAAATGAGGGGGGCACCAATGCTCTTTCTGGCACAGGGCACCAAAAAGTCTAGTTACGGCTCTGGGCATTACCTCTTCCGAATAAATTTTTTTTGATCCTTTGTTGGAAAGAAAGAAATTAACAATTTCAGTCCATATTCTGTTTAAACAGAAACAATCTGCTTCAATCTACAGAACTTTCAGTGAAATCTGATTTCACATTCTTGTCCCGCTCTATAAAAGTTCTTGAATGAAAATGGCTGCCATGCTAGAGCCTTGTAATGCAAGTGTTTTTGTTTTTCATTGCATGTATGTAGATGGTTATTATATGTTGCTGTGGATATTAACAATTCCAAATTTACAGTCAAATGTTCTTTTCTGGTAATTTAACTGATTATAGCAAGCCAGGGTAGTAGCCATTTTCTTACATCTATTATCAGATGCAGTTCACCATATCTTGTGAAAACACTGTCCCAATATTCAAATTTTTATATGTAGCAAAAACTCCATGCTAAAAATAAAGCTGTGTAAAACTATATTTTATACATTTATTATATTGTTTATGAAATGTCTTTACACATTGCTCTATCTTACAGACTGCCTTAGTCAAGACTATTACAGCAACTACAAGAGTGGAAAACCTACAAATGTATTTTCTTCTGCTGTAACCAACATCCTTATCTACTAATGGTTTATAACCTGGTTTTCTTCCAAAATGTTTAGTTTCATCTTGCCAAATGAACACTTTAAAGGATTTGCTGTTAATCCAGCCTCACAAATTCTATTGATACAGCTTCTACTTTCTCCAAATTACTTTTCAGGCTCCACTAAACATAAAATTGTCTAAATAGGTTGCAGGATAGTTATGGGGTTCATACCACGTATTGATGGTTATTTACTAAAATTGCATAGCAACCAGGTACAAAATAATTGTTGATGTGTTACTACAATATGGTTTGGTGCAAATCTGCTCCTAATTGCAATAAACAATTACAATTAAAGCAAACATTTTTTTTTTGTTTGTTTCTGGTTTCAGTTTTTTTTTTACACTTTAGGATTAATTTAAGTTATCTGACTCATTTTTTATTCCAGTTGACTTTTGTATAATGGGCGATAAGACCAGTCCTTTCAGGATAAATAGAAAATATATTTTTCATTTTTCTAATAAATGTACAGTACCAATTTTTCTTGTGCCTCAAATAAACTGTTTACATGTGTCATACATGTAAACTTTTGGCTCTACAGCTATATTCCCAGAAACAATTAACAAATTGTTCTAGCACTTACAGCATTTCCGTTAACTTAGATAATGGATTTGTTTCTCTTTTTTCCCCTTGTTTGATAAATGTCTCCATTTACTGGAACTGCTTTATGTTACACTTTATGGTACTTGTCTTCCATATTACAGTTCAAAGGAAGGAACTTTACTGTATGATTGGGGTCATCTCCCCAAGTTCAATCAGAAGCAAAGAAAATAATATTTCAACATTGTACTGTGTATTTGTTGATATAATATTTTAAGTACAGTTTACACTTTTCACTAGATCCTCAATTTCATGATGAAAAATATACAATGTTATTTTTACCTTTAGTATATCACAAACACACTTTATACTCTGCAAAATCAAATTTTTATCCTGATCTGTCAGTATATCCATGGTATTTCTACTCAGGAAAAGATGAGGTCATTCCCCGGCTACTGCAATTGCCGATGTAGTCCTTAAGGCTCCTATTTAGCAATATCAACAGTTGCTAATATAGATTGGTGTGATTTATCAATATTTTCTAACGGACCTGTGAAATCAGCCATATTCTTCCATGATTTACCCCAAATATAAGGCGAGGGAGCAGATGGGGCTTTTAAATACCTCTGGACCAACTGTAAGATAGTATAGCTAGAACAGACTGATATCTATTTCTTTATAAATATGTGTCTAACATAAATTGCTGTGAGAAAGTATTTTCCTTTCCAAACTGAAAAAAAAAGAAATTCACATTGGATTGTATATAGTAGCAATATTACTAAAATAACATTACATTCAGAAAGAAATAACACCACTTTTAAGACACTAAATACCATTTTTAACTGAGAATGATGAGATAAGTTCCTGGTCTTTTCAGCTAAGCTGCCTCCTCAGCAACATTTTCTCCAAATCCTAAAACTGCTTTAATATGGTCATAATATTTTTTACACATTCCTCTTTATCATTTCATATTCCTATGTCTAACCAGGACTAGGAGAGAACATTTCTATAACCTTTCCTTCTAAAATAAAATGTAACATTTTAGTTCTTAAGGTGCATACACAGAACGATTTTTTGAACGATTATCGTTAAACGATATCGTTTAATGATAATCGTTTGTAAAAACGTTCACTTTCTGAGTCAAACGATGAACGATTATTGGTCATGCGCATTCACGTTTGTAGTTTGTACTTCAGTCAGACTTGTCAACTCAACGATTTTCATTAAGTTAATATGCAAAAATCGTTTGTACTTCATAAAAATCGTTCATTACATTTAAATGAACATAGTAAATGAACAACTTTAGTAAACGATTTTAGTTCATTTTTTCAAGGTAGAAAATCGTTTACTAAAATCGTTCATTAACTCAATCGTTGTGTGTGTATGCAGCTTTACAGGTAGGTGACCTTAGCATCTCCCTAAAATATGCCCATATTACTGGATAGGGAAGTATGGAATTCCTAAGCACAAACATAATAGCAGTTATTGTGGTGCACACTAGCTACTAATAAAGCTTTTTTTTAAAAATATATATTTGCAGCGCTCGTTCATCAACACCTTGCACAGCTTTAGCCCTTTGACCTTCTACTTTGTGCAATATAATTTGACAAGGGTTTCCTATCCTTTTCATTTGTTCCCAATCACATTACTAACTGGGACAATAACATCTATGACGACCTCCTGCCTACATTTACTTTCAATGGGCCTGATTCAGATTATGGTGTGAACCTGAAGGTTTACATACTAATACGATTGTTTCGGGTCTGCACATGTGTAGGATCCATTCTGCGCATGTGCAGAGCGGGTCCTGGGATCTCTCTTGCAGTTCCCCCAAGCTGCAGCAAGATTGACATTTTGCAGTATTTGGGGTGTGGGGCAGAAGCATTCCTGTGCTGTGTTCCCGGGTACAGGGGAGCATCGTCCGTTTTACGAGAGTGCCAAAGTCAGGGTCTGAGTAAGCTGAAGCAATTCCTGTCAGGATGTTTCTGCTTTCTATAGACACCTCATGAAGCATTTAAATAGTTGTTGGACGATATTGTACAACCACTTCTATGAGGCTGTGCATTACCATCCACATCTGATTAGGCCCAATATGTCAGGCTTATGGCTTATACTGAGGATTCATTTTTATTATAATGTAACATTTATATATTTTTTTTCTTAACAAAATAATATAAGGGGGAGATGTACTAAGCCTTGACAAGAGATAAAGTGAAAATAAATAAAGTACCAACCAATCAGCTCCTAACTGTCACTTTACAGGCTGTGTTTAAAAAATGACAGTTACTCGTTGGTACTTTGTCTATCTTCACTCTATCTCTCTCCAAAGCTTAGTACATCTACACTTTAGAGAAGAAAACTTATATTTGCCTCAATTCTGCCTGCAACTTTGTTGCCTGCTAAAGTTTTTTCTTTCTTAATGGAATCTCACCTAAACGTTATAACTAAAGATGAGCGGTTCGATCTATTCGGTTGTTTTCGACAAAATTAGCGCTACTTTGTATTTATCTTATCGGCTATCTAAAACACATGACACCCGGATACCAATAAGATTCGGTTTTCAGATCCAAACTTAACCGAGCCAAAACTGAACCACTCATCTCTAGTTATAAGTAGGGGCATAACTACAATGAGTGCAGTTGCTATTGGGTCTGGATCGGCTCCAGGGGCCACTTCCCCTGCACCACTGTCACACCATCACATAATGGCAAAATGAGGAAGGAAACATAACACTGGGGCCCGGGCAGTGATCACACTTATGCACTGGAAATTGCATCTTGCAATACAAGCTCTGCAATAAGAAAATGTCCCATTTGGCTACCATAATACCCCACACTGTCCCTTGCTTCCAGGACTATTGCATTTGACATGCTTCCCAGAAGCTAGTGTGGGGCTGGTGGAAAGTCAGTGCAATGCTGCAGCTGTTGGGATGAACATCCTCCCAGGGGCAGTTATTTCCACAGGGGAGAGACCCTGATGTGGTCCTGGTTAATGCTGATCAAGTACAATACCTGGGAGAAGAGAAGACAGACCACACTTTCTCTTCTGCATGTATCTGGTCAGGTACAGTGAGAGAAAGCATGGTTCGTCAGAGCTCCTGTTCATACAAAGGGCTCCCTGGCTTCTGCAGGTGACAGGTGGTACTGCTCTGTGTAGATTACAGGTGGTGTGTGTTTGGGACTGTGTAGTTAACTGGTGTATACCTAGTATCTGATGAAGGGAGGTGAAGCAACCATTAATATCTGAAGGGAGGGAAGGCAACCAATAATATAATATCAGAAAAGCCATGGTTAGGAGAATTATCTAGAGCAGGGGTGGGGAACCTTTTTTCTGCCAAGGGCCATTTTGATATATATAAAATTATTTGCGGGCCTGGGGCAGGCCATTCCCCCTCCACATGACATCACATGGGGGCAGGGCCACAATTGCTGGCGATTACAGCAATGCCTGGAGCATCCTGAGGATGCTCCGGGGAGCTCTAAGGGCAGCGGTGTGACTGTCTGAGGCATCCTAAGGACGCTCCAGGCAGCACTGCTGCATAGATTCTGGCTGCAGTGTGCCATTCTAGGCACCCTGCTAGCCAAATGAGGCTAGCAGAAATAAGCTCAGAGGGCTAGACCAAATGATTCCGAGGGCCTCAAAAGGCCCCCGGACAGGAGGTTCCCCATCCCTAATCTAGAGTTTGTTCATTCCCCCATATATTTCTTTAAGACTTTTCCACTTCACTAACAATCAACAGACTGCAGGAAGCATGGCTAATCATCCCAAGAAACTAATGCAAGGCAGTACAATGGCAGTTTGAGGTGAGATGGAGCACACTGTTTAGACACTGGCCCTATACATAAACACACATACACACCACATTGGTAGGCTGCATAAAATTAACTAGGTCACTACTATTGGGCATAAAATAAATTAGGGAACTACTATGGGGCCTGGGCCAGTGTTACCATTAGGCAGCTTCTTGCAGCTGCCAAGGGCATCAGCCACTAGAGTGCACCATTGAAGCCGCCTACCGAAAGAATGAAGGATGTCTATGAAGTAGACATCCTTCATTAACCTGATGCAGACCAGACAGCATTTATGAATCTTACCAGAGGCAGTCTCTGCTTTCTCCTTCTTTCTGGGATGCACCTTCCCTCTCCTCCAGTCCTCTTCTTCCCTATGGGTGCCAGCCTGTCACTCATATAGGAAGCTCCACCCCTCTAGACAACACAAGGAGCAACTGCTGAATGGAGCCTGTTATGGCTTTTTGGTAAGGAGAAAGGAGTAGTGTGTGTGTTAATGAGTGCTGACAGGGTTAGTGTATTTTTTGGGGGTGTTAATAAGTGCTGGCAATGAGAGAGTGTGTGTATGTGGGGAGTTTAATGAGTGATGACAGCATGAGTGTGTGTGGGTTAATGCTGTCAGTGTACGTGTTTGGGTTAATGAGTGCTGGCAGGTTTAGTGCATGTGTGGGGAGGTTGATGAGTGCTGACATTTATTGGGGCACAGATGCATGTCATAAATATGTATTGGGGTACTGATGTATGGCATTATGTATTAGGGGCACATCTATGTGGCATACATTGAATTTGGGGATCAACCATGTGGCATATTACTGTATGTGCTGGGGGCACAAATATGTGGCATATTATGTATTAGAGGCATTGATGTGTAGCATAATTATGAATTGGGGATACAGCTGTGTGGCATATAATTAATTTATGACTCAGATATGTTGTATATTATGAATTGGGGTCAGAGTTATGAGGCACATTATACTTTTGGGACTCTGCTGTGTGCCATATGAGTTAGGGCATATCTATATAGTATATCAGAAATTTGGGAGGGCATATCTGTGTGGCATATTTTAAATGATGCACTCTGATGCGTGGCATATTTTGAATTATAGGGAGCAGGGGCGGTAGTGTAAAAAGTTGCCTAAGGCATCCAGATACCTTGCACCAGTCCTGTATGGGGCATCTCATGAACTAGGGCACAGGTTCTCAAACTCAGTCCTCAGGACCCCAAACAGTGCATGTTTTGCAGGTGAAACTGTTTGCTGCACCTGTGGATCTTTTAAAACGTGTCAGTGACTAATGAATACACCTGTGCACCTGTGCACCTGCTGGGTGACCTGCAAAAAGTGAACTGTGTGGTGTCCTGAGGACCGAGTTTGAGAACCACTGAACTAGGGCACTACTATTAGCATAAGAATAACTAGGGCACTACTATGAGGCATACAATGGACTAGGGCACTGCTATGGGGCATACTGTAAAATGAACTAGGGCACTACTATGAGGCATACAATGGACTAGGGCACTGCTATGGGGCATACTGTAAAATGAACTAGGGTACTACTATGAGGCATACAATGAATTAGGGCATTGCTATAGGGCATAAAATGAACTAGGGCACTACTATGAGGCATACAGTGAGTTAGGGCACTACTATGAGGCATACAATGAACTAGGGAACTGCTATGGGCCAGAAAATTAACTAGGTCTTTACTATGGGGCAGAAAATAGCAGTTTTTTGTCCCATAGTTGTGTTAAGAGAGCTGTTTACACACCTATCTTTACAACAGACAGCTGTTGTAAAGAGATGTGTGTATCTTTTTAAATGTTGCAATGGGTCTTCTAGTTTTGCCCATGGTTATGACCTAGACTTTCCTTACCATCTGCATTATTCATGTCATAAATTTGGGCTCAGCACAGGACTGAAATAACCCTCTGCAGTTAAGGGGTTAATTTTACCAGTTTACCAAACCCTAGGGTGCTTTGAATGTGAGCTAATGATCTAAGCATTAAGGTAAGGTTCTGGCTCCTGGCAGTGCAATTGTGTTCTCTTGTAATAATACAATTTGTACTGAAGCAGTTAATCCAAATGACCTCTCTCCCTTCTAAAGGGTTCCTCAAATTGGCATATCTTCCTGTCTCAGGATTTCTTCCTTCCTATGGTAAAATCTTAACTGGAATACCCAAGATCCACAGTAAAATTCTTGTGTTCCTTGTTAGTATTGTGAGGCTTTTTATGTAAATCATATTATTAATAGATAATAATCTGGTGCATCTGGTAAAATAAATAATAATGGTTACACTGCATGTGCATAACTCTCACAAGATACAGCTTTTCACTAGTCAGCACTTACAGAGTGTTGAATATAATATTTATTTATTATTATTACCAGTTATTTATATAGCGCACACATATTCAGCAGCGCTTTACAGAGAATATTAGGCCATACACATCCGTCCCTGCCCTAGTGGAGCTTACAATCTATATTCCCTATCACATGCTCACACACACTAGGGTTAATTTGTGTTGGCAGCCAATCAACCTACCAGTATATTTTTGGAGTGTGGGAGGAAACCGGAGTACCCGGAGGAAACCCACGCAAGCACAGGGAGAATATAAAAACTCCGCACAGTTAGGGCTGTTGTGGGAATTGAACCCATATGACCTCAGTGCTGTGAGGCAGTAATGCTAACCATTACACCATCTGTGCTGCCCAGACAATATACAGTCAGGTCCATAAATATTGGGACATTGACAGAATTTTCATATTTTGGCCTCTATTCACCACCACAATGGCTTTGAAATGAAACAAACAAGATGTGATTTAATTGCAGACTTTCAGATTTAATTTTTGGGCAATTACATCCAAATCAGGTGAACGGTGTAGGAATTACAACGGTTTCTATATGTGCCTCCCACTTTTTAAGGGGCCAAAAGTAATGGGACAAACTAAACAATCCTAAATCTAACTTTCACTTTTTAATACTGCAAATCCATTGCAGGCAATTACAGCCTGAAGTCTGGACCGCATAGACATCACCAGACGCTGGGTTTCATCCCTGGTGATGCTCTGCCAGGCCTACTGCAAATGTCTTCAGTTCCTGCTTGTTCTTGGGGCATTTTCCCTTCAGTTTTGTCTTCATCAAGTGAAATGCATGCTCAATCGGATTCAGGTCAGGGGATTGACTTGGCCATTGCATAACATTCCACTTTTTAGCCTTAAAAAACTCTTTGGTTGCTTTTGCAGTATGCTTCGGGTCATTGTCCATCTGCAATGTGAAGCGCCATCCAATGAGTTCTGAAGCATTTGACTGAATATGTGCATATAATATTGCCCGAAACACTTCAGAATTAATTCTGCTGCTTTTGTAAGCAGTCACATCATCAATAAATACAAGGGAACCAGTTCCATTGGCAGCCATACATGCCCAGGCCATGACACTACCACCACCATGCTTCAATGATGAGGTGGTATGTTTTAGATCTTGAGCAGTTCCTTTCCCTCTCCATACTCTTCTCTTCCCATCACTCTGGTACAAGTTGATCTTTGTCTCATCTGTCCATAGGATGTTGTTCCAAAACTGTAATGGCTTTTTTATATGTTGTTTGGCAAACTCTAATCTGGTCTTCCTGTTTTTGTAGCTCACCAATGGTTTACATCTTGTGGTGAACCCTCTATATTCACTCTTGTGAAGTCTTCTCTTGATTGTTGACTTTGACACATATACATCTACCTCCTGGAGAGTGTTCTTGATTTAGCCAACTGTTGTGAAGGGGTTTTTCTTCACCAGGTAAATAATTATTTTGTCATCCACCACAGTTTTTCCGTGGTCTTCCGGGTCTTTTGGTGTTGCTGAGCTCTCCGGTGCATTCTTTCTTTTTAAGAATGTTTCAAACAGTTGATTTGGCCACATCTAATTTTTTGCTATCTCTCTGATGGGTTTGTTTTGATTTTTCAGCCTAATGATGGCTTGCTTCACTGATAGTGACAGCTCTTTGGATTTCATATTGAGAGTTGACAGCAACTGATTCCAAATGCAAATGTCACACCTAGAATCAACTCCAGACCTTTTACCTGCTTAATTGATAATGAAATAGCCCACACCTGTCCATGAAATAGCTTTTGAGTTGATAGTCCCATTACTTTTGGCCCCTTAAAAAGTGAGAGGCACATATTGAAACTGTTGTAATTCCTACACCGTTCACCTGATTTGGATGTAATTACCCTCAAATTAAATCTGAAAGTCTGCAGTTAAAGCACATCTTGTTTGTTTCATTTCAAAACCATTGTGGTGGTGAATAGAGGCCAAAATATGAAAATTCTGTCAATGTCCCAATATTTATGGACCTGACTGTATGCTTGTCAGCAAGAGATCTCCAGGTGTTCTAGTAGGTAATGGTGGTTTATACTGAAATGTAAACTCTTCATAGTGGCTGTGTGGTGGTGTCCCAGTGTTGGCCCTGAACAATTTGGTCCCTAGACAAATAGATGCCACCTCCACTGGAAACTGGATAGCTTCACAGTGCGTGCACAGCAGAAAGAAATAACCTTTGAGTTGAATGGAGCACCAGGGAGTGACACCAGAGGAGCGTGTGTTGATCTACTCCAATCAGGGCTCAGCACAGGCTTAGACCGACCTGCCTGGTGCTATGGTGCTGCTCGTTCTCCATTAGTGAAGCAGCCTCTGCCCAGCTTGTCCCTGGGCAGCAACCTCTGGGTCTGTGTTGCCCTAGACAAATGTTTAGGTTGTGTATGCCAAGAGCCGGATGTGTCCTTCTCTTTTTCTCAATCTTTGATGGTTCTCAATCTATCTTTCAGACACTATTGTCTCACAAACTTCACTGTCTCTGCACAGACAGGGATGGACATTGACCATCGGTGGATGCGAACCATGAATGGTTTGCATCTAATGCTGATTGTTTTAGTAGTGAATGATGGAGGTCTTGTGGTGGAAGTTCCCATCTTTGTGTATACATGGTTGTGACTCCTGTCATCTGCATATTTTTCTGTCCCCAATCATCGATGGCTTTTGCCTGGGGGTCTGAAACCATTAACCATTGATGGTTTCATTGTCTATCATTGTCCATGTCCATCCTTAACCAATACTTTTCTCTTGACAACTGTCTCTCAACTTCCCCAGTTGCCCCTACTTGCTCACTTCCTTCACTTATGCTCCCTCTCTGGTCTGCCCTTACTTGGCTTCTAACTTCATGCTGACTTGAGGGCTGCTGGTGGATGTAGTTTTCCAAGTGCATAGTCCCACCAGCAATAACCGTTGCTATGTAGCAGGGCTACACATGTTTTAGTCTTTGAACACACTAAATCGTATTCTGCAGAACCACCCCTAAAAGCTGGCTGCTGTTTGGCTTGCTAATGGGGTAATGGTTTTAGTTTTAGCAGCTTTTGCGGTTTACTTATTCTCATTCATACGCTTTAATTTAATTTGTTTATCATTGAGGCAGCTTGAAAGTCTCACACTGACACTGCGGACCTCATTCAAAGATGGAAGTATACAGAAGTTTTGTTCTTTTTCAGGTCACAACTTACTGTACTCTCTTTTTTACTGTGAATGCATCTTTTTGTGATGCATATCTTTACTTTTCAAATTTGTTTGGGATGGGGGAGTCTATCCATATGTTTGTTAGTGTGGACTTAAAAAGAGTTGTAATTTTATATTTACATCTGGTTAGTTTTGCATTCACCAGGTTCTAAACTAATTGGCATTGATTGCATTCTTTGGTTATTTACTGTAATGTGTATTCATTGTGTTAATCTACACCTCCTATCACATTCTTGATGTATCTACTTCTGTTGCATTAATGGGAAGGGAGACACATGAGTTACCTATGCAGTGTTGATTGCACCTTGTGTTTGGTGCCAACTCTGAATAGGTCGCAATATGTAATATTTTTTATGCTGTCGTATTTAATGTTTATGTTTGCATCCAAGGGTGACTGATGTCCTGTGTGTGGATAGGAGCACTGCGACAAAATAATTGGTGACAAAACAATATATAAAAATGAAATATAAGAGTACTTTCTACTTCCATGAAAGTGTACATTTTAAAGGTCATTTTTTATTTTATTGGAGAGTAAATTGGTTTATAAAACACATGCAGTAACTTCGACTCTACAATGGCACAAATAAAACTAAAGCAACTTGAAGAAATATAATAAAAAAGTCTCTTGCCAGCAGTAATACAAACTACTTGTTGCTGGTTATAGTCTCTGACCTACATGAAATGAGTGACAAGAAATTCTGTAGTTTATATTTCTTCTTAACAAATTTAGACCCTCCCGCAACTGGGATTTGTAAGAGCAACCTTCTGTCTTTTTTAGGTGTTAATTGAGATGGGAGCGCAAATGGAATTTTTTTAACATTTAATAGAAAATTTACATTGGGTAAAATGAAGTATAAAATTAAAACTAAAAAATTAAAAGCATGGACTACACAATGGTATAAGTACTGTATGGACCTCACATCAACCTCAAATCTGCATAAATAGTGAGATCAGAAACATAATAACAAACATAATAAGTAGCAAATTTGCAAGAATGGTGTACACTGTTACTAATGCCTCAAATGATTAGTGTTGTGATCGATCACTTGAAAATATGGATAATTCAGTTCCCAAATGGCATAAAAACAGGATAGACATGGTTAGAAAAGTTCAAACCATGAACCAGTGCTATCCTTAGAGATTTCCCTGCACTTACACGGTAGTAAAAAATATCCAGAAAAACCCGGTATAATAAAAAAGGTTTGAGCCAGTAAGAGTGGTGTCCGTCACTTTAAAAAAAAAAAATCAATCAGTGGTACTTAGCTGTTTGACGGTATTGTTTGACCATCTGTGTGAGCCTGATCGATATTCCTCCCGGTCTCGTCCTGATGTAAACAGAGGGCAGTGTCTGGAATGCCGCTCTGAAAGGTGGCCGTGTGGAGGGAATCTGATCACCCAGTATGTGCTGGGAAGGCTCTCCCCTGTTTTGTACGTGTGTGTGGTAAGACAGGGATGTGGAAATCAGTCTGCTACCACTCTGAACCTGCTGTGGGGATGCAATGAGGCCGACAATGAGACAACTCGTGGGGAGTCTGTGTTGTCTAGTGCGTCAAGTTTTTTATATGAAATAGAAGTAAGTGTTCTAGAAGTAAGTGTTCTAACGCATTTCTCTGCCCAAGATCATCTGGCAGTTTCCTCTTTAGGTGTTACGCAGTTTTTCATGGGTACAGAAACTGACCTGTATGGCCATGTACAATGATGTGTGGTTACTGCTAAATTCTAATTTATAAGTGAACTTTTTTCATAAAAGAACTTATCACGACCAAATGGTTTTTGATTGTAAAAACTATTACAGCTTTCATTTTATTTTTAATTGCAGGTCTTTTTTTATTATTAACTTTTTGAAAACCTGAGGGCAGTGGCATCACTAGGAGTGTGCAGGCCATTATGGGTGACATCATCCGAGGGGCTGACCCCAATGTAGCAAAGATGCTTTACTATTTTGGTGTCACCCCCTCGGAATGTGTCACCAAGCAGAGCTGCAGTGGTGATGGATGAAGGACACATGTACACAGGGCCGGCTCTAGGGGTGTTCGAACAGTGCGGTCGCACAGGGGCCCCAATTTCAGTGGGACACTACTGTATATATGTGGAACCATAGAGGGGACAGTATGGGGGTCCATCACCATCTTTCCACCAACCCTAGCCAGTTGGCACCAGGGCTGGTTCCCCAATGGGGCCCAGCTGGTTCATCCTGAGTCTGACCAACTCTAGTGCTGTTGGCTTCTCCATACCCCTGGTGGCAATAGGTATGAAGATAATGTTATTTTTAAAATAAAATTGTTATCTTTTTCAGGTGCACTGCTGGTTCCAGTAAGCCTTTCAGGACAGGACCACATGTGCCAGTATGCCCAGGCATCTAGGGCCCTCTGGTACTGTACCTGTAGACAAATGACAGGGGGCACACACCATAAAGAAAAATATTTTGGTAAATAAAGACTCCACTCGTTTCCAGTCAATCATGACCACCTCACAGTTCACAATATTGTTTTCATCCGGTTTAGGCCCAAAATTTGCACCAAGCTAGCTGGCTGACTAAGTGGCAGCAGTGGGCGGCACAAACATATGGCAGTTCAACTTCCAACATGGCACATCAGAAAACAAATGTTTTTATTATTCTTATTTAGGTGTTATGCAGCATTGTTTATAAATCATGTACTTGTCCTGCATTGTCTGTACTGTTAATAACTGTTGTCTTGTGTGCTCATTTGTTTCTGTACTTTGTAAGGCGCTGTGGAACCCTTGTGGCGCCATATCAATAAAGGATAATAATAATAATAATAATAATAATAATAATAATAGTAATAATAATAATAATTTGGGATCGGTATGAATTACTGCCGGACCAGTAGCAGTGAAGATACTGACTGCTGAAAAGGTAAGTATAAGCTAACCCTACTCCCCTCCCTAACCCTCCTAATGGGGTGCCTAACCCTAACTTCCCCGCATAGTGCCTAACCCTAACCCCCCCTAAATGCCTAAACCTAACCCCCCCATCCCCACAGCCTAAACCTAAGTCTCCCGGGGGGGTGCCTAACCCTAACCTCCCCCCAGGGGTGACTAACCATAACCCCCCCCTTCCCCTAGCCTAACTCTCCTGGGGGGGGTGCCTAACCCTAAGGCCCCTCTGGAAGCCCCTACCCTAACCCTCCCCCATGCGGCTGTCCACGCCCGCTGCCCGGCTTACCTTCGTTCGGTATTGCTGGTGTTGGGCTCCCGGCGTAGGTATTATGACAGGCGTCGGGATTTCTACACCTGTCATTAGTCCCCTGACGGAATTTGACAGTCGGGAAGCTGGCGGTCAGCATTTCGACCATCGGCTTTCTGACTGCATCCCCCTCATTTACCCCTTTATTGCTTTCTCAATCCAAGGGGAAAGGTCCTCTCTGGTGCCTGTAGGCATTCCATGGGGTCTTGGCAAAAAAAAAATCACATCAGGCAACACTACTTGTCCTTTCAGGACCTCGTCCACTACACAGAAGATGTATGTATTTATGTTTCCAAATGTGTATTATAGAGATAAGCCCAAGTCCATGTAGTTAGCAGCCGATGTTCATGTGGGCTCTCATTACCGTCTCATAGGCAGTATACTGTGTATATATATATATATATATATATATATATATATATGTCAGCAACAATGTCAGTGTGGTCTCAGTCCATGTGCTATAGCAATCATGCAGCAGTGGGGGACAGATCTGGAGATGAATGAGCAGCAGCATGGTAGTCAGCTTAGAGTGCCGAGCAATAAAATGTAATAGTAGGATAAGGGCACAGAATGAGGGAAAGGTAGCTCACTATCTTGTCAGACAAGCTATAATACTTTTCAGCATTGAAGGAGCCTGTACATAAGGTGAGGGTGAATGTCATAAGGTTTAGTAATGCTTAATGTATCAGACAACAATTTTTTTCCATATTTCTTGCAGATTATAATGGACCTCCTTGACTACTGGTACACTACTGTGACTAATTGCAAGCGATAAAGACTGTGGGTGATGACCACAATTCTTGAAGAATGTACTGTGTGGTCTCAAGGGGTATATTTACTAAAGTGCGGTTTTATAGAAGTGGCGATGTTGCCCATAGGAACAAATCAGATTCTAGCTATTATCGTCTATAAGGTTCTAGATAAATGTTCATTAGAATCAGATTGGTTGCTATGGGCAACATCTCCACTTCTAAAAAGCAGTACTTTAGTAAATATACCCCAAAGAGTGCTGAGAATTATTACAGGCAATTTCAACTAATGCCCATTGTTCAGCACAGTGTTTTTTTCTGCCAAATGCTGTAAATGCATAGATATTTTTTTAAACACTGGTTGACTTTTTCCATTTGCCCATTTGTTTGAGGATGGTACCCGGAGGATAGTTTTGATTCAATTCAAATTATTTTACAAAAATGTTTCCACCGCTGAAAAGTGAACTGTAGTCTGTGGTCACACATTATGGAATCTGGACAGCCATGAAGCCTATAGTTTCTTAGTTAATAGGTCAATTGTGAATTTGCAAAAGGACGAGTCTTTGTAAATGATGAGAGAGCTCAAGAATTTTAGATTGCATAATTAAACATCCTTCTGAAAATTTTTTAGTACCTTTGCTAAATGGTTTGTCTTATCTTTTTATATTCTATAGGTCACTTTTGAAATCCATTTCCGAAGGACAGAAGGAGTGACTGTAGCAAACGTTTTCTCGCTTATATAACAGGCACAGACTTTTAGGTGATCTAGTACTTTCTAAAACTGCCTTCATAAGACATACTGTATGCTTTTTTATGCTTGGTGCCTGGCTGACAAGTGAGAGATTTTTTGGTTGTGAGTGATGAAGGAGAGTGAGGAATAAAAGGATGCCACCCAGCCAGTTGACTTGAGGGACAGTAGGGAGGGAGATTTTATCAACTGAAAACAAGAGTGAGGGAGATGAGGGTGCTCCAAATGGGGAGGAAACAATGAGTTCAGTCTTGGTCATGTTTAGTTTGAGTAAGCACTGGGACATCTGGGATGAAATGGCAGAAATACAGAAAGAGACATGAGAGAAAATGGAGGTAGGGAGGTTAGGGGAGAAAAGGAATATTTGACTGTCATCAGCATAGCTGTAGTAATGGAGAACAAATAAGCTGATGATGTTTCCAAGAAAGGAGGTGCAAAAGAAGAACAGCAAAAGCCTATGGATAGACCCTAAGAAGATACCAACAGATAGAGGATGTGCAGAATCAGACAAATACTGTTTGTGAGGCAATAATTTATTAATGAGATGACAGGTTCATGGAGACCATTGAAAGGTTTAAGAGAATATAAAGTGAGAAGTGACCATTGTCATTAGTGGTTTTGAGGTCATTGGAGACCATGGAGAGGGCAGTTTCTGTGGATTAGAGGGAAATGAGATTGTAGAAGGTCAAGAAGGAAATGGGTGGAGAAGAATGTCATTATTTTGATATAGATAATCCTATTTAGGAAGTTGAAGACAAAGGGTAGGAGGGATAGGGCAGTAGTTAGAGAAAGTTGGGGTCAAGTAAGGGTTTTCAAGGATGAGTGAGATAAGGGCATGCTTGAAGGACAAGGGGACAGTGCTGTAAGAAAGGGATAGGTTGAAGAGATAGGAAAGGTGAGAGCAGGCCTATGGAGTGAAGGAACTAAGAAGATGGGAAGGAATGGGGTCCAGAAGGCAAGTGAAGGTTGGAGATGATGAAAAGATGAAACAGACTCAGTGGTAATGAGAAGGAAGGCAAAATGATTGGATCGGAGGAGATTGCAAGTAGGATACCTTGTGTATGGTATCAATCTTGCAATTGAAGTGAGTGACAAAGTCAAGGGCAAAGAGGGAAGAGGGTAAGGGAAGAGTGTGAGGGCAATGTTGGGAGTTGAGGGTGATGAAGATTTCTGACAAATCATAATCATTGTGACAAGTTATCATCATCAATATACTAAAGCAGATGCCCAGGATATGTCTCCTAACATGATTATATGCACATAAGTTTTCATCTAAATAACACATCTTTACTGAAGTTTGCTTATTTGGAAGCACTCTCTTTCCACCCCTGTTGCACCTTTCTCATTGTAAGGCTCGATGCATCCATAATTTATCCCAGTCTGCAATTGTGCATTTGATACTGTAGATTGAAGGGCTAAATTCTATATATATATATTACATTATCTTTTTGCACCTCAAGTACTAGGCTAGAGTAGAGAAAGTTCAGTACTTTTTTAAGTAGTATGAATCTGCTATGTTAGTCACTTTGGGGTCTATTCATCATCCCTTAAAGTCTACAAAAGTGAGTGAAAATTAAAATTTTCCCCTACTTTTGAAAAAAATAAGTTTTAGGGCTATTCATTAAGCCTGTAACAAAGGAGATATCACTGATATCTCCTGGCTACAATTCTCCCCTGATAATTTCCACAGTCTCTATACTTTTTTTCGGAACATACTGAGATGGTGTACAGCCCCCAATACCATTCCCAAGCTGTCATTTATAAGGCAGCTTGTGCTGCAGAGGGATCTATTCAGATCCCTCCCTGCTGAGTCCTCCCTGCCTGTGGCTACCAGCTACACCTCCAGTCCGTCCAGGGTTCCTCCTACCTCCTGGTCAGTATACAAGCTTTCACCCTGCTGTGGTCAGTATACAGCCTCACCCAGCTCCCGGTCAGTATACAGACTTGCCCCTGCTTCTAGTCGGTATAGCTTCTGTCTGCTCCCAGTCAGTATCCAAGCTTAACCGATTCCTGGTCAGTATACAGGCTTCCCCCTGCTCCCGATCAGCATCAAGGCTCACCCGGCTCCCCGTCATCAGACAACACAGACTGGCTGCAGAGACCAGTGAGGAGCTAATACTACTATCAGAACTTAACAAGCGCTGTAGGCTCTGGACCCAAACACTACTGACTTCACCCATTAGTCTCCTCCGGCTCCCGTACATCAGGGAGCACCGAGACAGGAAGGATACCATCAGTGCTACTAAGAAAACCTGAAGAAAATGACAGAAGGTGGGATTCAGCAAAGAGAGAAATGGGGTCAAACACCCAAAATGTGTTTGACCGCATTTCTCATGCATGCATTCCAGGGCTTGGATTTGGTGGGTAATGCCATCTTCCGATGGCGTTACCCTATAGAAGCCTATGGGCATCTATTTGGAGAGTGCTGTGAGAGGGATCCAATTGGATTCCTACCAGCAGCCCCCACGGTGCACGGAAATCTCTCATTCACAAAGGACAGCTCTTGCCAAGAGAGCTGCCCTTTGTGATTTTCTTCATGCATACCGGTTGTCACTAACGCCAGCATGCATGCGAAGGGTGGCGAGATGCATCAGGGAGAGTGTAGTGTAAGGGAGCTTGCCAGCCCATTTTATTTCCAGCACAAACCTTCCCAGAAGCATACACAGGGGTATAATTACTAAATTGAGAGCTTTTTAGAAGTGATGTTGCCCATAGCAACCAATCAGATTCTAGCTATTATCTTCTAGAAGGTGCTCATTAAATGTTAAGTAGAATCTGATTGTTTGCTATGGGGAACATCTCCATTCCTTAAAACTCTCACTGTAGTAAATATACCCCACAGAGCTTTAACATTGTTGTCAGTAAGCGACTAGTTAAATTGTTAAATTTTAAAGCAGATTTATTAGTGAACCAGTGTGACCTGCAGGCTCTGGTGGAGATAGCACAGCTAAATGGGAAAAGTATCACAATTCCAAAAAGCTCACTCAGCAAAAAAAAAACACCTTTTTGGAAGTGATACTTTAGTTAATGAGGCATGATGAATGTCTACAAAACACTCATTGAACTCGCAGTGAGTTCAAAACATAATTATCACTAGTGACAATTATATGATGATGAATATGCCCCTTTGTGGTGTACTTCATTTGTACAAGCTATTTTCAATTATGTCACATTTTCCATTCAAATGAGACTGTTCCTGTGGTTTTGTATTTTACCAAAGTATGACAATTGATACATTTTAGAAGTAGACATTTGATTAAAGGGTGGGGTACAGATTTCTCCTGTTAACGTTTTTCCATTAGGTATAATATAATTTAATTTGATAAGGGCCATATGTTTATATGACTAGAAAATATTGAATTGAATTACAAAGTTTTATTAAAATTAAATTAATCACACCATAGATTATGGTGGCAGCACAGACGGTGTAATGGATAGCATTACTGCATCACAGCACTGAGGTCGTGGGCTCGATACCCACTATGGCCCTAACTGTGTGGAGTTTGTATATTCTCCCTGTGCTTGTGTGGGTTTCCTCTGGGTACTCTGGTTTCCTCCCAAACTCCAAAAATATACTGGTAGGTTAATCAGCTCCCAACAAAAAGTACCCCTAGTGTGTATGTGTGTGAGCATGTGGTAGGGAATATAGATTGTAAGCTCCACTGGGGCAGGGACGGATGTGAATGGCCAAATATTGTATAAGCGCTGCGGAATATGTGTGCACTATATAAATAACTGGCAATAAATAAATAAATAATAAATGATGATTGCAAAGCTGTTTAATAATCCATAAAACTTGTGTTACAGTCAATTCATATATTTGTGTGTTTTAAGAGAAACTTTGTCCATTTTTCAACAAAGTATTTATATAATATTATATATATTATTCCTCTCATTTGGTATGCTAGATTAGTCTGCCTTAACTTCCATAGAGTGCAGTATCTCTCTGTGCCAAGATCCTATTTGAAATTATTTACTTAAATCTTTTACCAGACAGGAGATGAAAGATTAATTCTTGCAAAACCTGCAGAATAGACAAATCTTACTGTTTTTTCCTCCTGTTTTCCTCTGATGAATCTAATGTTTGACACCATCCATTGAGTGTTTATTCTGTATGAATTTGGATACATCATGCTTCAATTACTTTTGTTAATACCTTTCTATTTCTGCCAGGATTTGGGGCTTTTCAGCTGTGGTTTTGCCGTAGGCTTTAAATCGGCAATGTTTAAAGTAAAAAAGGGAGTGCATTGCCTTTTAAAAAAAAACATGTGTTGAAACCCTTAAAAGTAAGAATCTCCAGTTGATAAATAAACTCTTTGGAGTGCTTTTTGTACTGTGGATTTATTTTTTGCTTTAAGGTTTAATATGGTTTAATATGAATGTTATTAGTTTGTTTTTGCTTTTAATATTATTACATTGTTTTGCTTCTTATTGTGAAAGTTTTTAGACTGTAATAAAATGATGGAAAATTGTAACTTGGGATATATATGTTCCTCCAATTTACATAATATATCAACTATGAAATGTAATCTTAGGCTGGGTACACACCTAAAGATTTTCTGTCCAACCATCCAACTAGTTGATTGGTTGGAATGAAAATCTGGTAAGGTATGAAAGCAAATGACGATCAGCAATTTGCTCCCAAATGCAGGAAAATGGACAAAAACTGTTGTTTGAACAAATTGTTTAGATAAAACATTTAACAAACTTGTCTGAACGACCATTTTCATCTGTTTTCTGGCATTTAGGAGCAAATTGCTGACCATCATTTACTCCCATATGTTACCAGATTTTCATTCCAACCAATCAACTAGTTGGATTGTTGGACAGAAAATCTTTAGGTGTGTACCCAGCTTTACACTGTTAATAGCTATAGGTTGGACCTGATTTGCTGGAGTTGTGCATGATGAAAACTCCATTTAGACAGCATGTGTTTTTGCATGTATAATATTGGTTGAGCTTATTTCCCCTTCATTGTAAGTACCTAGAAGTGAAGTTAGGTGAGGGTGGAAGTGCAGTTCCATGTGCATAAAAGCCACCAAATGAAGAAATTTGTCCCCTTGTGGGCTTGCTGCGCTTTGGGCATGGTGGCTTGCTTCGCTCGCCCCAGGTTTCTATTCCTCTCTATGTCCATGTTGATAGTTGGGAATGACGTTAGACAGTAACTGATGACATCAGGTTCCGCTCCGTGAAGGGCATCTTGATACTGCCATATAATAGTAGGCAGGTAACAGCTTACAAACTATCATCATGTACATTTGGCCAGTTTCTAGGAAATAGATCTACTCTCAACTGTTGGGGGTAGTTATTAATACTGGTCCTTGTAGACTCATGGAAATGCTGGTGCATAAAAGTTGCCTTGTGTTTTGTGGGTTGTTTGGTAACAAAGCCCCATTCGATTATACAGATTACACAGCCTTATGTAAAGATAGAGCCAGGCAATTAGATCTTTTGTTTGTTTGTAACTCAAAACTGGCTATGATCCGTTGCACCAAATTTTCTGTTCTTTGCCGTGTACATCTATCTAATAGCACTGATTTTACACATGTTTGCTTACTTTCTGGGAATGAGGGTGATTCCTGAATTTAAGGAAGCTGTCCTGGACTCCCAAGAGATTATTTCAGCCTCCCAGATGCACCACTTGCTCCAGGGACCTGATACTATAGCTTGATAATGCCAGTCATGACGAATCATATAATCAATGTCACAAGTCTTTGAGTAAAAAGAGTGGGGCCAATATGACATGATCACCTGACCACACCACACATCTCCCATCTACTCCAGCCCACCTGCTTCTTGTAGAGGGCATTATTAAGAAGTTGGCAAGTATGGTTTATTGTCCTATCTACAGTATTCCTATCTACAGTATTGTTAGAAGTAGAAATGTGGGTGGACCCTCCGTGTTTTGGTTTTGAATCTGGATTCATTTTCGTGTTTTGGATTTGGATAAAAATTTATTGAAAATCAATAAGTATCTATAAAAGAGCTAAAATATACAAATCCAAAACCCAGGTTCAGTTTTTAAATCCAAATTCCGAACCGGCAATAGATCTGAAATGGGACTCGGTTCGAACCGGGTCACAAAAGGGAATCAGAACCTTGACCTGGTTCTAATCGGAACCCCTATATTTGGTGTAATCGGATTTCAGAAATCTGGACTCTGGTGACTGCTGGTGTCAGTGCTTTGTTAATCTAAGCCTTGATAAATAGCATATGGCTGTATAGTTTCATGTAAAATCTTTGTATCCCTTTTTATTGCTCATGCAGTTCAAATTAAAGCTCTTCTTATACCCTTCAGTTATTGTGTTGAAAAGATTCTTCATTTGGAATGAAAGCAACATCTTCAGCTGTTTAGATAATTAACTTCATCTGGTGGCCAGCAATGTTAACAATCACATCATATGCCAACACTTAGAGAAGATGAAAGGAGACCCTGGGGCACTACAAGTGCAGTTTAGAATACAAGGAAAATACATTCGGAGTACTTTGTTGTATCATCTTAGTCTATAAAATGGTAAATTATATATACCATTGCTAAACTGAATGTGCTAAAATATGTGACAATGTCATTTAGAAACTTTATTAGAAAGTGTCTCTGACACCGTTCTTTTCAAACAAATTGCTTTAACAATTAAGTGCCTCGTGCTTGAAGGAATAAAAGAAAAAGGTAAGCTTTGTAAGACAACGTGCATGGACCTCCTCAATTACATAACTGCACGAAAATCTCAAATGTAGGAGCATTAGCGTACAACTCTGGATTAAGCACTTTGTTAATATTAATTTTATCAATAACTCACACTGACTATGCTATAAAATATATCGCCTTTGAAACGTTTTTAGAAATGGGGCAATATAATTTGAATATTTATAGGCGTCACCATTTTTTTTTTTTAGAGGTGAGTGCTCTGCTCTGTCTCCATTTGTTTACTTCAGGACAATGTAGGATTCGTGTCAACGCCGAAACAACCTCCAACCCCAAACCCCAAATGCCTACTTCGCATTTACGACTTCTTCCTCCATCCTGTACAGACTACAAAGACAGGACATGCCCATGAGTGACTCATTTCACAGAGAATGCTCAGACATTACATAGTACCCAGTGATGGTGGCACAATGTACTATCTAGAAGAGCCACTGCCATCACTGGCTAGAGACAAGTGTGTGCTGCACCACTGTGCAAGCAATATCTGTATTAACCCTATATGTTCCTGGCTGCCTCTGGACATACTGTACATACCGGCATTGTGTACACTGCATTAACCTTTTGTTACCTGCAGACCTGATCCTAACAGTTAATAAATGTTTTCCTGGTTAAGTATATCCATCACACCTGTCTATCTTTTGCCAATATTTTCAGACATTTAAAAATGGAGTCAGCACTTGTAGTGTCCGCTATGTGGCACTATAAATGGTTTAATATCACTACCCTCACCTTACACTGACAGTGTACAGCCATGGCCAAAAGTTTTGAGATTGACACAAGTATAGGTTTTCACAAGGTTTGCTGCTTCAGTGTTTTTAGACCTTTTTGTCAGATGTTACTATGGTATACTGAAGTAAAATTACAAGCATTTCATAAGTGTCAAAGGCTTTTATTGACAATTACATTAAGTTTACGCAAAGAGTCAATATTTGCAGTGTTGACCCTTCTTTTTCTTGACCTCTGCAATTCGCCCTGGCATGCTGTCAATCAACTTCTGGGCCACATACTGACTGATGGCCGCCCATTCTTGCCTAATCAATGCTTGGAGTTTGTCAGAATTTGTGGGTTTTGTTTGTCCACCCGCCTCTTGAGGATTGAAAACAAGTTCTCAATGGGATTAAGGTCTGATGAGTTTCCTGGCCATGGACCCAATATTTCGATGATTTGTTTCCTGAGCCACTTAGTTATCACTTTTGCTTTATGGCAAGGTGTCATTCTCAAACTTTTGGCCATGGCTGTACACATGTATGACTTGCCATCCATAGACCATTGTTAAATTTACACTTAAATATCTGCACATAGCCCAGCAGAATTTCTTTACCCATGACAAGTTTCATGAATAATTTTACTATAGTTAATTGTAAAGTTTGTGTAGCACAGCCGATGGCAGATATATCTGTCCATCGTGCTGTGTGCATGGGGGGGGCATCAGATGACCACTCGTACATTTGCTGCACAGGCCGCCAGGGAGGAGAGTGTGATGAGACCCCCGGCCAGCGGGACCACGTCTAGATGGCAGTGATGGTGGTTCAGTGTGTATGAACAACCATCATCTGCAGATCAGTCGATTTGCAGATATATCTTTCAGGTGTATCCAGCTTATTAAGGGGAAAGTCAGCTGGTCTGCGAAGCAGTGAGAATCTGCCACTGAGGTATATTTACTTACATACATACACACAGGGCCGAGGTAAGGTTTCTAGGCACCCTAGGCATAGCTGCATGATACCACCCCTGCTTCTGGCATTACCCTCCTACCAACCCCTCACATACACACTTGACTCAAGTAACTTGATTTTGAAAATAGCTACAACCCAACTAAGTCAAATGCAGAAAAAATTATTATATACATCTAAGTCTATCATTTTTGAATCGCCGGGACAAAGGCTCCCAGAAGAGCCCATCTCAGCGATCAGTAAGAAGTACAGTGATTGTATGCAATCAACTTACTTTCTGTTTTGGACCTCTGCTACGGAACTGCACAAGTGCTGACGGCCGGTGGTTCATGTGAAAGCAGACAGCACCAGGGAGGGATCTGAAAAAATGTTTGACATTTTTGCATACTGGGGGTGCTTCATTTTTGCAGTTATCCCTCAAAAATAGCGTAGTTTTTCAGAGCTCAGACCTAGGAGCTAACGCCAACTGATGGTGTTAGGTCATTATAGGCTACCAATCCAAATGATTTTTGTAAAGGGGTTTCTCAGATCCCTTCCTGATGCCACGTACTGGTGCATGCATGGCACGATGGCCACACATGCACATAAGGCACGTCAGATCTGTACCCATAAGTAAAGTGAAACCCAAGCTACAGTATCATTTACCCCGTGATGTTTAGCAGGGAAAAATTGATAATATTGTTACATTTGCCTCATAGTGTTATACTGCGTATAACACTTCAAAAGCACTCAGTTATTCTTTAGGGAAATATAACACAAAAGAAATACTGTTGTAAAATCAATTGACAGAATATCTGGAGTGTATGTCAGTTCAAAACTATTTTATAAAAATAGAATAGTCTGGCTGCAACAAGTTTGGAGTGCTGGGAAAATTAATTATTCTGTTTTTTATAGGTAGTACATTATTAATTTACTGTATGATAATACAGTCATCATATTACCATTACTGTCACCCACTTACCTGTCATGCAGTGACTCCACATGGTTCAACTGAGGTGGGAGAGTTGCTGGAGTGATGAGGTGAATCAGGTAATGGTATGATAGCTCTGGGTGATGGTAGGCTCTTTGACCCTCTGTGCAGCTATGCTCCTTGTGGGCCAATAGCTGAGCTCAGAAATGGCAGACCAGTCATCTGCAGGAAGGAAGTGGGCCCTTGCAGCCAATGGCTGAGTAGCAGGCATCAGAGAAGGGCAGGAAAGTAAGTCGGCTGGGGATTGGCACCCGCGCTGCTCCTGTGCTAGTTTGGTTGCTTGTCACAGCTTACATCAATGCTGCCACCAAGCGGCATATACCTGGCAGTACAGTTTGGGGTCTGTGGTAGTGGCAGCTAAGAAGATCCATGCTGCCAGCGCCATTTAAAAAAAGGATGACTCATTCAGAGACATCTTTCATTATTTTTGTTATGTTGCCTCAGCGGAGCCCTCCAGGGGTCAGTGCCCTAGGCAGCTGCCTAAAGCTGCCTAATGCAAGCACCGGCTCTGCATACACACACACTTGGTCTAAAAATGTTGCCCCACATCTCTTTCAAGTTACTATGCTAAACACAGACATAACTGCCAAAGAATTGTGAAGCAAATATTCATTCCTTTAGATCTAGAAAAACAACGCATAAATATATTTTCAAAAATGCAGACTTTAGATCAGCCCTCAAATCCAAAGAGATATATACAGACTGGCATCCCTATGTGTCCCTGCTGACCTACTTTTCACATGACCTTTATTGATATCCCAAATCCATAAATCACATTTTTTTCTCTATCTTTGTTGATAAACCCAAATAATTTTACAATTATGAGATCACTAGCCGTTCCCAAAACTTCAAACCAGCAGTGTCCACAAAGAAGGTGCTGCATTTGTTCATAGCAAGTCACCAGGGAGAATAGGAGATATTATTTGAAATCTGGTCTCTTTGATTCAAGTACATTAATAATTGCTATGGCCTATATCACATGATGTCACATTATTATTAGAGATGTATAAAATTGATTTGTGCTGATTTTCACATGTTTTTTTTTGCAGGGTAACATTGGCTATACGCCCTTCAGCAAAGATTGCAGATATACAGTATATACACGTTCTCCACGCCTTTAATACTCTTACTCCATGAAATGAAATGATGTCTTTGCATGGGAGCTGACCATTTTCAAATCTCAAGAGTTCTTCTGAAAAGTAAAGAATACGAGTTTGTACTACTGAATATTTCATGGTGTAGCATATTTACCAACTCATTAGAATCCCACTGGTCACACGAAACACATCTTCAAACAACATATTAGAACATGGGCAGCAAGGTGTTTTAAAGGAAAATTTTGATTATTCTGGATCCTGTTCAAGCTTCCTGTGACAATACCCCAGTAGATCATAATCAGGTGGAACTATAAGGCATTTGGATATGCTTCCACCATTTGTTGTCCATAAACTGCAGGACTGGATGTCTCATCTTCCTCTTTTTTCAGATGCAATATTCCCATCATTGTATCACTCTCTGGCTGGGAGTTAGGGGGAGAGTCTGTTGGCTTTCATTGTTACATTCATTACCTTTTGCATGAGATTGTCTTGAATAAACTGATACGTTTTTGTCACAGCGCACCGGACACCGGTACAAACTTACCAGGTCCGGCAGCACTGGTCTGCGTCGGGGCAGCGGGCGGGGAGTCCCTTGCGCCCACTGCTAGATGCTGCTTCCTCCCTCATCCAGCATGGTGCAGGCAGCTGCAGCTCCTTATGGGCACGTGCACCGACCTGTCACTGATTTACAGGGCCATACATGAATCCTGGTGATGTCACAGGAGGCGCCTAAATTCAAGCCCTGCCTATGTAAGAAAGTCCCTGGGAGCACTCCAGTGCCAGAGTATAGGCTCCATTACCTTACTCCAGCATTCCTGTGTACTTGGCTTCATTCCTGACCCGTTTTCATCTGATTCCTGGTACTGAGTTTGACAATCTGGTTCTGACTTTGGCTATCCTCCATGACCTGCATACGTCTGCTCCCTGGTACCGTCTTATCTGTTAGGTTTTGACCCGGCTTGTTAACTATGCTGAAAGTGTTCTCCGCTCCATCCAGAGTTCATCAGCACCTGTATAGGGAAACCTATTCTGAGGGCCGCTTCCTGTGTGTCGGATGAAGCCA
Source organism: Taudactylus pleione (assembly GCA_031769625.1). Taxonomy (NCBI): domain Eukaryota; kingdom Metazoa; phylum Chordata; class Amphibia; order Anura; family Myobatrachidae; genus Taudactylus; species Taudactylus pleione. Next base: position 5,081,070 of record JAUIMM010000161.1, read on the forward strand.
AATCCATACCTTCTTGCAAAGGGTCCCTGGAGAAAACCACCAGCACATTAGCCTCCGCACCTTTAGAAATAGGTCTCGCCATTCCCCAAATACGGGTTGCATCCATTATCTACCCGAGAGTTGTGACAGATACTATGGCCTAAAACATGGATGCTGCTGGTAATCTCTCTCCTCGAGATCTGTTGGAAAATCTCCTCACTAGAGTTGAGAAGCAGGAACAAGACCAGGCCCAGATTATGCAGTGCCTTCATATGCTTTTGCAATGGGTCAGAGCTGCTCAGTCACTTCCGGTACAACCAGCTCTGCCTTCTGTGGTGTACGTACAAGCTGCAGGTACTTCAGCACCATTACAAATTCTGAATCCCACAATGTACAATGGGGATCCCAAAGGCTGTCGAGGGTTCCTGAATCAATGTTCCATTCAGTTCGAGGTCCAGACCGCAAACTTTTCCTCCGAGAGAATGAAGATGGCTTATATTGTCTCGCTGTTGTCTGGACAGGCGTTGGAATGGGCTTCTCCCTTATGGGAAAGAAATGACCCTCTGGTCATTGCGGCTCTTCGGAAAAGCACTTTGATAAGCCTGGACGAGTGTCCTCTGCAGGTTGGGCCATGCTACAACTAAAGCAAGGCAATCAGACTGTGCGGCAGTAAGCGTGCAGTTCCGAACCCTTGCTTTGGAATTAGGGTAGAATAATGAGACCTTGGTGGTGGCATTTATGCAAGGTCTGTCAGAGCAAATCAAGGACGAATTGGTGTCCAGGGAATTACCAACCTCCTTGGACGATCTGATCTCTTTGTGTATCCAGGTAAATCTCCGCTACAGAGAAAGAGCACAAGAGAAAAAACAGTCCAGATGCTTCAGTTTCAAGCTTACCTTTCGTTTCACAGCTCCAGCTGAGGCTCCAGAAGAACCCATGCAGATCGGGAAGTCACGTCTACCTGCTGCAGAGAGGGAAAGGAGGTTCAGGAACAAACTGTGTTTGTACTGTGGAGAACCAGGACACCTTCTCTCAGGCTGAGAGATGTCTGGGAAATGAGAAGTCTTAACTGATCAAGGGGTGGTCAGATTAGGTGCATTTCAGCACACCCCAAAGGGAAAAGTTTCCTTCCAGTTTACTATTGATGTGACTATAGTTCTAGAGAAACCCTCTGATGTTACTAAGGCCTTTTTGGACTCTGGTGCTGATGGCAACTTAATCTCAGCCAAGAAAGTTCTGGAGTTAGGTATTCCAAGTGTGCCATTAGAGGCACCACTCTGCACTATCGGAGTGGATGGGAACAAACTTCCTATGGCTACTATTCACTCCAGGATTTCAGACGTTGTCATGCAAGTCGGTGCTCTTCATAAGGAGTTGATTTCGTTTTACATACTCCTGTCAGCAGAAAATCTGATTTATTCTGGGTCCTCCATGGCTAGACAGGCATGCTTCTATTTTAGATGGGAATGAACCTCTTATTCTGTTGAGGGGATCCCAGTGCCATCAGTCATGCTTTCCATCCATCAAACCACCACAGTGTGTCACTCAGAGTTTGGACATCTCCCCAAAGAATCCTCTTCCAGCTTCATGCTGGTCTTTTGAGGATGTATTCAGTAAGAAAGCCGCTAAAACACCTCCAGCTCATTAGGAGTGGGACTGTGCTATAGAATTACTTCCAGGGAAAATACCTCCTCGTGGAACAGTGTTTCCTCTCTTGCTTCCTGAAGATCAGATGGTGTCCGAGTACATCCAGGAGAACCTGGATTGAGGATTCATCAGAGAGTCTAAATTGCCTGTGGGAGCGGGGTTGTTTTTCGATAAAAATAAAGATGGAGGATTGAGACCATGTATAGATTATCGGGACCTGAATGCCATCACGGTTAAGGATCAGTACCTGCTACCACTAATCTCTAAACTTTTTTATCGCATAAAAGGAGCAAAGGTTTTTTTCCAAGTTAGATCTCTGTGGGGTGTATAACTAAATCAGAATCTATGAAGGGGGTTGAATGGAAGATGGCCTTCAACATGCATGATGGTCATTACGAATACTTGGTTATTGTATTGTATTTGTATTGTATTTATTGTTGTCATCAGCAAAACAAGTTTGACAGACGAAATTACATTGCACTTTTTTAAAACAGTGAATAGCAATCCATGGTAAAGGTTATCACAAACAATTTCACAAAAATAATAAAATTAAAATTAACTAAAGAGATACAATCATAGCATTCAACATGCGCACAGCAGATGGAAGAAAACTAACCCTCAAGGGACTCGTACGTGCCCGAAGTACTCTAAACCGCTTTAAAGATGGGAGTTTATCAAAAAATTCATGAAATGGATGGCTTGGATCCGATATGATACCTTTGGTTCTCTTTAGAACCCTAAGCCCATAAACATCATGAATAGTTGGCAACTGCACGCCAATGATTTTGCTGGCGGTCCTAACAACCCGTTCCAGTGCACATCTTTCACTCGCTGTGCAGTTGCCATACCAGATAATGATACCAAACGTCAGAATGCTCTCAATTGAGCATCTGTAAAAGTTTAGCATAGTTACTTTGCTAACTCCCGAGGCCCTCAAACGTCTTAGGAAAAACAAACGCTGTTGCGCCTTTTTAATTAGGGACAGTGTATTTAAAGACACTGTCCCTAATTAAAAAAATGCCTTTTGGTCTAAGCAATGCCTTTTGGTCTAAGCAATGCCCCTGCTGTTTTCCAAAAGTACAACATCTTTCGAGATCTGTTATACAAGTATGTCATGGTGTATCTGGATGATATCCTAATCTCCTCCAAGGATCTAGTGAGTCATCGTGAACATGTATGCAAAGTACTGTCATGATTGCGGACTAACTGACTCTTCTGCAAATTAGAGAAGTGCTCTTTTCGAAGCAAAAGGAGCTGCCTTTCCTGGGTTACATTATTTTGGGCTCTAGACTCCAAATGGACCCTGAGAAGTTTTCTGCCATTGTCAACTGGCCCTGACTGGTGGGATTAAAAGTGATGCAATGTTTTCTCGGTTTCTGTAACTTTTACCAGGAGTTCATCAGAAATTACTCGTCTATTGCAGCTTCAATCACCGCTCTCACCAAGAAGGGCCAAGATACCTGGGTGTGGCCGCTTGAAGCAGAGGAAGCATTTGAATGATTGAAGCAGTGTTTTATCTCTGCGCCTATATTGATTGTGACCTGCCTTTTTTCCTGGAGGTTGTTGCCTCTACGGTCAGGGTTGGGGCAGTACTTTCACAGAAGGAAGTGGTATTCTTGTGGCTTCTTTTCCCACAAGTTTTCAACCCCAGAGAAAAACTATGCCATTGGGGATAAAGAACTATTAGCCATCAAGCAGGCCTTACAGGAGTGGTGATACCTGTTGGAGGGGGCAACATTTCCTGTGATTCTGACCACAAGAATCTTACTTACCTCAGAACCACCCACTGTCTGAACTATCGTCAATCCAGATGGTCTCTTTTCTTTGATCACTTCAATCTGGTGATCACTTACCATCCAGGCAGCAAAAATATCAAAGCTAATGCTTTGTCCCGGGCATTCAGTTCTGCTGAAAAGGATGAAGTTTGAGAGAATAAGCCTGTTCTGAATCCAACTTGCTTTCTAGCGGTAACCACAATGGTTAAAATACCTCCAGGGAAGACATTCGTAGCACCTGAATTTGTGCAAAGTTGTTACATTGGGCACATGATTCGCAATTTTCTGGCCATGCAGGTGTGAAGAAAATTCTGGAATTAATCCTCAGGAATTAATGGTGGTCTACTGTCCATCAAGATGTCAAGGTGTATGTGGCAGCCTGTACTACCTGTGCTCAACACAAAGTCCCACCTCACCAACCCTCAGGAGGTCTGCATCCATTATCAGTGTCTGACCGTGCCTGGATCCATATTTCTATGAACTTTGTTGTCACCAATCTGCCATTATGCTGAGGTTCAAACACTATCTGGGTTGGTGATGGACAGGTTTTCCAAGACCGCTCACTTTGTTCCATTAAAAGGTCTACCTTCAGCTCCAAAGCTGGCAAAGGCATTCATAAGGGAGATTTTCAGGTTGCATGGATTCACTAAAGACATTGTGTCTGACCATGGGGTGCAGTTTACTTCCAAATTCTGGAGGGCACTGTGCAGATGTTTTGGAGTCAATCTGAGCTTTTCATCAGCCTACCATCCCCAGAGTAATGTTCAGACACAGCAGGTGAATCAGGATTTGGAAAAATTGATTTGAATGTATGTGTCGGCCAATCAGGACGAATAGGTCTCCTTGCTGCCATGGGCCGAATTCGCCAGCTGTGGGGTTGGTATCACTTCCAGTTGTCCATGATACAGTTAAACGATTCCTTGGTATTTGCAACTGAGGGTGCCTACAATGAAATTTTATTCAGATTTATTGGGCCATTCCAGATTCTCCAAGTGATAAATCTGGTGGCATATCGCCTAAAGCATCCAGACACGCTTAAAATACTTAATGTTTTTCATGTCTCCCTCTTGAAACCATTAGTTCTGCATTGATCTTCGAGGCACGTGATCCTCCTGCAGCTATTCCAGTAGATCATCAGGAGGAGTACGAGGTAAAGCAGATTTTGGATTCTAGAATATCTTGAGGTACAGTCCAATTTCTGGTAGACTGGAAGGAATATCTCAAGGTACAGTCAAATTTCTGGTCCTGAAGAGCACTGTTGGGTCAAGGCCTCAGATATTCATGCACCCAAACTTCTTTAGAAATTCCATCAGAAGCTCCCTGGCAAGCCATTTGTGGGGTGTTTGGTGCCCACCCCTAGAGAAGGGGTAATATCACAGCGAGCCGGACACCAATACACACTTACCGGGTCCGGCATCTCTGATCTGTGACTGGGCAGCGGGCAAGGAGTCCTCGGCATCCACTGCTAGATGCTGCTTCCTCCCTCCTCCAGCATGGTGCAGGTGGCCGCGGCTCCCTTCCGACCTGTCACTAATTTAAAGGGCCATACATGCCTCCTGGTGATGTCACAGAAAGCACCTAAATTCAAGCCCTGTCTATATAAGGAAGTCCCTGGGAGCACTCCAGTGCCAGAGTAAAGGCTCCATTACCTTAATCCAGCATCCTGTGTACTTGCTATGCGTTCCTGACCTTGGCTTCATTCCTGACCCATTTTCGTCTGATCCCTAGTGCTACGTTTGACAAGTTGGTTCTGACCTTGGCTATTCTCCATGACTTGCATACGTCTGCTCCCTGGTACCATCTTGTCCATTTGGTTTTGACCCGGCTTGTTGACTACACTGAAAGTCTTCCCCGCTCTATCCAGAGTTCACCAGCACCTGTATAGGGGAACCTATTCTGAGGGCTGCTCCCTGTGTGTCAGACGCAGCCAAGTCCATACCTTTTTGCGAGGATCCCTGGTGAAAACTGCCAGCACATTAGACTCTGCACCTTAAAAATAGGTCTCGCCAATCCCCAAATACAGATTGCATCCATTATCTACCCGTTGCAACAGTTTTTTCTCTATGTTTCCTTTTCCTGTTGTGTGAATAATTGGATAACTTGTTTATTATTTTATTGGGAATGATTCCTTTTCATATTCCGTAGTTTCCCGCTCATAGTGGTCTAATAAATACATTGGTTAATAGAGCAAAGAATTATCTATGTGAATAAGTAACCTAATTTTGGTGTGGTATTTTGCACAATTGGAATCTAACAGTGAATCTTTGAGGTTCTATTTTTTGTTTGCAGTTTCACAGAATGGCCATTCCTAAATATATAGATATAAATTCCTCATTTAATTAATAGTCTATGGATATTATTTTTTTCTGCTGATTTTTCTTGTCAATTCTTGATTGGTTTACAAATGACTGTTACATCATACATCTAAAAAACATAGTCAAAATTCGACCATATCTTACACAGGACACTGCAAAAACTCTAATCCATGCACTCATTATTTCCTGCATAGACTTTTGCAATAGTCTCCTAACTGGTCTTCCCAAAAACAGACTCTTGCCGCTACAATCCATTATGAATGCAGCTGCGAGGCTGATCTTTCTCGCCAAACATTCATTGTCTGCTGATCCACTCTGTCAGTCCCTCCATTCCATTTTCTACCGTATTCAATATAAAATACTTACACTCACAAATAAAGCTATTAACCAAACCATGCCAACATACATCTATTCACTCATCTCAGAATGTCTCCCAACCTGACCTCTCCACTCAGCACAAGATCTGTGTCTCTCATCCCCATGCATTACTTGCTCCCATGCACGGTTACAGGACTTTTTTTGGGCTGCACCCACCCTGTGGAATGCCTTCCCATGCACAATAAGACTTTCTGCTAGTCTCCAAACATTCATGTGTTCCCTGAAAACTCACCTTTTCAGACAAGCTTATCAGATTCTAGAACTGCCCACATAACCTTCATAGCTTCCATACCTAATTACATCCCCTTTCACAGTCCACACGTAACCTAACACATAGTCTTTCATTCACATCCTCCTGACCCTAGGCCAACTTTCCAGTGTGACTGGATCAAACAGCTCACCAAGAACCTCTGCAGTCTGGCTGGACCAATTTGCAATATGTAGCACCTACAGTATCCTTGTGTTTCAACACCTATTTCCCTATAGATTGTAGGCTTGCAAGCAGGGCCCTCTCCCCTTTATGTCTGTCTCTTACAACCCAGTCTTGTTCTATTAATGTTGTTTCAAATTGTAAATCGCAACAGAATATGCTGTGCTATATAAGAAACTGTTAATAAATAATAATAATTAATTAGAATTTCTGAAGTTCAGTTGATCTCTAATTACTTTTTTTTTCTTTTACTGTCCTGTTGTAATCCTATTCTCCCATTACATTTATTAAATAAAACCATGCTATTAACATGTTGCCTTTATGTATTCTTTATTGCCAAGTGTCAGGGAACACAAAATTAAAGGACAAAAAAAAATGTAGGACTATTTCCATTTATTATTTCTATCAAACGAGACTTTTTAAGTTAGATTATATACATACTGTATATAATATATATATATATATATAGAGAGAGAGAGAGAGATTAAATAGCACAAACAATCATATTCATAAATTGAGTCTATAATTTTCAATATATAATGTAAAACCACTTAACATACTCCCAATTATAAATATAATTCTTGTGACCAGGATAGCATTGGGGATCTATTCACGCAGGGTGGATCTTACCGCCAAACAAGTGTCAGTTTCTCCATGTATGCCTTGGCTCCTTTTATGGATTATTTCCCACAGTGTAGCCTCCATAGTGCGTCCAGCATGGCTGCCTCACTTGGTACACTCGTGGATGGGATGAAAAATACATGGACCTGATGGTTATGGTGGGATCCTAGTTCGAGCATTAGGACACAACAACCACCCATCTTGTGTTATCTCTTCTAGGAGTGATTATTCCACAATGGGTAATCCTATGTAGTGAGCCCAAGATGGCTGCCTTATCTGGTGGGTGGAATATACAGTATAACCCATGGAAGTTATTACCAAAAATGCCTGCACCTACCCTGTAATATGCTTATAGTGCTTTTTAGGTCTATGTTATTAATTATATCTATGTGGTTTTCTATTTTCTGTAATATCAAATGCTTGTATAATGTACTATGTTCCTGATGTTTGTAAAGCGACTGTGAGTCCTACGGGAAAAAAGTGCTATATACAGTAAATAAAATTATTATATATACAGTACAATAGCAAAAGTAAGTGATATCTGTCTGAATAAATGCTGTAAAATGTAGGAGCTAGCATATTTAATATCTATGTATTATTTCTCTATCACACCAGACATTTGTTGTACTAGTTCCCTTTTCCATATTATGTGTTTCTATCATAGAAAATGATGTCTCTTGTTCTTTAGTGTATACATATTTAAATTTTCATGATCAGGTTGATTAATTTGAATACTTTATATTTTGTGCTAAGTACAGAATGTTTTTTTTATCACTTAGTACTTTCTGAAGAGCATTTGAATTAAGTTTTTTTTGTGCCCTATAAAACTGAGAAAGCTATTTATCTTAAGATAAATGAGGTTAGACTGTAAGGAAGCCATTAATCATACTCATATGACTTAACAGTGGAAATTAACAGTTTATCCTACTGATATCTTTTACAAGAAAATCTACTACTGGATGTACTCAGAATAATGGTTAATGGACCATAAATGACACTCTAAACTTCTGCTTCCCATATCATATATGCAATGCACTAGTACTCAAGTAAAAATGTGAGTGTGTATGCTATCACTGGAAATAATGAATTCTAATGTCAGACCCAGTGTTGAACTAGTACTGAAAATGTATGTAAAGATATTTATATTAGGGATGAGGTGTAAACACTTTGTTCTGTGTCTCTGGTGCATTATAGTTAGGCCACATCTAATGAGGTCAGTGATGGCATTGAGAAGATGTTTAATTGCTTCCCAGTTCCAAATGTGATAAGGAATTAACATCACACTGTATTTATGCCCATTGTTCTGTGCAGAATGAACGCTTGTTTATACTATTAAGACTGTCTGCATTAAGCTTTCAATGAAGAAGACATATGAATTTTAAGTGAGGAAAAAATATCCCAGCTCAAAATTGTAACTCAGATTTTGCTGCTTTAGAGCTCATACAAACGCCTGCTTTTACATTCCCTAGTGAACCATATTTTTTCTGGTACAAACTGTACAATTCCAATGTACAGGAAATACAACTTAATCAAAACTTCAGAATGAGATTGTTGATGCGTGTAAAGAACGCTTCCAGAGTGCAAAGTGATGAACTGCACACTTTTTTGTTCGTGACCGTGGTATGTCCAGTGGACAGTATGTTTGTTGGCACTGTGGGGTCATTGAATAGAAATATTTTAAAATTACCTTTTTTTTTATTAAAGTGTGTTTAAGCTGCTTTAGAAAACACACCAGAGCTGCATAACACAGGCCGAGATTTACCAGTGTGGAACTACTCTGTTTTCCATTTTAGCTGTAGTTTTATTTAAATGCATGGATGGCAGCATTTGTGAAAACTCTGTTTGAGGATAATAAACTTTTAATATGCTGAATATTGTATAGCAAAGCCAAAAGACAGCTGTTTCTTGATTATAGAGTGGTAAATAAATAATAAAACCACAGAATTTAGATTGTCTTCAAAACAATAAATTTCACACCTGCCATCACTTGACTGTGCTGAATAGTAAAATTATAAACCTAGTTTCCATTACACTTCCCCCACTCAGAAAGTCTTTGCTGTGTGCATTTGGAATTTATTACTTTTCAATCACTTCTCTCCCTTTAGAGGAAACAGATGTAAGCATTTGTTCCCAGGCAATTCAGAACATATTATCTTGCATTCCATCTCATGCTCTCTCCATTCATCCTAATTAAAATAAATATATTTGATGTGAAGTTTTTGCACATATTTTTCTTATGAAGCATACATGTAATAAATCATGAATGAATGATAATAATTATACTAAAATATCTCTATTAAATATTTTTGTTTTATTCAGTAGAACAGGTAGAGTACTAGAGTATGTCATCATCCAGGTATCTTTGGCCCAATAATTCAGTTTTCAAAAAATCTTTCATAGAACAACTCTCTTCCCCAGGTCACCAAATGTTGCTAACCTGGTACAGAGAGTAGCTCTGGAGGCTTGTCCTTATGATTAATGTGTTAGTCAAATAAAAAGGTGTCAAGTGTACTAGAGTGCTCAACTATATTTTATTTCTACATGTGGACTATTCATGGCATCAACTACCTTTTCTATTAATAGATTAAGGGGTATATTTACTAAGGTGTGATGTTTTAGAAGTGGAGACTTTGCCCAGGTGTGTATCTAGTGATTCCATTGACCCTGGCAATGTAATGGACTGGTGCCCCCCACCCCCCCTATGCAGTGCCCCCAATAGTAATCCTATAGTAGTCCTCCATACAGTGCCCCCCAGTAGTAGACCCCAGTAGTATTCCCCCCTATACAGTGCCCCCAGTAGTAGTCCCCCCTATATAGTGCCCCCAGTAGTGGCCAGCCCCCTAAATGCCCCCAGTATTGACCACCCCTATACAGTGCTCCCAGTAGTTGCCACCCCCATAAATTGCCCCAGTAGTGGCCACTCCTATACAGTGCCCCCCAGTAGCGAGCACCCCCCATAAAGTGCCCCAGTAGCTGCCACCTCCTATTTCAGTGCTCCCCCTGTAGTGCCAGGCTTACACACACACACACACACACACACACACACACAAACACATACACAAAGAACAAAAAAAAAATTCAACTTACTTGATCCCTGCTCCTGACGCGACCGCCGCCGTCTGCTTTGAGTCCTGGCCGCTCTTCTCCTGCATGGGAGAGACGTCATTATGTATGATGTCTCTCCCATCACATGCTGCGGGGGCAGCCGGCACACGGAGCTCATTAGTGAGCTCCAGCCGGGTCCCTCCGCAGACGACGCAGCAGCAAATGAGAGTCTGTCTGACTCTCATCAGCTGGCTGCTTTTACAAACACCGTTTGTAAACTGTGTAGGGCAGACCGCTATCACTGCGGTCTGCCCTACACTTGTGGGGCCGCGGGACTTGTCCACCCCTTGGCTACTGGTGGCACTGCCGGACAGCGCCCCCCCTTTGGTCGCGCCCCTGGCGAGTGCCATCCTGGCCAATGGGTAGATACGCCCCTGACGTTGCCCATAGCAACCAATCAGATTCTAGCTATTATCTTAGAAGGTGCTTTTTAAATGTTAAGTAGAATCTGGTTGGTTGCTATGGGCAACATCTCTACTTCTAAAAACTCTCACTTTAGTAGATTTACCCCTAAGACTCTATCTTTTGATATGCATTTATGTTCATAATTTGTCTCTACTTCTCTAATAGAGAAACAGTGCTTCTGTAATTTAACATGTTGACACAAGCCATTAGGTCCAAACAATAGATGGAGTAAATGCAGTGAAATGCTCACCTATGTTTCTGGCATATTTTTTTTTTCACTGTGTATCTGAATATAATGAACTCATTTAAAATTGAATGTAGTTTCCCCAAAAATATTGTCTATTTGCATATAGGAATCATGAGGGCTTGTTCATATGACGCACATTTATAAATGTATTAATGGCCCTTATACTCTAGATGGAGGCTATACACAGATAATTGATCAATGCAAGTTTTCTCTTTATTTTAACTGTTGGATTGATAGAAAAGAAAGAAGAGAAGAATTATAAAAGAAGGAGGAAGAGGAAGATCACTAACAATTTTTGTGAGTATACAAAGTTTAACGAGACAATGATGAATGGTTTTCAAAGATGGCGCAAAGCAGGCTGGACCTATGTCTAGACCCTGGAAAGTACCACACTCCACGAGACAATGTGAAATAAAAAACATAGCAAATAACTAAGGTATCAAGTGCTAAATTTAGCATCTGGTACCTTAGTGATTATCCTATGTTTTTCTATTTCACTGAGGATATTTGTGTACAATACAGTGGAAAATATAGGAAAGAGTGAGAATTTAAATGAAATTACTTTTAATGTGGCGTGTGTTTTTTTTAATACTTTGCAATGTTGCATCACAGGTTCCATGCATGCTGCTGCTTGTAGCTCTCTAAGTGCTAGTATGCTCTTGTATCCATGGGTATACTGACACATATAGTTCTAACAGAGCCAGCATGCTATCCAAGCAGTTTATGGCTGTTAGGGCCTGTTGGGACAATACAATTGTTTTTTTTTAGTATTATTAACACAACACTCATGGAATAAGCCCCAGTGCTATCAGTAGGGGGCTGTTTTATTATCTGGATGCCCGATTCCCACTCTGCAGTAGAATAAAACAGAATTCTGTATTTGAAACTTGGATTTACAACTAACTCTAGATAGTGCATATTTTTTAATAATTACAATATATTTTCTGCCAAAAAGATATATAGGCAGGGTTTTAACTACAAATTTATGGGACATTTACATATGTGAATGTAAACCTGCACTCATTTAATAAACATAGCAGATGACTAAAAACATAGGGGCTGAATCAATGACACGCAAGTTGCCACTCTGGTGGCTTCATTAGATGTGCCTCTCACTTATTTTTGGTGCTTAGCTCATGGAAGTGTGAGAGAAATGAACCTACCATAATTGCTGTTATGTGCACAGTGCGTATACCCAAAGCAGGTCAAGTGTAATTGAATTAGCCCCATAGATGGGGAAAATATTCTCTTTGGGAGTGTACTATTGACCTACACCCCCCCCCCAATAATTTCCAAGATAATTTCCAAGTGCCCTACTTCAGAGATGGCTTTTTGGCATAACATGGATGTCAGGCATTCCTGGTGTCTCCACCAAGGCAACTACACCTTCTAATGTTCAGATCTCATTTATGTTCACACCTGTAGGTGGTCAGTCATGATATAAATGAAGAAACATTTATGGTCCACCTGCTTTGGATGGCAGCACATGGTTTTGAGACCAATAACTTGTATAAATTATGGAAGTCCCTCAAAGTTTTAACTATTGTGATAGATCTGCCCCATTCTCAAATGGTTTTCTGTGTCTTCAGAGTCATCATAGGCAATGTGTAAGCTACTATTAGGAAAACTACAAGCACACTAGAATCCTCATGAACATGACGTATAAAATACTGATAGTCACACAGATCTTAGTGCAGAGAAACAAGAAAAAAACACCAACTGACTAACACTAGTCACTAGTTTTCCTACATTGGTAGATTTGACTAAGAGCTACACATGTACAGAAAGCTTTATAGAGGTTTACTGGGAATGTCCAGGAATCAGGCATTAGTATTTAAATACAATAGTAATAATAGATAGATAGATAGATAGATAGATATATGTCTAGCTGATGACCCTAAGGGGCATGTATATCAATAATTACAGAAATGTCATGAGACATTCTGACATATTTGCTTGATCGTCATGGCGTCATCTGTAAAAAGGTTGTCAGTATGTAAGAATGGTCTTCGGCTGGGACAGCTCTTCCAAAAAAAGCTGTCCCAGCAGTACAGACTTTTTCTTAATGAATAGCACTGCATCCATGTATCTCAGATGTGATGCTCTATTGTAAGGTGCACATGCCCTGATTGTCCTCCGGGTATGCACATTGTCCAGATCTAACTGGCTGTGTCCACTTGAATCTACCATATATAAACATATGTAAAGAGATCACAAAAACTGAATAGTGAACATAAGTCTCAATACTGCTGCTGTTGTCATCCCTTGGGTATTAGCAAAACATTTAAATTAATGATAATGAAAATAATATTATGTACATAATGTGTAAATAATATTATCTATCATGCTGTCTCTCACTACCTATAGCTCATATGATTGTAAAGAGAATTGGGATGGGAGGTGCATAATGGAGGAGGTGAGACACAGGAGAGGGATCAGAAAAGATCCCTCAATGCAGGCAGTCTCTTAGAAAGCAAGTAACAATAAATATATATATTTTACCATATCCTCATTGTTCCCAGTGAAGGGATAAGAGCAGCAATATAATATTGTCAAATTTAGGAACACAGGAGATATTTGAAATACCATTTGCATTACCTCTTCATACTTTCTATGATTCTTGCTGAAATCTGAAAAAAAATGCTGAAATAGCTTATTTTTAAAATATGCATATAGAACAGAAACTGTGCTGGCAATCCAATTCACTAAACAGCCAATGTATTAAAAAGTAACATATACATATTTATTGAAACATAAATGTATTAATAATAAAATCAGTCTGTGTCTTAGGAATTCTAAACAAGTGACACAATGTTGCAAACCGCAGGCTATAAATATAAAAGTCTCTATAATAAGTGGTTCTGATATCTAAACATAGACTTAGCCATACATCCTACTACAAATATAAAAAAATTCCAATTATCCAGCATGTGATAGCAGCAATAAAAAATTCAGACAATTTTTATACTGTATATTCATCATGTGTTATAAAATAGTGTCCAGTCAGGACGGGAATATGTATATATAATACCAATCTCCAAGTAAAATATAACTTTGCTAGCAGTTTGTAATCCTCAGCAAAGCTAAGCCGACTGAGAGTCTAAATTGTAATGATTTTGGATTGCATATCACAAGTAGTTTTCACCATCACGATATTAATTTTTTAGATATAGCATTATCGGCTAAAGATGGGTATAATATAATGACTGAAACATATATGAAAAAGTGTGGATAAATATCATTATCTTCATTATCAGAGCAGTCACCTCAAGAATTGGCGGAATAATATTCCGAAAAGCCAATTCTTGAGAATCAAACTAAACTGTACAGATACGGACACTTTTGAGAAACAGGTTCCGAAAATATATGGTTCCTTTTCTGAACAGGGATACCCAAATGACATTTTGTAACAGGCATATGAAAATGTAAAACAAAAAGACAGAACCACTTTATTCGAAGAAAGGTCCCTTTCTCGTATTAAAAGAGGTGATGATCTATACAGTGACAGATCAGCCATGTTTATAACTCAATATAATACATATCACCATGATATTAGGAAAATCATAAAAAAAATTCTCTATTCTCAAGTTAGATGAGGTATTAATTTCATCTGTAGAACTGAAAGACAATGTAATATTTAGAAGGGCCGAAAACTTAAAATTAAAATTGGCACCAAGTCTGTTTAAGAATAAACCAACTAATAAAGTAGATAGAAAGGATGAGGTAACAACCTGGCTCCCACAACAATTAGTGGGACATTTTAAATGTGGGAAAAATGGGTGTACTACGGGGATGCAATTGGGAAGCCAGCTGACATTATGCCGACAGCCAGCTTCCCGACTGTCATATCCCGGCGAGGGTGAAATGACCAACATCTAGATGTAGATGCCACTCATTTCACCGACTGGAGACCGGCGCCCGGCATCCCGATCGAAGGGATGCCGGGCGCCGCTAGCGGACAGCCGCGGGGGAGGGAGAGTTAGGTTTATGGCTCCCGTGGGGGACTTAGGGTTAGGCACCCCCCCGGGAGGTTATGGTTAGGATAGGGGGAGGGAGGGTTAGAGTTAGGCACCCCCGGGGGGAGGTTAGGGTTAGGCATCACCTGGGGGACTTAGGTTTAGGCATTGGGGAAGGGGTGGGTTAGGTTTAGGCACTTAGAGGGGGGATTAGGGTTAGGCACTTGGGGGGAGGTTAGGGTTAGGCACCCCCTAAGGGAGGGTTAGGGTTAGGGGGTAGCTTAGGTTAGTATATACTTACCTGGGGACGATCAGGATTTCCAGCGCTGTTGGGCTGCCACTGCCGGGATCTCTTCATCTGTCTGCCTGACACTGCCGGGAATCGAACTGCCAGCCATGCGGCCGGCGGTATTACATACCGATTCCGTACTACGTGTGAGCACACCATGAGAAAAACAACACACTTCGAGTCATATGTATCTAATGAACAATTTAAAATAAAGAAATTTTCAAACTGTAGATCCATGTACGTAATTTACCTCATACAATGTAAATGTGGTCTTCAATACGTGGGTCGCAGCACACTTCCTGTACATAAGAGATTTATGAAACATAGACGATCCTGGTTAAAACAAATAAAATCACATCCTTTATCTAAACATGTAACTAATTGTCAAGGGAATAATATTAAGGATGTGGCATAATACTCATTGAAGTGATTTTACCTACATTAAGAGGAGGCAATAGATTCCAGATATTATGTAAACAGGAAGCATACTGGATTTTCCGACTAAAAACTTTAATTCCACAAGTTTTAAATTATACGGTTGAACTGAATAACATTTGAGGAAGGGATGTAGGGGTCCATTGCTGCCTTTCCTGAGTTTAAATATATCTCGGATGCGGAGCCGTGGACCTTCTGCATCCCAAAGTAGTTTTATATGCTATGGTCCACTGTTGGGTGGTACCGGTTCGTGTGGGGGCATGGCGCGGAGAGCGAACTTCAAGTCTAAATATATTTTGGGCTGTTGCTCCTTGCGTGTTGCCCCCACTGGACGGAGATCACACAGTGGTTCCATTGCTGCCTATTAAGTTAATATTATACTTAAATCGGTTACTTGTAGTTTTATCATGGGCCTTAAATATATAGTATATTGGCGTATGGACAGTTGATATTTATATGTAATGGTGAACCATGTAAGATTCTTATACCTGGTCTATGGACAATTGATATTTATGTGTATATGGTGAACCATGTAAGATTCTCATACCTAGTTAACATTTCAGTGTTAGGGTATCTATACTATATATTATTTATATGGCTACTACAAGATGTATGAAATTTTATTTTTGAATTTAATTAAAGTTTAAAATATTTATTAATATGCATATAGATTATTATGTAGATGTCCTTTATGTTGATGTGTATGGTTAGATGTCATGTGTGCACACATGTATTTATATATATTTTTTTTATATATATATATTTTTTTATACGTATTTATGTATGCACACGTCTTTATATATATATATATATATACAGTATGGTGTATTTTAGCTATATATGGTAGATGTTTAGTGTAGTGGTGGCTCTGATACATATTCCATCACTACATTATATTTATATTTATATTTTGTTTTTACTTTTTATTTTATAATTTATTTATTAATTCATTATTTTTTATTTAATATCTATTTATATTTATTTATTTAATTTATTTGATTTTACTCTATGATATTTGGTATTATTTACTTAATATAGACAGTAAGATATGACAAAGAATGCCATGTAGGGAAACAATATTAGATACCTAAGATATGCATTATAGAGTAACAGTATATATATATATATATATATATTTATATATATATATATATTAAGACATTTAAGAATGTATATAGATGGCTATTTTTGTTCTGAATAAGACCAATGATTTCAAACATATTTGTGATCATTACATAAGAGTATGGCAATGAGTGAATCTTTCAAAATATATTCAATGAAGGAGTAATAACATTCCAAGTTCCTAATTACATTCAGCTGATGGCAATTTAGCTATGATTTAAATAAGGAGGACTATAGCCACACACCACCCACTTCCTGAAGAAGCTGCTGACTACTTTGAAGGTGGAGAAACATGTAGAAGGCTTTACGGCGGCAAGCCGCCCATGTGATCACACTGTGTGTGTCGGCTATCCTTACCGGACACCAATGCTAGCTATTGCCGCTTTGGACTCTGCATGCGGACATACCTCCATGGAGCAGAGGAGTAAGGTCCGACTTCAAAAAACGTTAGTGCACCGCGTATTGATAACAGTAACCAACTGTTAAATGGACTGATACTCCGGTCTCCATATTAACCTGGAGGAGCTCCTATACATATTGGAATTCTGTCTATTTACTGGATTTCAGTACTAATATAGTTGCCTATGTTTTGAATTTCCATCATCTGACATTTCATAAGTTTATCTAAACTATTATAACAGAGAAAGCTGAAAGAGTTGGCAATATTAAGTCATAAATATCCTGGTTATTCCGGTCTCCATATTAATCTGGAGGAGCTCCTTTATACTTTTGGAACTTTGTCAATTTACTGGATCCCAGCGTAAATAGAGTTACCTGCATTATTATACATTTTGTCATCTGACACTTTATAAAACTATCCAGTCTGCTATAACAAAGAGGGCTGGTAAAACTGGCAATACTTAATCACAAATATTCTGGATTCTGAATTATCTTGTAGAAATTTTTTATATTATCTCTTCTTTGAATGCGTCAAAATGTTTGTATTATTGCAAGGTCATATTGATACAATTGTATCTTAAATGTTACTGGCACAGATATATTGGTTACTCTATGATCTGTCACATTGCAGTTGTCTCATCTGCCTAATTAGATTTTAGATTGATTTGTTTTTATTTGGTACTTAATACTGTGGCTATCTATACTTTTATATATTTATATACATTCTTATGATTAAATACTGATTTAATTTATTTATTGAGACAACGCTTCATTGTTCTAAAAGAATTGTGTGGTATGAAATGTCCACACAATTATCACTCAAAGCCTACATTAGAACTGGGAGTTACAGTAACCAGCTGAGTGAGTTCAATGTAGCATAGTGGCAGGCTGTCACTTTTGTAGCCGCTCCTCTCCTCGGTTTGTAGGTGGCGTGTATCAGCTGTAGACGCCCGCCGGCGTTCACAGCACAGCAGCGGCTGTATATTCAAAGAGTCTGCTGAATTAAAAAGTGCAGTCATCACTGAGCGGGAATTGGAGGTATACTGCCAATTGTTCTTTTAAGGGTGGCAGACGGAAGGCTGGCTGGACACAGTGGATGTGGGGAATGAGCAGCTACGAACGAATCTCCAGTGTCTCAATTACCACAGCTATTCTGAGTGATCATAGACTTATTCCAGCTGTCAATGTTTTGTAGATTTGTGTACAATGCTGCATTTGAGTAGGCAACTACGAGGGCTCTGGTGGGTGTCTCAGTACAAATTCTGCTGGCTGATGCATTAGCATATTTTAGCTACTGCGATCCGTGAGTGTGCAGTTGTGTATGCATTACCATTCGTCTCTAAATCAGGCCCATTATACATTTATTTTCATCATATCTAATGGATCAGTCCATATTGCTTATTTTTGAAAGATATTTCTGCTCATATTCCCTTCATATAGTTGACTCTTATGTTACGATGAACTCCAATATTCTTTAAATATACACAACTTATTACATACAATTCAGTTTCCCTGCATAAGATTTGCCATCTGTCAGTATTTCCTGTATCACAAGCATTTTATTTAAAATTGTTTAGCATTATTATTATGGAAAACAAGTAAAGTGGTCATCAGTGTCAGCACTAATTTGTGGAAGGATGTGCAAACATTTTAGTATATTAAAATACTATAAATTTATTTATAGAAGGCACAATGTGCAAAAAAAGCAATAAATAAAGTGACATATGATATAAAGTGCAATATAAGCAACAGTGAACGGGTTCACTAAAAGAGCAACAAATTCATATATAAAGTAACATAGCGCATCGGCATGTATTCCTTGCCCGACTGGGGTCCATATATGAGAAGGTAACCCAGTACATGTAATGATTGCAGTCACTTGGTGAATAAGATTCTCTCACCCTTTAATGGTGCTGCGGAGGGCTAGCCAAAGGCGGCAAGGGGTCCCAGGCTGGAGAGCTCGGCACCACTGCAGGGAGCGTTTCCAACCACAAGTCAGGGGGGGAAATTCCAATTAGCTGGTATGTCTTCTGCTTTACTGCAGAGTTCTAAAAGTTTTTTTGTTGTCCCTATAATCGGATCAGCCCTTAGTTTTTTTTTATAAGTGGCTAGGTCTCCTAGTTGTCTCTCTATCTCTGCAATGTAGTCTGATTTATTAAGAAGGACTACTGCCCCTCCTTTATCAGCCGGTTTCAAAATAAGTTCAGTATCAGCTTTGAGGGATTGGACCACTAGGAATTCCTTCTTAGTGAAGTTGTTTTTTTGGGGTTTAGGAATGTTTCTTAGTTCCTTACTGACTATAGAGATGAAACAATCTATACTACCCCCTTTTACGTGTTTGGGATAGAAAGAATGTGAAGATTATAAGAAAAATTGGAGGATATTGCAGGATGATCCCATTCTAGGACAACATGGTCTTTATATACAAAAAGCAGAATCGTTAAAAATCCAATTAGTAAGAAGCAGTTTGCCAGATAATATCAGAACAGTTCGAAGTAAAGGTTTTCACAGGTGTGGAGATTGCCTGATGTGTAAAACCACTACCAAATCTAACATAGAAAGAAAAGTAGTAAAATTCGAAGTAAATGGAAAAAAATATAAGCTATCGGATTTTATTAGTTGTCATTCATGAAATGTTGTATATATGTCGGAATGTAATTGCGGGCTCTATTATGTAGGGAAAACCTCGAGACCCCTAAAAATTGAATCTGCAGAGCATATCTATAATATTAGAAAAGGTTTAGCCACACACTTCTCCATCAAACATGCAAAATGTGACGGTCAAATTAAAAATTTTCTGGGACTACAACAGGTTAAAGCAAATTGGAAAAATAAAAGTACAGAAAAGCATTAGCCCAGAAAGAAATTAGGTGGATATTTGAATTAAACTCATTGAAACCTATGGGGCAGAACATTGATTTTGAATTAAAATGGTTTTTAGATGAATATTTATGATGTTTATAGAATCTGTTTTTAATCTTATATATTTTTATTTTATTTTACATGTTCCTATCTATTGGAAAAACTATAACATGGATTAAATGAGTATGGAAAACCCCTCCTCTGGTATAGGGTAAGCCTCTGCGGGAATATATAAAATATGACAGTAGATTTCTTGGTTGGAGGAGAGGAGAGTACCACTCTTTAAAATAAAGAAAAAGAAAAAGAGAAAAGAACATATCTTGGAAAAGAATCTAATCCCAACTTCTGAAACCTTTTGCCCAAATTAAAGATGGCGATGGACCACTTGATCAGTTTCTATGGATGCGGATGAGGCTAAGGAAATCCTAACCATCGGATAGATGCCACTTCCGGACTCCTTATGCAACCAAGAAATGTCTCCTTTAGGAAACCAGAAAGATGGCGCCACTAACAGGATGATGCATCACGACGGTAGACGTCATTTCCGGGTAAGAATTCAGGTGGACCGCATATGGAACACGGAAGTTGGAGACAGGAAACAATGTGTGAATGAACTACTGTAACATCAGGGGTATTTAAACCCCCAACTTTGGGAGGTATGTCACCCGTTCTTGAATAAGGTCTTGTGAACCGAAACGCGTTGCACAGAGGACATACCAGCTAATTGGAATTTCCCCCCCTGACTTGTGGTTGGAAACACTCCCTGCGGTGGTGCCGAGTTCTGCAGCCTGGGACCCCTTGCTGCCTTTGGCTAGCCCACCGCAGCACCATTAAGGGGTGAGAGAATCTTATTCACCAAGTGACTGCAATCATTACATGTACTGGGTTACCTTCTCATATATGGACCCCAGTCGGGCAAGGAATACAAGCCGATGCACTATGTCACTTTATATATTGCACTTTATATCATATGTCACTTTATTTATTGCTGTTTACTTTACCATATGTTATTTTATCATTGCTGTTTTTTGCACATTGTGCCTTCTATAAATAAATTCATAGTATTTTAATATACTAAAATGTTTGCACGTCCTTCCTGAAATTAGCGCTGACACCGACACCCACTTTACTTGTTTTCTGGATTTTCTGAAGATTTGTGTTTATCTTCTGGGGAGTTGGTATAACTGCTTTTTATGCTAACGGTGCACCATTTGTGTTATACCATTCTAGCATTATTATTATGACAAAAGTTGCATTACATAATTACCATATCTGAATATTTACTTTGCTTTTAGATATTCCTAACCAAATTTTATTTCTTTGTGGTTAAACTCTAGACCAACATTTTACTGAAACATTCTTGGTAGGTCTTGTTTCTCTAGTAGCAAGAATGATTAATCTCCTATAAATATGATAACTTTGCCAATCATTAAGAGATTCTACTTTTTTGTGGAGATTATTTAAACTTTCCCTATGTGATCAAGCTTGTTAAAAACCCACTGGGACGTCTACTTTTTCTAACTTGTCATATTTTTTTTTATCCAGTAGAAGCTTTCAGGACTAGGTCACAATGGTGGAAATTCAATTAACTCACCCCTGCACTCAAGTGGGGGGGAGAGTAGCCGTTGCAAGTGCGTGTAAACACCGGCAATGTCATCGGAACTCGCACCCGTCAAGACTTGCACTGGACTCGAACATTTTTGATCACAGCCCTGTGTGGCTGGCTAGCATGGTCTTCACCTATAACAGGCCCCAATTCATTGAAACTCAGTATGCTTACCAATATTTGGTTGAACCAAGGACTTGCTTAAGAAACTGTGCCAATAATAAGGAAAAAGGTATCAGCACAATAACTTTAGACTTTATAACATGATTAATACACAGGCAGAGTCAAGTTCAAAACGATTGTAGCTGGTAAAGAGCAAACAGACAGGGTCAAGTTCAGAGAAGAGGTATAAACAGGCAGCAGGATGGATTCAGAACCCAAAGGGGTAATCAATTATTCCAAAGCTAAAAGTCAGGAATTACAGCACACAAGCAAGGTCAGGAACAAGTATGGTCAAACACAGAAATCTTGACAAGAATCCCACCCAGTGACCAGTATACCAGACTTCTACTTGTCATGAACACTAATAATGTGACAGGCCATTATTTGTAGGCTCATTTGTGCCCTGCACTATATAAATCATTCGGCATGCCTATGTGGACTAGCTTTAATTTAGCTGAGTGACTATATGCCAAGGATTGAGTCTGCTACAACCCAAATTATCAGGTATATCTTGGTTAATAGTATAGAATTATGTTTTTCTTTTTAATGCACCAATGATATCAAATACAAAAAGGAGAAAATAAATTATACATGAAAAGCAACATATAAAAAACATTACTTGCTAGAGAGTACATTTCTACATCATAGTATTTAGAAAAGCAAATGTCACACAGGCGAAACATAAATATAGGCAATCAAGTGTAAGTATCAAATAATTTGAATACTGGTCTATTGAATCCTGGTCCCAACACTCGTCCAGGCCGTAAAAGAATTTTTGGATCATTGGTCAGACTATGCAATTTATACCATGTGGTCAGACATAAACTTGTATTATTATTATTATTATTATCCTTTATTTATATGGCGCCACAAGGGTTCCGCAGCGCCTTACATAGTACATAAACATAGTGCACAAACATAGTACATAGACAGTTGAGCAGAACAAGAAAACAGTGTCATACAGTTTAAGACAATGCAATACAAGTACATGGTATATAAACACTGCTGCAACAGAAGCAGGATGGCAAAAGTCACGGGTTAGGTGCTTTTGAGTATAGAGCAGATAATATAAGTAAAGAAAGGATAAGCACAAGAGGAAAGAGGGCCCTGCTCGTGAGAGCTTACATTCTAGAGGGGATGGGCAAACAGACAGGGGTGACACGGATGGGGTAGAAAGTGAGCATGGGACAGAGGGTTAGGATGACAGATGGGTGGATTCCTATTTTACAGTATGTGTGGAAGTCATTTGAATTAAGATTTATGCCACTGACATTCTACTTTAAGAGGCAGTTTTTGTAGGTGTCTGTGGAAAGCCATGGCTGTTATATCAGTTTACGTGAAGTCTGACGGGTAGCTGAAGCCACTTCGTGAAGGGCTATTTAGAGAGTTTGGTTAACGTATAAACCAGCAGTCTCAAGTAAATGTAGAAATTGGTAAAAGTAGTTATTGTAAAGAGATGTTCAGATGTAAAATAATAAGTTGTGATCAAGTGTGAATTCTATAAGGCACATTTATTGATTTGGAGGGTGATGGGAGACATGTGAGGTTTGCAGGATATTTATTCCATAGTATATCCGTTGTCCGTGTGTGGGGCCTGGATTTGGTGATATGTCACCAGATAATAAAAGCAGAAGAATGGAGAAGTACATATAGTTGTAGGTGTGTAAACATTTTTTATAGTGACACAATGAGGCTGTAATAGTCAATTTTTGATGAAAAGAAATCTCATTAGTTTTTAGAGGAGGTGAGTGACTCAATAGGGCGGCAGTGTGCCCAGAGAGGGGAGATGCAGGGAGAGTTAGGGATGTTATATCCTTAGAGAAAATACAAAGGAGGGAGTTGAAAAAAAAGAAATGTGTAGTACATGGTGAGTTTTAGGTTTGTTATTTTTAGACAAATTTTAAGTAATGGTATCTTAATCTGAAATTACCTAAGATGTTGGTCAATGTTTGTTCAACTGTTTGATTAACTGTTATGTAATCACACTTTGTGCATTTAACACTTGGTGTTTTTAACCCCAGCTGCAAACAGCCCCAGCTGCCCCTAGACTGAATATAAGGAGTGGTAACCCTTGATTAAGACAGGCTACAACTGACTCAATTGGCTTGCTGATCAAAGGAGATAACTTGCTCTGAGTTGGAGCAAAAACCAGGCCAGATATATACCATAAACTATGCTTCACTGACCAATACAGACTATACAGGAAGAGAAAAAAAAAAACTATGCAAGAGATACAGTCACATACATTTGAATCCACACACGATAGCAAGCATGAGGTTCTATGCAGAATATCGGTGCAATAAGCAAGATGAGACAGTCACATACATTTGAATCCACACACGATTGCAAGCATGAGGTTCTATGCAGAATATCGGTGCAATAAGCAAGATGAGACAGTCACATACATTTGAATCCACACACGATTGCAAGCATGAGGTTCTATGCAGAATATCGGTGCAATAAGCAAGATGAGACAGTCACATACCTTTGAATCCACACACGATTGCAAGCATGAGGTTCTATGCAGAATATCGGTGCAATAAGCAAGATGAGACAGTCACATACCTTTGAATCCACACACGATTGCAAGCATGAGGTTCTATGCAGAATATCGGTGCAATAAGCAAGATGACTTTTGGTTTGACAAAGTGTAAAATGTAGCTTTCCCATGTATCACAAAATCTTTCTACATGATTTTCTTTGTAAAATATGGTCTCCATCCAGTCCATACGATATATGAAAAACAATTTTTCTCTGTATAAAATAGAGTTTACCAAACTTACATAGATCCATTGCTGCAAAATAGTTTTGTTTCTGCTGCACTGAAAGCTAACAAGAGTTTTTACTACCTTATGTAATTTTCTAATACCTAATGGCCCAATCTGGAGTGAATGAGACATCATTGAAGTCCTGCCTTCCTCCTGACCATAACCAAAAAATCTCAGAACAACTGAGCACTCTCAAAGACAGTGATAGAGATCAGCATCAAAATGGCCACATCAAGGACAAGTCGAGAGACCCATAATACATTTTCTAAGCGGAGACAAATAAATTCTGATGTGGCACTGCTTCCCTCTTGCATACATACACAGGAATCCCCATATTAGCCCTATGGAATAATGAATTATCATATAGCAAAGTAGTAAGTCAAGTGTCAAACTTCTCACATGTTTCTATAAAGTTAGTTTTTTTTTTGCTGATATATTAGTAAGTTTATGTACGTAATGAATCCCCCACTCTACAGATTGGGATAGGATGCCATGCCATCTTGGAAATCTCAGTTCTGCATGAACGGGAGGAGTATCAATAGTATAGACTTTTTAACGGAACAATTAGCATAGATTACTTTATCTATCTGATTTCAATGGATGTCATCTTGGTCATAACCATTCCAATAAAGAAGGTATTATATGAAGCCACAAGAATATGAAAGTACAATAATAGTTATGATATTTTTGAAGCCTTTGTACTAACATGAAGAAATGACAAAATATAATGAAAGTAAATAGATATTTCAAAGGTATAAACTACAGCAAACTAACAGTGACTTGTTTATCATCTATGAATTTTTTATATACAAAAACATTTAGGTCCCAGTTCAGATGCAAGGATGAGAGGCAATTCTTTATCAAATTTGGAAGCTGAAGATCAACATCTCTCAGGAAATTTAATTTGAGGAAATAATAAACTTTTCAATTTCTTTGGTCCTCTTTTACTTGTAGGTACCAGATGGCTGGTGCTAATACATATGCTGACGTTGACAATCTGCACCACTAGCCAGTTGCATCTGATTGGATGATTACAGATTGACCTCTTGACCTGGTAGTATTTCCTTCATTGCTATATGAGATGATTTATGTGTGATGTTTTTGCTATTTTCAGTCATATCAATACAAAGCAGAAGAATGACAGGGCAGTTCTATAAAGGCACGTTTATATTTATTTTAATTAAGCCAAAAGCAAATGCATATACTGCATTCAAAATTGATGTTAAAAAATGTTTTCTGCTTATGACATTTCTATTCCAGTTATAATTTTGCCTAGGCTTATGTGATTGTGTCTGCTTACTGATCTACAGTAGAGGCTTTTAAAGTTATTATTGTAAACACAGTTATCAGCACTCTATTTATTAGTATACCCTCAGATCTTTTATTGTTTGGAAAAATAAATTCTGGATTCCTAATGCAAGTAATGTTTTGCAATTATTATAGTTGCATAACAAAACTTATTTAATATTTGTAAACAGGCTGCGTAGGGCATCATAGTGGATAATTTATGCACACCCCTGCAAATGGCATGTCTGCGTTTCCCCTGTTGAGGTTAAATCAAAATGGAGTCTGTGTTGTCTGAATAAAGTAATTAATTAAGGGTTTTATTCTAATATATGTGCCTATAGCTTTTGCAGAGACATTTTCCATGGACTACAGTACGTGACTGTTTGTGTCATTTAGGCTGGGACATGACAAACTCATTCGGTATGAAAAGCCGGCTGCCGCATGACCGGCAGTTTGATTCCCGGGTGTGGCAGCCCGACAAAACAGCAGATCCCGGCTGCAGAAGCCTGATAGCACTGGAAATCCTGATCGTCCCTAAGGTAAGTATAAACTAACCTAACCAACCCCCCTAACCCTCCTTATGGGAGCCTAACTCTAACCTCCCCCCAAGTGCCTAACCCCAGCCTCCCCCCTCTAAGTGCCTAACCCTAACCCCCCCCTTCCCCGCTGCCTAAACCTAAGTCCCCCCGTGGGGTGCCTAACCCTAACCATTCCTCCCCCTAGCTTAACCTTAACCCTCCCGAGGGGGTGCATAACCCTAATTCCCCCCCCGGGTGCCCTAAACCTAACGCTCACCCCCGTGGCTGTCCGTTTGTGGCGCCCAACATCCCTTCGATCGGCATCTGGAAAAGGGATAGAGGATTTGGGAAGCCGGCGGTCGGGATTGCGGCCGTCAGCTTCCTAAACGTATCCCTGACAAACAACAGCCTGTATTCTTATTTGCTTAAAGAGAAGATCAACATCATGTTATCTGCTGGATATTACTCTGACCAAGTCACTTAATGTCACTAGGATCATATGATAGTGCTCAAAGATCAAAGACTCATCATCTTTATTAATTACTTATTCTCAATTGGCCGACCCTGTTCCATGCATTATTGTATATTGTCACAGCCCTTTTCTCTACATCATCGAATAAAAAACTTTTATTGTAATGTACATGTGAACACCCTTTTGTTAATGTTCCTGTTGTTTTATGTAATTATGTGTATAAAATACCGTTTCCTGGTACTAAGCCAGAAATCTCCCTGACTTCTCATTGTACATACTCCACGTCACTCTGCGCAGAAAAGTGGAGATGTCTCTTTAAATAAATATATATACTTTGCCATGAACAGACTGGGAAAAGAATATTTACATTAACATCCCACCATCACCGTCCACAAACGGTACTTCCTGTCAATCACTCTGCGATGGGTCTGCGTAGCCACTGCGATCGCAGAGGCCTGGTTCGCGCAATCACATTGCGATGCATACGCTTGTGCAGAACACAACAATCGGCTGATTGCATGTGTATTAGCTTCTGTGTTCCTTGCTGAATTAGGCCCTGTGTCCAAACAATAAGGAAGGCATAAGAGCATGTGTACAGGTACTATGTAACAATGTTTTGATGCCATTCCATCTAATGTTATCATGAAGATTCTGAAAATTGCACACTGTGAGCTTGTGAAAGTGATTGGCATGTGTACAGCAATACTCCCAATTGTTACCTGTGTTACAATTACAGTATGTGTATCTTCCTCATTCCACATTACATGTGGTGATAGGATTTGCACAGACTGCTTTTAGTCAGGAACTAAAATAGGTAACAAGGGTATTATTTATTGATTTGCCTTTGACTGAGGAATCCCTTCTGCAGATAAACTAATCTAAATGACTAAAACTAAGGGATCCATTTACTAAGAATCTTGTTTGGTCGAGATTGCTATCTCGGGTGTGTTTGGCCATTTTTTACAACTCGCACATTTACTAAAGGCAAACTCAGGTGAGAAATCATGAAACTCACTGCAAACCTACAGTGAGAACATATATAGAAAAAAATACACCTTCGGCCCAACACTCAAGTACTTTTCACAGCAAGGAATACACCTCGGGAATTTACCAAGAATTGTTATTATAACCATTGGTGTAATTTTAGCAAACTTGGTCCTAAATAGAAGTTCTAAATAGACTACCTCCTGAGCTGCGAGTTTGGCAGGAGCATATCAGTGTGATCTGTGTATGTTTCAGCCTCTAATTTCTCTCTAAAGTGTTAATTTAAAAAAATAAATGATGTTCCCCCCCGCAAAAAAAGCATAAGCAGTCCGGGGCTCCTGAGCCAGTCGTGGTTCTAAAAATATGGGGAAAAAATGTGTGGAGTTCCCTTGTATTTTAGGAACTAGCACTGGGCTCTCAGAGCCAGTCCTGATTTTAAAAATAGGGGGAAAAATGGCATGGGGTTCCCTCTATTTTTTAAACCAACACGAGACTCCAAACTAGCCGGGGTGTAATGCCACAGCCAGGGGTCTCCCCAGCCAAAGCATTAACACCCCAAGCTAGTCATCATAAGCCGGGGATCTCAGGGGAGGTGGAGACCCCAAATAAAGGGGTCTCACCCCTCTCCTGAGCACCCAATGCTTATGCTGAAGCCCGGGGCTCTTCCCTGCACCCCTGGCCGGTGGGTGCAGGGGTAATAGTGTCAAAAATAGAATAAGACTATTGTTTTTTACTTGTGAAAAAAAAATCCAATACTCACCTACGTCCTGGTATTGGATCTGTCCCCTTGTCCAGTAGGCTCCACAGGTTTTCTTAAAACAAAAAAATGAGTACCGCGGACTATATCAGATATGTAGAGATGCATGTGTTAACCCATGCATCTCTACCCCAGTGAATGACAAGTTTCTGTCATTAGCCAGGACGCTACCCAATCAGAGGCTGCTCTACAGTTAGCAGCCATTGATTGGTTGTGACCCTCGTGGCTGTCAATCAGTGAAAGTGTCCCCTAGCTGTGGCATTACACCCCGACTAGATTTAAGTCTGGTGCTGGTTTTAAAAATAGGGGCGACACCATGCCATTTTTTCCCCTATCTTTAAAACCAGGACTGGCTCTGGGAGCCCAGTGCTAGTTCATAAATTATGGGGGAACCCTACTCGTATTTCCCCCCATATTTGTAGAACCAGAACCATCTCAGGAGCCTGGGGCTGGTTATGCTTTTTTGGGGGGGAACCTTACATCATTCGTTTTTTAAAAACATTACTTTAAACACAAACAAACAGCCTGCACATATCTCACTAATATGTGCGGGATGCTTGTTCAGGATAGTTCGGCTGCAGTCAGCCACTGGAAACTCGGGGATAAACACGATCACATACACCATCGAAAAACATGATTTCAGAAAATCCCAATTCTTGGTAAATTTGAGAGTTTCAGTGATGCAAATCGAGTTGCTGCTTGGGCAATCTCGACCAGACATGATTCTTAGTAAATTTATTCCTAAATCTGATAATATGCTGCAGTTGATGGGAGATTGCATTTTAAATGTGTAATCTGCCGTGTTTTGGTCTTGGCGAAACTACCATCAAATGTTATGGTTTGGTTTTGGCAAAATCACCCTCAAGTGTTTTAGTTCAAATTCAGTTTTGCATTTCTTTAAATTTTTAGAAAAACAGCTAATATCATGTAATTTTGGACCTGCTTACATGTAATTCAAAGCCTGAGATTTGATTTTTAAATCCAAGTTTTGAATTTACAGCAGACCCGAGCAGGGACTCGATTCTACAGTACTCGGACCCTCAAAAGTGATCCGAGCTGGGATCATTTTGACTTAGATCCCCAAAGTTTGAGTGTGTTCGGTTTTCAGGAAAACCAAACTGCACTTCTCAAATTTTAAATATTATTCATTCAAAATATGAAGCTATAAATTTATATATATGCTTATGGGTCTTTCCAGCATAATTTTGTGAATAAGTTTAGTTTACAAGCAAAACAAACAGCAGTTATTTTATAATAGGTAAGTTGAAATTCTTATTTTTCTTATTTTTTTTATTTATTCTTGTTTTTTTTTCAATTTTATTATTGACCTAATCTTTAATCTTTTAGCCATATTTTTCTTGATTCTATTCATAAAACCTGGATAATTTTTGAATAGCATATAAATGAAGCAAGTGTTAAGGAAACAATACTTTAAAGCAACACACTACAGTGTGTAACCTGTGGGTGTTTTTTGTTTACATGCAGTATCCTTTTTACCATCAGATGCCATATTGTGTGGTAAGCCCCAAATAAATGAATGGGGAAAGTCTGAAATATAGATATAAACACATGTATACAAAAGTACAACTTGGCCCCTTTAAATCTACAATCAAATCCACCTGTAGACAGACTGTATGACAAATAGGGGTACTATGAGTATTTATTCCTTCTGGTAGATTGGAATCCAGTTCCGAGCTATCCAGGTTGGGCTTATCAAGCTGTAACAGGGAAACCAGGAGCATGGGGTACTCCTATCATAATATAAACCAGACCCAGCCTGGTCAGTAAATGTCTGATACCCTACAAAAAAATGTTCACCAACTCCTCACTGTTTAATGCTGAGGTTTTTCCTTACACACCTGGATTCTGGGTAAATTTGGTCCCAGTATAATGAGATCCTATAAAATATTTCAAATAAAATAAAACTCCATGTACTTCCTCATTTACTACTGTACATTATTAAAAAAAAAAATATTTTTCCATAACATAGTCCAATAGGAAACGTCTTGCTTGTTAATCTAGAAAAAAATTACATAAAAGCACATTGATAGTGAACTGAACTGAACTGAACGGCGCTGGAGAAACCTTTTCTACAATTTAATATGTGGACCCCATACCCACTATTTTAGCTCAGAATGTCTACAGTAGTTCTGGGGCTGTTTACAGACTTTAAATGAATGCGCTGTTTACTTTTTTATAATAATAATAATAATATATATTATTTTACAATCAGAAGTAATTGGAACTGCTAGGACTAGACTAGAACTGCTAGAATACAATATCTTTTTGTTTGTGTTTCAGAGCACAAACTGTAGAGAATATTATAGTATAAATTAATTGCTGTAATATTTTGTATGTATGTAGTCATTATGTAAGCAGGCCGGGAATTAGATGTTTAAAAACAAAAAAAACAAAAGCAGGAATATGAGTGGACTTGGATTAGCCAAACTATATTTTCCTTTAAATACATTTTACTGGTAAACTCAAGGAAAGTAGACCGTAGTATATACATTAGGGTAAATGCTGCAATGTAAACAGTCTGAGGCTCCTATTCATGATATGATAGATGGTCGGATAACCATACAGAAACACTACTTTCTACATATTAGGTTACCGGGCCATTCATCATCAGAAGGTGCTTGTTCTCGTAGCCCCGCTCTTTCGTATGGGAAGGAGTTCCGGGGATGCGAAGAGGGATTCTAGCGGTTCCCCCTGCTGCCTCTTCACTGACTCCCCGGCAGCTTTGCGCATGCGTGACCTCAGGTCATGCATGCGTAGAAGCAGCTTCAGGTTAGAGTTATGTAATGCAGC
Source organism: Taudactylus pleione (assembly GCA_031769625.1). Taxonomy (NCBI): domain Eukaryota; kingdom Metazoa; phylum Chordata; class Amphibia; order Anura; family Myobatrachidae; genus Taudactylus; species Taudactylus pleione. The sequence goes on from JAUIMM010000161.1 coordinate 5,112,400, forward strand.
TACTTCTGTACTGATCACGGGGACAGCTGCTTTCGGAGCAGCTGTCCCCGCACCAGAGCAATGATAAATTGCTCCGATGTTAAGTATCCCCCACTTCGAGTTGAATACTTAAGTATCCCCTGCAGCCATACGGCCTTTGGTGACGAATAGGGCTCTGTGCCTCTGTATTACCTCATTTCCCTCATCAGAATTATGGAACTCTAAAAAGCAGTGAGCAGGAAGCCATGGTTTGCGTAATTGGCAATGATGTTTTAATTGAGATATTGGTTATTGCAAAAACAGTTGCCTTCAGTATGTTGTCTATGTCATTATAAAAAGTTTCCACTGGCAGCAGTCTGTATATCTCGATCGAGTGTCTGTTGCAAAAAAACATCCCTTTTATAAAACATTGTAATTATGTTTCATGAAATACTTAAATTATTGGGTGTTTTGTTTATCCTAAATATTAAAACAAAGGATTTTCCCTGACATGGTTGTGTATCTTTTTAAATACTTAATAGTTCTGATTAATAGAAATGTTTAAAAAATGAAAGCAGGAAAATCTAGACATGTTCAGTGTTTTGTTAACTGATGTGAAATATTTACTTATTTATTACTGCCTGCCAGTAAGTGATAACAATATTTTTGTTCAATTATCTTACTTTTCATCTTAGAAAAAGGATATTTATAACAATATACACAACAGTGATGATAAATGTTCCTCAGGGAGATGTTAACAGTGGAGCCTGCATTCATATTTCCCACAGTATTTATGTTTTCATATGAACAAAGCTCTTATAATATAAAAGGAATAACTTGCTGTTGCTACTACAAAAGTAATCTAAACTTAGGCATCTGCTTGTCAAAACAGACTTGCCAATCTGTATCTAAATAATGCACATGGTAAACTAACATATCAGGTGCTTTTCATTGCCTAGGGTGGGTCAACAGTAAGATTTTTGCGACGTGGGATGTATATGCACATCCCATTTCTGTCAACATTTATTATTAATGTTATAGCTTGTAGTTTGAAAGCAAATGTATTATCTAATGCAGTGGTCAGGGAACAGGGGTAAATGACCCCACATGGGGTAAAAATGAAATTCCTGTGGGTAATGGACGGACAGCCGGGTATGCATATGAATCATTCTATAATATAGAATGATTCATATGCATGCCCGGCCATGCCGCAGGGAGGCTCTAAGAAGGACACCTGCTGAGATTTTATTACCAGCGGGCGGCCGTCTCCTTCCCTGCAGCATTGCGTTAGCCGGAGGCTGGAGTTCTCTTCTGAACTCCAGCTTCCACCTCTCTCCAGGCACACTATGGGAGAGACGTCATGATGCCTCTCCCATAGTTCTGAGGAGCAGCCAGGCGGACAGGAAGGTGGCGAATGCAGGAGCAGAGATTAAGGTAATTTTTTTTTTTTGTACAAGCGGCACTATAGGAGCATTATATCGGGGTACCACTATAGGGGCATTATATGGGGACACTACTACAGGGGCATTATATGGGGGCACTACTACAGGGGCATAACTATAGGGGCATTACATGGGGGCACTACTACAGAGACATAACTATGGGGGCACTACTACAGGGGCATTATTTTCTCATTTTTTTATTTTTTCATTTCTTTCAATTTTATGTTTTCATTTTTATTTATATTTATTTCTTTTTCTTTAATTTATTTTTATCCTACCCATTCTCATTGATTTCTTATTGACCTACTATCGAAGAAGTTACGATATTAGTGACTAGTTTTGAAACCATCAATATGAAGTTGATGCTTATCAGTGATGTACTGTATTACTAAGCAATATGCGTTATATATATATTTTTTATTTTTTATGTCTTGGATTTTCTGTTTGTACAAGTGTCCAATTTGTGTTCTAATACATGACATATTTTATGATGAACAGTTATCAGTTTTATTATTTATTTTTTTCTCTATTTGTGTATAACCATGGATGACCAGCTGGGTCTTTTAGTTGTTAATTTGTACTATCTCAAGTGTTATCAATTAGATTGTTTCCCCTCTGATTGGCTGAGAAACGCGTCAGTTGACAAGTTCAGGATCTGGACTGAGAGAGCTTCCGATTGGTCAGGGCTCCACTTCTCCACAGCAAGCCTGCTCCACCTTGTCAGCGGGAGATGCGGCTGTGAACACCCAGCTGCTGAGATCCATACGCGGTGGACACCCGCATCCCAGCCTGCACTTGCACTACTCAGCGCCCCATACCCCGTTTGGGGATTTTCACCTCCACACGCAGCCGCCCGCTATCAAGCAGAAGAACACCATGCTCACTGTTTACCATCGCTACAGGTATCCATTTCAGTGCTGACTAACCGGGACGCCGGTATTCAGCGGGACCGCACACTGGTGATACTGTGAGTCTATATGAGAGGCGCTTTTGACTGCTATACATATGTGCAGGTTTAATTAAGTTTATGGATTAATCTCCATTAAATCTTCTTTTTGCTGGGTGACTGCATGTGAGTTTTACTGTGATCCACAGTGGACATTTTTATTTCTTCCCACTAACTGTGGATGTACTAACATACGAGACTTCTCTATTCTCATGATCTTGCATGCACTAACAACTGCTGTGCTACGTTTATACCACCATACTAACTATCTGCTTGACCTATTAGGAGCTCCTATCTATTAATTATTATTATTAGTCTGGTCCGATCCTTTACTTAGGATTTTTTATATTTATTTAATTTATATATAGTGATTTATTTATTATTGAGTTATACATTTTGTATATTTTGTATATTTATATTTATTGTATGTATGTTATTTTATTTTTCATGTGCTAATAAATACAAACATCAGTGTCCAGCGCTCTCCCTATTTTTTTCTTTCTTTTTTGTTCCACTCTGGTACAGCATCCAGTTTATAGGCTGAGCGGCAGGACATGGGTGATTGTATTTTCTTGAGATAGTTTGATGTGATTATTGAATTGGACACTTGTACTCTTTAGCGCTGGGTTGGAGGTTTATTCCTCCCCCCCCCTTTTTTTCTTTCCTTGTGAAAGGTTTTTTGCTGATACCTAGCAGCTTTAGGCAGGATGCCAGGTTTGAAGTGTTTATCAGAATGCCTTGAGAGGCGTAAAACGTATTTAGATGAACCAGAGAATGATACAGTTATTATGTTAGAATAATCTATAGATGATATGCATCAACTTTTTAATAGAATTGAATCCCTTTCTTTAGCAGAAACCCGCCACTGGTGGGACAAAATTACACTTCAAAAATATATTGATAACAAACTAATTCCAAGGGGTCTGAGGTTGTTTAAAACATGTTCCTTCAAGGACGATAGTGCTTTCACTGAACAGTGGGAGACTACTTTGGATCAATGCTCTATCAATTTAATGCAACTTCTACTTAAATATAGAGAGAGTAAAATTATTGGTATTCAGTTATAGTTAGAGAAACTACAAGTTTCCTTGAAGGCTCATGAACAGCACCCCAATTTTGATAATAGGGACATGTTGGTAAATAAGAAAATTGAGAATTTTGAAAAAACACTAATTGATACTAAAAATAGAAAATTGATTAGAGATCAGATGGATTATAGTAAGGGACAAGTAAGGACTTACAACAAACAATTGAGGAACACTCAATTGGTTGGATTTGGCTCTAGATCATCTTACATATCACGTCCAGTAGAAAGATTTTCACCTAGGTCCTCTGGAAATGATATGGATAGAAAACCATATTACAAATCTAGTCTGAGGAGAACACCTAGGCCCAATAATACTATGAGAAGAAGACAGGAGTCATGGTCTGATTTTGAACATCCTAATAGATTTTCCTCTCTGACGGGTGAATTAGATCATCTTACTCATGATACGAGGCCCCAAAAGACTAATAAGAAACCATCCAACACAGTTCGATCTCCTAATTCTTCACGTTTTTTAGAGAAGGACCTAAGGAAACTCCATTTGACGCCTCCATCTCTGCCCCAGGGTTACAAAGGGGGGACACAATCTGGTGGTCCACGAAAAGAAACAGAGAAATAGATTTAGAGGAAAACGAGGAGGAAATAGAAGCAAGAAATCCCATAAAAAACGTAAGATGGCGTTAGATAATCCTGGAGGTATTTTTAATCTCTCAGATAAAATCCTGACCACTAATGAAATTTCGTTGCTTAAAAAGGGTCTTAAATTTGCGCCAGCCAAGAAACCTAATTTATTTACATTATTTGTAGACCTGAACGAGTTTGTCAGGACTCTCAGTCGCAAACGTTTTTTTGCAATGAGATCCCTGAAAAACAAACAGGTTGATGGACATCCGATTGTGTTGGATGATGATGATATGGTATCACTTAATACTCTTGAGTCCCTAGCTCGTGAGAGTGCAGGGTACTCAGATCTTGGTTCCTTAGGAGATTTGGACAATCTTACAGATTCTACACAAATATTTGACATTAATAAGTCGATTGGCCATTCTCAATTTAAAACTCCTTCTAATTTCTATCTGTTACAACATCGTGGGCCTTTTATTGAGAGCTTTTATAGCACTACAATGGAAGACTTTAGACAACTATGTAGTAAGTTTGACAGCTCCAATCTGGTTGATAACTTATCTAGACTGGAGAGAGCAGCTCTTAACAAATTGGTTAAGAACAAGGACCTGATTGTTAAGCAAGCTGACAAGGGAGGGGGGTTAGTGATACAGAACACTCAAGACTATATTACAGAAGCTTGTAGACAACTACAGAATGTGAATTTTTATTCTAAACTCTCGGGAGATCTGAGTGGTGTCTATAGGACCGAGCTTAGATCACTTCTAGAGGATGCATTAAGCTGTGGTGATATATCTAAAGACACTTTTGATTTTTTACACATTATTCACCCTGTTACACCTATCTATTACCACTTACCCAAAATCCACAAAACACTTATTAATGCACCTGGTCGCCCGATTATTTCTGGTGTTGGGTCTCTCACTAGTAATCTTTCTTTTTTTGTCGACACACATCTACAGAAGTACATGGTGTCCCTTCCTTCATACATAAGAGATACGACTTATTTTCTGAATTTAATTGATAAAGTACAATGGAAAGACTCTTATCATTTATTAACATGTGATGTCGAGTCTCTATATACTAATATACCACACGAACAGGGTCTTTTTGCTACCAATTATTATTTGGCTAGTGATCCTATGGTGGAAGGGACATCACGTGATTTCATCTTATCCAGTATTAGATTTATTTTAGAGCACAATTATTTTTCTTTCGATTCACAAATTTTTCTTCAGACATGGGGGACTGCCATGGGAACCAGGTTCGCCCCGAGTTATGCCAACCTCTACATGGGCAGGTTTGAGGACTGATACGTGTGGGGAGGGGGATTCGGGGCGAACCTGGTTCTCTATGGCAGATATATTGATGATTTATTTTTTATTTGGGATGGTGATTCGGCATCCATTCATTCTTTTATCGATCACCTTAACACTAACACTTTTGGATTAAGATTCACGAGCACTTTTAGTTGCACCATGTTGAATTTTCTGGTTATTACTTTGACAATAGTAAATGATCGTATTGTCACTACCACGTATATTAAACCCGTGGACTGTGGGAATTATTTGATTTACACTAGTAGTCACTATAAGCCATGGAGGGATAATGTCCCTAAGGGTCAGTTCCTATGTATCAGGAGGAACTGTTCGTCCTTGGAATCATTTCAATTCCAGGCTTCAGGACTATATAACACCTTTGTGAGACAAGGATATCCTTGTGCACTGTTAGATAAAGTACTGGAAGAAGTTACTCAAATTGACAGAACCAGTTTACTTAAAACACAAACAAATCATCCACTGTATACGAATGATTATACACAGAAAAACGAATGAGCAACTTTTATAACACAGTATAACACGGCAGCCTTTGCCATTAAGAAAATTTTCTCCAAAAATCTTTCATTATTGAAAGCAGATAGAGTTCTGAGCTCGGTCCTAGACAACCAACAACATATAGTCTTCAGAAAGGCATCCAATTTGAAACATCATTTGGCTCCTAGTTTTTTTAGGAGGAAAATAAAAGATCAAGTTTCTAGTACGCTTTCATGGTTGCCCCCTAAACCCCTAGGTTACTTTAAATGTGGTGGTCATAGATGCCTGACATGTAAGTTCTCTAAAAACAAAACGGCTGATGTAACTTCTTTTCAGAACAAGAGACAGTTTAGGATTACTAGTTTTTTGAACTGTAAATCTACTTATATCATCTATGTTATCCAATGTATATGTGGTCTACAGTATGTGGGGAGGATGACTCGCCCCCTACATATCAGATTCACGGAACATAGGCGTAATATAATGAAAGGGATTATGAACCACAGTCTGTCTAGACATGTAACCTATTGCCAACAGGGGAAACTGGATGGACTGTCTATAACAGCATTAGAACAGATCCCCTCGACTTCCAGAGGGGGAGATCATTTTCAGAGACTGTGTAGAAGAGAAGCCTTCCTGATTTTCCAGTTGGACACTTTGATCCCTTTTGGACTAAATGACACAGTAGAGCTCAATCATCTGTAATCAGTTTATGGTCCATATTTAACCACAGTTTCCCTTGAATAGTTTGTGACACTTTGGGTCCACATTGGTCCTTGCTCTTCATTAGGTGATTCTGTGTTTATGTCACTCAGTCTCATTTCTGAGGTCTTACTGTCCTGGGGTTATATCCCCTGGGTGTTTTGAATTTCCTGTTATCTCCTCTCTCCCTATCAGTAGTTTTTTTTTATATATGTTAGGGTTATTATTATTATTATTTTCTGAAGTTTCACTGCATGCTTAACACTAGAGGTTCTGGTCTGTTGTCCTTGGATCTTTTTCTGCATATGTGTCAATATATGCAATTGATATGTTATGTGCATTTATATGTGTACATTGGGTGCATATACACACATGTGTTTTATATATGTATGTCATGCATGTCTCTGTATACATGTGTATATATATGTATGTTCATGTGCTTCTATATTTAGATTTAGACTGATTTAGTGTGCACTTAAGAGTTCTTGGTTGGTTAGTGGAGTGATTTATCCATTTCCACTGATCCCCTTGCTGGAATCCATTGTTTTATTTGTTTTATGCATGCATGTGTATGTATATGTGTGTATACATGTGTATATGCATATATATGTTACATGTTTATTGTATTGTCTCCTCTCTCTTTTTGGTTGTGTTGAGTACCAATTGTTTATTTATTATTATAATTATTATTATCATTATTATTATTATTATTATTATTATTATTTTCTCATTTTTTAATTTTTTCATTTCTTTCAATTTTATGTTTTAATTTTTATTTATATTTATTTCTTTTTCTTTAATTTATTTGATCCTACCCATTCTCATTGATTTCTTATCGACCTACTATCGAAGAAGTTACGATATTAGTGACTAGTTTTGAAACCATCAATATGAAGTTGATGCTTATCAGTGATGTATTACTAAGCAATATGCGTTATATATATATTTTTTATTTCTTGGATTTTCTGTTTGTACAAGTGTCCAATTCGTGTTCTAATACATGACATATTTTATGATGAACAGTTATCAGTTTTATTATTTATTATTTTTTTTTTCTCTATTTGTGTATAACCATGGATGACCAGCTGGGTCTTTTAGTTGTTAATTTGTACTATCTCAAGTGTTATCAATTAGATTGTTTCAAACTTGTTTAAATACCAGTCTTTTAGACCAGCTAGCCACCTCTGATGAAACGGCCCCTCTGATTGGCTGAGAAACGCGTCAGTTGACAAGTTCAGGATCTGGACTGAGAGAGCTTCCGATTGGTCAGGGCTCCACTTCTCCACAGCAAGCCTGCTCCACCTTGTCAGCGGGAGATGCGGCTGTGAACACCCAGCTGCTGAGATCCATACGCAGTGGACACCCGCATCCCAGCCTGCACTTGCACTACTCAGCGCCCCATACCCCGTTTGGGGATTTTCACCTCCACATGCAGCCTCCCGCTATCAAGCGGATGAACACCACGCTCACTGTTTACCATCGCTACAGGTATCCATTTCAGTGCTGACTAACCGGGACGCCGGTATTCAGCGGGACCGCACACTGGTGATACTGTGAGTCTATATGAGAGGCGCTTTTGACTGCTATACATATGTGCAGGTTTAATTAAGATTATGGATTAATCTCCATTAAATCTTCTTTTTGCTGGGTGACTGCATGTGAGTTTTACTGTGATCCACAGTGGACATTTTTATTTCTTCCCACTAACTGTGGATGTACTAACATACAAGACTTCTCTATTCTCATGATCTTGCATGCACTAACAACCATTTTGCTACGTTTATACCACCATACTAACTATCTGCTTGACCTATTAGGAGCTCCTATCTATTAATTATTATTATTAGTCTGGTCCGATCCTTTACTTAGGATTTTTTATATTTATTTAATTTATATATAGTGATTTATTTATTATTGAGCTATACATTTTGTATATTTTGTATATTTATATTTATTGTATGTATGTTATTTTATTTTTCATGTGCTAATAAATACAAACATCAGTGTCCAGCGCTCTCCCTATTTTTTTCTTTCTACCACTATAGGGGCATTATATGTGGACACTACTACAGGGGCATTATATGGGGGCACTACTACAGCGGCATAACTATAGGGGCATAACTTAGGGGGGCACTACTACAGGGGCATTATATGGGGGCACTACTATATGATTTCCTTCCTTTCAAATCAAGGGGGTACCGTCGGCGTATCTAAATATATTTTGGGGTAAAAGGTAAAAAAGTTCCCTGACCCCTGATCTAATGTATATGCTGAGCTGTCCCTGTGACCTTCTATATATAGACCGATCAACAAGAATGCCTAAGGAGAGTCTTGCCCAACAAATGGCATCTTAAAATGTATAGTTACAGTACAGTAGCCTTATCACTATCCTCTGTTCTAAGAATTATGTTGGTAGCCAGACACTTCAGTGTCTGCAGCACTCTCTGGGTCCACTTAAATGCAACATTATAGATCATAAGTGCTAGGTATAAATCTCTATTAGAAAGAGAATTGCAATTCATCTTTAGACATAATACTGTACCTTGGCACCCAATGGCTTAAATGAGGATTTTAGTTGAATAGTGTTTTGTAATATACAGTACGCTCTTTACTATATGCTACTTCTATATCTCTATATGTCTCTGCATTTACCTTTGATATGTAGCAATCTTTATTTACAATTTTTTCTTTTTGTTGATATATTGCCTTTATGAGAAGATTTAAGTGCATTTTTGTGCTTCTCTTTATGGCAGGGTATACTTGTGTTTTATCTTTGTTATTGCTTTGATGTGCAACATTTCACTGAGTCTTGCTTAGATGTCACTGTTATTTTTTTTTTTACAGGAGCAGAGTTCCTATTTATACATAGTTCATATGGGGCTTTTGTTTACATATGATATCATTTGTAACAGAAATGATGTTACAGTGACAGTTACACAACATGTCTACTCAGCTGTGTACTGCATATTACAGTTTTTTCTCACTGAAGGTGCTGATTCTTTCTAAATAGATGTGTGCATTTATATCAATTTATATTTTATGGATAAACAAACCACCATTATATTCATGTTTTGGCATTGTGTCTGCATGTGGACATCATTCCCTGGTTCTATGTGCAACTAAAAATACAGTGTAAATATGTAGCCCCATAAAGATATGCAAACACCCACTGAAACACAAAAGTTTTATTTATTTAATGATCTAAATTTTTTATAAACAGTAAATTAAGTGCTAATGGTGTTACCAGAATCAGCGCATATTTTTGCACCAAGGCTTAGGGAATCATTTGCTTACTAAGGGTTGGGTATGGGATGCTGGCGCTCAGGATCCCAGGGGTTAGAATCCCGACACCGGCATCCCTACAGGGTTAGGATACCGACACTTGTTGGTCAGTATCCTAACCCTCCAGCTCTTCCTACCCCTAACCTTCCCTTCTTGGTGCCTAAATCTAACCTCCCCCTAGTGCCTAAACCTAACCTCCCCCTCTCCGTACCCTAAAGCTAACCCTTCTCCCATAGTGCCTAACCCTAACCCTCCTCCTAATCTCAGTACTTACCGTCTAGATGCAATTTTGCTGTCTATTGTTAGACTTATCTCAACTTTAAATCATCCCATAGTGTTTGGTGTAAATACAAGGAAGTGGGTGTAGTTTTTCCCATTTGTTTTAATTGAAACATTGATAAAAAAAAGATATACAGAGCAAAATACAGTAAAAAACACTAACGTTGGGCCCAATTTGTCTTATTAGGCAGTGACACATAGAGTAAGGTACATAATAAAAGTTAGATAAAGTTAACAAAATAAAATGTGGTTCTTCCAAGGGCATCTTGTGACATCCAGTTTTTATTTCCAAGGCTAGAAAATACAATCTGTTTTGTCTCCGAAATTTTCTTAGCTTTTCCAGATATGGTTACAGTTAATTCTGAAATTGTGAAAATATAGGACTAAGGGGCCTATGTATTAATAATCGCATTACTGGCACAATTATTAACGGTCCAACTCGCCATGAATATTTTCATTTTTAATAAACATATCCTGGCTATGTTTGCGGTAACCGCTGTCCCCGCAAGTTATATCCCAGGCGTTTCTGAGAAGTGAAAGACTTCCCTGGGGGAAGCTGACACTGCGCATGCGCACAGCGCCAGCTTCTGGGACTGGCCGGGGGCTGTGGGGGAGAGATTGAAAGATCCCTCTCCTGCCCCTGGAGCACCCATATGCAAACGGTAGTTTACACCATCTGAAGATGGTGTAAACTACTGGTGCTAAACTCTGAAAAGCTTTGCTTTTTGAAGTTTAGCACATAGGGGACAGATCGTAGTCTCCATTGATAATAATAGGGACTGCGATCTGAAGTGCTAATTAGCACTTTGCAGGAGATTTCTGTGAAATGTGCAGTTTCTGCATCATTTTATGTAAAAAAATGGCTTGATACATAGGCCCCTCATTCTGAACGTCATTGCATTCCTCAACCCAGAATATTATATAGTGATAAATTGTCCAGTCAACATTTCCTGGTAATTAGATTTCCTGGAAAGATATAATATATTTTCTGTGTCAGTTTTGTTTGCATCATGTGGAAAAAAAGTGCTTGATTGTTTAACTGGTATATTGAAGTTCCTGCATTTCAATGCATGGTAGCAGCACCACATTGGGACTTTGCTCTTAAAAGGTAAATTTCCCAAAAATATGATATCCTCCTTCATTGTTTAACATCAATAAGTCCTAAGACATATTCCATACTATTCATGTGTCACTTCATTGGCTAGTTTTGGCTTTTTTTCAATTGACCCATGGCTAGTCACATTTCTAGAACATCAATTTTCGAGATTTCTCCCTGGTGTAAACATTGTCAATATAAAGGTCCATACTAGCAGGAAATAGTTTCTAATATGGTTCCATTATATTTATTCTTTGATTTTTATAAGTAGTATATAGTTGTATCTTTTCCATTGTCCTGACAACACATTTTAAAGCCCATATCCTCATATACTTATGTTTGACTGCAGAAGATTGCTACATAAAGGGAACAGCATGGGACAGTCAGGGGCATAGAGAGTGCCGCCGGACCCCGGTAAAGAGGGGAGGGGGTGTAGCCTAATCGTGGAAGACGTGGCCACACACCCTTGAAAAACAAAACAAAACATACTTTTGCAGCATCACGTAGTGGCGCTGCGCGCTGGGGAGGGGGCGCTATGAGCCCCTCAGCCCGGTGCAAAGCCAGGGGGGTGCAATCAGTGTGATCACTCCCCCCTCAGGCATAGGAGATTGCTGTGGCTGCTGCTTAGCAGCCGTGAGAAATCTCCCACAGCATCCCAGCACACGCTATGTGCTGGGCTGCTGCGAGGGAGGGGGAGGGAGGAAGGGAGGGGGGGAAGGTGCCAGACCTGGGCCCCCTGCCGGGGCCCTCTGAAAGCCTGGGCCCAGGTAAATTGTACCCGCTCCCCTCCCCTCTCAGTGCCCCTGGGGACAGTCACAATGGAGGGGGTGCAGTACAAATAAATTAGTTCAAAGTATTTGTTTAGTCAGAGACATGATTACCCTAGTAGTGAAGGGATTCAAGATGTTCCTTTGTGATTTTGTACCGGGATGTAGTTTAAATCCCAGCGGTTGGGATGCTGTTGCTCACAATACTGGCACCGAATCCCAGTGCCAGTATCCCGATGACCGGCATCCCAATGGTAAGTATTGGGGTTAGACGGAGGGTTAGCGGTTAGTCTTAGGCACTAAGGTGAGGGTTAGGGTTAGGCTCTAGGGGAGGAGAGTTAGGTCTAGGCTGTGGGGGGGGGGGGCTGGAGGAGGTTAGGTTTAGGCTGCAGGGATGAGGGTTAGGTTTAGGCTGTGGGAAGGTAGGGTTAGCATACTTACCGACAGGTGTCGGTATCTGAACCCTGTCGGGATGCCAGCATCAGGATTCTGTCCACTGGGATCCCGAGTGCCGGCATCCCACCCCCAACCCTTTGTTCCACCCACTCCCTGAACTAGTGACAAGAAGAAAAAATATGGCAAGACCCTTTCCTACAGGGTTGGGTATCCCGACCGTGGAAGCCCAAGACATCATAATCCTGAAGTATCTTTGCCCTTCTGCTCCACGGGAGGTTTCTGTTTTCTTAAGACCAGGTGGTTGGTGCCTAACCCTAAGTCCCCCCATGGTGCCTAACCTTAAACCCCCCTTCCCCTAGCCTAAACCTAGCCCTCCTTGGGGGGTGCCTAACCCTGTCCTCCCAGGGGTGCATAAACCTAACCCTCCCCCTGCAGCTAACACATTGTGGTGTCTGGCTAACCTACGTTTGGTATGCCGGGCATCGGGACAACGTGGGGCTAATGATAGGCGCTGGTATTTAGACGCCTATATTTAGTCCCATGCCGGGCTTTCAGTGCCAGGATTCTGGCAGTCTGCATTTCGACTGCCGGCATCATGACTACATCCCTTTCCTAAATATACAATACATTTTTAGTGCTATACAAATACAATATATTTATAATACTGTGCAAATACAATACATTTGTAATGCTATAGTTAAATATAAGCAGGTTAACTATGTGGGATGGTGAAACCCTTTTTCATTATACAATTTTTGTCAGTCCAAATAATTTGTATTTATATGTTAATAATAACTGCTACAGAAGTTCTCTAATGCTCCTCTTAAGTTGTCAGACGTAAAGCTTTGGCTTGTATCCATACATAGATGTTACAATTGATGTAAAATGTCCCCTGGTTTGTACTTATTCATACAGTTTGCTAAAAAACACTCTTCAAACCAGTCATTCCTTACTAAAATAATATATATACACTTCCCTTCACTGCCAGTGATATTCTCTTTTAAAACGAGTATGACAGGAATTCACGCTCTATGTTGCTTTAGCAAATTTAGGTCCTAAATCAGAGCCACTCGCTAGCGGCAGTACGCTCGTTCCGAACGATGTTCGCACATCTGCGCATGCATACGGATCGTTATACGCATGCGCGAACCAGTCAGTGCGGCCGAAATTCATGTGCTCGCAATATAGCGAATGCCTGCTATTTTGAGTGACAGAATGAGGCGTATGTGGGTGGTAACAGGGGAAGGTGCTTGAAAATGGGGAGTGGAGATCCGAACGCTGGCGTGCTTAAAGGTCAAAACGGGCGTTTTATGGGTGTGCATAATTAATATAGCAGCGTCATTGACCACGTCACTGGGTTATTTTATAGCCAGAACTGCTCGCAAGATTGTGATAGCAAAAACCAACCACAAGAATAGCGAGCAGTTCATACGCTGGTCGATGTACTCGATTAATCTAATAAATAGCGGACATGACGTATGGTGCGAGCGGCCAGGGGGCGTTTTGAACAAATAAACGAGCGTATGTTTTGCTCGCTCGTTCAGACTTAGAGGTGTGAACAGACTGCAATTTGCGAACGGATCATTTGAATAGCCACCCCTTGTTTTTGAACGAACGACCGCAAATAGCGAACGGCTCTGAATCAGGCCCTTAGTCGTTCAATAAAATTCTAATCTTCATATAAAAGGTTGCATATGCCAATTTCTCCTTATCTCATGAGAAATCTCCCTATGGTGGCCCTGCATGAGCACATAATTAATTAGATGGACTGTGCAGATTGCAGATTAAAACAATTTATAGGTCTTCAACCTTGGCCCTCTAGCTGCTATGGGACTATAGATCCCAGGATGCCCTGCCACAGTTTTAGCATGCTGTTATATCAAAACGGTGACATGGCATGCTGGGATGTGTAGTTCCACAGCAGCTGGAGGGCCAAGGTTAAAGACCCATGTTTATAACATGAGAAAGTCTTGGAATTATGTAAATAGTGTGCAGCAGTATTAATTTAGAATGATTTTACACTAATTCCAAAATATAAGTTCAACTTTAATATGTGTAAGGAAAATAAATATCCTTGATAGATTTTATTATGTCAAATATAATAATAGATCTTATATTTTATGAACAACTGTATTTATCAACTGTGTAAGATTTACAGCAATTTAATCTTATGTTTCTACTGTATTTAACTTTTCTTTTTGGAATATCATACAATGGTTACAAAGCACAAAATAAATATTGAGGTAAGAGTGCCTTTGTGAGTGAGTAGTTATACTTTCTTAGAGTTCTGGGGCCAAATGTAATAGGGTGAGAGTTTAGAAAATGTGAGAGAAAATTCTCACATTTTTAAACTGAAACTGCCCTCACAAAAGTCAGCAACGATCTACTTGCTGCCAAATCCAAGGGCCACTACTCCCTGCTCATTCTCCTTGATCTCTCTACTGCTTTTGACACTGTGGACCACCCTCTACTGCTGCATATCCTTCACTCCCTTCGTCTACGTGACACTTCTCTCTCCTGGCTGCCCTCCTACCTCTCTGACCGTTCCTTCTCTGTTTCCTCTCATGGCGACTCCTCCCCCCCACAGCCTCTTACAGTAGGTGTTCCCCAAGGTTCTGTTCTTGGACCTCTCCTATTCTCTCTCTATACGTCTTTTCTAGGTAAACTCATCAGCTCTTTTGACCTCCATTATCATCTCTTTGCTGATGATACTCAGATCTACCTTTCCTCACCTGATCTTTCCCCCTCTCTACTGACTCGTATCTCTAACTGTCTCTCTGCTATCTCTTCCTGGATGTCCCAGCGATTTCTCAAACTTAATATGTCTAAGACTGAGCTGATAGTCTTCCCACCATCCCACATAACATCATGTCCCACTATTTCTTTATTAATAGATGGCATTACTATATCATCGAGTCCCAAAGTGCGTTGTCTTGGAGTCATCCTGGACTCTTCCCTCTCCTTCAAACCACACGTTCAGAACCTCTTGCAGTCCTGTCATTTCCATCTCAAGAATATTTCCATAATCAGACCCTTTCTCACCCAGGATGCTACCAAAACCCTTGTACATTCACTGGTCATGTCCAGATTGGACTACTGTAACCTTCTCCTAGCTGGCCTCCACAAATCCCATCTCTCTACTCTCCAGTCAATGCTGCTGCTCGGCTCATCTTCCTCTCCAAACGCTCTACATCTGCCTCCCCTCTTTTGCAAGCCCTCCACTGGCTTCCATTCCCTTTCAGAACCCAATTCAAGGCTCTCACACTCGCTTACAAAGCCCTCACCCATTCCTCTCCCATTTACATCTCTGATCTCATCTCCCTTCACTCTTCTGTCCGCCCTCTTCATTCACTCAATACACGCCGCCTTTCATGCCAATTGATTACTTCCTCCCACTCCCGCCTCCAAGACTTTGCCCGTGCTGCTCCTCACCTTTGGAAATCCCTCCCTCTCCCTATCAGACTCTGCACCTCTCTAACATCTTTCAAACGAGCTCTTAAGACCCACTACTTCATTAAAACCTTCCAGCTCTCATCCTAACTTGCTGCTACATCTTCCTTTCTCCCCGCCCACCCCATTCTGTGTCACTCCTGTTTGTCTTCCCCTCCCTTAAAGAATGTAAGCTCTTTCGAGCAGGGCCCTCTACCCTCTTGTGCTTCTCCCTACTGTAATTTAATTTATCTCTTACTAGCCACTAGGGCAACTAACACTTGGCTGCTTAAGCGGGCATTAATGTCACTAATTTAGCAATGTTTATCCATGTCTTGCATTGTATTGTATTGTATTGTATTCTAAGTCAATGGTTACTTTTTTGTCTATGTACTTTGTAAGGCGCTGCGGAACACTTGTGGCGCCATATAAATAAATGATAATAATAGTAATAATAATAATAAACTCAGCCAAAGGAATAAAGTCACAGAACAGGCAAACTCTCATCCAGGTGTTTCCTGTTTTGAAAATACAACTCGATCAAGGTAGTAGTCTGAGAGTTTTACGGCTAAACTCTCACATTTTCTAAACTCTCATGCTATTACATTTGGACCCTGGAAAGGTCACACATGCTATAAAAGAATTGCAGTGGCAACAGATTGACATTTAAGGGTTTTGTAATATACATTACTTATTGGGAATCTGAGTACCAGCTAACTGCATAAAGTGTCTAAATCATGTGCATTACCATTAGGATGAGTTGGAAAATACAAACCTGCTAGTATAAAACTTTTGCATGTCAAGATGTGCTCTCTGGGCTCTCTTGCATTTGAATTGACTGGCTAATTTACATAGATACTGATGTCTTGGGCATGCTTCCCTATAGCATCACAGTGAAAACTTAAATGTCCCTCTTATCAGGGTACATTGATCCAGAACCATAACCAGACATTTAAACACCCTTGGTGGGAGAGAGCATTGACACCCAGGGCTTCAATAGGTCATAGAGAGGTGGTGTAACTCATCTACCCCCCACACCCCTTCCCCCCACGTTAGACGGAGCTATGGTTAGACGGTCCCTTGCCACTGCCAGAGGCACAACTAGGGTTGATGGTGCCCAAATAAGAAACTATTCTTTAAAATGATGGCTATATAGTTATACTGGTACTGAAATACACATTGGAAACACAAATAAGGGAAGTGTGAGAGCAAGGTAAAACAGCAAAATTACTGGGAGAAATACCACGTGTTCCAAGTGCCAACACATCTGTGCCTCTAACTGCATGCTATGTGCTGTGTAGCTCGTCACAAACTACACACTGTCCAAACAGTGCCAACACCTCTCTATATCTTATTGCATGCTATGCACTGTTTAAACAGTGTCAACACCTCTCTATATCTTATTGCATGCTATGCACTGTTTAAACAGTGCAAACACTTCAGTGTACCTTGTTGCATGCTACACAATGCTCAACTAGTACTGACACCTCCATGGCTATAAGGTATCCTCCTAAATGGGAAGAAAGGGACCACATGTAACAGCCTTGAAGTAAATGTAGCATATTTTGAAACAATTGAAAAAATTATAAATTGTAACAGTTCTGGAATGTCTCTATTAGAGTGAATGAAGCTAAGGCTGTTACATGTGGTCCTTTTCTTGCCATTTAGGAGGATATCTTATAGCCTTAGGCTATCTACCTCACTACCAGGAGTGGGTGGCAAATTTCTATTGATTATTGTCATATTAACTATATGTATTTATTAAGTATATTTATCATGTTTATATGATTACTTTTTTATGTTTTATTGACTATTCTTCCTATCTCTGATTTTATGTATAGTTATTATTTTTATTATTAAATTGATTTCTAAATACTTTATGCATTAATTCATTTATATATTTTATCATATGCTATATGTCCAGTGACTCTGCGCTTCCATTAATGGTTTTTGTTCCTAAGGGAATGCCTGCGGTTGTCCAGCCCACACAAAACAGGGCGAGCGGTCACTCACCATCGACAGCCGCCCATCTTGTTGCAAGCCCCGTAGTGACTGAACTTCAGTCGCTCAGCGGGGCTTGCACACGCCAGATGCGGCGCATGCACAGTGCAGCAACATCGGGCCGCTTGCGAGCGCACAGCACTTGCGAGTGGCTCTGAATGAGCTCCTTTGTGGACTCAGCTGTACCTTCAGCATTTGTGCCTACTGTGTTAAACACCTCAGGATATTCCATGACTACCACCACTTTTGGTGTGTTCCCATGTAGAAGCAAAATACTAATATGTCATCTTCATACAACAGAGATTCAACCAGATAATACATAGTAAAAGAAGTTTTGGGGCAGAGCAAAATGTGAACTTGCCTGCACATAGAGAGATACCATGCTCTTAGAGACACCATGCACCTATATCTCTATAGCACCATCCTCCGCCATTTCTACAGCATCATCCCCCATAAATCTCTACTATGCCATTCTCCCTGCTTGTAATCAGCACCATCATTCTGCTTCTCACCAGTGCCATCCCCCCTGCTTCTTACCAGTACCATCTCCCCTGCGTCTTACCAGTGTCATTCTCCTTGTGTCTCTCCTATGCCATTTCCCCTTGTATATCTTCAATGTCACCCCCCCGTGTCTCTCCAGCTCCCTTCTATGTCTCACTAGTGTTATACCCCTGCTTTAATACAACACTATCCCCCTCAGTCTCTTCAGCATCATATTCCTATTTGTAAACAGCATCATCCTTCCTGTCTCCTCTCTACAACACCAACCACCAGCTTCTCTTCTTCAGCACCATCGTCCAGCTTCTGTTTTTCAACACCATCTTCCTGCATCGCTCCAACACACCCATTTTCCTCCACAAGCTCAACCCTCCTGTGTCCTTCCAGCAGCTCACCTTCCTTTTGTCCCTCCAGCAGCTCACCCCCTTTGTATCCCTCCAGCAGTCCTCTCCACTGTGTTCCTCCAGTAGCTAACCCCTCGTGTATCTCTAGCATCTAACCCCATTGAGTCCCTCTAGCAGAGCTTATCCACCTTTTGTCCCACTAGCAGCTAACTCCCCTTGTGTCCCTCCAGCAACTCACCCCTCATCTCCCTCCAGCAGCTCACCCCCATGTGTTCCTTCAGTAGTTCACCTCTGTATCCCTTCAACAGCTCAGTCCCCCTGTGTTCTTCCAGCTCCCCCTCAACTTCACTGTCTTCTGCACACAGAGGGCCTTATTCAGCAGTGCACGCTAGTACACTACTGAATGCAGATTCCCGATGGTTGGGGGGAGGAAAGAGGCCAGGATCTCCATCGGCTGATGGAGATTTCCATGGCCTCTTTGTGTATTTGCAGCGGCCGACTTGTGTGACCCAAGGGTCACTGCCGGCTGATGTGATCACAGATTATCTGATACTGTGTCCTTGGCCGCAGCTTGGATAAGTAATGCATGCAGGAGGCATGTTGCCTCCTGCGGTATTAACATAATTGCAAGGACTGATTGCAAAGCTGCTTGCGTGTGGCTTTGCAATTCCGTCCACTACTGAATCACCCCCAAAGTCTGCTCCTCTATGTGGCTCCTCTTTACTGCAGCAGTTGTGATGGCATGAAATCGTGTACAGTATGCTGCACCATAAAAAGGAACCACTGGGACCTGAGGAAGGGGAGGCAGGTCAACAGGCACATTGCTGCATTATCTATTCACAGGCTCTATGTGTGACTCTGCATATATACTTTCCTCCCCGTAAAAGTTTAAATTTTAATCTTTTATGTTCTGTGAACTTTGCCGCAAATATTCCACACATGAAACATTGAATTTAGGTTGACCAATTAACTTCACTACCGTTTCTAGTCTGGTTAATATTTTCTATTTGGCTGCATTGATATTAATCATATACTCGTATTTTAGTCCTCTTAGTGAGGTACTTTTTTATTTATAATCATTTATTGTGTATATACTGTACAATGAATTTAGTTACAGGTTGAGTCTCCCATATCCAAATATTCCGAAATATGGAATATTCCGAAATACGGAATATTTTTAACATGACTGAGATAGTGAAATCTTTGCTTTTTGATAGTACAATGTACACAAACTTTGTTTAAGGCACACAATATTAACTATTGTATAAAATTACCTTCAGGCTGTGTGTATAAGCTGTATATGAAACATAAATGAATTTCATGTATGTACACAAACTTTGTTTGAGCCACAAAATTATTGAAAATATTGTATAAAATTACCAGCATGCTGTGTGTATAAGGTGTATATAAAACATAAATGCATTATGTGATTAGATTATTTCATTATTTTATGCAAATATTCCAAAATACGGAATATTCTGATATCCAAAATACCCCTGGTCCCAAGCATTTTGAATATGGGAGACTCAACCTGTATATGAATATTAACACTATCCTGAGCTCATTTATATTTTAGGGCAGCACAGGCGGTGTAATGGTTACCATTACTGCCCCACAGCACTGAGGGTGTGGGTTCGATTCCCACCACGGGCCTAACTGTGTAGAGTTTGAATATCTCCCTGTGCCTGTGTGGGTTTGCTCCGGTTTCCTCCCACACCCCAAAAATATACAGGTAGGTTAATTGGCTCCCATCAAAATTAACCCTAGTGTGTATGTGTGTGTGCATGTGATATGGAATATAGATTGTAAACTCCACTGGGGCAGGGATTGATGTGAGTTGCCAAATATTCTCTGTACAGCACTGCAGAATATGTGTGTGCTATATAAATAACTTATAATAAATAAATATTTTAAGAGTAAACTATTTTTTGTGAGGTTAGGTATTGTGAACAGGGGATTATGTATTTTTTATTGTGTTTAGTAATATTGTATCACACATCTACGCTCACTCCATTTGTTTCTTTTTCTTTTCCACTGGCCCTTCCCTTCTGGCTGGGCACTCGGTCCTGTGTCCTGGCAGCTGGTGCTGCAGTGAGATTTACTTTGCAGTGTCGCCTTTTGTAACTGTCGGACCAAATCGGGCAACTGCTCCTTAGAAGTCACTTCTAACTTGGAAGCCACTTAAGGAGCAAAAAAAGAGATGAGCTGGGTGACAGGGCTAGGTCAACCATGCCTCCCCACAGCAGTTTGTGAGCCACTCAGTGTAGATGGGTTCTATAACTGCTGCTTGCTATAGCAGTGGCCATGCCACCCAAGGGCAGTGTGCCCTGGGTGAGGGCACCAACTGTGCCATCTTCACTATGTCCCAGAATTAGGGTATTTGGTGCACAGGGCAAGATGAAAAATGGCACCCCTCCAACTAAGTGAATGCGTCGAAGGCAAGCATGTCAAAAAAGTGGGCAGGGCCACATACCACAAGGGGCGTGACCACTGAAAATGGGGGCATGTCAACATGACATTCCACCATTTCTTGTCAGTCTTGGAACATTCCTTTCCATTCCATATGCACCTTAATGCCCCCAGTAGTAGTGCCCCTTATGCACTGCCCCCAGTAGTAGTACCCCTTATTCAATGCCCCAGTAGCAGTGTCTCCTATGCAATGCCCTTTGTGGTAGTGTCCCTTATGCAGTACCCCCAGTAGTGCCCCTTATACAGTGACCCAGTAGAGACCCTTATACATTGCCCTTTAGTACTACCCCTTATGCAGTGCCCCCAGTAGTGACCCTTATGCAGTGCATCCAGTAGTGCTCTTTATACAGTTTCCCCCAGTAGTAGTGCCCCTTACACATAAAACACACAGACACAGAACACAAAACTATACTTACCCAAATCCCCGGTCCTGTCCCTGCTGCTGCCTACTCCTCCTGTCCCACTCAGCACTATAGGAAAGACATCATGACATCTCTCCCTTCACCTACTGTGGGAGCTGGAAGGTGGAGCTGATTAGTGAGTGACAGCCCAGCACTGTCCCTGGTTGCACAAGCCAATAGGAATCTGTCTGACTCTTATTGGCTGCTAAAACAAACACCGCCGCCACCACGTAGTACACTCACTGTCAGTAAATGTACTACCTGGCACTGGCAGTGGTGTGTTTGTTTTAGTGTATAGTGCTGCTGTTGGACCCGGTGGTGCCCCCCACTGCAGTGTCCGACAGTGCACGTGCCCTGCTTGACCCCCCCTAGTTACGCCACTACTTCTCTGTGAACCAGACAGGTTCAGAGACACTGTAAATGAGAGATATCACCACAGACAAAAACAACAGCGAGGAAATAATTACAAAATTGAGGTGTGGCCGGAGGCCAACCACACGTGATTACAATGGCTGCCACGGCATGCCGCGGCACCATTTTTAAAAGGACCTTTAGGCAGAGTGTGCCACGTACTGCTAATGTATAAGTAATGTGTTTGACCATGTCCTTCAGTGTGCTGTGCGCAGTTGTGGAAATGTACTTTTTAAATGTTTAGCCTATGCACTTATAAGGAATGTATAAGTTGTTTTGTTTTAGAAGGCTGTAACATTTAAGTCAAATGGTTATGAGACATTCTTACCTCCTAGTAACATGTTAATTATCCTGACGTAGTGACCAAACCTTTGTTTACAGCACTTTCAGTGAAATGCAATGCAGAGGTCTCCAGTGTGTGTCTGCGTACAATACCCCTGCAAGTTTGTGGAAAGCAAGTTGTTTGTGTTTAGGAAGCTTCTATTTTGTGTAAGAACTTAGAAGGTATTAAGACTCAGAAAGCCAAAACTGGTTTAGTTATAGACATGTGAAAAGACGAATGCAATAGAAATTTGCATTATATTTACCTTTGAGAAACAGTATATGCTAACTCAGGGCCTGATTCAGACCCGCTCGCAAGCACATGGCGCTCGCAAGTGGGTTGATGGTGGCCCAGTGCGCACGCATGGAGCACCGCGTGTGCGAGCCCCATAGTGAGTGAGAACTTCACTCGCCCTGGGGCTCGTAACAAAACGGGGCAGCTGTTGATGTTGATCGACAGCTCGCCCCATTTTGTAGGTGGTTGTACAAATGGAGGCGCTCCGGAAGAGCAGGAAGTCCACTCAGCATTGTGTGTGCTGAGACCCTACCTTAGGGTTACTTGCAATGCCGATGGTCGCGATAATCGCCACCCGCTAAAGTTGTGGGTGGTCTGGAGGCTGGAATATAAAAAATACCCCGCCCTGATTCAGAGCGAGTGCTCGCAAATAGCGAGTGCCTCTGAATCAGGCCCTCAGTTTGTGCTTAGGAAAGCCAACTGTTTTTGGGTGGTATCAAGTTAATTGATTTAATCTATGTGAAATGTAAGACGTATTTATTTATGTTTTGTGACATAGCCTGACTGGCTAAGAGGAACCCAGGGCCTGATTCAGAGCCGGACGCCATTTGCGCTCTCTCGTTCAGAAAAAGGGGCCGGCTATTTAAATTGAGTGCTCGCTCTTTGCGGTCTGTTGACGCCTCTATGTCTGAGCGAGCGAACGAAACATGCGCTCGCTATTTTGTAAAGACGCCCCCTGGTCGCTCGCATCCTACGTCATCTCCGCTATTTATTTGATTAATCGAGTACATCGAAAGGCGTCTGAACTGCTCGCAGTGCTTGTGGTTGGATTTTCCTACCGCAATCATGCGAACAGTTCAAGCTAAGATACAACCAGGTGATGTGGTCAAAGACGCTGCTTTGTTAATTATGCACACCCTTAAAACGCCCGATTTGACCGTTTGGCATGCCTGCGTTTGGATCTCCACTCCCCGTTTTCAAGCACCTTCCCCTGTTACCACCCACAAACGCCTCATCCTGTCACTCAAATTAGCAGGCACTCGTTATTTTGCGAGCGCTTGATTTCCGACCGCAATGACTGGTTGGCACATGTGCATTACGACCAATACGCATGCGCAGTTGTGCAAACATCGCTCAGAGCGAACAAGCGGCCGCTTACGAGCGGCTCTGAATCAGGCTCCCAGGGTGGACTTACCCCTGTGGTAATGTGTATTAGAGTAGCATAAAAGAAGGCTTCGTGCCTGGTAAAATTGTACATCTTTGAAAATCCTTTGTGGAGAAGAACTGCTGATTGATAAGATTTCTTGTATGCTGATTATTCCCCTTCAATCCGATGGGAGGGTCTTTTTTAAGACTTTGAGCAATAAACACCTTTTGCCTTTACTTCGACTGCACCTGTACCCTGCGACCAACAGAATTGCGCCAAACGCTATTCTGTTCTCCTACTGTTCTGGGTTGAGCAATCCGGTCAAAGAAATTGGTGGCATAGCAGTGGGAAAGTCCCAGGCAGCTTTTCGGTCACCCGACGAGAGAAGCCAAGTTACTCAGGAGAGGAGTAACTGCAGTTCAGGAGAATGTGTAGGATGATTGATTACAGTGGAATGGATTTGCATCAGACGGAGGTGGAAAGTGCAGCCGGCGTAGCAATGGATGCCCCTCAGAATGTGGTGAGAGCAACAAGTCCCACCCCCTATCGCAGCAGTTATGTTTCCCAGCATTCCCCAGCATGACAGGGATCCCAATGAATGGATACCCTAGTGGATTGGCTAGTGGAATTGGGAGAAAGGGCAATGGAGCAGGAACGTATGCTAATCATTCGGATGTGACATGACGAGCGGGCACTACCGGCTGTGGTACCCCAAGCACTGTTGCACACTGCTGTACCGGGATCAGATCATATACAGTTTGCCAAGTTTGCAGATTGTGATGGGGACATTGATGGACATTTGCAAGTATTTGAAGGGAC
Organism: Taudactylus pleione; assembly: GCA_031769625.1. NCBI lineage: Eukaryota > Metazoa > Chordata > Amphibia > Anura > Myobatrachidae > Taudactylus > Taudactylus pleione. The sequence continues at coordinate 5,136,826 of JAUIMM010000161.1, forward strand.
TTTGAAGGTAAACTATAAGATTTACCCAAGCAGGAATGGGTCAGACACCTAGTGCCCACACTGCACAGAGAGGCCATGTAGGCCTATCGAGGAATGGCCACCGAGGACTGCGGTGACTATGATAAAGTCGTAAGGGCCCTCCTACAGTGATACTTCATCACTCCTGAGTCCTACAGGAAAAAGTTCTGGGACTTGCCCAAGAACCCTACCAGCACCCATGAGTAGTTCACCGCCCAGCTGAGGCAGTACATGGTGAAGTGGGTGAAAGGATCTGGTGCCACTACCTGGGACGCACTTATTGATCTGCTGTGTCAAGAGCAGTTCTACCACAGGTGCGCCCTTGAGGTGAAGGGGTGGGTGCTAGACTGGGAGCCACCCAGCTTGAAGATGGCAGCCCAGTTAGCAGACAAGTATGTGGCAATTTGGCCACAAGGGCAGAAGTGCCCGACTAGCAGCCAACTCCAATGGGCTGTACAACCAGTGGAACACCCCTCTTCTGCTCATCAGCCCCCAAGGCGGGCATCCTCCAACCTGGGTGCTCTTGGCCAGCAAATGCCCCATCCTGTCCCTTCAAATCATCAGGGACCACCAGCTACAGCTGTGGGAAAATCAGACATCTGAGGATGAATTGTCCCACACCCCAAGCACCCCAGTACTGGAGCCCAGCTTGCCTGTCTAACCCGGGGAGGTGAGCCCAAAGAAACTGTTCCTAATCCAGTCAGTTCAATGGAGTGTGGCGGGAATCAGGTGGACTCTACGGAGAGAGTCACCTGCATGGCCAAGGGGCCACCCCAAAATATGTGGCAGCACCTGCAGATGGTCCAAGTGGGGCCCCTGCAGGGACAAGGATTAAGAGCCTCAGGGGTCTCAATCACTGTCACGAGCCCACAACTTATTGATCCTGCTGCAGTACTGCCAGGTCGCACTGCCAAAGTGACCATGGCAGGTGGAATGGAGTGAGAGGTACCTGTGGTGAGAGTCTACCTGGACTGGGGAGCTTTCCCAGAGTTGAGGGAAGTTGCCATCATGGATGGCCTTCCAACCGATGTGGTCTCGGGGAATGATCTTGGTGGTGGAATCGTTACCATGTTTGCTGATTCCATTGCCTGGAGTTAAGTTTCCAGATCACAGTCTTCAACATCTGTACCAGAGCAGCCCAGCCCAGAGGAAAAGATTACAGCAGCTAGATCAGCATGACTACCCAGCATGCCTTTTGCCTCTGGTAGGCCTATGTCCCGTAGCAATGCAGAGGATGTTGGTTCCAGCTCATTGGATCCTGTGGGGGTGCCCAGTGATGCTCCTGTCCCTAGTAGTATGCCAACTCTGGTGGTGAGTATGAGTGACCACACTGACTTCCCTTTGCCTGACCTCAACGAGACTGACCCTAGTGATCCCAAGCCATATCCCCCTGTAGACTGTCCCTACTTAGGAGGAAGTGAGAGCCACCGACAGGAGTTCAGGGAAGCTCAGCTTGCTGACTCATGTCTGGAAGGCATATTGTGCCAAGCTGGCAGTGGCCTTTCAGGGATGGCGGCAGTGAGTGTGACCTGGCAGGAATGGTTAAGATACAGGGTATCCAGGAAGGTAGAATGGGATAGGTCAGTTAGGTAGCAAGGTCCCCTGCTTGTTCCCAGCAGACAGGGGAAGACACGCAGCCTAACCGTGGTGGATGTCACACGGGGTTCAGAGGCTGGTGATCTGTCCGCCATCACTGTGGAACAGGTAGTGGACAAGGTGGTGAGAGAAGGCCTAGGTGACAGGGTAGGTTCCCCTAGTCATAGGTTATTGGAGGAGGATGGTAGGACAGGTCTGACAGGTAGTGCAGACAGATGCCAGGTGGAGATGACAGAGGTGCAGTGCCGGGGGTATAAAGTGGGGGAAGACAGGGGTCGGCCCAGACCAGTGGCAGTAGAGCCAACCAGAAACTGTCCCTGGCCCACAACCCCAAGACAGGTACTGACCTTAGAAACTGTAAGGACCTATTGACAAGTTGTCCCTGACTTAAGTGCTGTAGTGTCAACCCTTGCAGAGTTGACTAGGGAGGTCTTTCCCAAGTCAGTGGACTGGATACCCGCTTGTGAGTTGGCATTCCAGTCTCTGAAGGAGGCTCTGGTACTATCTCCAGTGCAGATGGCGCAAAAATAGGACCAGGACATTGTGCTACGAACTAATGTGTCATTTCACGGACTGGGAGCAGTATGGAGCAAGGAGGGGCCATATGGGCAGGAGCACCCTGTGGATTGTTTGAACAAGATACTGCTATGGTGGGAGGTGGGGTATGCCACAATTGAAACACAGTGGTTGGCAATTGCTTGGGCATTGGACCACCTTCAGCACTATGTGTTATTAATTCCTTCTTATCTATACACCCTAAATGTTGCTATTTAGTGTTATAAGTCACACAAGGAATAATTGCTTTCCAGACTTTGATTGTGGTTCCAAAGCACAAAAAGATATTATTCACCAAAAAGCAGATAGTTACACGCCGTGATCTAAAATACAATTAGCGCAAAAGATTATACATAAACAAGGTACAGTCAATACATTACGCAGGCACTCTGGATCCAGATTTCCGGCATAAAAGGTGAAGCCTCTGTCAACAGAAAGAATATGATGACTCCCTACTGAATAGAGGGCCTGATTCAGACCCAGTTGCAAGCGCTGAGCGCTCTCAACCGGGTCAATGGTGGCCTAGAGCGCATGCGCACGATGGAGCCAGCTCCATCGTGCGCATGCGCAAGACCCAGATAGCGACGTGCAATCCGTCGCTCCAGGTCTTGCACCAAAGGGGGCATGCAGTCGATGTTGAATGACAGCACGCCCCCTTTGGTGGGCGGGCCGAGGGGGTGGCTGCCCAGACAGAGGCATTCCCATGAGAATGCCTACCATCTGGGGGCAGCCCCACTGACATCACAAGTGATGTCAGTGGGAGAGCTTTTGGCTCTGTTTGAGCCGAAAGCTCTCTGGGGCTTGCAGCCATGAGACAATACCACAAGGGTCTCATTGCAAGCCCGATAGTCGCGATGGTCTTGACCATCGCGACCATCATCCTGGCCGCTCGCATTAGCTGTGGGTGGTAACCCACAGCAATGCGAGCAGCCAGGAGGAAGCTCCATAAAAAAAAAAAAAAAAAAGACGACCTGATTCAGAGCAAGCGCTCTGTAGGAGCATACGGATCTGATTCAGAGCCATAGAGCACCCAAATATATACCCTTACAGAGAGTAGGCAAAACAATAGAAATGAGTTGGCATAATCCTATTGGTTCTTCTTCTTGGTTCTTCTGTCATAGGTCAGTTGATAAAATGGTAGTTCAACCCTCCAATGGCTCTTTGTGTGTGTTTTAACTAATCAATAGACACTACATACAAAGTACATTCTAACACATAGTTCTCTATAATCCATAACTTGCAGACGCATGTTGCGATATCCTTGCCGATGGAACCAGAGATCTGCAAATAAAATGTGTTTTAGAAAAGCACCAAACATGATGTGGCTACTACATACTAAAGTTTAGATATCAAATATATGCATTTTATAACATTATACAATAACGAATAAACCTTCTAATATTAGCCTTTATACTAAGGAACCTTTTAGGAAATTTGTGTATGTGTAAGTGTAAGAGAATATTGCGTAAAGTTGCTAATACGCGTGGTGCGTTTAAGTGTAGAGAGATTATGATAAACAGCGCAACTTGTCAGTAGTTCTTAAGCAAACCTCTGACCATTGTTTCTAACTCTTCATTCAGACAAACTCAATTGTGCATATCAGTGTCTGGGTTATATGTCAATTGCCACAGCCATACTTGTCTGTATGCGGGGCTTCTCAATTTATATGTAAAACACTCACAGTATCCTGGTGTATTTTTTTTTAATTACTTTTCTCAGACATGTATACAGAAGCTGTTTCTCATTACTAACTAAACCCTGCATATATATTGTGTTTGTCAGAGTGAGAGTGTTGTATATTATTCGCTATTTAGTGTTGTGTGAATGTGTGGATACGTGCGCACACTGAGTGGGTGTGCACGCAAAGGTGCTTCGTGGATTGTACCAACATAAATCAGACAGCGGATGACCAAATCATCCGATAACAGTTGAATTGCGGTCACATGCAATTATTTGACTTCGACAGTCCACCTTTTGATAGCAAACAAGACGCTATCACAATTGTATCCTAGTTAGTCATGCATAATAAATTATTATTTAATGTCCTATACAGTATGACACAGTTAGGTCATTGAACCGTTAGTAATGCACCTCTGGAAGGGGTAAAACAACCCTTATACGTGCTCAGCGGATCTATACGGGACCATGGGCAGAATGTGGGATCTCATCGAACCTATAAGGGTGGATTGGGGGAAATGAAGAATACATTAGCTAGGATGTTTAAAGGAACATTTGCAATATTATATCATACATGACCAATCCTAAGCAATCACCTTATTGTACACTCTAGTTCAGGATTGTAATACAGTGTGTCATTTACCTTGGTATCCATATTATTGCTACTAACCACCATCATGATTTCATTCTCCCTGTTAGTCTTAGAAGTACCTTTTCCACACTTCATCACAGTAGGAATGCACCTGACACATAAGCCACTTACCAAGATGACAACTACTATGAGATTCAGGAGTTTACCTACACTAGCAACCAACTCCTGGACCCACTTTCCTAGTCCGGAGAACCATTTTATGGGGTTCAACAAAGAGAACCACTCTTCTACCTTTTCCTCTACTTCAGCCACTGAAGCATTATGGTTCTTACAAAATCCTCATTTCAGCTGCAGAATCTCATCCATCTTCCGGTCTATCACCTCTTTGGGGTCATTAGTGTTATTGGTGATGTACGTACAACACTTGACACCAAACTGGGTGGCTAGAGTCACACAGTATCCACCAGTAACAGCTGTTAAATAATTTAACACTAACCTATTTTGCACAAGTTCTTTCTTGTAGGACTGTAACTCCTTACCCGTGTACCTAAAAGTGTCGTCATACATCTCGGTGATATTATCTATCAATTTGGCAAGATCTTGTATATATCTGAAATTTAGAGTACCCCGAGCAATCCTGGTGGGATCCAATGCTACTAAAATTTGAAAGCCAGTTGTTTCACTAATCATTTGTGTGGCTTTATGTACATCACCAGGTATCATGTTTCTTTTGTCTCGGTGTTCATACTGTGTATGAAGATATGGAGATGGTGTATTCTTATGGATACCAAGCATTTTTCCATGTGTAAGTGTCATAACCTCTGGGAGTACCCTTCCCAGGTAGCATAAACCTTCTGAACTCAGAGAGAGCCCCTTATACACTTTCCTTCCACATATAAAATACACATCATCAGGGAGAACATAAGGAATAGAATGCATCATGATCAACAAACACATTTCTCTAGCAAATTATCCTATCTCCGGTTCTCCCATGTGACTATCACACGTTTCTGGTTGTATAACAAAGGCACAGTACCCTTCTGGTACCCAACCAACCATTTCTTTAGTGTCATTACGTGTGTACCAATACCGGAAGTGTCTCCCACTTAACCTTATTGTGCGTAAAAGTTCAAGATTTAACAGTTCATTATAAGCTCTTAGTGAAAAGGTCATTGTCTGGTTATTCCCAGTCACCTCCCAACTTCCTGGTTTGTTGAAGTTGGTGATGTTTAAACATAACAGTGATCTATCTACTTGGTATTGGTGGAGTTTAAAATGCGGTGGTTTGGACATTAGAAATTTTCCATCCAGTGTCTTCCTTTTTTGCAATTCTAAAACCTCTGAGACATTTAATGGAAATGGCACTAACCCTACATTATGCTGTCCTTGAGGCATGTGAGAGCACACCCAACAGTCAGTCTGGTATAAGACTTTGCCCACTATGGTATGATAATCCTCTAAAGGATAACCACCCCAATACTGATTATACTTAGGCTGGCACCGTTGAATGCATCTCTCATCAACTAGGGACCCACAAAACTCACAAATACAATATTCCTCAGATGATAAACCTTCACACTGTCTCTGAGTTTCCAGGCTAACAGATCTGTTAACAATTACTGTACTGGGTTTGGTCAGATACCGCCCTTGTGTCTGTATGGCTCCTTCTCTCAATTTCAGCCCATCGATACCACCATCGACCTCTCTCTCCATCCTCTGCCCACCGTTACAGAAATGAGACATCCCAAGACAAACTAAAATGAGAAAGTCCCAGGAAGAAAGACCCCCCCATAATCACAGCCTGCCACTCCATTGCTGGAATAGTGGTCTGTATATTTCTCTAGCTCAGGTGTTCCACTGCAGTCACCAACTCTCCCAGAACAGGCTCGCAATCAACAGGTTCACATTATCTGCCTCGATTCCGCCTTGTATCTCCTCTGGGTGATTAACCTTTCTGCAGTGGCTGGAATGGACCCAGGTATCTCTCTCGGCTATTTTCACAGATGTCGTACTTGTCAGCAGCACCTGATACGGTTCTTCCCACTGGTCAGTCAAACAACCTGACCACAAGAAATTACAGATCATTACATATTCTCCAGGTTCAACATCATGACAGTTTGTCTCAGGCATATCAGGTGACAATATTTTCAATTTCTGCTGTTGTTGTTTCAATTGCTTACTAATTTTTATAAGATACCTCACAGTAACCTCGTTATTACCCTTTAAATCATCCTGTGGACTTACTGTTTGGTAAGCAACCTCAATTGATTGTATCTCAAAGGGGGGACAGATTAAGAGGTGGCCTGGGTGTGGTCCTGACACTATTATTACCCATCAACTTACACATGTTCTTGAAGACATCACCTGTGAAATGAGTACCCCTATCACTTTCAATAATTCTAGGGATACCATATCTGCATACAAACTCCTGTATAGCCTTTTTGTCAGTGAATACAGCAGTATTAGTGGCAGCTGGATATGCCTCTTATCCAATTAGAAAACACATCTGCACAAACTCATACATACTTAAGATTCCTGCAGGGTGGTAATTGGATGAAATCAATTTGTATTACCTGAAAAGGTCCTTCTGTCGGAGGGATGTGTGATGACTCTGACAGTATTGTTTTCCCAATGTTTTTCCTCAAGCAGGTCAGAGTCAGACCACACGCTGCCTCAGCCAAGCTTGGGTAATATGCCTTGGGAGCCACTGGCGTACCTTGTCCATCTCTCCAGAGTCCAGAGGACTCTGGCTCACATCCCTTTGATCTTCAGACTGCCTTTTCCTGAATGGAACACAAATTTTGCATCTCAATTAATTTCTGCATATCACCAGTTTTAAAAACCACCCTTTGATCAACCGTCATATTTATTTTTAAACCTGCTACCCCTTTTTGCAGCTTCATCTGCCCTGTTATTGGAACAGCTGTTAACAGTAATATTGTAGCCCCTGGGTTTAGACAAAGTCCCAAGTATTTGACCAAGGTCTGGCATGGCCATAGTTTGTCCTTTGCAACCTTGTGCCCTGTTTATGATAAATGAAGCACGACAGTTTAGTATCATTAAACATGACATAAACAAAATCAGAGCACAACAATAAATCATCTACATATCAGATCCATTGCTTTAAAAACATGCCCTGTATAGTTTCACTGCAGATATACTGCAGGGGTTAGTGTGCTTCAATTCTTAATCTCAATGTTTACTGTAAACAAAGACATTTGATTTTACCAACATGCATAATGTCTTGAGGCTTACACACACTTATTACATTTCCTTAGAGGTGCAATGTCCTAGAGGTGACTTAAAACAAATTTTTTTTATTGCTGGACTTATTCTTTAAGTGCTAATAATATTCCCCCTCCTGCCATGCTCTCCACTACTCTCACCGGTTTCAACTGCTGCCCCTGCTGGTTGCAGATTAACAGCTTGGGCATTGGCTGAATTTATGGTGGATTCATCATAATCTATAATTACATTTTCCTGTAGGTGGCTTAAATCAGGGTATAAGTTACTTATTATAATTTTTTTAATGATTTTTGAGATTGACTGTACCTTTACCCCCATCCGCATAGGGCAGAGGTGGTGAACATGTGCTACTCACATTCCCTTTGGCAATTCTACCTTGCCATGTGTACGCACTCTTTTGTGGCATGAGCGTGATGCTAGTTTGCATCATGTGCCCACCGCTAAGCCACATGTTCCCCTCATGCTGCCACAACTTTAAACAGTCATTATATTCTACTCTTTTCTTCAAAGATTTCACGATACAGATGCGATCTCTGACATTGCTGAATATCTCCTTATGAAAGCTGCCAACTTTGGGAAAAGGTTTCACACTCATTCTCGTCATCTTAACCCATACATCACAGTACATAGTTGCATACGCACCATACATAGTATGCATTATATGCCGTGCTGAACCGATCAGCGCTTCCACAAGCAGCACATCATCTAACATCTTTACCGTTTGTTTGGCTCCCATCTTGGGGAAAAAAAACACTAAACTTTTCAATAGAGATTTAAATCAGTGAAAGAATGTCAAGGCTACTTTCACTTACCTGTGGACGATTTAGCAGGCCGTGCCCACACACCTATTGAAGAATAACCAGGCTGCTTCCACGCACCTAATCCCTTTTTGAGTACTTTGCACTGCTAGAATTTAAGCTTTCCAATAACACTTACCCTTTTCAGTGATTTCGTCCACCACAACTCAGTTCACAATCAAGATATGCCACAACCATGCGGTTCAATCACAATGCTCAATAACCCTAACTGATCGCTGGATGCTGCGATCACACTGAGAGCCAATAGCTAACACAAACAACAACAACTACACCAGCTGTGTGTATAGACTCCGGTATCTACTACCGAACCACTAGGCCGACACCAGGCATCTAGCCCCTAAGGGTCCTACGACACCCCTAGCTAGGGAACATGTAACCCCTACCAACGCACGTTCACTGTTACACACCTTTTTCTGTGCAGAAAAATAAACGTTTTCCCAGATATGGCAGCACCGACTAAGATATTTAAAACAATGCTATCACACTATCAATATCACAATGCAATCTCAACGGCTTTGTTTAAACATGTGGCAGCAATACAGGAAATATGTATACTCTATTGTGCGACTTCCCCTTTTAACATGAAATTTTATCAACGAAGGAAATCTAAACTTTTTCCTTCCTTGTCCCTGGATTCTAATCAGCGCTCCTTGAATTTACACAATAACGGATAGCGGTCTCTCAGCAACAAAGTGGTAGCAGGTATTTGAAGGCACAATGCGTTCTTTCCTGCGTATGGAGCCTCCGCCCTTTGCTGAGAGATCGATAACCGTGTGTTACCATGTGAATGGTAGCGTGATTTCACTCTACGAGCCCCCAACTATTAATTCCTACTTATCTATACACCCTAAATGTCGCTATTTAGCATTATGTCACACAAGAAATAATTGCTTTCCAGAATTTGATTGTTGTTCCAAAGCACAAAAAGATATTATTCACCAAAAAGCAGATAGTTACACGCCATGATCTAAAGTACAATTAGCGCAAAAGATTATACATAAACAAGGTACAGTCAATACATTACGCAGGCACTCTGGATCCAGATTTCCGGCATCAAAGGTGAAGCCTCTGTCAACAGAAAGAATATGATGACTCCCTACTGAATATAGAGCGCCTGAATATATACCCTTACAGAGGTAACACAATAGAAATGAGTTGGAATAATCCTATTGGTTCTTCTTCTTGGTTCTACTGTCATAGGTCAGTTGGTACAATGGTAGTTCAGCCCTCCAATGGCTTTTTGTGTGTGCTTTAACTAATCAATAGACACTACATACAAAGTACATTCTAACACAGAATTCTCTATAATCCATAACTTGCAGACGCATGTTGTGATCTCCTTGCCGATGGAACCAGAGATCTGCAAATAAGATGTGGTTTAAAATAGCACCAAACACAATATGGCTACTACATACTAAAGTTTAGATATCAAATATATGCATTTTATAACATTATACAATAACGAATAAACCTTCTAATATTAGCCTTTGTACTAAGGAACTTTTTTGGAAATTTGTGTAAGTGTAAGATAATATTGTGTAAAGTTGCTAATATGCGTGGTGCGTTTATGTGTAGAGAGCTTATGATAAACAGCGCAACTGTGCGTAATGTGCGGTGTTTATGCATGTAAGTCTATGTGTGTGTGTTATGCATGTAAGTCTATGTGTGGGTGTTATGCAATTCAGTGTATTTATGATGGATTAATATATATATATTATCCCTTTCTAACATATTTTAAAACTACAATGCAAGGTGTTACAAGCAGCGAGATTCACTTTCAAGCAGGGTGGAGACCCCCAGCTGACTGCCGTTGCCACTTCATCTGATAGCTAATTCAAAGGTTTTCCTCTGCCTATTTAGAAAACACTTGCCAGTACTTCTTAAGCAAACCTCTGACCATTGTTTCTAACTCTTCATTCAGACAAATTCAATTGTGCATATCAGTGTCTGGATTATATTTCAATTGCCACAGCCATACTTGTCTGTATGCGGGGCTTCTCAATTTATCTGTAAAACATTCACAGTATCCTGTTGTATTTTTTTTAATTACTTTTCTCAGACATGCATACAGAAGCTGTTTCTCATTACTAACTAAACCCTGCATGAATATTGTGTTTGGCAGTGTGAGAGTGTTGTATATTATTCCCTATGTAGTGTTGTGCGAATGTGTGGATACATGCGCACACTGGGTGCGTGTGCACGCAATGGTGCATCGTGGATTGTACCAACATAAATCGGACAGCGGACAACCAAATCGTATGATAATCATTGAATTGCGGTCGCATGCAATTATTCGACTTCAACGGTGTGCAACTGGGCCCCCACAGAGGAAATGGACAGACTGTTACGGTATAGCCTTGGACTTCAGTGTGACTATTTGGACATTGTACATTGACAAGGAAGGCCCACTGGAATATGGATGAACTGTGTAGGCCAGAACCAAAGCACCCCAGGTAGCATCCTTTCACCCCAAGAGTCTGCAGGACCAGGAGCCAAATCATCGGGACATGGCCCGCATGGATGAGGGGGGGGGAAGTGTGGGTGGAGGCCAACCACACATAATTAAAATGGCTGCCACTTTTTAAATGGCACCATTTTTAAAAGGACCTTTAGGCGCAGTGCACCACGTATTGCGAATGAATAAGTAATGTTATTGAATTACAGTAATGTTATGAATTTTATGACTTGTATCTGGTGTGGGTGAGGCTATTGGGGGTTGGGGCGTAATTAGTGACCACACATGTATGCTTCACTATACACTCAGTAGGTTTCAGGCTGCAGGCCTGTTATATGGCTGCATAGATGTTTATTTCAAAATGTTTTTTCTAAGTGGTATAATATGCACAGCATAATTTACAGAGTTAGACAAGAGTTAAACAGGAGGAAGACAGGAGGACAACATTTAAAAAATAACTCTTTACAACTTGAAAAGGATCTTCTGAACTTCTGGATACCCTGTAACTCAGCCACCAGCTTTCATTATAACCTGAACTCACCTTTTGCCAACAGCCTGCTTCAGAATTGCAAGCAACTACCAGGTGGATTGCTGCATTTAATTTTTGAATGTATGTTTTTTGACCCTACACTGTTTATTATTCCTATACCACTGTCAATTTATCTCTACACCACTGTAGTATCTACCATTTTTAAATACCTTCTCATTTAAAAGAATGTTTTATCCTTAATTTAAAGTTCTGCAACTTTAACAGCTTTAAACTCATTTTGTTTATTATATACTCTTGTAGTTGTGCCTTTACATCTACTAACACTGTTCTTCCTTTTATCTGATTTTTAGACATTTTAACTGTACTCTTCCTGTATCTCACTCTCATCACTACTACTGCTGTTTTCTTCCCCCTCAATCCGTCATCTAAGCAATGTCTCTCTTTTCTTCTACTCCCCTCCTCACTCAGAAGCTACATAATACTTTCCTCTATCACCAGTTCCCTTTTCTTTTCTCCCTTCATAGTCTCCTCCACTTTTTCCTCTCCCTCCTCACATCTCCTCTGTCTCCCTTCATCCCATCTAGTACTCTCCACTGCATCTCCCATAACTCATAAGCCCTGCACCCTCCCTTTTCTCCAAGATACACCTCTTCTTCTCAACAAACACCACATTAAACCTCCACTTTGCCCACCACCTGCTGTCACCCTTCCTCACTCAGAAGCCCACCACATACCCACACTATCCTTATCCCCCTGCTCTAAATCAATCTCAACCCCACACTACAGCAACCCTGACAATCTTCTTCTCTCTCCTCATAAACTCTATCCCTCTCTCCTGTCTCCTCTTGAATGCCAGTCCTGTCTATAATCTACTGGTCCCTGTCCATTACGGCTTCATATTCAACTCCTTCAATCTCCTAGCCATCACCAAATCCTGGATTTACCCATCTGACACCACTTCTCCTGCAGCTATCTCCTTTGGGAGCCTCACATTCTTTCATACTCCCTGGCCTGGATGTTGTCACAGTGTTGGTGTTGGGGTACTTCTATCATCTGGTCACTCCCACCAACTCTTACCTTCTAAACTCTCCACTTCATTATTTGCATTCAATGCTCATTGCAGTTGCCTTTTCCAACTTCCTCGAGTAGCTGCCTTTCCTCATCCCCCTGGCCTTAACTCAAAATTCCATGTTAATGTTGCTTCCTGGCTCCTAACCTTGAAATGGGCTCTCAAGACCCCTTTTTTCCTCAAAGCTTTCCAGCTCTCATCCTAACCCACTACTCCATGTTCCTTCCTCACAATCCAGCCCATCTGGGTCACCCCTGTTTGTCTGCCCCATCCCCTTTAGAATTTAAGCTCTCACAAGTAGGGCCCTCTTCCCTCATGTGCTTCTCCCTCACTTACTCAAACTTTAATTTACAACAGCACCTAACCCTTGGTTGCTGTTGCCATGCTGCTTAATTAAGTGTTATGCAGCAATGTATAAATTGTGTATTTGTCCTGCGTTGTTTGTACTGGTAATAATTTGGCTATGTACTTGTCTTTTGTGTGCTCATTTGTTTATGTACTTTGCAAGGCACTGCGGAACCCTTGTGGCACCATATAAATAAAGGTTAATAATAATAATAATAATAATAATAATAATAATGTGTTTGAACATGCCATTCAGTGTGCTGTGTGCAGTTGTGGAAATTTACTTTTTAAATGTTTAGCCTGTGCACTTATAAGGAATGTTTAACCTATGCACTTATAAGGAATGTATAAGTTGTTTTGTTTTAGAAGGCTGTAACATTTAAGTCAAATGGTTATGAGATATTCTCACCTCCTAGTGACATGTTGGTTATCCTGATGTAGTGATCAAACCTTTGTTTACAGCACTTTCATTGAAATGCAATGCAGAGGTCTTCAGTGTGTGTCTGTGTACAATACCCCTGCAAGTTTGTGGAAAGCAAGATGTTTGTGTTTAGGAAGCTTCTATTTTGTGTAAGAACTTAGAAGGTGTTAAGACTCAGAAAGCCAAAACTGGTTTAGTCATAGACATGTGAAAAGACGAATGCAATAGAAATTTGCATTATATTTACCTTTTCAGAAACAGTATATGCTAACTCAGTTTGTTGTTAGGAAAGAGAAATGTTTTTGGGTGGTATCAAGTTAATTGATTTAATCTCAGTGAAATGTAACATGTATTTATTTATGTTTTGTGAGATAGAAGGATTGGCTAAGAGGAACCCAGGGCGGACTTACCCCTGTGGTAATGTGTATTGGAGTAGCATAAAAAAAGGCTTTGTGCCTGGTAACATTGTACATCTTTGAAAATCCTTTGTGGAGAAGAACTGCTGATTGATATTTCTTGTATGCTGATTATTCCCCTTCAATCCGACGGGAGGGTCTTTTTTAAGATTTTGAGCAATAAACACCTTTTGCCTTTACTTCGACTGCATCTCTACCCTGCGACCATTTGGCAGCATGGCATCGCTAACGATATCCCCAGATTGAGTTGCATGTTCAGCCAACTGGGGATATCGTTAATGACCCATGGGAGCACGCATTGTTCGTCATTTACTACATACACACTGAATGATATGAACGATATATCATTCAACGACTTTGTTATCATTCATATTGTTCACAATTATTGTCCAGTGTGTATGCAGCTTAAGTCTTCAAGATGCAGGGACTCCAGAATGTGTATGAAAAGTGTGTGGTTAACAATGTTAAGTGCAGCAGAGATGCCAAAGAGCAGTAGAAGCAAATAGTGATCTTAAGTTTTAGTGCAGCAATCAAATAATTGACTGTATTAATCTGTGCAGTTTTAGGCAATATTGAGAATGACAGCTCAACTGAAATGGGTTCAATAGCTTGTGTGAGGAAAGCAAACATTCATAAGAACCTCGAGGGAGACCATCAAAGACTTTTGGTGGGACCTGTTTTAGGCTTTATTTTATAATCTTTTTAGGTTGCAAAAGCAGTTCTGCTGCTAGTGGTGGGATCCTCTTGTTCAGGAGCATCCTACCACTATATATACAGTGTATACACATATTATGAGTTTGAAAATGATCTTTAAGAACTGATTCACAATAATATTATGAAGTTCTATTGTAAATCAGGTTTCAAACTTGCATATGCAGTAGTCCCTTCGATATTGTAACCCACAGCATCAATGATGTGAAGAGACTGAGATACTGTAGCTATGTTGAACACTGAGCCAACAAGTGCCTAGACACCTCACACATGAGGAAAATGCTTAAATGTATAATTAATATGTCCTGATTAGGAACTATGGACAATGCAACCATTTAAAAACAGCAATGAATGTAGTTGATGAATGATGATGAATGTAGTTAGTAGTTTCCTCCTTGCACTGCTGGGGCCAACCTGTAAGTGTCCTTTCTAGCTTTGTGACTGGGAAATGTTTGAATTGTTTTCTGGGCATCTGGTTACTTTTAACATCAAATCCACTATACAGGAGCAGACCTTCACCATTAGAACACTATAAAAACCTGGTGGCATACTGTAGGGTGATATACAATGATAGCTACAAAGCTGATTCGTTGCTATGGACAACTTATCCACCAGTCAACTTTAGAAGGTTGCTGTCAACTTTAGAAGGTTTCATTTATATCTCCTATTTTTAAAAAAGCAGGAGTTTCTCCAAGCCATGGAAGTAATATTTGAGGGGGAAGCAGATCCAGCTTTGTCCTGCATCAGTCACAGGTGATAGTTGTTATTGCTGGCTGGAATGTCAACTAACATTTATTATTACAAATGATCTGTTGATGCATAAATTAGACCTATTAAAAATTTGAATAAAATAAAAATAATACAACTTAGAATTTTTTTTCTGTTTCCCTCCCAGTCCACCAAAAGGACATCACACATGCAATCATGTCACATGAGCAAAAGTATAAATGTCAAACAGAATGCATCTAGTCACAAAACCACATAAACCACCATCACCACAATCTTTTCTGCCTTCTCCCAGCTCTTGCGTATCTTACGCCTACCATAGAGATATGTACACAAGCACGCCTTGCAACCATATGCCGATATGATGTACATTTTATCACTAGCATCTAAAATGAAAAATGTTTTTTGCCTCTATAACTGTATCAGACAGTACACATATTTTGAATTCCTAAAATTAGAATAAGTTACCAAAAACACTTTTAATTTCTAAGTCTAACTTAAGAATCATGGAAAGTGTGTATTTGCCAATATTCTCCACTTAAAGCCAAATTTTTTTTCCAATATACCACCAAAAGAAAGGTGTATCTGTCTTGAGAAAAAAAAATCAAGAAATAACCCCTGACCCCCATTATTAATCGGGATGTAGTTTATAGACTGGAGTAATCTATATCCCGACAGCAGAAACCCGACACCTAATTTAGTCCCGATGCCGGAATGCCGAAGGACGCCGGACCGATTGAGGTAAGTCCAGCCGTCCTTTGCAGTTAGCCGCAGTGGGGGGCTAAGTTTAGGCACCCCCAGGGGTACTTAGTTTACTACATCATGTTAGTTTTAAAAAAAACAAATTCCCATGGAAATCAATACATTTCAAAAAGGTAGATATGAAATATAATTGCATTTCTTTTATTACTGGGTTTAATTGATCTGGAATGTTTTCTTCTTTGCTCTCCCTTGACAGGAAATAGCTTTCTTGTAACTTTTTTTTTAAATTTTGAAATAGAAAAAGATAATCCTGTTGCTTAGCAACAGACTGAGATTTTTTAAAAGACTTACACAATTTACACTTGTTGGACATTTAGTCAAATATCATTTGCATCTTCATACTTACAGAAATGCTAATTATAATATGTTATTTTACAATATAAGCTGCAGAAATAATTACAGATCTGTTTTTTGGTTGCTTGTAAACATATTGTACTAATCATAATAGAAACAGTAACAGAATACCTGCGATGTAACATCAAAATAAACTTTTCCTCTTCTGTATTAAAATGTTTTAATATGCTGGCAGCAATTTATTCATTTAGGATTTACTACTTTGCCTATAATTGGTACTGTCATATAGAATTATTATGCATGACAGACATACAGTATATAAGCAGAGAAACTCACATTTGTTTTCCTGCCTCCTGACCAATATTAAAATTTCTCCCTGAGCATTGGTACATAGCAGGTGGGACTCAATGAAAGTCATCTACATCATACCCAGTGTTTCCAGATTTTCACATTTCTTGATCTCTACCTGTTGTTTTCCTGATCAAATTCCATCAACATTTTTATTTAAATTTCTGTTGTAAGTAAATAACATGAAAGTTAACAAAACTAAATACAGAAAACAAAAATGAAAAACTAGAAAGGTAATTTTATGATTGAAAGGCATTTCAAGAATCAAATTTCCCTGTAACTAGGTAAAAAAATCCAAAAGTAAAAACACTATACCTTAACGTTGTTAAATTTCCCTGTAAATGGAAAAAAACCTGTAAGTGGAAACACTGATCATACCTCTCAACATGGGAGCATGTACTCGAGTCACTGGGGCATGGCCCTGCATCATTTTTGTTTCCAATCTCTTTGGGAACATGCCCAGCATATTTGTGCTGCTGGGGTGCCCCCAGTTTTTCCCAACACTATTTAGATGCAGCAGGCTAGAGAGTGTTCCCTCTCCCAAACTTTCCCTCCAAGGGACATTGCTGCCCACATATGGGATGGTGGGATAGTGCCAAAAAGTGGGACAGTCCCACAAAAATCTAAACAGATTGGTGGTATGCTACACTGTTATTTCTGATCAGACATAAGCACTTAGTGACTGTCTATTTGCTATGGCCAGGTCAGGAAACAATTGTCAGCATATTGGCTGACAACAGTTCCTTTTCCTCTCCCCCACTGAACTCTGACAGGTGAGTTAGTTGCAGGGCAGAAAAATGGACATAATAGCCTATTCTATTACTGGCTCATATTCATCAGTTTTCCGTCCTCCACTAAACTCTTAATTGTAGCTAGATACAGTGTTGAGTTAGTAGTGGAAATAGAATAAAAGTCAGCCAATAAAAAAGGTGTTTGTGTACTGTAGTAATATATGCTTGATACAGTAGGTTAACAAAAATAGAGGTAAACAGGGGTATGGCTTGGACACCTAATATGGTGAATGCTCTTTTCCAGAGCTCTGAGAGCACCTGAGACAACAATACAAATCTAGTCACACAGAGACACTGTCTTGATCAACCCTCAGCTGGATGTTACAGCTGCTGATTTGAGGCTCCTACTGTGCACTTCCTGGTGGGGCCAGTCTCTCCAGATCCTTGAATACAGAGCTCATGCTCTACTCTGGCATTCAGCACCATCTTGGGCCACTTCCTTACCACAGAGTGTCCTATAGACTAGCAGCACAGTGCCCAGCACCATCCACATGTGGATGTCTCAAATGCAGTGGTGTAACTAGGGTATTTGGAGCCCAGGGCAAATTTGAAAAGGGAGCCCTCCCCCCGCCCGATGTGCGCACGCGTTGAAAAAATGGGCGTGGTCACTTAAAAATGGGGCGTGTCAACATGACACACCCCTTTATTTTCACACTGAACATTCCTATCCATATGCACCTTAACCCCAGTAATACCCCTTATACAGTACCCCCAGTATGGAGTTGTGGTCCCTCTTATGCAGGCCCATAGTAGTGCCCCTTATACAGTGTCCCCAGTAGTGGTCCCCCCAAATGCAGTGCCCCATGTAGTGTTCCCCTTTATGCAGTGCCCCCAGTAGCAGTCCCCACAATGCAGTGTGCCCAGTAGCGGTATCCCCTTATGCAGTGCCCTTTATATGGTGCCCCCAGTAGTAGTCCCCACCCTATGCAGTGCCCTTTATATAGTGCCCCCAGCAGTAGTCCCCCCCATGCAGTTTTCCCAGTAGTGGTCCCCTTATGCAGGCACTCAGTAGTGATCCCCCCTATCCAGTGCCCCCTGTAGTGGCCCTTCCTATTATTGCCCCCAGTAGTGGGCCCCCGAGTGCAGTGCCTCTACTAGTAGGTCCCTTTTATAATGCCCCCAGTGGTAGTTCCCCCCCAAGTAGTAGTCCCCAGTAGAGGTTCCCCCTCCCGATTTAGTGCCCCCAGTAGTAGCCCCCCCACAGTAGATGTCCTCCCAATAATGGTGCCCCCACCCCCAATAGAGGTCCTCCCAGTAGTAGCCACCCCCCTCCCCCATTCTGCAGATAGGTTAAAAAAAATATATGTATATATATATAAAAACATTCTTACCTGAATCCACGCTGCTGCTGCTCCGGTCCGCAACGCCGCTCCCGCCGCCGCCCGCCAGTCCTCTCGGGCTGGCGCACTCAGCATTATGGGACTGACGTCATGATGTCATGACGTCAGTCCCATTACCCACTGCAGGAGCCGGACGGAAGTCCGGCTCTTGCAGAGGGTGCTGCTGCAGTCAATGAGAGTCTATCTGACTCTCATTGGCTGCTGTTTAACATACGCATCGCCGCCAGTGCTAGCGGCGATGTGTGTGTTATGCACAGCCTGAGCCCGCCTCCTGGCGCTATTGAGCAAGCGCTCAGGGGGAGGGAATGGGCTCAGGTGTGCAGCACAGGACCGGCACTGGTAGCCTAGCGCCGGTCGTGTGTAAATGTGTAGTGCCGACCGCAATCACTGCGGTCGGCGCTACACTTGTGGCTAGCTAGGGCGGGCCGGACCATGGCCGGCGGCGCCCCCCCATGCCGCCGGTCCCATGGCGCCCAGGGCACGCACCCTGCCCGACCCTGCCTAGTTACGCCACTGCTAAAATGTCTTCAATGCCTCTCACACAGATCACCAGTCAGAAGCACACAGTGAGGACTTGCCATGAAGACCTCTCTTCTTTGCTTCACACAGCAATCCACTTCTTCTTTTCAACCCCCCAATAACTAGTGGACTGCAGCTGACTTCAAGGGATGTCATGTTAAATTATTGATATACAATTTTAACATATACAGTATATTTAAATTAGAAATATGTAATTAGAACTTGATAAAAGTTTGCTTATAGAAAATGCACCATATAGGAATATTTATGTGTTTAAACTTCCAAGAAGGCAAGATGCCAAAAAATCTAGTGATTATATAAAGTATGTTTCTGAGGCTTACATAAACTTGTTGACCTTCTTAGAGCCCATAGATAAAAACTGTTTTGGTGGGTCGCACCAATGACTAAAGAGGCCTATCCATTACACGACTTTGTGAACAATCTGACCAAAACCAGAAGGTTTTGGTCAGATTGTGTAAAAAGTAATGTAATGGATAAGCTACAAACGTCCTGTGACGTGCACTCCCGTGAACAACTGTCGGAGTCTTTTGCCGTTTGAACATGCTTGTCAATTTCTGTATATTGCTGAATGACTTTAGAAAGTTGTTCAGTGGATAGGCAGTGAATGACCAATGGTGAATGGTAAAGACTTCTTTAATGAATATTCACTGCACTCAATCAAAATTTGGTCCTTGGTCTATAAAGAAATTGTTCACAAAAGTCTATCATGTTTGTGAAAGGCTTTTACATGAAAGACTGTTTGTGAATGACTTTTACATGAAAGACTTTTTTGTTGGCAGGAAAAGTCTTTGGTCTCTGGTCTTTCACAAAAAAAATCTTCTAATGGATAGGCCCCTTAAGAATGACTGAGCAAAATCACATTGACCACCTTGCAGTGCAAGATCATGCATTTGAGATATCAACAAGCCATCTGTGACCAAGCAATTTCAATTCCTGATATTGTGGAGAAAAGCCAAACCAAGTTGGCACAATGTTAGATGAAAGCCCATTCCCTATATGATGTATGAGACATTCATGAAAATCAAAAGGACTCTTGACCTGTGGAAATTGAGTTACAGCCTAGGACATTTGCATAAAAGCAATAAGAATTAAGTAATGCTACTTTAAATTCTCCAAGATGAAGTTTAAAGAAACTGATTACATGTTGGCACTGTTTACTTATGAATATTGCAATGAACTAATATATTTAAAAAAACGTTTGACTTGTGATAACTCAGAGTTTCAGAATTAAAGCCCAGACAGCTGTTGCACTGCATGAGACTGTTTGATAACTATATGCCAATGACTGCTGACTTGTAATCCCCTGATATGAGATAATTAAATAAAAAATCTTATTTTTACATTTGGTGTGGACACAAGTTAGTTAATCACCTTAATATCTTCTAGTAGTGAGATCAATGCCCCTCACAGGCCCCCCACCCTCCATAATCACAGCAGCTATACCAACAGGCCCATTCCTTACCACACAGGTCCAAAATCTCTGGATAAATCTTAAGATATATACTCTCTGGTGGTTTGTACACCTCTGTCTCTCACTTCTAAGCAGTGATATTTCTATTTGTTTTGCACACCCCACGAACCTTGCACCCAAGACTTTGGAGCACCTGTGTCAACTTTCCACCAGCTGCTGTACCATCTAGACTCTTAGGGGTAAATTTACTAAAGTGAGAGTTTTTAGAAGTGGAGATCTTGCCCATAGCAACCAATCAGATTCTACTTAACATTTAACTAGCAATTTCTAGAAGATATTAACTAGAATATGATTGGTTGCTATGGGCAAGATCTCCACTTCTAAAAACTCTCACTTTAGTAAATTTACCCCTAAGAGTAAATTTGTCTCATCTTTACACTGCACATGCCTGCAATGAATCTTCCTGTCTGATAGTCTATTGGGAGAGGGTGAAATGTATCTCTGTTTATTATGCCTATCGCTACAATACTGATCATCTAGAGCTGTCCTCGAATGAATGTTTCTCATCTATAATTATCTGCCATGTCTTTGTCTCATTTTGAGATCATCTCTTTTCTTTTTCCTACCACCACTCCTATAATGTCTCAACAACACGAAAAAACCCAAATCAAGTAGCTCCTATTTCTCTTGGCCCTATCGAAGACTGAGATAATGATCAAACGCCAGAGCCCCCTCTGACAGCCAAAGCTATATTAACCATTGCTAAAAAAAACTATACAATCTGAATTGTGCTGTATTATTTCTGACTTCAAATCAGAACTTACAAAACTTGGATCCCACACTGATATACTAAAAAAAAAATGGATGAGGTCTGTGAGGAACCAAACTATTCGGGAATAATAATTGTGGACTTGAAATCCTATAAAGACCATCTAGGGGATATGGAAATCAAAATCATGGTAACAACATCAGTATAAGGAATATTTCCAAAACTATAACTGCAGAAGCTCTTCCACAATATCTGTAGGCCTTATTTTACACCTAATCCTAGACCTTACCTCTGGTCAGCCTCCTGGAGATGTTATTGTCTGGGGATCCATATTTTAAAGCGAAAGATAAAATTATCTACCCAGTTCGGTATGTCTGCTGTCCCGAACTCAGGCTCTCAGTTTCAACTGTTCCAAGATCTGGCTCATCCACATTGAATAAAAGGCGCAACCTGATAAATATCACAAAGGCCCTTGGAACCACATGATCAGATACAAATGGGGTTTTCCTTTTCAGTTGGTAGGTACCAAAAATGACAAATGCCACTTTATGATAATGCCCTTACAAGGCTTCAAACTACTTTTGGTATCATAGAATATTAAGTAATTGTATGGAAAAAACACTGGCACACTCTGAGTAAAAGCTGCCAAAGTATATGACCCACCAAGAACAATCAGGAATAATCATAAAATGCCAAAAAACGATCATATACAAATGGCGCTGATCAGAAAGTTCATACAGATTTTTGTGAATAAAATATATGTAGTCTTTCTTGTGCCTCTGTCGTCTTATCAATCCTCTGCATATTTTCAATAATTTGTTCTGATGTTAATCCAATATTATATCTCTCCAGGGTATATATGGAAAGAAAAAGAAAATCACTATATAGTGTAGTAAATTAAAAATTACAAATTTAATAACAAAAGATAAAATTAATTTCCCCAAAAAAATTCCACAACAATCAAAAATGTTTGTCTAATTATCATTTCACATATAGCGTGTTCTGAGGTCACTCAGAATAAAGAATATGTATAGGTTGGAACCTAGATTTTGTGCTTCAAGAGAGGATACAGTATATGGGAGATCTCCGGACAACCGCCCTTCTCCCTTAAAGCATCTGGTTCAGCCATCAACACACAGTCCCAGGTTCCAATAACTTTAAGCTCATAAAACCCGACTGTCTTTTCCATTTGGACCATCTGAAATTGCCCACTGATCAGCCTCCTGGATATGTTATTGTCTGGTTTCCATATTTTAAAGATAAAATTATCTCCTCAGTTCGGTATGTCTGCTATCCCCAACTCAGGCTCTCAGTTACAACTGTTCCAAGATCTGGCTCATCCACATTGAATAAAAGGCGCAACCTGATAAATATCACAATATGATCAGTTGGTGGGTACCAAAAATGACAAGTCCCACTTTGTGATAATGCCCTTGCAATGCTACAAACTAATTTTGGTATCCCCTATGCTTCGTCATCTTGCAGCCTCTCCAAAGTGAAGCCCTCCAGCACTGGTTTGGCACACTGCTTGAAACCTAAGGTTAACTACAGGCAAGTATTGCTTCTCTATTCTTTTACTAGTATCTCAGGTTAAATATTGACAGTTAGCATTGTGTCTTGTTTTACATAAAGTTATGTTTAACACCTGTGTATTAGCATATTGTCCCATTACAATGTTTTTGTTCAGACTTTTCAAGTTAAATGTTGATAGTTTGCACTGTTTATTACATTACTTATGATTATGTCTTAAATCTATATATTTTACATTGTACAATAATGTATTAGAATTAATTCATTACCATATTGCTATTCTGCATATCCATTAATTCTTAAGTAATGTTAGTCTCATGTTGTCATCACATTTGTCTGTTCTAGTGTATTCCATAACCTTTACTTCACAGCTTCCCGAATTGCTCATTGACATAATTGCTTTTTAAAAAAAACATGTTTTGATCAGTGAACTGACCTATTTAAAATTTTGTTTTATTTCACTTTAGCCTCATCCATGTTGTCTGTTTCTGCTGCTTTTTATACCTCATTCTATATTTCCTTTACAGTACATATTCCTTTCTCCACTGATTCTTTTCTGGGATCTTCATTGTTCCACCCCCTACCCTACTTCCTTTATTTCTCACCTCTCTCTGTTACTATGCCAGGTCTGAGCCACCCACTGTTCTTTACCTCTCAAGTCTTCCACTCCTTTTTGTTTCCTCCTCTCTCCCTCTTACTTTCCCCTCTGGGTGTCGTTGAGCCATTTCTTATGCCATTCTATTACATTCCTTTTAAGCCTCCATAAAATTGATATTTCGGACTCTACAACACTGGGCTCTGTATTTGTACACTGAACTCTCTATGGTACACTAGCTACAAGGCAGTGGACTTTGTTTTGTAAACTGACCTTCAAATGTGATAAACTGGTCACAAATTCTTTGTATGTGCCAAACTTCCTAACAATTGAGCCATGCCCAATTTTGTTGTTGCTCAGCCTGCATTACTTAAAGTACTGTACTAAAATGGTCTTCCTCTTGACCAACCCTGGAATGTTTCCAGGCCAATGTACTTACTGTAGACAATATGCATATTCAATATGTATCTATATACAAGGTCTTAATAGAAAAGAATAATAATACATTGTGAGAAATTAATTTGTTTATTACAATTGTTTTTGTGTAAGTCAGATCCATATATGCATGTACTGTATACTCTCAATGCTTTAAATCACCTGGCATGGAATTACCATTGCCAAAGGTGTTTGGTCCTTTGTGTGGTGGGTT
The DNA here is from genome assembly GCA_031769625.1 of Taudactylus pleione. Classification (NCBI taxonomy): domain Eukaryota; kingdom Metazoa; phylum Chordata; class Amphibia; order Anura; family Myobatrachidae; genus Taudactylus; species Taudactylus pleione. The sequence goes on from JAUIMM010000161.1 coordinate 5,160,990, forward strand.
ATTTTATACATTGAAAGCACTAGTATGGTTAGTAGATAAATCGATTAAAATGAGTTTAAGCTTTAATTTAATCTTGACCATGGAGTTCTGAGCTTACATGCAAACTTGCTATTGATCATTCGGGAGTCCTTTGAATTCAGAAGATTTATTTAATGTGTATTCATTGATCCTGCTATGGCCAAAACATTATGTTAAATATGATCATCTATTTACATTAATATGAGTTGGTCCTGTGAGAGCAGCATGGGAAATATTGCAGAGAAACCTAACATTTGTATTTTTGAGCACAAAAAAGTGCTATTTTCTGTTTTTCTTTGAATGGGTTTGATATGACATGGCAGTAGACCTCTATACTTGATAAGAGGACACATTAATAATAATATTACAACATTAGTGAATAATATTGGTATAAACTAGTATTTTCCAACCAAATGACATATACAGTATCTGAACCACTGCAGGCTGCTCTGTGTATTGTGCATGTATTCAGTGCTGTATATCTTTATGGGTTGATAGGAAGTGTCAGGTTCAAGTTTATTTGTTAGTTTTTTATTTTGCCTGGGGCAAATATGCAAATTCTGACAGCTATTGTTACTTTCTGGGATAATCTAGAAACTGTCATTATCTGTATAGAAGTATAACATCACAAAATAAAATCCAAACATTAATTGTTTTTTTACACCTGTCTATTCATGTGATAAACACTGTTGCTGTTAAAATATAATTAAGCTTGTACACCCAACATAAGTAATGAAGCAATTAACAAGGATTCCCAAGGATAAAGTGAAAACTGTATAGAAATCTGACATTAAATGAAACATTTATAAAATGTATGTACATTAAATAAAAAAAATCTGTAAACTGTAAAAGTGTATGTATGTATAACATATATATGTTTATACTGTATATACTGTATATATAGACACAGTAGTACTTGACCCGCACTCCTTTAAAGTGAAACAGCAATGTCCCCGGTGCTCGTTCAGCAGCAATCACTTGCAGCAATATATACCAAACACAGTGGATGGCACTCTAGAAAAATATTGAAATAATTTAGCCCACTCAGCTATATAGGTCAATGTTTCAGAGGTGTTACCTTTTTTATCAAGACATCATCAATGAATTACAAAAGACATCACATTTAAATACCTACTCTTTCATGCAGCACTCGTCCAGGCTCTCCATATTTGGTGTCGATTACATCATCACCTGCGCCCATGCGCCAGCATCCTGGCACCATCCAGGGGGCGTGGTTAACCTACAGGTCCCATCACCATAACAACAAGGATATACTCTATCAACCAGGATATACTCTATCTATCACATACTCTAGAATAAGACAAGCAGAGCCCATAGTAAACAAATAGAGATGTAGACATAGAATATCATAATATAAAATAATCAGGGAGAAATTAAAAATAATGCATCCTGTATTATATATAATCATTCTAGTTAACAAATAAGTAACAGGTGCTTTTAATGAGAAATATCCAGCAAGCTATTGCTAAACCCTGAGTCAGATAGCAACATAGAATAATAACTAATCTCATGCATGGTAGTATTGTGCCAACAGTGGTAGTGCCCCTTATGCAGGGCCCACAGTAGTGGTGCCCCTTATGCAGTGCCCCCAGTAGTAGTGCCCCTTATGCAATGCCCCCAGGAGTGGTGCCCCTTATGCAGTGCCTACTATGCAATGCCCACATTAGTAGTGCCCCCAGTAGTAATGTCCCTTTAGTAGTACCCACAGTAATAATGCCACCAGTAGCAGTGCTCTCAGTGGTAATGCCCCCCAGTGGTAATTCCCCCAGTGGTAGTGCCCCCAGCAGTAATGCCCCCTGTAATAGTGTCCCCAGTAGTAGTGCTCCCAGTGGTAATGTCCCCAGTAGTAATTCCCCCGGTAGTAGTGCCCCAATGGTAATGCCCCCAGTGGTAGTGCCACCAGTAGTAATGCCCCCATTAGTAATGCCCCCATTAGTAGTGCCCCCAGTAGTAATTCCCCCATTTTGTAGTGTCCTCAGTAGTAGTGCCCCAGCAGTAATGCCCCCAGCAGTAATGCCCCCAGCAGTAATGCACACTGTAGTAGTGCCCCTTACACAAAAAACCCACAATACTTACCTTAAGCCCCGGTCCTGCATTTGACTGCTGCCGTCTGTCTGGCTGCTCACTCCTCAGAACTATGGGACAGATGTCATGACATCTCTCCCATAGTGCACACTGAGGGAGCCGGAAGCCGGAACTCAGGAGTGAACTCCAGCCTCTGGCTGCTGCAGTGGGGAAGGAGCTGGGTGCCCACTGGTAACAAAATCTCAGTGGGCACCCAGCATCCCCCTGCGGTGCCTGGCTGACATCCTGGGTTAGGTGGGATAGGGCAGGTGGAACTTCTCCCGTACAGGTCAGGTACGGAATTATAAAAGGATTTAGGTTATCTACTATTTTTTTCTTTTCTATCTTCTATACTCTACTATATAAAAGCGAAAATTTGTCCTTATGTACTTCTGTCTTTCTATACAAATCCACAGTCTACAAGCAAAGATCATGACATTTTATATGCGGGTGTATTAAAACATGGCGGAGCTAACTAAAAAAATTTCAAATGGAAATTAATTACTGTTAATTTTTAATTCATTAAAAACCACAATTTTTGCTGGACGCTCATTGTGAAGTCTCACGGCATGTGGGTAGGGCCTCGGAGCAAGCGTTTTGTGTTGTCATGTTTTGTCATGATCTTAATGTTTATTATCAAAGAGAGCTTTAGCAGGCTTTGCAAGCATTCTCAGCTCTCTGACTATACCAAATTACGCAACAACATTAACTTATTTCTTCCAACTGTGTCAAAATGATGACCTTGCAAGGACCCTGCTGTACTGTGAACTGCCAAAATATTACACATGGAATGCTTCTCCAAAAGTTTTCCTGCACAAAAAAAAGGGAGTTGCTGTACATGGTCAACCTGGTATCAGAGCAACAGAAGCTCTTTTGGCAGTGTTTACACTGTACATCATTCAAATTTTTAATGCTTCTATCTACGAAGTTTGCTTTACACCGTTACAGGTCCTACTTCCTTCGAAGACCTTACGACTGTTGATGGGGACGTTTGTCACACTTTTTGTGTTGCCTGCCTAAGGAGTGGTTGGTTGGAGGATGATGTGTAAACAAACATTCTTAAAATCCCGGGCAACGCTGGGTACTCCAGCTAGTACATATATAAAAAGACTGTGGTCCCGCACTCCCCTTGTCAATAGTGCTCAGCCAGGTACCTTCACAAAGAAGATTAATAAAACAGGTATAGATGCAGCACTCCGGGCAAACAATTCCACTCCATGGGGCGTCTTATGAGTCAATGTTTCAATGTCTTCATGAGGACATGTCCTATGCCCTTTTTGCTTTTTGGATATGCACTTTATTATGGATGCACTGATGCCTTTCTGATGCCCTTTATATGGATAAAACTTTTTTTCATTATCTAACTGGATGTGCTGGCTTATTTATATTTATATATATATATATATATATATATATATATATATTCTCCAAAAAATGAGGGTGCACTCACCAGGCTACAAGAAATGTTCATAAAATATTGATTTTATTTAGATCATCATAAAACGTACAGCCATCGACGTTTTGGTCCAGTCCAGGGACCTTTGTCAAGATGGACTGGACCGAAACGTCGATGGCTGAACGTTTTATGATGATCTAAATAAAATCAATATTTAATGAACATTTCTTGAAGCCTGGTGAGTGCACCCTCATTTTTTGGAGATTGTCTTTTGGCAAGGTTTTTACCTTGCTTGGGATAGCTACCCCAGCATTGTATTTTAGTAAGATGTGAGTGTGGACATTATGTGGTTTTATATATATATATATATGTATATATATATATATATATATATTAGGGGTGTGCACCGGCCACTTTTCGTGTCTTGGTTTTGGATCTGGATCTTTCTTCGTGTTTTGGATCTGGATTGGTTTTGCCAAAACCACCCTTCCGTGTTTTGGGTTCTGGGTTTTGTGTTTTGGATCTGTATTTTTTTGAAAAAAAGCATAAAAACAGCTTAAATCACAGAATTTGTGGGTTTTTCTGCTCCTATGCAATTATTAACCTCAATAACCTTAATTTCCATTCATTTCCAGTCTATTCTGAACACCTCACACCTCACAATATTGTTTTTATGGCCAAAAGATTGCACCAAGGTAGCTGGATGACTATGCTAAGCGACATGGGTGGGCGGCACAAACACGTGGCCCATCTAGGAGTGACACTGCAGTGGCAGACAGGATGGCAGTTTGAAAAACTGGGCCCCAAACAGTACATACTGCAAAGAAAAAAAAGAAGTGCAAGATGGAATTGTCCTTGGGCCCTCCCACCCACCTTTATGTTGTATAAATAGGACATGCACACTTTAACAAACCAATCATTTCAGCGCCAGGGTCTGCCACATGACTGTGGCTGAAATGATTGGTTCGTTTGGGCCCCCACAAAACAAGCTGGCAATTAATGTGTCCCTGCACAAACTGGCTCTACGGAGGCAAGATGTCGTCCTCATCCTCCTCATCCACCGATTTCTTGGATAAAACAGGAAAAAGGGATTTAGGTGTCCCTGGACTGCTTACGGTCTTAGCCAAAGTTTCTGAACTTGACAGTAACTTTTTATGAACGCGCTGCAGGTGCCGTATAAGGGAGGATGTTCCTAGGTGGTTGACGTCCCTACCCCTACTTATTTCACCTTTACATATGGTACATATGGCAAGACAGTTGTTGTCCGGATTTGGATAGAAATATTGCCAGACCAAAGAGGTGGAATGTTTGGTCTTCTGCCCAGGCATGACCATGATGGGCTTTTTCATCCCACGGACAACAACTGTCTCCCCCGGAGCCTGATTTAAACAAACCACATCACCATCAGAATCCTCCTCGCCAACTTCCTCCTCAGTGCCAGCTACACCAGTATCCTCATCCTGTTGTACTTCAACAGTGACATCTTCAATTTGCATATCAGCAAGTGGACTGTGGGTGCTCCTTTCAGCACTTGCAGGGGGCGTGCAAATGGTGGAAAGAGCCACCTCTTCCCGTCCAGTGCTGGGAAGGTCAGGCATCGCAACCTCCACCACACTTGGACTCTCCTTTGGGATTTGTGATATCTTCTTAGAACGCATAGTTCTTCACTGTGCTTTTGCCAGCTTAACTCGTTAGATTTTTTTAGCGGGAGAAGGGCTTCCATCGTCATGTGAAGCTGAACCACTAGTCATGAACATAGCGAAAGACCTTAGCCGTTCCTTGCCACTCTGTGTTGTAAATGGCATATTGGCAAGTTTACGTTTCTCTTCAGATGATTTAAATGTTTTTTTCAAGGTCATTTTCCTGAACTTTGTCATTTGGGATTGTATGTGCCCTCTTCTATGACATTGGGCATCGGCCTTGGCAGACGACGTTGATGGCATGTTATCGTCTATGTCATGACTAGTGGCAGCAGCTTCAGCACTAGGAGGAAGTGGTTCTTGATCTTTCCCTATTTTATTTTTATCGGAGAAAGTTTGGTCCTCCATTTATGTTATATTGATATATACGTGCGGCTAAGGCGCACACAAACACAGAAAATAATTTTTTATTTTTGTTGGAGACTAGTGCACTTTGTGGGTTACACCACCCTTTAAGAAATGAGCCAGCCGGCCCTTTACTTATGGGACACAGGCGCACGCTTGGCGCTGCTCCTTCGTTGATGCACATGCAGCCACAGTGCACACAATTCACAAAGACAGAAACATTTTTTTTATTTGGTTTGGAGTGCCCTTTGGGGGTTACAGCACCCTTTAGCGGTCAATCCAGCTGGCCCTTTATTTATGGGACACAGGCGCACGCTTGGCACTACTTTGTTGATGCACGTGCGGCTACTGCGCACACAATTCACAAAAACAAAAAAATATTTTTTTTTATTTTGTTTGGAGTGCCCTTTGGGGGTTACAGCACCCTTTAATGGACAAGCCAGCTGGCCTTTTACTTATGGGACACAGGCGCACGCTTGGCGCTGCTCCTTCGTTGATGCACGTGCAGCCACAGTGCACACAATTCACAAACACAGAACATTTTTTTTTCTTTTGTTTGGAGTGCCCTTTGGGGGTTACAGCACCCTTTAGTGGTCAATCCAGCTGGCCCTTTATTTATGGGACACAGGCGCACGCTTGGCACTACTTTGTTGATGCACGTGCGGCTACAGCGCACACAATTCCAAACACAAAAAAATATATTTTTTTATTTTGTTTGGAGTGCCCTTTGGGGGTTACAGCACCCATTAGTGGTCAATCCAGCATGCCCTTTATTTATGGGACACAAGTGCATGCTTGGCACTACTTTGTTGATGCACGTGCGGCTACTGTGCACACAATTCACAAACAGAAAATATTTTTTTATTTTGTTTGGAGTGTACTTTGGGGGTTACAGCACCCTTTAACGGTCAAGCCAGCTGGCCCTTTACTTATGACACAGGCGCACGCTTGGCACTACTTTGTTGATGCACGTGCTGCTACTGCGCACACAATTCACAAACACAGAAAATATTTTTTTATTTGGTTTGGAGTGTACTTTGGGGGTTACAGCACCCTTTATTAATGGTCAAGCCAGCCGGCCCTTTACTTATGACACAGGCGCACGCTTGGCACTACTTTGTTGATGCACGTGCGGCTACTGCGCACACAATTCACAAACACAGAAAATATTTTGTTTTTTGGTTTGGAGTGTACTTTGGGGGTTACAGCACCCTTTAACGGTCAAGCCAGCCGGCCCTTTACTTATGACACAGGCGCACGCTTGGCACTACTTTGTTGATGCACGTGCGGCTACTGCGCACACAATTCACAAACACAGAAATTTTTTTTTATTTGGTTTGGACTGGAGTGTACTTTGGAGGTTACAGCACCCTTTAACGGTCAAGCCAGCCGGCCCTTTACTTATGACACAGGCGCACGCTTGGCACTACTTTGTTGATGCACGTGCGGCTACTGCGCACACAATTCACAAACACAGAAATTTTTTTTTATTTGGTTTGGACTGGAGTGTACTTTGGAGGTTACAGCACCCTTTAACGGTCAAGCCAGCCGGCCCTTTACTTATGACACAGGCGCACGCTTGGCACTACTTTGTTGATGCACGTGCGGCTACTGCGCACACAATTCACAAACAGAGAAAAAATATTATTTTTTTAGCACTTGGGGGGAGCACCCCTGATGGACAGAGCACCCCCTGGACAACACTACAGCACCCCTTTAGGACTGGGACACTGCACAGGACTTTGGAGTGGACACAGCCCCTATGGAGAACTGACTGCACAACACAGTCCAGCCAGCCCCTATGGACTTTGAAGTAGTTGACACAGCCCCTATTAACAACAGCAGCACAGCACAACACAACACAGCCAGCCCCTATGGACTTTGAAGTAGTGGACACAGCCCCTATTAACAACAGCAGCACAGCACAGCACAACACAGCCAGCCCCTATGGACTTTGAAGTAGTGGACACAGCCCCTATGGACAACAGCAGCACAGCGCAGCACAGCACAGCACAGCACAACACTACTCTGCACTACACTACACTACACTACACAGCCCAGCCAGCCCTAACTCCCACCCTCCCTCTTCACTGTCCACACCCAAGTGAGAAAATGGCACCGACGCTGGTACCTTATATAGGATCCAAAACCCACGAGACCCGGAAGGCGGGATGATGACGTTTTGCCTCGATTTCAGATCCGAGTCAGGCGGGAAAAGTCGAGCCTGACTCGGATCTGCCTCGGATCGGGGGGGCTCGGGGGGGTTCGGATTTCAGAAATCCGAACCCACTCACCCCTAATATATATATATATATATACTTTGCACAGGCCTGGCACTCCTCCAAGATAATGCAATGTCCCAGTGCCCTCTGCAGGAAGACAAATACAAAACACAAATGGTGGCATCACAAAAATTGAATAAAGGAACAAAGACTAATTTAAATTCAAGGTTGAATTTAAATTAGTAGGTCTTTGACCCTTTATTTCATAACTTATTGTTGAGTGCCTCAGCCACTCGAGTTTATATATATATATATATATATATATACACACAACACAGAGTGGCACTGATTGCAACTGCCAAGGTGCACTGCATAGAAGAAGATATACCTGGAAACAAGTGGCACTCAAATGGACTTCTCACACGGAAAAATGCTCGGAAGCTAGATTATGCCTTCAACATTTCGGAGTTTAATCCGTCTTCAGGAAGAAATATAAAAACACACAATAAAAACATCGCTCACCTAAATAGTGTATCCCAGATTGAATCCCTGCATTGTGCGCGCCAGGCCCCAGCACCAGACAGGCGCGTCACAACCAGAAGTCACCTATGGATGCACGACTCTCTCCAGTGTCAGTAAACCAGGTAACCACTGACTGGATACAGTAAACAAACATCCACATATACAATTAACAAATATCCACTGGAACAGTATCCTAGCTCAATATGTAACTACCTGAAAATTCAACGAATGCATAATCCTCGTAAGTATATACTAAGAGAAACCTGAGCCATCTAAAGTCAGAAAAGAAGCCCTATCACGAGTATAAATAAATATCCAGACATCATTATTACGTAGAAAAATAGACTGAATCTACTAGCATACTGGTCTAAACTAAATCTAGATAATATAACAACAACTGTTGCACTAATCATATATAATCTCTGCATAGAGACCTACAAAAAGGCAGAGTATGGCAGGTGTTCATTCAAACCTCTTGGGTGAATAGTATCAAGTCTAAAAATCCATTGTGTTTCCAATTGTTGCAGTGTTTTACCTCTATTACCTCCTCGAGGATCTTCTGGTACCTTGTCAATGATAATATATTTTAACATAGCTAAACTGTGTTTAGCTGGCGTGCAACCGGTTGATCCACATCCTTATTATTGAGTACTCCCCGTATGGCAGACCGATGCAGTGCCATATAGTCTTTAAATGGTCTGATAGTCTTTCCCACATAACATAAATCACAGGGGCACTTAATTAAGTACACCACAAAAGTGTCAGAGGATACTTAATGAAGATTTTATTTCCAATATGCGGGTGATGAAAAATTTTAGTTTGGATCATATAGCTGCATGTAGTGCAGCAAAGACATTTATAGCAACCTCCTGGTTTAGTCCTAGTGTTAGAAGCACATCTATTAGAGATGTCTGTTCTCACTAACATGTCTCTTAAATTTTTTCCATGTCTATAACATGACATGATACTGGAATGCTTTAATTTTTTCAAATAACGGGTGAATAACGGGTGAGAGTGACTTAACAGACTGCTTAATCTTTTTGTCTGCTGAATTATATTCATGTACCCAAAATAATCGATCCATATTTCTGGATGGTTTGTTGGTTTTAGCCTGTAGCAGTGAGTTACGCGGGATCTTATCCACTTTTTCTTTGGCTTCTCAAAGTAGAGCATCAGAGTAACCTCTCTGTTTATTTATTTATTATTTGTCCATCATATCTAGGAGGGAGGATTCCAGTAGTTCTTCATTGCTTATAATTCTTTTCACCCTTAAAAGCTGGGAAAAGGGTAATCCACATTTTAAGGCTGGTGGATGATGGCTCTGAGCTAATAATAATTGATTTCTGTCCGTGTTTTTAGTATAAAGGGATGTCTGAATCCATTCGTTCTCTTTATAGGTGTTTACATTAAAAAATGGATTTGTTCTAAACTCATGTCAGAGGTAAATTTAATGGAACAGTCACAGCTATTTATATATTTCATATGATCTTCAAAAGCCATCTTTGTACCCATCCATATCAAGAGGACATAATCTATATAATGTGTATAGAATAATATACTATTTATCATGTTGGAGGAAAAAAACAACTCCTTTTCCACAAGAAACATATAGGCATTAGCGTATGAGGGTGCGACGTTCGAACCCATCGCACAACCAGTACGTTGTATGTAAAAAGCTCCATTGAATATAAAAATTTTTAGAACCAAGTGGAGTAGTTTGAGAAAAAAGTCAAGATCAGGGAAAGTATTGTTCGATTCCAACAAGTGTTGGACCACTTGAAATACCTGCCTCATGTGGGATATTTGTATAGAGGCTAATGATATCGAGCATGCATAGCTATGTATTTTAAGGAAGTTCACCCATCTGTTTAAGTTTGATTAGCAATGCAGTAGTATCCTGTAGGTAAGTTTGTTGTTCTTTAATTCATGGTTGTAAATAAAAATCCAAATATCTTGCTATTGTACTGTAGAGTGAATCACAGGCCACAATGATAGGCCTTCTGGGGGGTTTTTATAGGCTCTTGTGGATTCTAGGCAGGCAGTATAGTACTGGTACTCTAGGAAAGTCCATCTTAAGGAAAGCTAATATTTCTGATGAAATAATTTTTAGTCGCATCCTCCAGTAAAGTATCCAATTCTCTTTTAAAGTTGGCAGTTGGATTAGAGGGCAACTTGTCATATCATTTTATATCAGCAAGTTGGGAATATACCTTATGAGCAGAGAGTATCATAATATCATTAATGATTCTTAGTTGTTTAAGCGCATTCCACTCTTCACTCGTTAGATTGGAGTGAATTTTTCATGTATCTTTATTATGTTCAGTCACTTGTGCATCTAATGTTTTCACAAAGCTCAAAATCGAGCTATTTGTAGAACTAGGTTCAAAATCAGATTTTTTCTTAAATTTTTGTAACACTCTGGTATCAGCCTGATTACAGACCTCCTGATTTTTAAAGAAGTCAGCCAATTTCAATTGTCTACTAAGATGAGACAAATCAATTTTCCATTGTAGCTCTGAGAATTTATTGGTAGGTATAATGAAAAACCTTTTTGTTAAAATTGTAGTCTCAGATTGGGATAGAGGCCCTGATTCAGAGCTGGACGCTCTGACAGGGCGCTTGCTCTGAATCATGGCGTCTTTTTTATTTTTAATGGCACGGCCTCCTGGCCACTCGCATTGCTGTGGATTGCTGTGGGTTGCTGAGAGCTAATGCGAGCAGCCAGGATGATGGTCGCGATGCTCAAGACAATCGCGACCATCGGGTTTGCGACGAGACCCTTGTGGTATGGTCTCATGGCTGCAAGCCCCAGAGAGCTTTCAGCTCAAACAGAGCCGAAAGCTCTCCCACTGACATCACTTGTGATGTCAGTGGGGCCGCCCCCAGATGGTAGGCATTCCCATGGGAACGCCTCCATCTGGGCAGCCACCCCCCCGACCTGCCCACCAAAGGGGGTGTGCTGTCACTCAACATCGACACTCAACACCCGTCGCTATCCGGGTCTCGCGCATGCGCACGACAGAGCCAGCTCCATCGTACGCATGCACTCTGGGCCACAATCGACCCAGTTGCGAGCGCTCAGCGCCAGTGACTGGGTCTGAATCAGGCCCAGAGTTCTTCTGGATAGATTGAAAATTATGTTCTCATCTTCCGTTCTCTTTGTATTCCCCCGTCGGCACTGGCCACCTCCTCTCCCGCGTCCTGCGTGGGTCTTCACCCCTAAAGAGTTTTTTTTATTTTTGTGTGATTGGTTGCCAACATCACTAGTGGTTTCTCCTGTAGAGGAGCACAAATCTGAGGTTGAATCAAATTCCCCGGGTTTTTGTCTCCAAGTACATCTACTTTGGTCCTGCTTACATCTTGATGTAGAGGAAGGTGCACCTGTAAGCCATGTGTAGATCCTCTGTTCTACATAATCCGCATTAACTTAATTTATTGCGGTTGAAACTAACCAATTCTTTTTTGTATACAGCAACTTGGTGTTCCAATTTTTCCAGCCATTTATTTGAAGTATCCTTAATCAAGGTGTCAAGATGTCATTCCTAATGTTGGATTTTATTTTTAATCAAATTCAGTTCATGTGAAGACTCTTCGATGACAAGGATCATTAAGTCAAAGGAACATTTGTTTAACACAGTGACCCACCTTCTACAAAAATCATTAGTTTTCTTAGTCACCTAAACAAAGCACAGGCCAGTTATGAGTTTCGGTGTGATATACACACTGGTGACAGTTTAATCACAGCACAGTAACAATATATAACTATATATATTTAAAGTGCTGATACTGTTTTCCTTCGAATTGACAACACTGACAGATGGACCAAAAGCACTACAGACATTTGAACAAGGCAATAGAGTAGATGACTGCTGGAAGCTGTCCTCCATGCATTCAGCTGAAAATGATGAATAGAGTGTGATTATATGTGACAGGTATTAATATGACCATTCATTTACCACAGAACACCTGCAGCACACTTTAAGAAATGGTATACAATGAAGAGATTATTTGACAGCAAAGAGAAGTGTAAATCCTATCCTGGATTTTCGTAAAGCCAGAGTAAAGGTCATAGGTTAAACAACATAACCTGACACATAAGAGAATCTAATTAAAATTTTGCCCACTGTAGAGACCAGAGAGTTTTGTATTTTTGAACTACAAAAATAATATTTGCTTTGCTGCTTAATTTATTGAATAGTTAATCAAGAGGCAAATTAATATTTGGATTGTTCTTTTAGAGAGTTCATTAAATTGCTAATTTATTTAACGTTGAAACTTATTACTGCTAAGATTAACAGTATATTGTGTCTGTATTAAGGACAATGGTTAGGAAGGAATGCACATTCTGTAATTTAATAAAACCTGAATGCTGTTGCCAGCTCAGTGATACAGTGGGGGAGATTGATGGAAAATGCTCATAAATATGTTTGCATAGATATGAGAAAGAAACACTGAAATTAGTTTAGTTTATAGTGCTTGTACTTTTGTAGTATTCCTGTCATGCTTATAACTAATTTAGCATTTTGGTGGCATCTTGCTCTATCCTGTGTTAGCAGTCAAGTTATGGAGGGCTGTGGGTATTTATCAATGCTTGAAGAGAGATAAAATATTAACCAATCAGTTACTAACTTACGTTTTATCTCTCACAATTGTATCTCTCTCCAAGCATTGATAAATACTGAGATAAAAGGAGCCTCCTTAACACAATCATATTTCATGTTCATTACTGGTTGAGTTTACTCTTCACCATTTATTTAAGCATTTATGTTGTATTGCTACAATTGCATGTTGGTAGAAGAGCAGTGTCCATTCCAAAATGACAAGGGTAGGCTGGAGAAGCATAAAGCAAGAACAATCAGGGTTAATTTGACCCTAGGCGAAATGCTTAGATGTATGCCATCTGGGACATCCAGATGAAGCAATGATAATGATGGTAGCCTGCTCTTGAGTGTGTGCAGCTGTTTTATAAATGTCTACATTAATAATGAAATTATAAAATGGCAAAAATAAAATAAAGGCACTATCACCTTCAATGTCAGATAAAGCATAGCATCACTCAAGTGGCATACTGTGTAAGATTGTATGCAATCCTGCATTGCTTAAATATTATGCCAAAATAGGTTACACTCTGCCCAAATCCTGTACAAATAATAGATGAGTGTTGTTACTGTTAAATATTTCTACATTTTAAGAAGCAGAGAGTTACATATATTCCACATTGCCCAAATATGTGAAGATGAAATAGGTATTCATTATATCAACAGTGAGTCATTCAGGGATGATCATGGATAGAACTTTACACTTAGATAACATTGCCCCAGCCAGGATTATGTACCAGGATAACTATTGAGTGCATTTAGAACACCCAGTAATGGGGTCTATTTTGTAGAAACCTCAACTGAGCAATCAGTGTAAGCCTTTACCATATCTACCTCATGCTGACTAGTATATAATGAGGGTGAGTTCTCCTTGTCAGTATAGTGAAACATACTGATCATTAGTTCCAAAAGACCTGAATTTACAAATGTTATAGCAACAAATAGCTGGCTGAAGCACAGTTGACTGGTGGAAGCTGTCCCATTGGCCTCACAATGTCTCCTGAATTCCATGGATAGAGCTACCAGAGCCCCTTTTACCATCATCCTGTTGTCATCACTACTGTGTGTAGGAGATTATCTGTTTTTTACATGTCCCAGTTCTCCAAGATGATAGGAAAGGATTTC